>CM077346.1:80973855-82173855 GCA_039655645.1 Ammopiptanthus mongolicus | reverse complement strand
TGAACAAAGAAATATAACATGTAATGAAAGGTGCAATATCAAAACTGCAGAATTGAAGCAAGTAATTCTAAGGGATTAAAGGAAAGAAATACACCAGAAATTGGTAACCCAGTTCAGAGTTTCCTCCTACATCTGGGGGACAGAATCCGAGCCAAAGATTTACTATGATTGAGTTGATACACTTTGTGAGTTCTTCATGAACTTGCTCTTACATTCACCTGAAGCCACCCCCTCTGTATTTTCTCTCTCAATCTCTCCCTATCTTTCTCAGTATTTCTGTTACTGTGATCAATTACAAGATGATGAAAGTAATGAATACTTTTCACTCTACCCGACTCTGAGTATTTAAACAATTAATCATATCCTAACTAACTAACTAATTCAGTTACATAGTAAATAACAGAAATACTGACTTTTACAAATAACCTTCTAACAACTTATAAACCCACAAGGAGCTGGCAGGGAACTTCCTGAGCAGGGCTTGACTGATGGTGAAATGCAGTACATGGGCTTGTGAATTACAAAGCAGGCCCAGACTCTTTGTAACAAAGATCAACAAATCTCCACCTTGATACAAAGAGTCCCTCATAGTAAATCTTTATCAGCACGAATTCATGTCCTTGATCACCTTTATTCTGTCTTGATACCCAGCAAGTCCAGGCAATGCCTGAATTTGCTAACAGGAACAGGTTTTGTGATCATATCAGCTGGATTGTCAGTTGTATGTACCTTGACTACATTAACAACACCTTTCTCCACAATGTACCTAATGAAATGGAACCTAACATCAATATGTTTGGTCCTTTCATGGTACATTTGGTTTTTACAAAGATGAATGGCACTTTGACTGTCACATGAGATACACACTGAATCTTGTTCAAGTCCAAGTTCAGTGACCAGTCCTTGTAGCCATAAACCTTCTTTGACAGCTTCTGTAAGTGCCACATATTCTGCTTCGGTGGTATATAAGGCCACTATATACTGCAGATTAGCCTTCCAACTGATAGTATTTTCAAATAGGGTGAATGCATAACCAGTTTGAGACCTTCTTTTGTCTGAATCCCCAACATAATCTGAATCAACAAATCCCTTTAATGGCTGATCTGAAGTTTTGCTTCTGCTGTACACAAGACCAATATCCAAAGTCCCTTTTAGGTACCTTAGCACCCATTTGACTGCCAACCAGTGTGCCTTACCTGGGTTTCCCATGAACTTGCTGGTAACACTAACCGCATGGGAAATGTCAGGTCTGCAACACACCATAGCATACATTATGCTGCTAATAGCATTAGCATAAGGTATTTTCTGCATAAAGTCCTTGTCTTCCTTGGTGACAGGTGCTTGAGAACTTGACAACTTGAAATGAGGAGCAAGTGGCAAGCTGGTTGGTTTGGCATCAACCATATTAAATCTGTTGATTACCTTGGTCAAATACCCCTTCTGAGAAACAACCAATTTTCCTCTGTCTCTTGCTCGAGTTATTTCCATTCCTAGGATTTTCTTGGCTGGACCAAGATCTTTCATATCAAAATCCTTCTTAAGTTGACCCTTAAGAAGCTCAACTTGTGTCATATCATTACAAGCTAATAACATGTCATCCACATATAATAACAAGTAAATGTATTTATTGGCTGACACTTGTTTGAAGTAAATGCAACAATCAAATTTACTTCTAACATACTGATTTTTAATCACAAAGGAGTCAAACCTCAAATACCATTGCCTTGGAGATTGCTTGAGCCCATAGAGAGACTTCTTTAGATGACAAACCCAATCCTCCTTGCCATTGACTTCAAAACCACTCGGTTGTTGCATCAGAATTGTTTCTTTTAAGTCTCCATGTAAGAATGCAGTTTTAACATCCATTTGCTCTAACTCCAAGTCATAGTGAGCAACCATGGATAAGATTATTCGGATTGAGGAGTGTTTGACCACTGGAGAGAAGATTTCACTATAATCCAACCCCTCCTCTTGTGTGAAGCCCTTAGCTACCAACCTTGCTTTGAACCTTGGGGGTTCTACATCTGGAATTCCTTCTTTCCTTTTGAAGATCCACTTACTTCCCACAATCCTTGCTCCTTTTGGCCTAGGGACTAGGTCCCATGTTCTGTTTTTCTCCAATGAGTTTAATTCTTCTGTCATAGCCAGTAGCCAACTCTGGCTTTCTTTGCTCTTAATCGCTTCTGAGAAAGTCTTAGGTTCATCACTGACTACCTCTTCAGCTGTATATAATGCATAACTTATCATGTCTGCATAACCATACCTCTGAGGAGCATTGATGTTCTTTCTGTTTCTGTCTCTGGCCAGCTGATAGTCACTCAAGTCTTCAACATCTTCTGCTTCACTTGTGGTTTCTGATTCTTGGGCAGATTCAGTAGCTTCTGTTTGTGGCTCTTCAGGTTGTTCTGTTCTTTTTCCTTTGAACTCCACCTCAACCTCAAAACTCTCCAAGTCCTTTTGATCATTTTTCTGATCTTGAGGACTTCTCAAAGACTTGAATAGATCAGTTTCCTGGAACTTTACATCCCTGCTGACTATGCACTTTCTTTCTTCTGGACACCATATCCTGAACCCTTTTACTCCAGTAGGATATCCCACAAAATACCCCTTTTCGCTCTAGGTACCAGCTTCCCTTCATTGACATGAAAATAAGCCGCACACCCAAATACTTTCAAGTGATTATAGCTTGGAACCTTGCCTGTCCATACCTCTTGAGGGGTCTTCAACTTAATGGCTGTTGAAGGGGTCAAATTTATCAAGTAGGAAGCTGTGTGTATAGCCTCTCCCCAAAAGTTTATAGACATTCCAGCATAAGATAGAAGGCATCTCATTCTTTCAAGGAGTGTTCTATTCATTCTCTCAGCCAAACCATTTTACTGAGGGGTATTTCTAACTGTCTTGTGTCTTGTGATTCCATGCATCCTGCAAAATTCATTAAAGCTTTTCCCACAAAACTCTAGACCATTATCTGTCCTGAGGTTCTTAACCTTTCTGTCAATCTTGGTTTCAACCATAACCTTCCATTCCTTGAAGGTTTTGAAAGCTTCATCTTTGCTCTTTAACAAGTAGATCCATACCTTCCTGCTATGGTCATCTAGGAAGGATATGAAGTACCTGTTGCCTCCATGAGAGGGAACCTTAGCAGGCCCCCACAAGTCAGTGTGAATATAGTCCAATATTCCTGCTGTGCTATGATGACCAGTGCTGAACCTTACTCTGTGCATTTTGCCAAAAATACAGTGTTCACAAAATTTCAGGTTTCCAATTTTGTCACTGCCAAAGACCCCTTGTCTGCCAAGAACTTGTATCCCTTTTAAACTGACATGCCCGAGCCTTTGATGCCATAAACTTGTCTTATCAGAATCTGAAATAACAGTGCTGACATTACCAGTAATTGTGCTTCCTTTCAGGATGTAGATTCCGTGATCTCTTTGTCCTTTCATCACAACTAAAGCACCTTTGGTTACTTTCAGTGTTCCCCTTTCAGCTTTGTAGCAACAGCCTGATTCTTCCAGCATTCCCAAAGAAATCAGATTTCTTTTCAATTCTGGAACATGTCTAACTTCAGCAAGTACTCTCTCAATTCCATCATCACATTTCAGCTTGATTGAGCCAATGCCTACTACTTTGCAAACTGTATTGTTTGCCATGACTACCTTTCCACCATCAATCTCCTTGTAACCCACCAACCAGTCCTTGTTTGGTGTCATATGAAATGAACATCCAGAGTCTAGAACCCAGTGGTTATTAGTGATGGTTGAGGCTGCCATCAATACATCAGCCTCATAGTAACCTTCTGATGCAATCGAAACAGTTCCCATGTCATCATCATTTTCTATTTTCCTTTTAAATTTCCTATCAGGGCAATCTTTCTTAAAATGTCCTTCCCTTTTGCACACAAAACACTTCTTATCTTTCTTGCCTGTATCTTTATCCTCGGACTTATATTTCTGCTTCTGTTTTGAGCCTTTCTTTTCAAACTTTCCTTTAACAAACAATCCTTCAGAACTGTTCTCTTCCTTCATTTCAGATTTCTTCTTTAATTCTTTAGAAATTAAAGCAGATTGCACATCCTCTAAACTTAAAGTATCTTTGCCATAAAGAAGAGCATCACTCAAATTATCAAAGGAGCTGGGCAAAGAACTTACCAAGAGGAGTGCTTGATCTTCATCATCAATCTCCACATCTATGTTCCCAAGATCAAGAATGATCTTGTTGAACTCATCAATGTGTTGTTCCACGGATTTCCCAGGATGCATCTTGAAGGTGTAGAGCCTTTGTTTCAAATAGAGTCTATTGGCCAATGATTTTGTCATGTAGAGACTTTCCAATTTCTGCCATATTGCAGCCGCAGTCTTCTCCTTGGAAACCTCTCGTGGTGGCTTATCTCCCAAACTAAGAATGATGGCACTGTGAGCTTTCTCAATGATTTCCTTCTTCTCCTTGTCTGAGAGTGTTGTGGCCAGCTTGTCTTCTCCAGCTAGAGCATCACCAAGCCCTTGTTGCACTAACAGGGATTTCATCTTGAGCCTCCATAGCCCAAAATCATTCTTGACATTGAATTTTTCCAGATCGTACTTAGTTGCCGTCATGCCTTCAAGAATCCTATGCTACTGATACCAATTGTTGTGAATCAATCACCAAGATTGATAATGAAACTACCTGAAATTTGATTGTAAGGAATGAACCAGTAACTTCTCTCTAACAGAGCAAATCAAGTAATATAACATGTAATGAAAGGTGCAATATCAAAACTGCAGAATTGAAGCAAGTAATTCTAAGGGATTAAAGGAAAGAAATACACAGAAATTGGTAACCCAGTTCAGAGTTTCCTCCTACATCTGGGGGACAGAATCCGAGCCAAAGATTTACTATGATTGAGTTGATACACTTTGTGAGTTCTTCATGAACTTGCTCTTACATTCACCTGAAGCCACCCCCTCTGTATTTTCTCTCCCAATCTCTGCCTATCTTTCTCAGTATTTCTGTTACTATGATCAATTACAAGATGGTGAAAGTAATGAATACTTTTCACTCTACCCGACTCTGAGTATTTAAACAATTAATCATATCCTAACTAACTAACTAATTCAGTTACATAGTAAATAACAGAAATACTGACTTTTACAAATAACCTACTAACAACTTATAAACCCACAAGGAGCTGGCAGGGAACTTCCTGAGCAGGGCTTGACTGATGGTGAAATGCAGTACATGGGCTTGTGAATTACAAAGCAGGCCCAGACTCTTTGTAACAAAGATCAACAGTCTGGAAGGCATGTTAAGTCAAAAGGTGAATAATGACAAACAGAACCCCTACTCAATTTCAAAAAACATAACCAAAACCAAGAAATAAATTTCGAAAAGGAATTCAAAATTTATGTTTGTTGGATTCAATAAAGACTCCAATTTCAAGGCTTCTTATTTAATTATTGATTCACAAAGTGTAATAAGAAACCTACCACCGAAAAAAAAACCCAAATTAATTTGTTCAATTTGATCAAAAAGATCCAATCAAAATTAGGGTTAAGCGAAAATCTAATTTAATTATCAAAACTGGAAAAAATTATAATAGTCATAATCTGTATCTATTTGGCTTTGATACCAATTGAAGGAATTATCTGATAATTCCATAAACTCAGATCAACAATAGATACAAGAATATAGCATATTATAACATTACATTTAAGAGATAGATCAAGAATGTGTACCTGACACCAAATAAGGATTCACCTTCATGTTCTTGATTTGATGTCAAGAGGAATTGTGTGATGCGAAGAAACGAGAGAATGTGAGATGTCAGAATGTACGTGAGAGTGAACTGCTCTCTTTCCTGGAGCTATGATCAATATGTCATAACTGCTTAATAGAAAGGCAGTATGTATAGACTCTAGATGAGAGCAGAGACTTCTCAACAGGCTTTTAAGCGAAATGCCCAACCCATCATAGACCGTTCATAAGGTTAAGCCCAATGCTATATCATGATATATATCAAGTGCTTTCAATAACAACAAATACCATAATTAATATATATTAACAATAATTCTTAGTAATTGATTAATGTCAATCAACATAATCGATTAATTAAAATAATTAATCTAACAGCTCAAACCTAGGAAGAGACTTGATAGGGAAATAGAGATGAGTGGGAACTGGTTTCCCACTTGGGCTGGTAACCTGAAGTTCGAAGTTATCCACATGAACTTTGTTGATAGGTTCAAAGTGAACATTGATGCACGCACCTGTTCTTATAATTTTTGGGACTTGGTAGGAATTCCCTGTAGGCATGCAATTGTTGGAATATGCTACAAGAGGGAGGCCCCTGAAGATTATGTCAGTGACTACTATAATAGAGAGGCCTATGAGTTGACTTATGGACCAACCATAAGTCCAAATAATGGGCAAAACAAATGGCCCATTACTGATGATGTGGAGGTCCTGCCTCCCAAATACAAAAGGGGCCCAAGAAGGCCTAAAAAGTTGAGAAAAGGAGAACCAGATGAAGGACAAGAGTCAATAAGGTGTTAGGTACCCAGAAATAGAATAGGAAAACAGAAGATATTTGTATTGAGAATGATGAACAAGTCGGTTACCAAGATGATAACAGAGCTTGAATTACAGTAATGAAGATAGAAAGCAAAGAAAGAAAGATAATGGGCAATTCAAGAGTGCCCAGCTCTCCCAAGAGTCTAGTCCCAATTCCAACCTGAGTCCTATTCTCTTTCCTCCCCATACAAATACCCTCCCTCACCTCAGCAACAGAATTCGCACACGCACACACCCTCCCTCACTGCTACTGCCAACTAGGCAGTAGTTAGTTACATTTTCTCTCTCCTAGGCCTAATCAGGTGCATTGTGCCTCTTGGGTTTCCTCAAATAGACTTTAGTGGTCCTTGGAAATCTTGGGTTCGCATCAACTCTTCCCTCTTCGAAACTCACCTTGTCCTCAAGGTGAACAAGCAATTGGCTTCTTCTTGAGCACACTTTTCCGGGGTCCCACTGTTTGAAGCCTGACTGTGGAGCTACTGTAGTCGTGTGCCGTTGTCCACCCGGATCCCACTGTTTCTTCTCCACGACTGGGATATCCCTCCCATCGCTAGTGAGTGAACCTAACTGAGCAGTCAAATATTTTTGAGGCATCCAATTCTGCCTTTCTGCTGAAATCAAGAGTCCCGGATATTCCCGCTGCTTCTGACCAAACATTCTCTTCTTTCTATTGGCCAACAATTTGCTTTCCCTCAACACCTGCAGAGACTTGTACTTTGAGATCTCTGTCAACCACCTCATAAGAAGGCCAAGCGCACCAATCACAAATACAAGAACAACACTGGAAGGCCTCGTTGCATTAGTAACAGTCAATAGGGCTGTAGGGATAGCTACAGCTGTGTGGATTGCTCTCTTAAATATTTCTTTAATGTTATCTAGATAAAGGAAAGTGCTAATCGCAGCCATGAAAATGAGAGCGAGCCAAAAGTCCATGAACTGTAATACTTTATAGTTTAGGGCACACCCGGTATCTGCCTCCCATGCAAGATATATTCCACTTGAATTCCCACCGGATGTGAGTATAACCCATTCTGCTAATGTCTTCTGCCAAAGGGACCAGTAGGCAGGAAGTATGGTCACAACAATCGGTAACATGAGAAAGATTGATGGCCAAACGTGCCCTTGATGTCTTGCAATTTCAATGCTATAGTCAATGCTTCCATGGTTTTGATCACAAGAGTAGAAGTTGTATAAAGTCAATCCACTAGTATCAAAAGAAAGTTTACAGTCATCATGAGAGGAACATCGTTCTGGGCATCCTTCAAGTGGAAGGGACATGATAGTTTGTGCTTTTGAAGAATCACTGCTAGTATTAAGATGTCTGAGACCAAAATTCCAAATACCTTCGCTAGCATACATAATATAGAAATCAATGTTGCCATCACCTGAATCATATGGCATGAAGAACATAGATGGGCCACTTCTCCTTGTCTTGTTACCATGAAAATAGCATAGTAATAGTAATCCACCAAATTTAGCATAAATTTCATAACTGATGTCCATGTCTGAGGATGACTGTATGTGAATGTTTTCTCCAGCTGCACCACAACCAGCCCTCAATCCCACATTGTTTGCATCAGTAATTGTTAGCTTTTTGCCCTTCTCTAAGGCCCACCTCCTTTCTTCATTAAGTTGGCCCACTATCTCATTTTTTACCACTTTGTGAGACACCATATTATGTCTCATATGAGACTTTGATCTCCCTTCAGCACATCATGAAGGAAGCAGCAAGTTCCCTATGTCACGTCTCAAACATAACATTGCCTCAAGAAGTTCAGCACCAGTACATAGTTTGAAGTCCCCCTCCTTCGGCTGCCATTCTGTTTTCGTGACTGTGGTGGCTTTATGTTTAACAAAAGCTTTAGCAAAACAATCAGCCCTAGTGGGCCATGCGTAAGTGAGGTTAGGTCCATTCTCTAACCTTATATTTTCTGAATGTATTTTTTTATTCCTTGGATGAGAAACATCTTCCCCTCTTGACTCCAAAATTCTAATCCTCCACTTATCTTGTTGGGCCTGGCCCATTAGGGTAAAACACTCACCATTTCTTTGTAATCTCATTTTTACCTTTTTTTTTTTTCTGGTTCTCCTTCCCCCCTCCGATCTCAGCCGTTTGCAATGGACGCTCGACCATGTCCGTTGACGGCCAAACTTCCACCATGGTCGCGTTCGGATCCAGTGTCTCCGGTGGCACTGATGGCGGCGCCGACAGCGGTAGCTCAGCCACCCCAGATGGCGCCCCTACCTCCGCCTCGGGCACATCTAGATCTGGCGGCTCCGGCGGTGGACGCTTGGCCGGCAGCCGTGGAACCTCAAGCTTGGTCACTGTTAATGACCCACCTTTTTCCATCGATGAGCCCAATTCCGGCGGCCGTACACACTCACCGTCGCCCATCGTCATCTTCTCACGACCTCGGCTCCTGCCACCCACACAGCGGTCGTCGTCGCTTCTGCTCCGGCCACAACCTATTCCTTGGACCCAATCCTCACCGACCCTCTTTTCTGTCTCGTTCGTTGGCCTGTGTGATGTCTCAGCCCTCTCACGTTTCTTCTCCTTCCATTCACATTTGGGACGCGATTCAAGGATCATCTCCTTCCTTGGTTCACACTTTGTTGGTTGAGTGGGTTGATCCGCATCAATCAGAACTTCTCTTCCTTTACCTTCATCTTCCTCCTTCTCTTCTGCAAACTCCGGTTCCACCAATTCCGGCTCCTCTTCTTCGTCTCCATCTGAATACGGCAGAACATCCCGGTACTCTGGCTTAAAACGCCAGAGTAGTGCAACCATGAATGTTAGCCAACTTGCTCGTGGATGGCGTCGATACCACTCGTGCCACCATTTGAGTGCACCCCCTCTTAGTGCCGTCACCGCCTTCGTCAACTTCTCCTTCTCTGGTGTTCCCTTCTCCTGGAAGTGCTTCTCAAGGCTAATCACCCACCCGTAGGCGTCTTCTACTCCGTTGAATACTGGAATTTCGAGCTTTCTTCCTCCTAAATCATAGCGACTCCCTTCCCGAGTTCGTCGATGTCGAGATTGTTCTCGGCGCTTTTGGTCTCGTTCTCGCCAGGGCTGCCTGATCTCATGCCTCTGCAACTGGTTTTCAATTTTCCCTCCCTGAAGATCATGCTCCCAATTCTCACATCTGGACCTCATTGTGTAGCACGTAATGCCTATCCCAACTCCCGGGACCGAGAGCTTTGATACCAATTGTTAGGTACCCAGAAATAGAATAGGAAAACAGAAGATATTTGTATTGAGAATGATGAACAAGTCGGTTACCAAGATGATAACAGAGCTTGAATTACAGTAATGAAGATAGAAAGCAAAGAAAGAAAGATAATGGGCAATTCAAGAGTGCCCAGCTCTCCCAAGAGTCTAGTCCCAATTCCAACCTGAGTCCTATTCTCTTTCCTCCCCATACAAATACCCTCCCTCACCTCAGCAACAGAATTCGCACACGCACACACCCTCTCTCACTGCTACTGCCAACTAGGCAGTAGTTAGTTACATTTTCTCTCTCCTAGGCCTAATCAGGTGCATTGTGCCTCTTGGGTTTCCTCAAATAGACTTTAGTGGTCCTTGGAAATCTTGGGTTCGCATCATAAGGCTGAGAAGGCAAGGTATAAGAAACAAATGTGGCACCTGTAATGAATATGGCCACAATAGCAAAACCTGCAATGTTAGGAAGGTAAGTTACTTTATTTTCAATTACATGTATTTCTAAATTGATGTCATTAATTCATATTTACATAATGTACTAACTGTCATTGTTCTCATCCACAGAAGATTATGAGGATGTTAAGGGCTAAACAAGCTGGTGATGCAACTATTGCACCTGCAGGTGATGCACCTACTGCAGCTTATCCTGCTACAGTTGCACTTAATGCAGCTCAAAGGAGGAGAGTACATTCTGCAAGTGATGCACCTATTGTAGCTTCAACTGATGTGCCACAACCTGCATCACCACCTACTGCACCTCCTGGTTTTGTTATGCATGAACCACCTACAACTCCAAGGAGGAGAGCATCTAAGGTAAAAAAAAAAACTCACCTATATGCATCTGAACATGGACACCTATACTTTAGTCCCTAATTTGTTTCATTATAGATGAGGAAATAGACAAGCAGCTCAAATGGAATCACAATCACAGCCTCAACTACCTACAAATTTTGATGGCCAAGCTGCCATTGGGGCCATTTCTAAGTCATAGCCTGTCAAAAGGGTGAGTTTTGCTCAATCATTGCAACAACTTGTTAATGGATTAAAACTAATGGACCTATTGTATTTTCACAGGGAAGGAAGTCACTGGAAGGCTCATCCTCAAGGAATCCCACCAATGAGTCTGTTGAAGGGTTGATGGATATAAATGTTACCCAGTTGGTGCAGAATTGGAGCAATGCAATGAAAGAAGTTGACTTGGCAAAGTTCGCTGTCACAAAAAACAGCAAAGGACAAGATGGCAAGGAAGGACCCCCAAATGCAGGCTGTTAAGATGACATGAAGACTCTTTTATATGAAGACATGGACTATTTTATTATGTAATTATGGGGATGGTTTTATGTTTGGACTAACTTTTTGGTGTTATGGTATAACTTTGGTGGTGTGGTTTATTTTGGCCACATACTTGTTTTTTTGGTAATGTGGTATATTTTGGTGTAAATCTGTTATTTGGTCTAACTCTGTTACTTGATTTAAGTCTGTTATTGTGATGGGCAATTTGATATTTTAGGTATTTTCAATTTGGCCTAAGTTTGACTAATCAGTTAGGTCCAAATTTATGTATGTTACTTGACTAATCAATTATTTGGTCTAAGTTTCATTTAAGTTACTATTTTAAGATGAGTTTGATGAGTTAATACAGCGAAATTAATGTCATATTAATGTCAGAAATGTAAACAATATATATATATATATATATATATATATATATATACACAACTAAAAACACTTGTCCACCTAATGCCATACCAAATTTTTGTTTCAAATGATTCGCAGTACTCATAAAATTATAGTAATAAAAATGGTTATAATGTCTACGAAAAAATGTAATAAAAATGTTTACCAAATTATAGTAATTAATAAAGTTACAGTAAAAAAATATTTATGGAATTTACTAAAACTGTCCAAAAAAAAATGTGTTACCAAAAAAATGTCAAAAAATTAATTATTAAAAGTAAAAAATATTTTTTAATTCAGAAATGCCACATGGCATTAAAAAATTAAAATTAATGTCATGTGGCATGCTGATGTGGCACCTCCGTTAGACAGGTCAACAATTAACAGCAGTTAAAAACACACAATGCTAAGGAAAAAAGATAGGGACTAAAACCAAAGGTCGCTATATTTGAAGGGACTAAAAAGTTTATTAAGCCTTATTTGAACAACCAAAATGGGATAACTTTCGGTAACAATTAATGACGTCCAAAATTGTGATTAATGAGTTATCCATCTCGAGTAACCTTTGTCACCGAGATTGGTAACTCATTAACCATCCGCTGAGCTGCATTAATCACAATTTTGAACGTTATTAACAGTTATCATCGAGATGATAACTCATTAACCATCCACTGAGTTACATTAACCATCTCTTGAGCAACCAAGCTTGTGTACATCATTAACTAAGTTATCAGTTAACGAGTTATTCATTGACTATATGTGTATCCATTAACCAAGTTTAGCACACCATTAACCATAATTTTAAATGTCGTCAACTGTCGTCAAAAAGTTGTTTCAAAGTTGTCCTATTTTGATTGTGCAAATATCATTTCTATTGAAGATATGATGAAAGATTGAAAGTTTAGTTCAAAATCAAATCAATACTAGATTTATGTACTTTCGAACCTTGATACATTAAAATTTACAAAGCTTTAGCAATAGTGGTTAAAATTGAGTGAGTCTAGAGACGCATTGAAAGTTAAGACATAAAGCTACAACTTTAGTATTCATCCTATGACCCGATTGTCAAGAGGGGTTGGCACATCTGGTCGAGCCTTTCGTCTACACTTGTTGGGACTTGGATTTGATTCTCAGATCTCCTATATTGGTAGACAATATGTAAACTTCATTATAAATCCTCATCGAGGTTGGTGATCTTCCCTAGCCTTGCACAGGGGCGTCCCTTCCCCTAATCTAAACTTTACCAAAAAAAAATCCTAAGACCCAATTCCTTAGCTTTGAATAAGTTTTCCGTTTGCAACATAGACAAGCCTAGTCGTGTAATGATTTTGAAAGATGGTATAATACCCGAAAAAATTTATATAACTTAATTAAAGGCTTCAATTGATATTAAGTTAGTAATTCAAAATTTTCTATGTGAATAATTTTATAGGATTTTCTTTTTTCTTTTTTTTTCTAAGTTACAAAGATGTTCATAATTAAAAAAATGGCGCTATAATTTGAAACTGCCTTTGGGCAACCTTTAATAATTAATTAATGATTTTAATACCTAGATAGTGTAATGTATATTTGACACACCCTTAATAACAAGATTAATGAGTTAAAAATAATTGTGGAGCTTTCCCCCTAAATACCCTTTTAATGGGGTCCGTTTTTGTCCAAATCTTAGGAATGTGTTAAATTGAGAGAAGTCTCTTTATTCTCCCCTCATTTTCGTTGGGTGCCAAGGGGAAAGGGTACTGAACCCTCTCAGAGAAAGGAATCAAAGAACAAAAAACAGAGAAAAGAGAATAAGGAGGTGAAGGAGATATTTTCCTTTGTTTTTGGTTTTTGCTTTGAGCATCAAGTTAGGATCAAAAAGAGATTAGGGATTTTATGATTTTGATAACGATTTTCGCGAGTTTAAGGTTATGGTTTTGTATGAGTATGAATATGTATGAAATGGTATGATTAACAGGTTGGGGTTCATGTTTTTATAAATCTTTCCATGAAAACGTTTATAAAAAATTCATAGGGATGTTATTTGCATCATTTATGTTGTTTATGTAGTTGTTTGCATGCATGTTTCGTGTTTGGATATGATTAAATGAGGTTTTCACCCTACACAAAGGATGAATTGCTTCTTTTGCATCATACATTGATTTACAGTGGGGTGTATATCGATGTAATATATATCAATATATAGTAGGGTGTATGATGTCAATATATAGTAGGGTGTATGATGTGTATGAATTCACATCATATTTAGTATCTGTTTTGCATGTATTTTTAGTTCATTTTGGCATGTTCGTTTGATTTTTTTGCTTTCTTTTCCTTTAGTTCGGATAACTGCGGTGTTTTATGTTTTGTTGTGTATGAATGGTGCAAACATGGCTTGGAAAAGGGTGGAAAGCATTCAAGTTGGAGTTGGCACTTAATTGGGAGTTGAATGCACAAAAAGGACCAAAACAGGGCCAACCACAGCCAAGGTGTGGTGGAGACCACGACCATAGTTCGTGGGAGCCAGAAAAGTGAAAACCAGAAATTCAGAACTAACAACACCCAGGGTATGGTGGCCACCACGACCAGGGTGTGGTGGCCACCACGAATATGGTTGGGAAAAATTCACCAAAAGCTTCCCAAGTCAGAGCCATCCACAGCTTGGCCGTGGAAAGTACCACGGTCATGGCGCGACATCGGAAATCCATTTTAAATTATTTTAATTAGATTTTTAAGTAGGCTTGGACTCTTTTTAACCCTAATATGTAAATAGGTTGTTAGGACTCGAAATTATGTGTTCTTTACATTGGTTTTGGAGATTAGGATTGTTGTCTCCTCCATCTTCTCTTCTCTCTTGGATCCAAGAGGTTTTCTACCACTTTGATTCTTTTAATTTCCTTTTTGGCTGAGTATTTCTCTTAGTTTCTTGGATTGGGCTATGCCCTTTGACATCGCTATAATTGTCAATTGATCTTTTCACTTTTGTTAATGTTAAACTCTTTGATTTGGTTTCTATTGTGCTTAAACCTTGTGAATTTGGTGGCCACATGTTTGCTTATCATAGATATATAGGGAGGTACCGAGGGGTAACCTAGATATTGGATCTATAGGAATTGAGCTTAGAACTTAAATCACGAGAGTTAGATTTGGTCCTTTGAAGGTTCCATTGAATTTTCATAAATCTTAATGGATTCAATCTAAATACAACTACCACAAGAGTCGGAATTGATTGAATTGAGCATGGTTCTTGAATCTCGAGAGGGAACATTAACTAAGTTAGTATAATTTTATATTAATAAAAAAGGTAGTCAATTAGGATTCTTAGTTGGTCATTGTGGTAACCCCAATCTTGGAAACCACCTTGCAAATCTTGAAAACCTCTTTCTTAATTTCTTGCTATCATATTTTTTGTCTTTATTAGAATTGTTACCATCATTCTTTCACTAAAATATTCACTTTTATTTAGTCAAAACAATTTTCTAATTAATTGGTAGTCATAATCATGGTCCTTGTGGATTAGATCTTTTTTATTACTTTACGACGAAACAGTATACTTGTGGATTTCACGCATCAGTCTACAACAATGTAATGTAATGGTACATGTACCAGCTCTCACTCTTAATACATCGATGCATTTGTTGTCTACATCAATATATGCCTATCCAGAACTGATTTTTTATGTAGATTAATGCAATCCAAAGTGTTGTTGATGTTTCAAAAAGATAATGTATGATTATTCATGATAATTCATGATTGTATGGTGTATGCTGAATATGGAATGCATATATGTAGGTTATGACTTTAAATGCATATGAAAAGAATATAAATTATGATAATGTACTAATGAGAAATGTATGAAACAAAGTAAGTGTTTGGTGTTATATGTTGATTATGAGATGTTGAGCATAAAGTGAGTTATGTAAAGATGTTTGATGTTTGTGATTGTATGGTACTTAGTGGAATGGACTGACAAATTTGTTACGAATTTTTGGGTAGTTGACCGGACAAAAGAGATGCTCGAGGATATAAATAACGTTGTCGAGGTTAGGGACCTCATGAACCACCCTGGAGTTGAGGATATGTGATATTGGTCAGAGGTGTGGTAACTCCGAGAAACAAAATTACAACTGTCAGGGTGGGAGGTTCTCAGACAACACACCTCCTAGGAAACCTAAAGATTCGATGAGCTTATGCTATGAGATGAGTTGTGCATTATATAAGCACTTTCCTTCTGTGAGTTGGAAATGAATAGGAGCAATAGTTATGTGCATGTCATTCCACAAGTACCCAGTTTGAAGACAATAGGACCATTGTTGCTTATATAAGGTTATGGATATATTGTGTATTGTGATGGTATGATGTGTTTGGACAAGCATGAACGTATATGTGATTTTAGTTCACAATATGTATACTTGTATTTGTTTGGGGGGAAATCCTTCACTGACTGAGTGGACTCACCCCACGCTTAAGATTTTATTCTAATGTTTTATGTTTTATTTCGCATCATTTCCTGGATTGTAGATAACTACTTACTCTAATGATCAACTAAATAAAGTCAAGGAAGAGCGATCTCGCTATGTAGTTGACAAGATAATTCGGTTATCTACGTGTTGAATTTTGTAAACAGTTTGAAAATTTGTAAACTGAATCTCTTGGTGTTAATTTCTTAAACACTGAAAATTTAATGAACTAAGTACATGTGCAATTTCCTTCTTACTTAGCATTTATGTTTTCATTATTTCTTTGTTTTGATTGTGCAAGTACAGTCCTTTGTTCTTGTTCTCTTTTCTTCTTCTTCTTTGCTCTGAATTGACATTTCTTGTTTGTGCAAGTAAAATTTTGAATCAAGGTGTTCTAAATGCTTGTACAGGAATGTGTATAGAAACGAAATTATAAAAAGACCTAATATCGTGCTTTTACTACCTTAGGTCCCCCTAAGATATCGCTTCCTAGAATAAGTGTTATCTTAGGTGCACCCAAAGATAGCACTTCCTACAAAAAGTGCTATCTCAAGTCCTTTTTTAGATAATGCTTCTTGTAGGAAGCACTATCTTAGGGGGGAGCTAAGATATCGTTTTCTTCTAGGAAGCATTATCATAGGTATCCCTTTGATAGCGCTTCAGATTGGTTACCCTATTTAATAGCGAAAAGATAGATGGTGCTTACAAGCGTTATTATATGCCTCAAGGAAACGTTATTGAATGTCTTTTCTGACGTAATGTAATATTTGATTGTTTCAAAAGTAGCAGCAGCCAAGATTTCTTGGACATGATTTTCCTGGTGCAATATTCCCATGCACGATCATTTAGACATGATCATATATAAATAATTGGATAAAAAATGGCAGTGATATAGATATCCATAGAAAAAAAAAGGATCAGATACACTTATGTATTTACTTGGAATCAATAATGGTGATTTTTTTGACTAAAAAAGATATTCAATCATTCAAATTGGTAAAATACATCGAAAACAACCCAAATTCAACATCACTAAAAATCGAAAAGGATGAATCTACGAACAAACTCACAGCACCCAGGTTAATAGCATAAAACGGCAAAATGCCAACAAATGTGAGAAAATCAAAGTGGCTGGAATACGCATGCCTCCGGATCTGTAACGTTGACGACCAAGTCTTGATTGAATCTATTATGGATCGAAGTTGATCTGCCAATCTGAACCAAATGAATACCGCAACAAGACGAGAAACTAAACAATGTCGCACCAAGACGACGAACAAAACAACGCTGCACTCAGACGACGAAATCACGGAAAAACACGAAAGAAAAACTAGATCTATGAGGGAAAACCATTTATTTAGATAAAAGGAGAGAAAAACAATGTAGAGGGATGATTCCAGGCCAAAAGATGGCCCAAAACCACCCCCTTCAGTGGATGAGGAAGAAGGAAAAGAGAAGAAGAGGGTAAGTTGAGAGCAATAATGGTGAGTTAGTTTCATAAGGTTGTAGTTTCTGTACACACTTATGTAATAAAAAAATAATAAATACTCAATTTGATCCCTGAAATTGTAGGGTCGTATCAACTTACTCATCCACTGTTGGTATTCCAAAATGATCTCTGGAATTGCAGAAAGTTAATCAGATTCGTCCCTCTGTTGGTATTTGCATGGACTATAATGACATTAAGTTGGTAATGTCATGGATGCATTTGAAACTAGGTGAATAATGTCAAGGATTCATTTGCTACATTTTGCAATTCCAAGGATCATTTTAGAATATTGATAATGTGGGGGACTAAGTTGATACGACCCTACAATTTCGAGGACCAAATTGGGTATTTACTCAACAAAAAAACAAGGAGTGCTTTTTTATTTTTATTTTGTACATATTTGTTGTTACAATTTTAATGCTAAGAGTTTTTTATTATAAGACCCCGATTTTTCAAACTCTCTAATACTAATTAAATAGTATTTATGGATTCATATTTTATTGGAGGGCATAGAGAGTGAAATAAAATAATCTGAGACCATAGTCACGCTCTACGCTATCGTAAGAAGCTATGGTTAAATTTTGGGTCAAAAACTCAGACAGAGCCCGGTCTGCATTTTCGCGGACAGAAGTGTTTTACTGCTATCAAGAACTAATTTTGACTCGTGAACGAGACAGTTAATCTTAGAATTCGATTCTCTACAATTTTGCTAAAATCAGTTTTTGACGTTAAAAATTAAAAATAATATAAACTATTCAGGCCAAAACTCAAACCAGAAGACGATTGGAGATGTAAAGGGATTTAACATGACCCGCTAACGGATAAACCTAGTGTCACATCAAGTCACATCACATTGGGAACTGTGCCAGTGTCATGATGGTTTTTCAAAATATCTGAACGAGAAATGACCAAAACACCCTTGAGTTTTCATGAAATTACAACTTAACCATGGTGAAATGACCAAACTACCCCTAAATGAGAAAATATCTCAACTTGTCTCCCTCACCCTTGGCCAAATTCGACCAGCCCTTTCTTTCTCTCTATCTTCACTTGTTCTTATTTTGTTCTTCATAATCTTCAAGTCTTTTGGTGAAACAAGTTGATTTTCTTCTTAAGCTTTATCATCTAGGAGGTATATTGTAGCTCTCTTAATCTCTCTATTTCTCTCTTTAATCTCAAGATTCATGGAAGTTAGGTTTTGAATCATAAATTTCAAAAATCCATGAAAAATTGTAGAAAAATCCTCTCAATGTCAAACCACTTTCTTTCAACTAGATTCATGATCTTCTATCATAATCCAAGAGTTAGAAATCAAAGGATTCCTCTAACTCAAATGGGTATTAAGGGCCGAACCCTCCATGATTGAGTGGATGGGGTTTTGGTTCAAGTTTTGGTGTAATAAGCTTTGATTTAGCCTTATCACATCTAGTAAGGATAGAATCCAAGAGATGAGAATTTTCGGAACTCTCTAGCCATATTTTCTTGCATATGGCCGAACCTAGGAGGGGGAGTTAGGAGAAAATTTTGTGATTTAAAGTTGATGTCTTGATTGATTGATTGTGTGTAGTTGTCGACAAGTAATCGGACGAGAAACCGGACGACTTTCTGATCAGTCGGGCGAATTTACGCTAATCGGGAAACTCCAAGAGGTAAGGGGGACTGCCTAAGGGATCTCCCGATAACTACGTGTTATCGTATTTGGTTTGTAAATATGCGATTAAGCTGTGTGGTGGTTGATTTATTTACTTTCCGCAATTATTTTGATTGTTGATAATTGCTTGCTAATATGTGTTATATGTATTTCACTTGTATGATCTGCTATAACCATATTGTGATGTGGATTGTTGATTGGGAAGCCTGACAGTGGTCAGTGCTCAACTAATTAACGTGGATAAAAGCCTTGAAAAGCTTTGTAGTAAACACCAAAGATTTATTTGGGAAATATTGTGAATTTGCCAATGACGCCAGTTTTCTAAAGAAAAAGAGGATTCTAAAGTAATTCATAAAGTTAGTGGAAAAGAGTTAGATTTTCAAGAATAAATTAATCATTTTGTGGAATAAATTGAAATAAGAGGAAAAAGTCAAGATTTTAAAATTAGGTTGTTTTTAAACGCTAAATGACGTTTTAATTCCGAAAAGATTTTTGAAAAATGTTTTCGAAAAACAGGAATGCTGTTCTGGGATGACGTTTTTAGTCTCAGCTGTTTCCTTTCAAAAATGCTTTTTGGGAAGGGACTTTCAACAAAAGATAAGTTTTATCAGCAATTCGATGCTTTTGAAACCATTTTCAAACAGAAAAGTTTTTCCGAAAACGAGTTTTTCCCAATGGTGGAAAATCCAACAACTTGGATGAGTTGTAAAGATTTCGTTTTGGATTTGTGTTTCAAAGAACGAAAAACGTTAAGAATGTGAACCTAGTATACAAGACGTCGGGATACTAGTGTTCTGTAAAAACAGCACGAGAAGCTGTGCAACGATGTTATGGACTGTGTGTCCTATGGACTGTGTGTCCTATGGACTGTGTGTCCTCCTCTTGTTATGAGGAAACGTGATTAAAGGTGAATGATGTTTTTTTATTACCACGGACCTTGGGCTGGTGCATCAGTCTAGGGCTTCGCGATTGAGCACTCGGACGTTTCATCCTGTGTTAACGGTGAAAAGTTTTAAAACGATGTAAATTATGAATAGTTGGGAGCCTTTGAGCTACGACAATGAAAGAACGAACACAAAGAAAAGTGAAAAGACTTGAATCGTTTTTCCATGCATTAAAATTCGGCAGACGTGCCAACGGTGTTAATCTAGATATCTTGATGGTAGGATATTCAAGACGGTGTATACCATTGTGCCTTGATGGACAATGAATACCATAAACGATGATCGTCTATGCCTTGTGTTGGACAGTGTGCAACGGTTTTAACAACGGTGTGCCTTTTTGGCAATCGAGCTTGATCAGCTCATTTTTATAACGATGTTAGGATCTTCGGAGATTAAGTAAAGAATTAGACGATGAACGTTGAAGTGTCATGCATTTTTTTTTATAAAATGACGATGACTGTCGGGTATGAAACCCTATGATGAACTACTTGTTTATTTAGTAGAATCGTATGCATCGTGAATATATATGTTGTTGGTGTGTCGTACTTGTAGTTATAGTGTATATATCCATATATTGGTATCTCATCCTTGCCTGTACATGTTGGACATCCTATTGTGTTTTAGGATACATGTATAGATGCATTTCAGCAGATCTCTGGGTCACTTCGAGACCCTGAAGTTGGAGTCTCGCTACGTCGACGACAAAGATGTGTGGACGAGCTAAGACGAGGCATAGTCTCATGGGTATGACGAATACTAAGTAGTATACTATATCTTCTTTAGAGTTCTTCATACCAGCTCTTAGGATATTTGACATTTAAGTCAAGTCTTTCAACTATGACTGAGTACTTGGTGGGTACTGAAAGATCAAAAAAAATGTCTACACCTTATGGCGAAGTTGAATTATTATTATTAAGAATGATTTTTTAATTTGTTTCATATGATTTTTCATGTTTATCTTTGGTACCATTTTTCCTGTAACCACTCAATTGTGTCTCTTTTTAAAAGAAAAAATTTTCAGTCTGTTAAAACTTTATTTCATTCCGCAACGGGTTACTATGTGATGGTCCAGAAGGGGGTGTCACATTTATCATTTATGTTTAGAGGGTATTTAGATTTTGTTCCAAAAATTATATTTTTAGTTAAATTATATTTTTCATTCATGTGACTTTGTTATTGCTCATCAGCTTCATTAGAAGTTGAATTATTGCTTATATTGTTGGACTGTTTTAATTTGGACTAGCAAAGTCGGTGTTATGTTATTGCCTAATACTCAGATTGATTGGATGTCATATATTAGAGAATATATTGTTAATGTTAGTCCCAATTGTGTGATGACTTATGTCAATGTTGAATGGGAATATTGTAAAACACTTTAGTGATGGGTAAATATGTAAGACCTTGTGTGGGCTTACTGTGATGGGTAAGTGAGCTCATATTGTTTAACACAAGGAGAGATCCCTATCTCTTTTGACTCTGCAGATGCCCCATTGAGACTACACAGTTCTAGAGGCACAGTAGAATAGAGATAGTTTGATCTCGTCACTCACACAAGATTGTTGCCGTCGTTTTGAATCAATTTCAGGTTCGACAACGTGTTTGTCATGGACTCATCATCATCGGCACATCCAGGTAATCCTAACTCCTAACATTGATGAATATTAGGATTGGATTAATGTTATTTGTATACCTGGATTCTGGACACCTGTTGCACTTGGTTAATGCAGCTCAAATACGTGGTTAATTACATTCAGTAAATGGTTAACGACGAATTGTAATCTCTTGTACTAATAACCAAGTTCAAGACACCATTAACCATGATTGTGAACACTATGAACCAAATTTGAAGGTTTACAAAAAAATAACATGGACCCATGTAGGATGCGTGATTGGTTAATTACATGGTTAACGCAGTTCAAATTCGTGGTTAATTACGTTCAGTGGATAGTTAACGGATGTAACAAGGGGACACAACTCATTAGCCATCCACTGAACGTAATTAACCATGTATTTGAACTGCATTAACCACGATTTTCAGGTTCAAATACGTAGTTAATTACATTTACTGAACACAGTTCAACACCTGAAAATCATGGTTAATGCAGTTCAAATACGTGGTTAATTACGTTCAGTGGATGGTTAATAAGTTGTAACCCCTTGTTATATCCATTAACCATCCACTGAACGCAATTAATCACGTATTTGAATTGCATTAACCATGTAAAGCAGGTGTCACCTAGGTGTCCAGAATCCAGGTGTACAAATAATATTACTCGAGGATTGTTTGTACATGTCATAATTTGGGGTTAACGATTTTGGGATTAATTGATGATTGAATTGATGTTATGTATTGAATTTATTCTTTCAACCGGTATCAGAGCCAATTAACTATAATTGTGACTGTATCTAATTCGTATAACATATTGTTCATGCTGCCTTATTCGATCCAATGTTGTTTTTCCAAAATTCGATCTTTGTTTCTCAATGATTTAAGAAATCAATTTCGGATTCTTTTTGAGTGAGGGTTGAATCTTTTTTTTAAACCCCTGTTTTTGTATGAAAGTTTCGGGTTCTCATCCATTGAGGTTTACCTTTTTTCATCAAGTTTCGTTTTTTACTTTTAAGAAATTGAAGCATCAAAGCACGAAATTGATGAGATAATGTTGTTCTTCGTTAGATTTTAATTCAAAAGGGATTAAAATCCCCAATTTTTGGCCGCAACATGGACCGTCGCGAGGCACCTGTTTTCTTCCCAGAAATCGGGTCCAGAAACCGGGTCAGCGCGACCCGGATTGATGGAAACAGGTAGGGAAGATGACAACCCTACCCGAATCAACCCCAATCGAAGCCACAATGCGTGTAAGCCCTTGTGGCCTCTTTTTTCGCTTTTTTTTTCCCAAAAAAAAACTTCACTTTTGTTGTTCACTCGCCCAATTGTGTGTTTAGTGAATTTTTTGAATTTTTTGGAGTACTATAAGTATTTTATTTTAATTTTACAGTATGTAAATGCTTAAAAATAATATTGTACTCTCGGAATTTTGTGCTGAAATTTTTTTCTAAATATTTATGACATTATTAGTTACCTTATATTTTTTGTACTCTCCATAGTAATTAAGTTTGCATGCAGAAATAATTTTGGTGTTGTTTTATGCTTTTAACTTTATTTTAGAATTGTTGGAAATTATTATGTGTGATGTTTTATGCAATCTGAGATATTGGACACCGTTTTGGGACATTTTGCATGATTGTGAGGTCGCCTATAGTGGGACCAATTATGAAAAGATGTTAATATAAAATTTATTGTTAATAATTTTACATCAGGGATTGTGTTAACAGTGCACTTACCCTAACGGTTTGTCCTTGTTAATGTGATTCCTAATGTTTGTGAAATCTACTAAATGTGATGGTCTTGAGGTTTTCAATATCCTGTTGGTATTAGCTTTAAGGACATAGCTTTAATGTTTATGAGAGTTACTTATGCATTGTAATTCGGTACCCTTAGGCGAGATTACAATGGTATAAGTGTTCAATTGAAGTTTCTTCTCAATTTGATATATATTGATATTCTTGATAAAATCTGTTCTTGCACGTCCAACATTGCCTATGGAAATGAATACCTTGACAAGGCTAATGGGACCAATTATGAGGACTGGGTTGAGTCTCTGAAACTGTTTCTTGCTGTGTCTAATGTGGATTTGGCTCTCACCGAGAATGAACCCGCCAAGCCCACGGACACATCTTTTGCTGCTGATAAGTCGAGACATGAAAAGTTGGCACACTCTAATAAAGTGTGTTTGATGACATTGAAGTATACTATGGACAAAATGATTAAGGAGAACATTCTTGACATTGAAATTACAAAGGAATTTCTCTAAGCTATGGGTAAAAAGTTCAAGAAATTTGACAAGTCTGAAAAATCTTCCTACCTTTCTTTCTTTGCAAAGACCAAATATGACGGTGTTGATGGTGTTCGTGAGCATGTGATGAAGCTTGTGAACTGGTTCAACAAGTTGAAATCCATGAAATTGGAGCTGGGAGATGATTTCCTAGTTTGGCAGGTGTTTGAATCTCGTCCATCTCAGTTAGATGTCTTGAGGACTTCCTATAATGCCCAAAAGAATGAATGGAGCATTAATGAGCTAATATCCATTCTCACCCAGGAGAAGGAGAATATGAAAAAGGGAAAGTCTCATAGTTTGCAGTTTACTTCTCACAATGGTAATGACAAGAAGAAGTTCTATAAGAACAAGGCTAAGAAGGTCCAGTTTAAGAAGAAAGGGAATGGCAACTCTGGAGATCAGTCTGGTCAACATTCTGGTCAACACTCTGGGGAAGGGTCTGGTAAGCTCAAATACAAATTCAATGGAAAGTGCAAATTTTGTGACACACTTGGGCACAAACAAGCGAATTGCTGGAAGTTTAAAAATTAGCTTGAGAAGAAGAAAGGTAATCCCCTAGCTCTAGTGTGTTTTGAATCAAACATTGTTCATGTTCCTTCTCATACATGGTCGTTAGATACTAGCGTGACCATTCATGTTTCAAACTCTTTACAGGAGTTCAGAAGCAGGTGGAGGCCAAATGAAGGAGAACTGATGATCCCTGTTGGGAATGGAGCTAGTGTGGAAGTTAAGCATATAGGAGTTGTTTCCTTTAAGTTTTCTACTGGTCATGCTTTAGTTTTGAAAGACATTGTTTATGTACCTTCTATGAGAAGGAATTTGATTTCTATTTCTGTGTTGGATAGTTGTGGCTACTACTTCCATTTCAGTAATAAAAGGGTTTCATTATCTTATGATTCTGTTGTTGGTTTTGGAATTTTGCATGATGGTTTGTATATGTTGGATGTTGGTACTTTTTCTGATGACCGACAAACTTCAGTTATCTACACTGTAATTAGAAACAAACGTGGTAGGGTTGCTGAAAACTCTTCCATGTTGTGGCATAAAAGTCTGGAACATATATCCAGGGAGAGAATGGAGAGATTGATCAAGGGAGGTATTTTGCATGGTCTGGACTTTTCTGATTTTGTTGCATGTGTGGATTGCATAAAGGGGAAACTCACTGCTAGAGCTAGAAAAGGTGGGGTTACCAGAAGTGAGAAAGTATTACAGCTGATTCATACAGATATTTGAGGACCCCTTACTCTCGTTACTGTGGGTGGTTTTAGGTATTTTATTACCTTTATTAACGATTTCTCTAGGCATGGTTGGATTGATTTGCTTCATGAGAAATCTGAATCTTTGGATGCTTTAAAGCATTCAAGGCTGCTACTGAATTAAAACTTGGTGTGAAGGTCAAGTGTATTAGGTCTGATAGGGGAGGAGAATTCTATGGAAGATATGATGAAACTAGTAGAAATCCTAGACCATTTGCTAGGTTCTTACAAGATTGTGGTATCGAAGCAAAATATACCATGACTGGCACACCTCAACAAAATGCGATTGCTGAAAAGTGGAACCGTACCCTTATGGAAATGGTAAGATGCGTGCTTAGTCATTCGACACTTCCACAGTTCTTGTAGGGTGATGCTTTGAAAACAGTTGAGTATATCTTGAATCATGTTCCAAGCAAATCTGTTGCCAAGACCCTTTATGAGCTGATGTCTAGTAAAAGGCCGAGTTTGAAGCATTTTCGTGTCTGGGGTTGTAAAGCAGAAGTGAGGCCATACAATCCACAAATGAAGAAACTTGACCCTAAAACCATTAGTGGTTTTTTCATTGGGTATTGCATTGGCTCAAGAGGATCCAGGTTTTATTGTCCTTCTCACACTACTAAAGTTATTGAATCTGATCGAGCAGTTTATTTTGAGTGAGTTGGAGTATGATGAGAGCTTGAAGCCGCACACCATCGATTTCAGAGATGATAGTGTTGTTGTCCGTACACCTATTGTCCCTTTTTCAGAGGTAGAGGTACTTGTTTTGGCTTATAATGATAATGTTGATCCTATCAATGATGTTATATCCCTCAGCAATAGGTTGATAATGCGGAACAAAATCAAGTTGAAGACTTGGTTCCACCTAAAAGATCGGAGAGGCTTCCTAAACCGACTGCACCCACTAAATTTAGAGATTATTTCATTTGTCTCCAAGAACATGAATTTTCTCCAAGTGGGGACTCTGATCCTGTTTCTTTTCAAGAGGCTATTTCTAGTTCTTTCAGTTCTCAGTGGTTGATAGCCATGGAGGATGAACTAGCTTCTATGGAAAAGAATAATGTTTGGGAATTGGTGGAGATACCTGCAGCTTGTAAGACTGTTGGATGTAAATGGGTCTTCAAGACCAAAAGAGATGCAAAAGGTAAAATAGAAAGGTACAGGGCCAGACTTGTTGCTAAAGCGTATAATCAGAGAGAAGGCATTGATTATAAGGAGACCTTTTCCCTAGTCTCCACTAAAGACTCCATTCGTGTTGTGATGGCATTGGTGGCTCATTTTGACTTAGAGCTTCACCAAATGGATGTTAAAACTGCCATCCTGAATGGTGATTTGTATGAGGATGCCTACATGGATCAACCTGATGGTTTCGAAGAAAAGGGCAAGGAGCACTTGGTATGTAAATCGAAAAGGGCAAGGAGCACAGGTCCATCTATGGGCTGAAGCAAGCCTCTAGACAGTGGTACTTGAAATTTGATGAGATCATTTGCTCTCTTGGGTTTGTAGAAAATGCAGTTGAGCCTTGCATTTATCTGAAGAATAGTGGGAGTAAATTCATTATTCTTGTCTTGTATGCTGATGATATTCTCCTGGCTTGTAATAACCTGAATTTTCTGCTTGAGACTAAGCAGATGTTGACTGCCCATTTTGATATGAAAGATCTTAGTGACGCTTCCTTTGTTTTGCACATTGAAATTCATTGTGAACGATTTCATGGTATTCTTGGCTTATCCCAGAAGAACTACATTGAAAGGGTCTAAGCAGGTTCAATATGAAATCTTGTAATTCTTGTGCAACACCCATTCAAGAGGGTGAGAGACTCCCTAATACCCAGTGTCCTCAGAATGATAAAGAAAGAGTAGAAATGGAGAAGGTCTCGTATGCTTCCGTTGTTGGCAGTCTCATGTATGCCCAAGTTGGTACACGCCCTGATATTGCTTTTGCAACTAGTGTACTTGGGAGATACTTGAGCAAGCCCGGTGTGAGTTATTGGCAAGCTGCCAAATGATTTATGAGGTATCTACAGGGTACCAAGGATTGTTTACTTACAGGAGATCCGATCACCTTGCGGTGACAGGCTATTGCAATTCTGATTATGGTGGCTCTCCTGATGACCATAAATTCTGATTATGGTGGCTGTCCTGATGACCATAAATCCACATCAGGATATATTTTTATATTGGCAGGAGGACCTGTTTCCTGGAAAAGTGTCAAACAAACACTTACAGCTACTTCAACTATGGAAGCAAAGTATGTGGCTTGTTATGAGGCTATGCGTCAGGCTATATGGTTGAGGAACTTCATTTCTAAGTTTCATATTGTGGAGAGTATCTCCAGGCCTATAACCATATATTGTGATAACTCTGCTGTGGTGTGCTTCTCTCAAAACAATAAGAACTCCAAATGTTCAAACCATTTTGACACCAAATATATGTTTGTCAGAGAGAAGGTTCACGAATCTCAGATCGCATTGAGTATATACCTGCAGAACTTATGGTTGCAGACCCCCTAACCAAGGGCCTGACTATTAAAACTTTTGCAGATCATGTAACCCACATGGGTATTGTGAGATCTTTTGATGTATTTGGTTAGTGGGAGACTATATTGTGTTTTGGAGCAACACTATATTTTATTGTTATGGCTCGAGACTCCATTTTCGATAAATTGTTGCTACTATTGTTATTAATGTTGCTACTGATGTTATTGCATATAATATTGTTACACTGCATAGTTTTGTTGATTTATATTATGGAATATCATTTGAGACATTTTGGACCCAGTCTCATATTGTGTTGTGCTAAGATATTTTTTTGAATCTCTTAGCGAACATCTTGGACGGATGTTGGGGCCATTTGGTTTGGAATAATATGATATGATCACATTTTGTATGATTTTCCACGTTCCATATCCCATATTCTTGTTGAGTCACCGAGATATGAGTGTCTGGTGTATATGATGTCACTACCCCTATCAGGTATTATTTTCTATATCATTATGCCACTTATAATCTCATTCCGGAGCAATTATTGAAAGTGTTTACTCTATTTTGACATCTTTGTGCCCACATATTGGAAAATTAATCTGGAGTATTTTTTTTTTAGATAACCTGACGTATGCTGTCCAAGTGGGAGATTGTTGGATTATTTTAATTTGGACTAGCATATTCAGTGTTATTTTATTACCTAATACTCAGATTGATTGGATGTCAAATATTAGAGAATATATTGTTAATATTAGTCCCAATTGTGTGATCACTTATGTTAATGTTTATTGCGAATATATTGTAAAGCACTTTAGTGATGGGTAAATATGGAAGGCCTTGTGTGGGCTTACTGTGATGGATAATTGAGCCCATATTGTTTAACATAGGGAGAGGCCCCTATCACTTTCCACTCTGCAGTGCAGTTGCCCCATTGAGACTAGACAGACCTAAAGACACAGTGGAATAGAGATAGTTTGCTCTTCTCACTTACACACAAGATTGTTGTCGTCGTTTTGAATCAATTTCAGGTTCGGCAACGTGTTCATCATGGACTCATCAGTATCGGTACATCCAGGTAATCCTAAATCCTAACATTGATGAATATTAGGATTGTTTGTACATGTCATAATTTGGGGTTAATTGATGATTGAAATTATGCTATGTATTGAATTCATTCTTTCATATATGTGATAATTAAGAACTTAAGTCTGCAAGTAAAGAGGGTTTTGGAAATCTTATAATTGATTAGAGAATTTCTGAACTTGAAATGTTAGGATTTTGGTTTGAAAGGAGGAAGTACGTGATTTCTGTCTGCATAGTTTAGTAATGAATAGGTTAAATTATACTTTTAGTTTCTTATCTTCATTTTAGGTTTCATTTGATCTCTCTTTATTTTTTTGTTAAAAAATGATCCTTTATTTTTATTTTAGGTTTCAATGTGGTCTTTTCCATTCAAATTGTAGTACGGAGATGATCACATTGGTGTAAATTTTGTAAAATATAAGGGATCATTTTCGGAACAAAAAATAAAAGAGGGATCATGTCGGAACAAAAAAAGGTACCACATGGGTTTAACTTTTGCAAAATAAGGGACCATTTCGAAACAAAAAAAATAAAAGAGGGAACGTATTGGTATAACTTTACAAAATAAGAGAGCATTTTGAAACAAAAAATAAAAGAATGAGCAAATTGAAACCGAAATTAAAGATAAGGAACCAAAAATATATTTTAACCTAACGAATCAAAGATTGTAGGACTTACAGAGTTGAATCGGTTTTGGAGATAAAAGAATAGTGAGCATAGTTAGCAATATATAGGAAGGAAAATTAATAAATAGTCCCTATTAACTTATGAATGATATGATGCATTCAGATCACATAAGGTAAGAAATTAAAGGGCAAAACCAACTTGAATTTGTACATAATCATTTTAGACAAAATATGCTTACATAAAATATACTTGTACGTGTATGAAAAAAAAAATTATGTTGATCATAACATTTGTTTTGACAGAATTTTGATAATAACATATAAATATATAAAAGGCACTAGTTCTATAACCATTTATAAATTCTAAAACTTTACTACTATTCAGTCAAAAAAAACTTTACTACTATTAAAATGACTAATTTTGTCATAAGTTGAGAAGATGAACCTATCTATAGATGGAGAAACACTGATTTTGCCGTATTGTATCAACAAACAACTGAAACAAGGGTTCAAAGATAAAGAAAGAAATGGAGAACGGTGATTATGGCATTGTAGGCAACAAACAAGGATTGGAAAATAAAGGAAGAAATGGAGAAATACAGTTATTAATATTTTGGCATCGATCGTAGCAAGTAGCAACAAACAAGGGTTGAAAAATAAAGAAATAAAGAAGGGGGATTAGTGCATATATTTAAGAGTGGCCATGCAAAATAAAGTGGGCACTAACCGTCTAACCAATAAGCATTGAAAGACATGGGTATGAACAATGGTCAAGCTGAAGTTAGATTGCAAAGTATTATTATAATTATAAATACTAAGGTCACATAGTAACTATGGTCGGTCCAAGAAAAGAAAATTTTGAATTTGGGAATTTAGTAGTTGAGATGAGAATGAGAATATGAAATCAGCAGATTCCTCTATAGACGGGCCAAAAAAGGGGATATATGTAGGCCCTCGCTTCTTGTCATCATGTAAGCAGAATCACAACAACTAATAACTTTGGTATCAAAAAATGGTTCATTATTTTATGTCTTCGAGTGCCCTAATTATGATGATGAATTCAAAGTCAATCCCAGACAAGTGCCCCTGATTCCTTTCCGAATCACTCTCAACGACCATTGCATAAATCCGTGGCATTTTGCCAACTCTCTCTTGTCCCATCTACGCCTTGCTTTCATGATCACATATAAGATGAAGAATATGCATTCCATGATTAGGTTTTATAAAATGTATGAAAATTGAAGTTATTTAATTATATTTTTATTGATATTTCAATTTTTAAAAATTTGAAATAAAATATATTTATAATTCAATGGCTGGATCAACAAATATTATATTCTATTAAAAAGTATTGGATAATATAAGAGCATCAAGTTTTACACAGGTGTAAATTAACCATTTGTAAAATTATTATTATATAAATTTTTATATCAAATTCAATACTCTTTAGTAAATTATCTATGTAAATAAATATGTTTGTTTCATTCATAGCATTTAAGCTCCTTCTATATGCGGATTGGGTTGTTTTTCTTGAGCATACATTTCGGGAAGCTAACTGGGTTCGGTCAACTATGCACCGTCCAAATTGGGGTGCATGCATGTATGCTCCACGTATCATGACCGTTGGATTGCTATAACATAATTAAGTGTTAATTAACTGGTCACTGGTTGACCAGGCTTTGTGGAAAATGTTATGGAATTTGCAAAAGAGGTTTAATTTGGAGATGGTTACAAAGGAGATATCTCCCACCGCAGCAACCACCTCATCTCTTAATGCCTCCACCACCGTCCCCCTCCCCAACTGCCACCATCCTGAGCCCCACACCCTGTAACATCTCCACAGGATCTGAACCCAAAATACAGATATGCACATATCTGCGCACCCTCTAACATCACCATGTATAACTCCTCCACAACACAACCCACAACTCACTCACCATTAGAGCCGTCGCCACCGCATTTTCCTCCAGCCACCCCTAAACGCCAGTTCGCGACTAGTCCCTTGAACGAGTAGTAGCGAGCTCCTCCTGTCACGCTCTTCATTGCCACTCTAAACCTCTTTGCACCAGTCACTCCTCTGGTCATATCCACTGCGGGCTCCGCCACGCCAGCCACCTTCATTGTTATGCTTCACGACCCAAAACCCACTCACAGACTACCCGAACGTCAACATTGCCACTCCGTTCCGCTGTCAAAGCACTGTTTGCCCAACCTCCATCCATCGCACAACACTGTCTCACGGTGTATGAGTTTCTACTTCATTTTCGGGTTTCTGCTTCCTTCCAATTCAGGTGGGTGGGGTGGTGCGATAGGGGACAATAGTGGTCACGTGGTGGAATGACGACAACGATGGCGTGGTGGGAGGATGACAGCAGTGGCCTTCACTTGGGTGGTAAGTGGAGGGTTTTGAAATTTTTGCTAAAGGTTCCTTTTAACTCTTTTTTTCGATAAATATTTATTTTATTGGATGTATCTAGCCTTAGCATCACAAATTATCACTCTTTCCACCTTCTAGAAAGGGTTGAAGAGGAAACACTAGCTCTATCATGTGCTTAAGACTAGAAGAAGGAAAAGTACAAAGGGTCCTTTTAACTAATTTGTAAATATTATTACTTGAGGCATGTTTTAGCAAATATCTGAAGACTTATTATTTCAGATCCAAAAGTGGGATATTTTATATACTCCATTCATGTTTGCCTTTGGTGCACCATAGAAGCCACAAGCGAAGGGCCCGTTTAATTTGCATTTTCATTTCCTGTTTTCATTTCTTGTTTCTATTTGCTGAAAATTGTATTCATTTTTAAATTCTGAAAATTTTGGAAACATGTTTGTTTTGACATCCCTTTTTCTATTTTCAAAAATTTGGGAAAGAAACACTGAAAACAACTTTTTTTTTATTTTCAGATTTGGACACAATTCAGGAAATATTTCCAGTGAAAACATTTTCGTTAAACTCAACCAAATGCATTTTCTAGCCCATTTTCTATTTTTACTGAAAATGAAAACAGGAAATTGCCAAACCAAACAGACCCTAAAAGTTGTGCGGATTAAATTGCCATGTTTGATGCAAGCATGAAGAGTGAAGACCCGTACAAAGTTTGGATATCCTCCCCTGCATTCCAACGTTTTGGCGGATGTTATAGGAGTAGCCTCCATTAGAACTTAGTTGCTTTCCTTTATTTTGCTGAAGTACCCAAAATTATCTTTGGAAAACTCTCCCCTCTTCCATGTAAGCATTGCTTGGTATATTTATTAATGATGAAATATATGCTTTCATGACTAGATTTTATATCTAATTTCAACTTGTAATATTCAATTATGATATCAATGGGATGTAAACTTGCTTCATTTTCAATTTTGAAAAAAAAATATTTCTGTTAAGAAATTTGTACTATTTGTTATATTTTAAAATACATAGGATATTGGGCAATCCACTGTTATTATTGTTATTATAGTTAATGACTTAATGTTGTTTTTGTGCTATAACATTATAAAAAAAAACAATTGCAATTTAAACTTCAGAATACTCGTGTCTCGTAGTTTTTTTTTTTGTACTCATATGATAAGTGTGAAGTATTCGTGTCTCGTGGTTTTAATAACTTCATTAGCCTCATTACATTTTTAATTTAAAAGAGAAAGTTTAAAGTTGATGCTATAATTGGTTGAGTTTAGAAGATGTCTAAATATTATATTTATTTACTATTTCCTTTTTATTCATTTTGGGCCTCTCTTTTTTGGGGTACTGAGGGCCTCTTTTAAATCGGCATCAATATATACGGTATATTATATGGAGACAAAAACTAATGGAAACCATGACACATTTCTTCATTAGTGGAAAAAGTTTGTCTAGGATAGGTAGACAAGAAATAACAATGTGTCTCCCTAATACTATATATAAATTCAATGATAAGATGGCAATGAATGGGGTACACTTTTAAGTTATTCTAATTAGTGTTGTTCAGCACTTTTCATCCTGTGTGCATTACTTTGCCTTAAATTTTATTGGGACCGTGAGAAGTTGAAGGAATGCAAACTTGGTAGTCCATAGGGAAAATACAAAAGGTAAGGTGGAGAAATTCAAAATATATCGGTACAAAAAATTTGAGAATACCATTATAATTTACGGAACTCATAGACTTAAAAAATAACTTGTATAAGAATATTGATGGCTTTGAAAACGAAAAAGAAAGGAAACATAGATTGATTTAAACAATTAATTATCGAGCATTTAATGATTTTTCTTTTATAATGATTTTTTTGGCATCTTATATATATATATACACACACGTTGTGTTATCCTGAATCATATAGAAATTAATCATATAACCAATATGTGGTTGGTCTGAATGGTAAGAGACTCGGACATCTTAAGCAGGTGGTAAGAGACTCGGACCCCTTAAGCAGGTGGTCAGGGAAATTCGAATCTTGACTTTTGTGTATGGAGAAAACTTAGTTAGGAGGGGAGAACCCACCTTGTGTGCCCAACAGATTTCCCGACGGAGATTAGTCACTACTAACGGTGGTGGATAATTCATATCTATGTCATAGTTACCACAAAAAAAAAAAAGAAATTAATCATATAAATATAAGTTTCTAGTTATTATATTTTTCAGGTTTTAGAGGAAACTTCATATATGATTACCACTTCAAAAAAACAGGCCTTAAGTGACCGACTTTTTCGATCGTTAATGACAATAATTCGGCCGTTAAACTAGTTAGTTACGGAATTAGCGATCGATATATGTTGGTCGATAAAGCATTGATAGCTAATTGATTTAGTGACTGAAATTGTCCTTCGCGCTAATGGTAGCAGAATTATCCGGTCGCTAAACATAAAGAAAATGGTCGCAAAGTTGGTCTCAGAAACATGTTCTAGGGACCAAATCAGCGACAGAATATCGACGAAATCTACCCGTTTGAAATTAGAGACTGCTCGTATTTCGATCGCTAAACTTGTTGAAACCAATTTAACGACCGAAATTAATATTGGTGGCTAAACTTGCTGATACCAATTTAGCTACCAAATTAATTTCTCCGGTGAGAGAGTGAGAGTGAGAGATAGAGGTGGTCTACGGCGGTGCGCAAAGCAGAGGGAGGAGCACGGTGGGAGGGGAAAGAGAATGAGAGAAAGAGACAAAAGGAGAGAAAGAGAAGGTGGGAGGGGCGGAGGACGAAGGACGTAAAAAGGGGAGGAGGAAGCAAAGAAACTGAGATTGCAGAAATGAGGGGGAGAAAAGGGGCTCGCACGCCTAATCAGGGATTTAGGATTTAGAGACCGAACTATTCGGTCGCTAAATCAATCACAAAGAGCTAAAATTTAAAAGGCATGGCTAATTCGGTCGACATATGGCTCCTTTTACTTTTCACTAACGTGCCTTAGCGACCAATATTAATTCGGCCACAAAAATATAGACATTACATCCTATTCCGGTTGCTACCAATCAATTTAGTTGACTTTTAAATTTTATAACTTAGCGACCAAATTAGAGATCAATTTAGTTAACTACATTCTGACAATCAATTTTAAAAAACAAGAAATTAGTTACTATTTCAATCGTTAATAGAGACAGATGCTTTTCGATAACCAACGTCGGTCGTTATTTGACCATTTTCTTGTAGTGCATTGAAAAAGAAAGGAAATAAAAGAATACAGATTAAATTCATGACATAAAAAAAAGATTTTTATGATACTTATGTATGGTTCTTTTTTCACAAATTTACATCAAGTTTGTAGCTGGCTCCATCTGAATTTACACAATCTCAACTAATTTCCTTTTTCTTTTACACCTACTATATTTTAGAGTCCTTTCATGATTTGTGCTGTGTATGTTATTCATAGAAGAAATTTGCAAAGTATCATAATTTTTCAATAAACTCCCTCCACTCATTATTTTATAAAATTTCAATTTAAAATGTACAAGTCAAATTATGCAATACTCTATCATTAAAGTATCCCTTGCCAACAATTATTCAACTTATTTCTTTGGTGTACACAAATGATTCAATTGTGGTCTGAAAATTAAATTAAATAAAAAATATGAAAAAGGGGGGAAAAGTGGACATAAACTATATTAAATATCTATAATGATTTAGTTATTATAATGCAACTTGCAACTTTTCTTCTCAACCTTCATAATTAGCAGGCTGTCATATTGGCTCTTATATGATGATCAAATTGCTCCTTTCAAACTAAGCTTAACAATCAAGACCATAGAGAGGAAAATAGTAGGATGGGAAAAATAATCTTCAACTCATGGGGCACCAGCTACTCTCATAAGCCATTATAAATAAGCAAAATCAGAACAAAACAAATGCACAAGCAATGAAAATGGAAATGTAGTTGTCTGCCACTAAAAGTGCAAGAATTTTCATGTCCACCACATTTTAAAATTAATGCTACCATACCCCCACATGCACATGGAAAGAGCACAAACCAAATTAACCATGCAAACCAAAAATAATGCAAAAGTCTAGGGTGGCAAATCTGTAATTAAAGCCAACACACAGTGCAATTGCACATAGCAAACTGTTCTATCTCCATATTTATACACATATCCCTGGCCAACTTTCATATCCCAACACTATCAAACACCAAAGCCTCAGTCACTTCCAAAATGCAAGCCAAGCCAATACACACCATCCCAACATACATTCCTCCGTCCATAGGGCCATCTCCAGTGCAACAACAATCCTTGCCACCGGCAACTATACCTCGGGCGATATCCATATCCGCACCCAATACCCATGTAACCATTCCGACCATTCCGGTTCCTCCAAGTATAGAGCTTGATGACTCCATTGCTGCCTTTTGGGACTACCAATTCCTATTTGTTTCACAAAGATCCGAAACATCTCAACCTATCACCCTACGCATTGTGGATGGTTCAATACCGTCCGATTTCCCCTCCGGTACGTATTATCTTACAGGACCAGGACTTTTCGCCGACGATCATGGATCTACGGTGCACCCACTAGATGGCCATGGATATCTAAGGTCATTCACTATTGATAATGTTACAAAAAATGTGAAATATATGGCCAAGTACATTCAAACCGAAGCTCAGGTGGAGGAGCATGATCCAAAGACCAACACGTGGAGGTTTACACATAGAGGTCCATTTTCTGTATTGAAAGGTGGGAGAAAAGTTGGAAATACTAAGGTCATGAAAAATGTGGCTAACACTAGTGTACTAAGGTGGGGGGAGAAGCTACTGTGTATGTGGGAAGGTGGGGACCCGTATGAGATCGAATCTGGTACATTGGATACGATTGGGCGGTACATCATGATGGAGCACGGTTGTGATCTGGAAGAACATGATGAGAACTATGGTGGCGATGTTTGGGAGGTTGCTGCCAACCTATTGAAGCCTCTATTGTATGGTACGTATTAATTGTTTCTTAAGCCTCCATAGACTATACCTTAATTTTTTTCCATGGCTATATAATGAAATATAAAATAATGAGTATTTTTTTTCTGCTCTTACCATGTCAGCAACCCATGAATCTATTTTTTTAGGGTGTTGCTATGTTATCCTTGAAAAGTAGAGGGTTTGAATATCCTATGTCCAACCAGAATGAGTCACCTCAATTAAACGAGTCATGTCAATGTTATATAGGATTAAATCCTCACCATCTGATTGATCTACTTATAAGCAAGGGTACGATACCAAGGGGTATCATAGAATATTCCTTTTTTATATAGGCAAGTATTAGTTTGTTAATTAGTATTTGTTATGTTAGTAGGGGAGTTGAATCCATGACCTTCTTATCACTTCAAACCGTATGTCTCTCCCCCAAACCATCAAGTCCACCGTACTCCACTGAACTGCAATAACCAAGATTTTACACGTCATTGACTAGGTGTCATCCAAATATTGGATTCCAGGTGTACAAATAACATTACTATAATTATAATTTAGAAAGTGCTCCCTCTTTCTTCTCCTTATATGAACATAAGAGTTTCAATCATATTACATTTACATGTACATGAAATGACCAAATGAGCAAAACGAAAGTGAAAAAAAAGTTCCCATTTCCATTATTTATTTATTTTAGACCGGACCAAATGGTGTGATTATGATCGATGTTGTATAATAATAACTTATAAGTAAGCAACTTGATATTTATCGAAAAGAAATATAAACAATGTGGGTGGGAGTTGGTGGTTGGTTGGACATGCGGTACAAGTATGGGACTCTAGCTAAACAACCCATTATATATGCTACCTCCAACATCTTTTCAACAATTTTTTTATTTATTTAAAATGGGTTTATGACACTTGTGCTAGAAAGTTAGTGGCAGAAGGCATTGTCGTGTAGTTTCCAAGGTATATATGCTACCTGGAGTACTTCCAAGCCGTGTATGTCTAAATTAAACTAGTTAATTTTGAGAATCATTCTAGTTTCCCAAGGGGAAATAATATAACCTCTTTTTTTTTATCACCTTGGCATACTTTAATTAATATACACACGTTTTATTAGTATATAAAATTAAATTTTAATAATGATTTTTTGTGCAACACAACAGTCTAAGTACTACTGTTTAGATATTCTTAATAGGTTATAATATGCTATCATATTTAAATATTTAATTTGTCTTTGTTTTATTTAATACAGGAGTGTTTAAGATGCCCCCAAGAAGACTTTTGTCGCATTATAAGGTTGATTCTAGAAGGAGTAGGCTACTTACTGTGTCATGCAATGCAGAAGATATGTTGCTTCCGCGCAGTAATTTTACATTTAGTGGTAAGCAATAAGAATGGGAAATATGTAATATCCTTTTTATAGAATAAGTTCAACTTAGTTTATCACCTACTTTGTTTTTTTTCGGTTAAGTTGTTACCTTTTTTTTTCCTGCAGAATATGACTCTTTTTTTGGTACATGCAGAATATGACTCAAATTTCAAGTTAGTACAGAAGCAAGAGTTCAGAATCCCAGACCATACGATGATCCACGATTGGGCTTTCACGGATACCCACTACATAGTATTTGCCAATCGCATAAAACTTGATGTGCTAGGTAAGAATTTATGTTGTGCTATCTTCGTTAAATTTATAACAAATTTAAAAACGTTTACAACGAAATCAAAAAGCAAATAATCATTTTCCTGATGATCGATATCTTTCAGTAGAATACTATTTGTTTTGGTAAAATACTTTGAAACATCTTTTTGCTAATTGCAGAACATTATTTTTTTTGATAGAATTGCAGAACATTATTTGACTTCATTAAACTAATTTCAAAAAATATATATAATTCTCAAATCTTAACCTTTATTTAAAAACTAATGAATCACTCTATACTTTTTACCAAAACAAAATGACTATACTACTATATGGTTTATAAATAAATCATTATAAATATAAATATAATATACTTTCAAAATTAAATGTTCAATAATAATATTTTAAATAGCAACTTTCAATATATATCTCTCTCTTCGCACACGTACATAGGCACAAAATCATGAGTAAATGAATTTTAAATGGGAAGTTGTCTCAGTATGTTCGGATAAATGGGGAACAATAAAAGATGTATTACAGAAGTTCTATGCTAAGGTTCTATGTTAGTGAATTCAAAGTGAATGAATTGCTCTTCTTCCATAACTAGAGCCTCCTCATATAATAATATGGGTGATGGGTCAAGAGAGGTTTAAAGTTGGGGTTGGCCCAATCTTTTATGGAATTGGACCCCGTCCGATCCAAGCGGGAACACAATATATATTTATATCATAAATATTACCTCTTTTTCGTAAAGTGATTGAATTAAATAAAGTTGAAAGTTACATTTAAATATATAATGATGATAAAACTATTGTTCAGGATCAATGGAAGCAGTGTGTGGGATATCTCCTATGATATCAGCCTTAACAGTAAACCCAAGTAAGAGAACATCGCCCATATATTTGCTTCCTCGGTTTCCAGACAAATCTAAAGGCAAAGAGAGAGACTGGAGAGTGCCAATTGAAGCACCTTCACAATTGTGGCTACTCCATGTTGGAAATGCCTTTGAAGTCAGCAATGCTAATGGAACTTTGGAGATTCAAATACTAGCTGCTGCTTGCTCTTACCAGTGGTTCAATTTTCGCAAGTTATTTGGTATGTAGGGTGAGTTTGAATAAACAGCTAAATTAAACGTATTCAAAAGTTGTTTTCTAAATAAGCTAAAAACAATTTATTTTCATAAGCTTCTTGGACAAGCCTATAGAAATAAGCTAAAAAGAGCTTATAGGAAGATGATAAACTATTTTTATAAATCATTTGCATAAGTTTATCTCCATAAACTATTCTCATAAGCCTTCTATAAACTCTTTCAAACGAACCTTTAGTTTATATCGATAATAAATCTCTTTATGTGTGTGTAAAAGATATATTTTTTAATTTCCCTAAGCAATTGAATATAAGGGTTTCTTAATTTGTTTTAGCATATATGTTTTTATAAAAAATTACATCTGAATTTTATACATTTACTTGGTTAGGATTCTACAAAAAAAAAAAAAAAGTTTAAAAATATTTAAAATTCAACTTTTTTGAGAAATTATATTTTCTTTTCTTTTTTTAAAATAAAGAGTTTAATTGGTATGTGTGACACCCTCAAACCCAGTGCCACTTTTGTAACTCAAAACCCTTAATGAAACGATAAATAAAATTTCGCTGGTTTTACTTTCGGAAAATATATCTTTTGTGTAAGCAGATTCTGGAAATCGTGACCAAAAATTTTCTCATTAATTATACGTATGAACACCACTCCAGATAACACAGGATTACTCATATACAATAATTAGAACAAGATATATATATATACATCTATATAATGGACAACAAGCCCCTTTACAAAAGGACGAATGATTACTAAACTTTCTAAAAAGCTATAAAACTAGGCAGCGGCAGTCTGGAACCATATCTCTAAAACCTATGGCCATCAGTAGCCGTTAACAGACTAACCAAAAACCACTGCCTCAAAAAAGGTCTACACCCTAAGCTGGTCCGACTAATGGAAACCATTGGACAATCCCCCGGAGGGAAGTCCAATGCTGGAACCAGAGGAAGAACTCTGGGAACCTACATTCCCGTTCCCCTGTGAATGGGGATCGGAAGCATCCGAAGAATGATCCTCCGGGTCTTCCTGAGGATCCTCCTCAGGGTCTTCCTCCTCCTCCTCCTCCTCTTCCCCCACATCTTCCACGACGTGCTCGCCCGCTACCAAAACAAAAGGCGGGGGAGGCGTCTGGGGTAGCTGTTGCTGCGGGGACTGTGCAGCGGCGGCGAGCGACTCGATCACACCCTGCTCCATAAGGGCCTGCAGCATCAGCCCGATGGGAGGGAGAGGCACCTGGATGGTCTCCACTGTCCGAGTACTCTTCCGCGGTCCCGTCTCCGTCGTTCCGCTTACAGTGCAAACTGGTCCAGTATACGCCGCACTTTCCACCCCTGGGTGGATAACCCACGCGGCTGGGTCTGTCCTTCGATCAAACGCTAGGACGCGCATCCCGGAGTGCGCTAGGTGATCCGGCTCTGGCTCCATCTGTAAACACGATACAATATATACCAAAGGACAACCCGTCCAAAAACATGCAAGGGTGAGAAACCAATATATGAATCCATAAACAACAACTATATGCCCAATCCACACAACAGACCCAAATCATCATATAACATGGCATATATCATTAAATACAAAAGGCAGTAAATGCACAAGGGTTTCGTACCCCACAATCAACGTTATCTCCTAAACGTATGCATGGCACTTCCATATATCTCAATATTCACACTAGATTACTAGATTTCCGGAAATCCCATCACCATTCGAAATGAGCTGATCAGGCTCCAATATTTGGCCCAAAAACGAGTACTTTGAATCCCATGACACTACGCGATTCTCACATGGGGGCGCAATCAGAAGTACTCCACAAGAAAACGGTCATACTGCATTGTCCAACTCAAGGCACAATACGTTCCCAGAACACGTATGACACCATTGTCCATCAAGGCACAATGTTATGACAAGTAAGTCATCTCAGGTTCTCCCTGTTTATCAAGGTCCCCCGTATCACGGCACGCCTGCCCCGCATTTAATGCATGAGAAACCTATCTAGTTTCCGATAATGGATCTTTGTCGCATCAATATTTCCTCGTTGTAGCATCAACGCTAACAACCACCATAATGTCTTAGACTCTTTAAGCCTCAAAACATATTTTCTCAAAACAGGACACTTAGCCCAAAAACAACTTAAATCCCAACACCCCTAACCGATGCACCAGTCAAGGACGTTGGATTCAAGATCATAAAAACATCCTCAAGCTTACAGGACCACAAAGATTGTCCCTAAGCCGACAGGACCATAACTAACACGGATCCTTGATCCACGTGTTCTGCAGAACCCTAGAACCCCGACGTCTCGGTTTCTAGTTTCTAAGCTTTAAGCTTTAAAACCACTTTTCTTGAAAACTCGAAAACCAAAAACCCAAAATCTCCGATACTTACACAAAGTCATCGGGATCGGTTTTCCATAAAACAAAACTTGGTCCAGAGACCATTTCTTTTTCTTTCGTTGTTTTTCGGTAAAATACGAACTTAAAACAAAACTTGCACAAACTCATTTTTCTTGAATAAACTCAGTATGACTTCGGAAACCACATTACTCAAAAGGATTTTCTTATCAAATTAAGACATAGTGAAGGTTTCTAATGCCCTATTTGCTTTTAAACTTCACTTTTCCTTATCAAAACACATTTCAGACTTTTAAAGCTTTTAAGTACACGATGTCGGATCCTAATCAAACTTAGGTCCTCTAATGCCTAAATCCCACAGTAGGGCACACTATACATCCATATAACCATTCAGCAAGTATAACATGCATTCAACTATATCAACAGTTACATCAATACATCAGCACATCAATGCATATTCCAATCAATAACAGTCAATCAAGAAATCAACTAACATCATGATATAACTATTTAAATACAATACAAATACAATACAAACACCGATGCAGCACATAGCTGTCGGAAATGGAATTCCTCAGGTTTATCCCCTTACCTCTTGTAGCTTCCAGTTCAACTCGGAACACCCGATCAACTTGTTTCTCGTCCCAACACGCTGCCGATCACTACATGCACGTAAAACATATCGGCATTAACTTACAAAACGAAGATTTCTCCTAATGCACCACCCCTAGGGTTCGGCTCTACTACGCTAAAAATAGCTAGGGAGCTCCAAAATTTCTCATTTTCTGGATAACACCCTAACTAAGTGTGACAGCCCTAGATATCAGATCAGATCATCAAAAACCAACCAAAACCCTACCCTACACCCATAGGGGGGTTTCGGCCCCTACCTAGAAAACATAGCTATAGGGATTTCTTGGCTCTAAGCTCTTGGATCATACAAGTATGTCATGAACCTAGGCCATAGAAACTGGTTTGATATAGATACGATTTTCCTACAATTTTTCATGGATTTTCAAAGATTTTAGGGGCAAAACCCTAACATCCTTGATCATGAAAATATAAGGAGAGAAAAGAGAGATTGAGAGAGATAGAGTTGAACTACTACCTCCTATGATGATCCACTCCAAGTTTGGTGAAGATTGCTCCACAAAAACTCAAGCTTTCCACCTCCAAAAATGGAGATTTTGAGAAGAAAAGAGAAAGAAGAGAAAGGAAGAAGATGGAGTGTTGGAGGGAGAGGGGGCTGCCGAAAATGAGGGAAAGAAAATGAGAGGATGAGGGTAAAAGTTGTTAGATATTTAGGTTTTATTAATTTAATAATAGGAAAGGTAAATTGGTAATAAAATTAACCAAGGGCAATTTGGTCAATTCACATCCCGATATTTGGAATCGTCCCGACACTCGTATGAATTCCTCAAATTACTTGATACAATTTTGATATGAAAAACATCTGATCGTGGGTCTCGAAAAACCCTAAGACAGCTCGAATCGTCTCCTCGATCGATTATCGGCCCGAATATAAAATATTATTTATATTTTGGACGTCAGGACACATTTTAGGAAAAAGATAGAGGAATATATTCTAAGACTAATGGTTTCGTTCGTTAGTCCAGATTAAGTCGTGATAGTAGAAAACACTATCATCTGAAAAACGTAGATCGGTTTTCGTTCGAGTTTTCGGCCCAAAACTTAACCGAAAGATCCTACGATTTTATAAAACAAGACTATGATCTTAGTTTTCCCAAAATCATTTTCTAAGACACAGATAAAAATATAAACTCATTAATTGAGTTTATCGTCCTTAGAAAGCACGAAAAATCGGGGTGTTACATTACTATCCCCCTTAAAATAATTTCGTCCTCGAAATTACATACCTGTGAACAGATAAGGATATTGCTCTCTGATGTTGTCCTCAGTTTCCCAAGTTGCTTCTCCAGTTGTATCATCCCAAATAACCTTGACTAAAGAGATTTGTTTTCCCCTCAGTTGTCTGACTCTCTTGTCCTCAATCCTTACAGGTGCGGTCTCATAAGACAGATTCTCTTTCAAGGGTACTTGATCAGGTTCAATTACATGAGATGGATCAGGAATATACTTCCTCAATTGTGAAACATGAAAGACATTATGTAAATTTGAAAGAAAAGGAGGTAAAGCAATTTGGTACGCTACTGGACCAATACGCCGAAGAATTTAGTATGGTCCAATGAATTTAGGAGTGAGTTTTCTGGATTTCATTACCCGACCTACCCCAGTCGTTGGATTGACTCTCAGAAACACATGATCGCCTTCTTGAAATTCGAGAGGTCGTCTTCGCTTATCCGAATAACTCTTCTGTCTGCTCTGAGATGTCCTCATTCTTTCCCGAATCTGTTTGACTTTATCAGTCGTCTCTTGCACAACCTCGGGTCCTAGAATTGTACTCTCTCCATCATGATACCAACAAAGAGGAGTTTGGCACTTCCTCCCATATAGAGCCTCATAGGGTGCCATCCCTATGCTTGAGTGATAACTGTTATTATACGTGAATTCAATCAGAGGTAACAGTTCATCCCAACTCCCTCGATTATCCAACACACAAGCTCTTAGCAAATCTTCTAACGATTGAATCGTTCGTTCTGTTTGTCCATCCGTCTGGGGATGGTATGCTGAACTTAGACGTAACTTAGTCCCCAAAGCTTGATGTAAGCTTTCCCAAAAACGCGATGTAAACTTCGGATCTCGATCCGAAACAATACTTGAGGGTATTCCGTGTAATCTAATTACTTCTCTTATGTACACCTCAGTCAACTTTGCTACTGTGTAGTTTGTCTTCACAGGTAAGAAATGTGCCGATTTCGTCAACCTATCCACGATTACCCAAATCGAATCAACGTTCCTTGGTGTTCGGGGTAAACTCACTACGAAATCCATAGAGATACTCTCCCATTTCCATTCCGGTACATCTAGGGATTGCAACATCCCTCCAGGTCTCTGATGTTCTACTTTTGCTTTCTGACAAGTTAGACACGATGCAACGTATTCTGCAACCTGTTTCTTCATACCTGGCCACCAAAATCTTTGTTTCATGTCCTGATACATCTTGGTTGCACCAGGATCCATACTCAATCCACTCTTATGGGATTCTTCGAGAATCATCTTTCTCATCTCCGGGTTGTTGGGTATACAAACTCGTCCATTACACCTTAAGATTCCATCTGCTCCCAAACTAAACTCACTAGCTCTCCCTTGTTCCACCAACACCCTTTTCTCTTGAAGAGATTCATCATTAGCTTGTTGCTCACGTATCTCTTCCATCAAACCATTAGAGATCTTAAGCATTCCAAAGCTTAGTTTATTAGGACTTATTTCTAATCCCAAGTTCAGATCACGGAACTCTTCAATCAGTTTCAATTCTCTCACCATCATAGCTGAAATATGAACGGCTTTCCGGCTCAAAGCATCTGCCACGACGTTCGCCTTCCCTGGATGGTATTGCAACGTGAAGTCGTAATCTTTCAAAAACTCCATCCATCGTCTTTGCCTCATATTGAGCTCCTTCTGGTCGAACAGATATTTCAAACTCTTGTGATCACTGAAGACATCGAATTTTGCACCATACAGATGGTGTCTCCATATCTTTAGTGCAAAAACCACTGCAGCTAATTCTAGATCATGGGTGGGATAATTCTTTTCATGAATCTTTAACTGTCGTGATGCATAAGCCACCACTTTGCGGTGTTGCATCAGCACACAACCTAGACCTTGATGTGAAGCATCACAATATACTTCATAAGGTTCACTCGGTTCTGGAAGTATCAGCACTGGTGAAGTAGTCAGAAGTTCCTTAATCTTTTGAAAACTTTCTTCACACTGATCAGTCCAAACAAAAGGTTGGTCTTTCCTCGTCAATTGAGTCAATGGTGACACAATCTTAGAGAATCCTTCAATAAACCTTCGGTAGTAACCGGCTAATCCAACAAAACTTCTTATCTCGGTTACAGTCTTTGGTTTTTCCCAAGAAAGTACGGCTTCTACCTTAGCAGGGTCCACAGAAATTCCTTGTTTTGTGATAACATGACCCAAAAATCCGACTTCTTCAAGCCAAAACTCACACTTAGAGAGTTTCGCATACAACATCTTTTCCCGCAAAACATGAAGGACTTGCCGTAAATGCTCCTCGTGTTCTTCACGATTCTTAGAATAAACTAGAATATCGTCTATGAACACTACAACAAACTTATCAAGAAACGGACGAAAAATCCGATTCATGTAGTCCATGAAAACAGCAGGTGCGTTTGTCACTCCAAAAGGCATCACGAGATACTCGTAATGTCCGTAACGAGTTCTAAAAGCAGTCTTTGGTATATCCTCCGTTTTCACTCGAATCTGGTGGTATCCTGACCTTAAGTCGATCTTCGAGAAAACAGCAGCTCCTCGCAGTTGATCCATCAAGTCATCAATCCTAGGCAACGGATACTTGTTCTTGATCGTCACCTTGTTCAGCTGACGATAGTCCACACAAAGTCTCGAACCTCCGTCCTTCTTTCTCACTAAGAGAACCGGCGCTCCCCATGGCGAAACACTTGGTCTGATGAATTGCTTTGATAACAAGTCCTCGACTTGTGTCTTTAACTCAGCAAGCTCAGTAGGCGACATTCGATATGCAGCTATCGATATCGGTCCGGTTCCTGGGATCAGATCGATGGAGAATTCTATGTCCCTCACAGGTGGCAAACCTGGAACATCCTCTGGAAACACCTCGGGAAAATCTCTCACAACAGGCATTTGACTCAGCTCGGTCTTCCCCTTGACTTCAAAGTTGGTTAAAAGCACGTATTTCGGATCTCCTTCTTTCGAAGAAGTTCTAACATGGTTGGCGGTTAAAAATCCAGAAATCTCAGTACTAGGAAAAACTAGGGTTTTATGTGCACAATCTAATAGGATCTGGTTGGAAGATAACCAATCCATGCCCAAAATTACATCTAACTGTATTAAAGGCAAACATATTAAGTCAACAAGAAAATGTCTATCCTGGATAACAATAGGACAGTTTAGACATATAGAATTCACAACAACAGGTTCAGCAGTGGGTGTAGAAACAATTAAATCAAATGGCAAGGAAGAAACAGATAACTCTAAACGTTTCACACAATCCATAGAAATGAATGAATGGGTTGCACCTGAATCAAAGAGCACTAATAAGAGATTACCGTCTATGTCACCCACACCCTGTATCAGATCTTCGGAGTTCGAAGCCTCAGCACCACTCAGGGTATAAACTCTTCCCCTAGCCGTCGGTCGTTTGGCTCCACCACTCCTGTCCGCAGTTTGGACTGGATTCTGGGCTCTACAATCCCTGGCAAAATGACCTGGTTGTCCACAACGATAGCAATGGTCATTCCTCACAGTACAGTTGTTTGCCAGATGCGATGAATCCCCGCATTTGAAACACTTCCTCCCTTGGTTTTGCCCTCCTTGACCTCCACTGCCCGATGCACGAGCAACAGGTCGATAAGGTTGTTTCTGGAAGTTCCCAGGTGGTCGAGAATATGGTTTCTTCTGAATCTGTTTCCCTCTCTGGTCCTGAGATTGACCCTTGAATCGGAAAGGTCCTCCGACGTTTCCTCTATTGTCTCTCCCACGCTTCATTAGTTCTATTTGTCTGCTTTTCTCAACGAGCGCTTGAAAATTTCTAATTCCTTGCGGTAGGACCGACTCTTTTATCTCATACCGCAGTCCTCTCTCAAAAGCTTCGCATTTCCATTCTTCCTCAGGGTTATTCTGAAAGAAACGGAAATACTTAGCCAACGATTCGAATTTAGCTGCATATTCTCCGACTGACATATCTCTCTGTTGTAGTCGCAAGAATTCTTGCTCTTTCTCTGCTCTTGCACTCTGAGGGAAATATTTTCCCAAAAAGCGATCCTTAAACAGCGTCCACGAAATCACCTCGTGATTTACCTCCAGTAGTTGTTTCGTTCCCTTCCACCAATATTCCGCATCTCCTATCAGTAGGAATGTGGCATATGGCACCTTCACTTCTTCGGACTACGTATCAACTCAAAAATTTTCTCAACTTCATGAATCCAAAGATTAGCTTTCTCAGGATCCACGTCACCAGAAAATTGTGGCGGATTCTGACGCCTGAAAGTAGTCAAGCTTCGACCCTCAGCGGCCTGGTCAGCACGGAGTTGTTCCTGAGCATTGTGGGCGTTCATGGTTGCAGTTTGGACAGCAATAGCCGCAGCCATGTTAGCCATTGCCTGAGCAGCAAAATCCATTCCAGTTGCTCCAGCAACATCCTCAGCTTGGACACCAGCTCCCCGACCGCGACCACGTCCACGGCCACGTCCACGTCCACGTCCACGTCCTGCTTCTGCTCCAATTTCTAGTTCCATATCGGACCTACAAGGCCCAAATTCAGTCAAATGGCAACCAGAAAATAAAGCAAATAAGCAGTTATAAACATACAACATATCCAAGAGTAGTAACATCTCAACCCTTGGTTTCGCTACGCGAACCAGAGAGTCTGCCTGAGAAACAAGGAACAGCTCCTCGGATTCGCGACGCGAACACTCATTCGCCTCGCGATCCTGGAAGCCTACATAACTCTCGGCCTCGCGACGCGAAAGTTCCTTCGCCTCGCGATAAGAAAACATGCCCTCTGCTTCGCGACGCGAAATCCAGTTCGCTACGCGAAACAGGGGTCCTGTCCGAGACACCACTCCTCTGCCTCGCGTCGCGAATCCCATTCGCCACGCGATGCAGAGAACACATCTAGAAAGCTTCTCTGCCTCGCGACGCGAAATACATTTCGCTTAGCGAATCAGAGGCCATGCAACTCCACTCCTCTGTCTCGCGACGCGAACTCAATTCGCCACGCGACGCAGAGGACCTACCTGAGAGACAGAGCACTATTTCTCTGGCTCGCGACGCGAATTTCGGTTCGCTACGCGATCCAGAGAGCATGCAACTCCCCTCCTCTGCCTCGCGACGCGAGATCCCTTTCGCTACGCGACGCAGAGAACATACTCGAGGAACAGAGCATCATCTCCCTGCCTCGCGACGCGAATTCCCATTCGCTACGCGAGACAGAGAACATGCCCTAAGAAACTTCTCGGGCTCGCGACGCGAATCACTTTCGCCTCGCGAATACAGAGATCACACAACAGCAAACACAACAGACCTATTCCCCAAGGATTCCCGAAAGACTCGACCAGCTCTGATACCACTAATGTGACACCCTCAAACCCAGTGCCACTTTTGTAACTCAAAACCCTTAATGAAACGATAAATAAAATTTCGCTGGTTTTACTTTCGGAAAATATATCTTTTGTGTAAGCAGATTCTGGAAATCGTGACCAAAAATTTTCTCATTAATTATACGTATGAACACCACTCCAGATAACACAGGATTACTCATATACAATAATTAGAACAAGATATATATATATATACATCTATATAATGGACAACAAGCCCCTTTACAAAAGGACGAATGATTACTAAACTTTCTAAAAAGCTATAAAACTAGGCAGCGGCAGTCTGGAACCATATCTCTAAAACCTATGGCCATCAGTAGCCGTTAACAGACTACCCAAAAACCACTGCCTCAAAAAAGGTCTACACCCTAAGCTGGTCCGACTAATGGAAACCATTGGACAATCCCCCGGAGGGAAGTCCAATGCTGGAACCAGAGGAAGAACTCTGGGAACCTACATTCCCGTTCCCCTGTGAATGGGGATCGGAAGCATCCGAAGAATGATCCTCCGGGTCTTCCTGAGGATCCTCCTCAGGGTCTTCCTCCTCCTCCTCCTCTTCCCCCACATCTTCCACGACGTGCTCGCCCGCTACCAAAACAAAAGGCGGGGGAGGCGTCTGGGGTAGCTGTTGCTGCGGGGACTGTGCAGCGGCGGCGAGCGACTCGATCACACCCTGCTCCATAAGGGCCTGCAGCATCAGCCCGATGGGAGGGAGAGGCACCTGGATGGTCTCCACTGTCCGAGTACTCTTCCGCGGTCCCGTCTCCGTCGTTCCGCTTACAGTGCAAACTGGTCCAGTATACGCCGCACTTTCCACCCCTGGGTGGATAACCCACGCGGCTGGGTCTGTCCTTCGATCAAACGCTAGGACGCGCATCCCGGAGTGCGCTAGGTGATCCGGCTCTGGCTCCATCTGTAAACACGATACAATATATACCAAAGGACAACCCGTCCAAAAACATGCAAGGGTGAGAAACCAATATATGAATCCATAAACAACAACTATATGCCCAATCCACACAACAGACCCAAATCATCATATAACATGGCATATATCATTAAATACAAAAGGCAGTAAATGCACAAGGGTTTCGTACCCCACAATCAACGTTATCTCCTAAACGTATGCATGGCACTTCCATATATCTCAATATTCACACTAGATTACTAGATTTCCGGAAATCCCATCACCATTCGAAATGAGCTGATCAGGCTCCAATATTTGGCCCAAAAACGAGTACTTTGAATCCCATGACACTACGCGATTCTCACATGGGGGCGCAATCAGAAGTACTCCACAAGAAAACGGTCATACTGCATTGTCCAACTCAAGGCACAATACGTTCCCAGAACACGTATGACACCATTGTCCATCAAGGCACAATGTTATGACAAGTAAGTCATCTCAGGTTCTCCCTGTTTATCAAGGTCCCCCGTATCACGGCACGTCTGCCCCGCATTTAATGCATGAGAAACCTATCTAGTTTCCGATAATGGATCTTTGTCGCATCAATATTTCCTCGTTGTAGCATCAATGCTAACAACCACCATAATGTCTTAGACTCTTTAAGCCTCAAAACATATTTTCTCAAAACAGGACACTTAGCCCAAAAACAACTTAAATCCCAACACCCCTAACCGATGCACCAGTCAAGGACGTTGGATTCAAGATCATAAAAACATCCTCAAGCTTACAGGACCACAAAGATTGTCCCTAAGCCGACAGGACCATAACTAACACGGATCCTTGATCCACGTGTTCTGCAGAACCCTAGAACCCCGACGTCTCGGTTTCTAGTTTCTAAGCTTTAAGCTTTAAAACCACTTTTCTTGAAAACTCGAAAACCAAAAACCCAAAATCTCCGATACTTACACAAAGTCATCGGGATCGGTTTTCCATAAAACAAAACTTGGTCCAGAGACCATTTCTTTTTCTTTCGTTGTTTTTTGGTAAAATACGAACTTAAAACAAAACTTGCACAAACTCATTTTTCTTGAATAAACTCAGTATGACTTCGGAAACCACATTACTCAAAAGGATTTTCTTATCAAATTAAGACATAGTGAAGGTTTCTAATGCCCTATTTGCTTTTAAACTTCACTTTTCCTTATCAAAACACATTTCAGACTTTTAAAGCTTTTAAGTTACACGATGTCGGATCCTAATCAAACTTAGGTCCTCTAATGCCTAAATCCCACAGTAGGGCACACTATACATCCATATAACCATTCAGCAAGTATAACATGCATTCAACTATATCAACAGTTACATCAATACATCAGCACATCAATGCATATTCCAATCAATAACAGTCAATCAAGAAATCAACTAACATCATGATATAACTATTTAAATACAATACAAATACAATACAAACACCGATGCAGCACATAGCTGTCGGAAATGTCGGAAATGGAATTCCTCAGGTTTATCCCCTTACCTCTTGTAGCTTCCAGTTCAACTCGGAACACCCGATCAACTTGTTTCTCGTCCCAACACGCTGCCGATCACTACATGCACGTAAAACATATCGGCATTAACTTACAAAACGAAGATTTCTCCTAATGCACCACCCCTAGGGTTCGGCTCTACTACGCTAAAAATAGCTAGGGAGCTCCAAAATTTCTCATTTTCTGGATAACACCCTAACTAAGTGTGACAGCCCTAGATATCAGATCAGATCATCAAAAACCAACCAAAACCCTACCCTACACCCATAGGGGGGTTTCGGCCCCTACCTAGAAAACATAGCTATAGGGATTTCTTGGCTCTAAGCTCTTGGATCATACAAGTATGTCATGAACCTAGGCCATAGAAACTGGTTTGATACAGATACGATTTTCCTACAATTTTTCATGGATTTTCAAAGATTTTAGGGGCAAAACCCTAACATCCTTGATCATGAAAATATAAGGAGAGAAAAGAGAGATTGAGAGAGATAGAGTTGAACTACTACCTCCTATGATGATCCACTCCAAGTTTGGTGAAGATTGCTCCACAAAAACTCAAGCTTTCCACCTCCAAAAATGGAGATTTTGAGAAGAAAAGAGAAAGAAGAGAAAGGAAGAAGATGGAGTGTTGGAGGGAGAGGGGGCTGCCGAAAATGAGGGAAAGAAAATGAGAGGATGAGGGTAAAAGTTGTTAGATATTTAGGTTTTATTAATTTAATAATAGGAAAGGTAAATTGGTAATAAAATTAACCAAGGGCAATTTGGTCAATTCACATCCCGATATTTGGAATCGTCCCGACACTCGTATGAATTCCTCAAATTACTTGATACAATTTTGATATGAAAAACATCTGATCGTGGGTCTCGAAAAACCCTAAGACAGCTCGAATCGTCTCCTCGATCGATTATCGGCCCGAATATAAAATATTATTTATATTTTGGACGTCAGGACACATTTTAGGAAAAAGATAGAGGAATATATTCTAAGACTAATGGTTTCGTTCGTTAGTCCAGATTAAGTCGTGATAGTAGAAAACACTATCATCTGAAAAACGTAGATCGGTTTTCGTTCGAGTTTTCGGCCCAAAACTTAACCGAAAGATCCTACGATTTTATAAAACAAGACTATGATCTTAGTTTTCCCAAAATCATTTTCTAAGACACAGATAAAAATATAAACTCATTAATTGAGTTTATCGTCCTTAGAAAGCACGAAAAATCGGGGTGTTACAGTATGCACTGTCACTGTAAAGTTTTTTATAATGTCAACCAATCAGAAATCATGGTATGAATGACTTTTAAGATGATTAGGATAAAAGTTGGGCATTTTTTAATGATGTGTCAATTTATGATTGATTAACAGTCTAAAAAATCTTTTCACTAATAATGTATATCAATTAAATTCTAAAATAAATCTGGGAAAGAGAAGAGAAGGTAAAAAAAAAAAAGTAAATTATATAATTATAGTCACACACAAACAGTTTTTTATTTACATAATACTATTTAATAAAAATTGCTTTTTAATAAAAATAGCTTTTTAAAATTTAACAAATAAGCCCTGAATGGGAGTTGCTTGGGTTTGAGTATAGGATAAGATTGGAGAATGAATTTAGGTAGAAAAATAACATCAAAAGGTGTTCTTAATCATATACAGAATCATTTCTAATAAAAACTCTGTTTTGGTGAATTATCAGGATACAATTGGCAAAACCAGAAGCTAGATCCATCAATAATGAATATTGAAGGTGAAAATGAGTTATTGCCTCATCTTGTTCAGGTATTGATGTCCCCCTTTCCCTTATTCTTTCTCTCTCTATGCAAGTCCTAATGTGTTACGGATTGTTTTTTCTCATTTATGTTAAAGAACTAATTAAAATGAAACACTTTCAGCGGCTTTCTATTTTTTGCAGTCAATAAAATAACAAATAATTCATTTTTGGATTTTACTAGTTAATGTAATATTTGTTGACCTTGGATCCTCTCACGTCAACAAAAGACACATTCACCTATTTATTAAATGTGCAACATTTGATTAATCACTACATGCATAATTTACGAATGCGTGTGAGAATGTGTCTTTTGTTGATTACATGACATCATTTTGATACTTCTTTACTCAGTATGTTATATAATGTACTGCACAGGTATCTATAAAATTAGATTCTGACTACAATTGCCAAGAATGTAATGTGAAGCCGACACAAAAATGGAAAAAATCCACAGACTTCCCTGTTATCAATCCTGCATTTTCTGGCAAGAAAAACAAATATCTCTATGCTGCAACTACCTTAGGATCTCGCAAAACTTTGCCAAGTTTTCCTTTCGATGCTGTGGTGAAATTAGATTTAGTGAATGATTCTGTACAAACTTGGAGTGTTGGAAGTAGAAGATTTATTGGTGAGCCTATTTTTGTTCCCAAAGGTGATGAAGAAGATGATGGTTACCTTCTTGTTGTTGAGGTGAGTAATTTCACAGGATCTTATCCCTATAGGCATACAATATCCTAAAAAATGGCAAATAATAATAAATTATGAATAACTATAATATATCCTATAAAGAGTGATTTGATGACAAAGACAACAAGTATTTATTATTATTATTATTATTATTATTATTATTATTTAAGTTAAACATCAAACTATTTACTTCAACATCCGACGTGTGTTGGTCCAAGTGAAAGAGACTTGGATCCTTAAGTATGTGATCCTAGATTTGATTCCTGAATTCATGTGTATGAAAAAAATATCGTCAGGAGGGGTCTCCGCTTATGCGTCTGACCATATCCCGATAGATTGATCTCACCTAACGAGTGAGAAGATCTGGAAAACCAAAAAAAAACAATCTGCTTCAATTTTAGAAGTTTTCCCTAAACCTTTAATTTTGGCACAATTTATCAACTTGAACTTTAAACATTTAGTAATTCCTATTTACCCCCAAAATCATAACATTTTTCTATCCATAAATGATAAATCTTAGGTATTCTTTGGGTGTTTGTGATAATATTTTTCAATAAAAACATAATATATATAACATTTATTATACATGTGTTTTTTTGTAACAACATTTATTATAGATGTTAAATTTTATTGATATTACATATTTCATTTTTATTGAAGAATAGTACCACAAGCACACCCAACAATTATACCTAATTAAGTTTTGTCTTTTTTTATACATCCAAAATCAATCATAACTCTAGTTCTATACAAATTCTTCTCAATGCTAGGAAAAATATTTGGTTGGGAAAAGAAAAAATTAATGAAATTTTTTAGATTAATATTGTTAAAAAATACTAATAAATTGCTAAATGTTTAAATCCAAACAGTAATTTCTTAAATCCAAAATTTCAAAGGGGTTATTTTTTTCAAAAATTTAAAGTTGAAGCGTGTAACTTGAAATATAATATTTCATGTATAACTTGTTGTATGGGGAATTGAACTATGTTTCTCTTTAAAAGTAAATATAAACCACACTTGTCTTGTGTAATTTGGAGGTTGACTATTTTGTAAAAGAGGTTTTATTTAGTAAACAGATCTTGTTATAGGTCATTTATAATTTATAATAGTATCTAAGATGATATTATTTGTTTTGCAGTATGCTGTTTCAATGCAGAGATGTTATCTCGTAATCTTGAACCCAAAAAAGATAGGAGCATCCAATGCCGTCGTTGCGAGACTTGAAATTCCAAGGCATTTGAATTTTCCTCTAGGTTTTCATGGGTTTTGGGCAGCCAGCTGAAACCCAAAATGAAATTATTATTAAATTTCTTTTACAATGAAAAGTAATTGCATTCAAAGTTCCTAAAATTGATTGTAGTTATATGAATATTTGTAGAAATATTATATAAGTTTATTAACAGCCAGAAACATTAATCTCAATTGAAATATAAGTATGATATGAAATTTTTTTCAGTTCAATGTAAGTGTTGAAAAGGAATGACTCATATGTAAGATTTGACCTTTAATAGTGCGTACTTAATAGCGATTTCGGAAGGAAACACTTTTCAAAAATGCACGGAGGCGTTTAATAGCGTTTCTCCAATGAAACGTTATCTTTACCTCATGCCTTTTTTTAAAAAAAATGCACTCATACTTTAATAGCGCGTTTGTGGAGAAGCGTTGATATCTTGAATAGCGTTTACATGGACAAGTGATATTAAAGTTGTCCTTACAATAGCGTCTGAGGAAACATTATCTTTTCCCGTATTAAAACAAAAAAAGATATCTAGGTGACCAACTCTTTGCACGTTAATTGACACAGTTCATGAACGTAAAATAAAACACTTTTAAGAAAACTCGATATTCAACCTTCAACGCATAGAAAACTGTCTGTAATCTATTTTGCCTTAATGTGTTAGCGATCACCAAATTCGATCGCTAAATATCGAAATTTGGTCGCTAAACCATTTAATGACTGATTTAGCAACCATAAAACGTGGTAGCAGATTGCCTAACTCGCTAAACTGTTTTGTGATCGTTAAATCGGTCGCTAAATCATTTAGTGACTGATTTAACAACCGAATTTTCATATTTAGCGACCTATTAAATATGGTCGTCAAATTCGGTCTAAAATCATTTTTTTTTTGTAGTGTCATCTTTATATTCTTCATTTCTTGATTCTTTCCCTAACACTACAATGAAAGCGGAATTTTTTTCACTTTTTTAGCCTTCACCCACTACAAGAAAAAAGGTTATTACTAACAACCAAAAGCCCTCGGAAACACCCTAAAGCCGTCAGTAATGGACATTTTCTGGTGAAAAGTCGATGACCCCAAATCCCTCGTAAAAACGCTCGTCGGTAATGCATATCGGCAGCTTTATGTAAAAGCCGTCGGTAATTACTAAAAGACAAAACTGTAGGTAATCTCATTGATAACTATTGACGGGCTAACCATTCGTAGTACGAACGGGCTAGCCGTCGGCAAGGGCCATCCTCAGTACCAGCCGTCGGTAATTGCCTAGCGAAGTACCAACATCTTAGGCCGTCGATAATGATAATTTATTTTTTTAAAATATTTTTACATTAATTAATTAATTTCAATTAATTAATAATTTATTTATATTTATTAAAAAATATATTTCCTATTAATTATTTACAAATATTAATTAATTAAATATTACAGAACAAATCAAATATACCATCAAAGAAATTAAAATTATAACTCAAATGATAAATAATATATGTTTTTACAATAAATAGAAATATAAATGATAAAATAATCTAGAAAAAAAATCTAATAATCTCTATCATAAGGAGAACGATGGAGGATAGTGAGGGAACAAAGATTGAGTTTGAGAGGGAACAAAGAAATGAGAGGGAGAAGGCGATTCGTGCATGGTTTAGTGATGTTTATCGACAGATGTCCGACGAGCAGGTTGTCGAAAAGTAAGAACTTCCCTTACCGACGGATTTCCGACGGGATAGGTATGTCAAAAAACAGTCATCACACCCGTAATACCGAGGGACACTTACCGACGGGCTAGGCCGTCGGAAACTGGCAAGACAATTTTCACACCTAATTGCGCCAAATTTATCGACGACGCTACTATGGGATTAGTCCTCGTTAGTATTTATTTTCATTACCGACGAGCATGCCCATCCGTAAGTTGGTAAAAAATCCTCTCACCCATTACCAACGACTACAATCGTCGAAAATGATGACATTTCCAACGGCCACCTGGCCTTCAGTAAAAGGTCATTGGTATGTATGTGTTTTCTTGTAGTGACCTTTTTGATCACGGACAATATGGATCATAGAAGATATGACGTCTTGGTCATTCTCCACCTTTTGTTTTCAACAAGAGGGTAAGGGTAGAAGGTGGAAGTCTTCCATGGTATCTTGTAGCTCTAACAACAAGGTCAGCGAATCATGACAGATAACATAAAGATATGAGAATGTCGGTTGCTCTTTGTGTACTGTCTCTGAAAGATGAGATAATGGGACAAAGGCCCCCAAGAATTAAAATGGAAAGTCTCAAACACGGCTAAGGATTGAACATGAGTCTCTACATTCAGTCAAAAATGACGCCACAAGATAGTAGACTGAATTTCAAGTAGCAAATCCTTTTGTCGGTCCTTTGTAATTATCAAGAAGATTTGGTAGTACAGAAACCGTTGTAATATCTTGAATCTAATGAGATTAGAAGCGAGCAAAATAACATCAATTATGAAAGACCTTTTGCGGTCTACACATCAATTTGTTTTTCTAGTTGTATGAGAACTATGTATTCACTATGATTCTTTTGTAACTTTTATTGTCAATGATGAAAGGACTTTTGCTTAATGTCTATTTCTTTTTCGAGATGTTACTTTGATTGTAATTGTCAAAAATATAATAATGCTATTTTTTCCTGTTGCAATGAAAAGAAATTTGAAGTTTTTGTAATATTAGTTTAATAAAGAACAAATCGACCAATAGGTCTCAAATTCATTAAAATATACACTTTTTAAAAAGAATATATTATATAGGGTTGTTTATTATATTAAATATTTACAAATTCAAAGTTATAGCCGAAACAGAAGATTCTTCAACTCCACTTTTTATGTCCAGTATTGTGTAATGATCAGGTGGCAAAATAATCATCCTAAAAATTGCGATGGGTCTATCTTTAATAGCGTTTCTTCTAGAAAGAGCTATTAATTCAAGGTGAAGAGGGTAACCTTTAAAATTGTTTTCTCTAGGAAACACTATTAGAGATGTTTTTAACAACGTTTCATTGAAAAAGTGCTATTTTTCCACTACATTAAAAAACAAATAATCAAAACCCTGTCTACTACCATCATTTTTGGACAAAGAGTTTATCAATGTTGCAGTGAATATTGATCCTAAGTATAAAATGGTATGAATAAACTTTGTTCCAGTCCATCACCACTTAAAGAGTTACACAACTTTATGAAGTGAATTTACTATTTAATTTGATCGTGAAGGAAACATCCTAAGTGCATAATAAACAATGCAATTCACTGCAATGTATGTTAGACAGAATACACAATTTAGTAATGGGGTTGGTTGTAGGCTTCAAAACATGAATCCAACATTTCCTCTAATGTTATCTTTCCTTTTATTGTTTTGCTGCTTATTTAATTTGTTCTTGACATTTAATAGTGTTTTCTCAATGAAACATTATTCAATATAAGTCAGTTAACAGCGTTTACTCATTGAAACGCTATCTTTCGATTATTTATGAAACAAAACAATCTCTATGACCTGGTTTCTGGACAATTTTATGAAATGAGTTTACTATTTAATTTGATGATGTAGAGCATCCTTATCTGCAATTCACTGCAATGTTTGTTAGAAAGTTCTTTATACAAATAGATAGTTCCTACGGATTGATAAGAACAACATTGGGGTATGACTATGAAGACGACTCCCCTTTTCTCTTCTTATCCAGATATTCCAACCTTTCCCTAGCCTGAAAAGATTGCCCGAAATCAGGATAGGACAAGCTATACACATGCTTTCTTGTTGTCTGAATCTCCTCCAGGTCAGATTCAGATGGAGACAGTGGTGAGGACGGCTCTGGATACGTAGATTCTGAAGAAGGTAAAGAGTCGAGAGGAGCTGATTCAATAGCCATGCCTTTGAGGAAGTCAATGTTGAGAGGTTTAGGACCAGATTAGCGATGTGTCATGCCAGTAGGCTTGATTAGATCCGAAGATCCTAATAAAGAGCATTACATAAGGGATGCCACAGTCATTCATGTGAAGATGATATTTTAGATATTCCATAGTGAGGAATGGAAGGTTGATTTTGGAGTAGGCGAGGAGGTGATAGACCATGGTCATTTCTGATTTTGATAGGTGAGGATGAAATGGCGACAACACTCCAGTAAGAATCTAGCGTTGTTGGTCAAGAGTTTAGTCTCATTGTTCTTTAAACCAGTGTTGTCTGCAAACAGTCTCTCATATACCTTCTTCATAGAAAGGTCTGGATTTTCCTTTATTCACTCCAGACTTCTAAAACTATCAAAAATATTGTTTGGAGCTTCCGTTATTTCAGCAACAAGAGCCTGGGTTGTTAAGAAAGTTTTGGATTTTCCTTTCCTTTAACAACGCTTTGTTTAAGAAACGTTGTTAAAATGGATACATTTAACAACGCTTCTCTGAGGAAACCCTATTAAAAATGAGATATTTAACAGCGCTTCTCTAAGAAATCGCTATTTTTTAAAAAACAAAAACCCTCTCTGTGACCACTATTAGAAACTCTCACACTTTCAAACTCTTGCACGCTCTCTCACTCCCTCTCTGTAACTCTTCTCTCGCTTTTCACTCCCGTGAGCCCTCTCTCAATCTCTTCAATCGCTTCACCACCACCATCGAGCAACTCCCTCCCCTGTCTTCCACATCAACTGGTAAGTCTCTTCACCTCAGTCATTTGAAATACTTAGGGTTACTTAGGGTCTCTTCAAACCCTAAGTCTCTTCAAATACTTAGGATTAAATGGCTTCTCTTGATCACCGTAATGTATCCAACACCTAGAAAAAAAGGTCCAAGTATGGGCCGACCGTCTGCACAAGAAGTAAATGGGACAATTTTAGGGTAACATATAGTTTGATTATACTTTAACAGTTTGATTATGTTATTAATTTCATATCTAAACAATTAGGAGATATAGTTTTGGACCTTTGTCCGGAGAATAAGTTGATTTTGGCATGTTCAACACAGAGCGAGTCACTTTTTTAAACTTAATTTACGATAATCATTTGCAAGAAATGTTGTTTAGGATTTGCTAACTCAACATTTTTCTAGGGGACATTGGGTGTTGATGGTCATCAATGTTGATGAAGAGATATGTTATTATCTAGATCTAGTGCATGGTGAGCTGACAAATCACAAAGAGGTGAAGGATGTATTTGATAAGTAAGTGTATGCGTTTATTTTCAACATAAATATGTGTGTCATGATTCAAAAACTTGTGCCACTACATTGTGAAAAGCCAACACCAAACTACGGTGGAGAACGAGAGATAATGACTAATCAATAATGCCAGACTCTTAATCCAAACAACTCTACTTAACAAATCATCTCTTAATTGAATGCTCATTGTTGGTTGATGTCTGTGCCTTTTGGAGTGGATAAAACTTTATTATATGGTTGCAAAAGTTATATAATTGGGCGTATAACCTCTGGCTTATAAATGACAGCAATATTGAGAAGCAGAAAGAACAGAAAAAGGTTGAAATACTAGAAATATATGTTGCACATGGAGGAGCATAAAAAGCATAAAAAACAGTTTGAAATACTAGAAATACAGGTTGCATATGCAGGACTAGAAAGAACATAACAAAAGGATGGGTTTTCATACCTAGAGGAAGAAGCTCAATGCTTTATGTGGCTCCTTGCAGCTTGTCAATGTGGAGAAAAAAAAGGGTCGAGTTTTTGTTGCAAATGACAGATAGAGATGGTAGATGGTAAGCATTGATATTGATCCATAAATTACAGGGTAATTGGTGGCATTCAATGTGCAAAGACAAGATTTGGAAATTGAACAATGTTTTGGGGAAGAATCAGCTAAAAAAATAAGTTGAACGTCGAAGCCTGGAGATGGGATGGGACAGCTTTTTTTCGAGAGAGAATAACAGTTCTTTCATTTCATCCAATTACCTAACCATAACAACTTTTTACTAAAAAAAAGTTATCGTTATAGTTGTTTTGGAAAAATTAAATTTTATTGAAACAACCCCTAAATCACCAACATCAGCAACAAATGAACTATCAAGAAGGTCGTCATTTGTTAATTAGAAAATTATATTGTTGGTAAACATATTAATACATCAAAATTCAAATAATTTAAATTTAAATTATAATAATAGAAAATTAAAATATTCGTAAATAAATACTTTTTATACTAAAAAATTACAATAAAAGTTGTAAAGTCATGTGAATAAAAATGATCAAAATTAAACTTCAAATAATTCTACGAGGATGACGATAACTTGGTAATGGAGAGAACGTTTTAGTACTGTGAATGCATATTCCCTTGATAATGGAACTTGGAATCTGCAACTCTTGAAGGACAATTTACCAGATGTGGCTTTGAGAAAGGTGTTGGTTGTTATCCCTCCTAGTCCGGATGACGAAGACGGTAGATTTGGTTTGGTTGGTACTTCGACAGGGATTTTTACAGTCTGAAGTGCGTGCTTCCAATGTATTGTGAACGTGGAGTCGCAACAACATCTGGTGTGGCAGTTGCTTTAGCATTGGCAGTGGCCTGGTAAGTTGCAAGTTCACTCGTGGAAAAGGTGGTCCACGATTGACTGATGACAAATAATTGGAGGAGTAGTGGGACTGGTTGTTACTCAGACTGCATGCATTCATTGTGTGGGTACGGTAACCATCCGGACTGCTTTTAAGGATTGCCGACTGTTCCCACAAACCAACACGGATCTCTTCAGCGTACTTTGTCCTCACTCACACACTTCCTAGGAAAACTTCCCAGGAGTTCACCCATCCCAGAATTACTCCAAGTCAAGCACGCTTAACTTTGGAGTTCTTAAGTGATGGGCTACCGAAAAGAAGATGCATCTTGTTGGTATAGGTAGTACCAATCAATTCTTATAAGCCTTCCTTCAACTGTACAGTCCCATACCTGCACAGCCACAGGATCCCTCTCATTCCGATGTGAATTCGGTTCATTCATGTATCCCTCCGTCTATAAGCCTATCAGGAACCGCTCCTTATTCGTGCTTCATGCACCGACGATCACTTCCCGCCCTCGTCGGCCCTGGGTGTTACAGGCACTGTGAAGTCTACTTTGCATGTGCTACGTGATTGTTCGTGGGCAACACAGGTTTGAATAAGATTGGTGACATCTGATAGGATGGGTCCATTCTATTTGATGGGTTTGTGGCAGTGGGTTGTGGCAAATTTAACACTGTCCTTTGGCAACTATGACAACATGCAATGGAGTAACATCTTTTTTGTAGCTTGTTTCATGTTGTGGAACTGGAGGAATAAAGAGTTATTTGATGACACATTCTCTCGGTCTTCATCGTCTTAGAAGCAGGTCCAGGAATATGCGAATAGGATTATGGAGGCCAAGGATGGAATTCTGGATGCGGTGAGTGGAAGAAATAAAACTATGAGTTATATTACGTGGGTGCATGTTTCGGGAGGAGGGGTAGTGGAAGCTTAGACAGAACCTCGAAAGGTAACCCTGGTGTAGCAAAGTGTAGGGGTATAGGGTTTACGGTGTAAGGGTTTAATTCAAGATGCTTGTTGTGTTTGGGTCACTAGCTTTACTGTTAATATAGGCACATGTTCTGCCTTTATAGCTGAGCTTTGGGGGACTCTTAAAGGCGTGGAGGTGGCTTGGGAAAAAAAGGTATAGGGAAAATAATAGTAGACTCTGACTCAACAACTATTATTATTGATTTGCTTAAAGATGGAGTGTTTAGGGGAAGTCGTGGGAAGTTCTTTGATAAAGTTCGGGACTGGAAACACAGAGACACACAGGTGAATTTCTCTCACACCTTCAGGGAAGGTATCAACTGGAGCCTATCTCAGCTGCTCCGATTCCAATGAAATCTCCTCCTAGAGAGCTAGCTTCACTTTTGTTTAGTGATGTGTCTGTGTGTCCACACCCCATGTAGTTTCCCTTTGTTAGGTTTTTTGTGTTTTGTTTTTTTGGTGGGCATTTAGCCCCTTTGAACAAAAAAAAAACATATAAATCTAACTCATAGTAGTGAACAAAAACCACAACTTAATTAAACTAATATAAAAAAGTTAATCATATGATAAGTCGTGGTTGGTATATTGACTTCAATAAATAATTTATTAAAAAAATACTAACTTGTGGTGAGATCTCATGACTTCTTAAAAAGTTTTACTGTATCCTCCAAGGCTCCAACAAAATTCTCCTACTAATCCTCTCATACTAAATAAAGAAAATATTAAATGAAAAATAATGCATCCGACATCTTGAAAATATAAAAAACATTCAACATTTTTTTTCTTTAGTGAATAGGATGATTGTTAAGAGGATTGAGTAGAAGGATTTAACATTGTTATATAAAAAATTACCGTTGCCTTTGCACCATCTTGCTAAATAAATTTGAAGTTGCACCCATTTGATAAAATTGACGTGATGTTACCAAACATGTGGTTGGTCCGAGTGGTAAGGGACTCAGACATTTTAAGCAAATGGTCAGGGTTTGAATCTTGACTCTTGTGTATGGAGAAAATCTAGTTGGGAGGGGAGAACTCACCTTGTGTACCCAACAGGTTCCTCGACGGAGATTAGTCACTGCTAACAGTGATGGATACTCCATATAACACCCCGATTTTCGCTGCTTTCTAAGGTCGGAAATGAATGTAAATAAACTTATATTTATCTTAGATTTAGAAAATGATTTTGACTAAACCGAAGTCATATTCATACTCATACTCTACGGTATCGTAAGAAGCTATGGTTAAATTTTGGGTTGAAAATTCAGACGGAGTCCGGTCTGCGTTTTCGTTGACAGTAAGATTTTACTGACCAGAAAACCTAATTTTGACTCACGAACGAAACAGTTAGGTTCAGAATCAAATTTCCAACAATTTTGATAAAATTGGTTTTTCGCACTAAAAAGTGAAATAGTATAAGTTAGTCGGGCGAAACCTTAAATCGGGTGAAGAACGAAGCTGAATAGGGATTTATCGGGACTCGCTAACGGATAAACTTGAAGTTACATCAAGTCACATCACCTAGAAAGGCGTGCTAGTGTCATGATGACGTTACAAAATATCTGAACGCGAAAAGACCAAAATGTCCCTAGAAGACCATTTTGCCCCTTAAGTGGAACTTTTTGGACACCATTGTCCCTCCTCTTCTCTCACACGCCTCTCCCCCCTTCTTGAAGCCCTCCATCCATTTTTCTTCACAACTTCATCTTCTTCTTTACTTTCTCTCAAATTCTCAAGCTCAAGGGATTTTGTGAAGAAAGTTGTTGATCTTATTCATTCTCATCCTCTAAGAGGTATGAACTCTCCCTTTGATCTTTTAAGCTTCATAATCTTCCTTCAAAATCTTGTTTTTCAACCATGATCAACTTCTAACACCAAAGTTCATAAATTTCTAGAAAATTGTAGAAAAATCCATTTAATGTTAAATCGATTTCTATGAGCTAGTTTCATCATCCTCTTTCATTGTCCAAGTGAATGTAATCAAAAAACATTCCTAGCCTATTTTCCATAGAGAGGCCGAAACCATGACCATTGAAGGATCATGAGTTTTCGTTTCAATTTTTGTGTACTTGTTTTAGTGTTAGGTATACCTAAGGATCATTCATCTAAGAGTTAGAAATTTTTAGACATCCCTAGCCATTTTAAGACTTGATGGCCATACCCTAGATCAAGAGTTTTAGGGAAATTTATGTTGTTAAATGTTGATATTTGAATTGATTGTTCGGGTGATTGATTGGAGGACTAGCGGATCGAGGCGGACAACGTGCATTTAGAAAGTTGTCTTCAAGAGGTAAGGGGAGATTAACTTCAATGAGTTTGATAGCCTCATAAGGTTGATTGTTGTATGATTGTGATGATATTATTGAAGTGATGTTGATGATTCTCTGGTGATGTAAATGTTTGAATTATTTGGTGAAAATGTGATGGGATATTGAAGCATGAATTGTGGCGTTATTGCCTTGGATGATATGATGTTGATTTTGAGATTTGATGGATATAGATGCATACATTGAATTGTGATTTCTCTGACTGAATTGGTTGAAAGCGTAGCATCGGCTATAGCTTGATAATGAAAGATTAAGCTACTTAAAAGGTTTAATCAAATATTGAGAAAGGTTTTGGTTTGAGAAATGAAAAGCTTTTAAGTTAAATGGTATAATGACCAATTTCACTAAAAAGCGACTAAGTTAAGACCTCAAAAGGAAATTCGAATAAGACTTAAGAAGTTGAGAGTTGGTGAGGAAAATAGTGAAAAGTTGCTTTATCATTATTTGTTAATTTAAAACCTGTGTTACCAAGAGAACGTTTTGAAGAATATTTTAGTTTCCGTCACAGGAAGAACCTACTCAAGGTATTTGACATTTCAAAAAGAAAAATTCTCTTTCAAAAGAAAGTTTGCTCCAATGAAAAATCTTTAGAAAAATGTTTCAAGAAATGGAACCTTTAGAAAAGACTTATCAAGTCAAAATCCGTTTGAAAATGAATTTTGAGGATTTAAGCTTTTAAAAATAGCTTTGCAAATGAAAGATTTTGGGAAATAAGTTTTAGAACGAAAATGAGTTTTGGTTTATACTGAAGAGATTTTTAGTTTTGTTTTCAAGATTTGATCAACGAAAACAAAATTTTGATGAAACTGGTGATTACCCCTTCATATTGTGAAGCACATGAACCTAGTGACCAAGACGTCGGGCTAGGGTTCTTTGAATTGAGCACCCAGACTACTGGTCCTATGTTTTGAAATGAACGGAATTTGTGTCCTATATGAGAGTTTAGAGTCCGCGACATCACCCTAGTACTTCGTGAATTAAGCACTCGGACTACATGTCCTGTGTTTTGAAATGAACGGACTTAGTGTCCTATATGCGAGTCTAGTATTCGCGACGTCGGCCTAGTACTTCGTGAATTGAGAATTTGGACTGCGTGTCCGGTATTTTGAATGAACAGGCTAAAAATCCTTTAAAACAAGTCATGAGTGTTGTGTGCCTTAACATAAAAAGAAAGAACGAACGAGTGAAAAAGAAAACAGAAAATCATGAATTGCATACATAAGTTGGCCGACGTGCCATTGGAAGCGAGCTAGAATCCAAGTGGTTGAGAATATGAGTCAGTTAAGACCACGAGGTCTATAGGGGCATCCTATGTTCGAGACTTCACAAGAGGCCAGAGGCATCGCAGCCCCGTGTCGTGGTAATGGGTTGCCCAACACGGATGAATTCGATCAGAGACTTGACTTTTCAGGATACGGTTGTGACATCATACCCTTGAACAATTGGAGTTCAGACCTAAATTGAGAGGCCGACTCATGAGGACAATTGTGTTATGGGAGTATTTGCGGCCTATCGCTCGATGAAGAGAAGTTAGGAATCTCCGGAGAACATGAATTAGAAAGTTGATTGAAGCCTCATGCATTCTTTTAACTTATCTTCTTGAATGGGTGTGATCCCACAGAATGAGATTATCTCGTTGTGATATTATGCTGAATGTTGATATTCTATAGCATGACTGTGTTATATATCGATGTATTAGTTGTACTTGTTTTACTTGTGTGGCAATTAGGATAAACTTGTGAACGAGTATCTCACCCTTGCCTGTACATGTTGAACACCCTGTTGTGTTTTTAGAAACGTGTACAGATGTTTCTCAACGGTCCTCTGGGTCACTTCAGGACCCTGTAACTTGAGTTTTCTTGAAGACTACGACGAAGATGTGCGGACTGTTGACGACGAGACCCTGTCTCATTTGTACGATGTATGTTATGTAGTATGCTCTCTTGTTCTTAGAGTTCTTTTATCAGACTAACTCCTAGGATTTTTTATGTATAAGTCAGGTCGTTCGATTGTAACTGATTATGTTGTGTATTAAGAATTTGAAAAAATGTACCCCTTATGGCGAAATTGAATTACTGTTATAGATGATGAGTTTCAATTTGTTTCATTATGGTTGTTAAAGTTTTACTTTGGTATTAGATTTCTGCAACTACTCTATTGAGTTATTTTCGAAAAAGTATTTAACTTAACCGAAATAGAATATTTGGGATACGAAATATGACATCGGGTTGGGGTGTTATATTCTGTACCTATAACATGGTTACAAAAAAAAAAACTGACCTAATGTTACACCTCATGAGAAAAAAAATCCCAAATATGACTCTTTGTCCAAGCATTTATAATGATTCAACATACAGAAGTCATGTTTATCATGACATGTTGAATTCTTATTATTTTTGTGAGTGCGGCCACAAGTGTTTCAAAGGAAAACCACCACAAAGAGTTAAAGAGCAATATCAAGAAGCAGTAAACCCAAATTGGAGCATGCATACACAATCACTCTTTATTACATAAAAACACAGACTCCATAGTGTTGTAATAATAATAATAATAATAATAATAATAATAATAATAATAATAAATAAATAAATAAATAAATAGATAAATAAAATAAATAGATGAAAAATGAAGAACAACAATAATTTGTTTATAATATGAGATATGTGAAATCACACCATTTTTAAGGATTATTTCGTCACAAAAATAATAATAATGCGAATATCCCCCGTTATGTAAAAGAATCTTTCAGAGTAATAGTATTACTTTGGGTACTCAAAATAACAAGAATATTATCAAATCTAACATAGTTAAAAAGAGAAAATAAAGAAAAGAAAAGAAAAGATTTTTCTTTTGCTTCCGAAGAAAACACCTCAAGAGTTTTTCAAAAGCACTTTGGTGAGTTGGTCTCAAACTACACTTAAAGTCATATCAAATATGATTTCTCTCTCTTCATTTCCATAAGACACAAACACACACCAACCAAAAGTTGAATGCCTCCCAAACTTAATAGCATTCTGTACCTCCAGCAAAGTAACGTTTGGAACATCATTTTTAATTCAATTGCATTGAACTGCATATATATATATATAGGCATATCTAGTGAAAGAGTTTTTTATGTGAGAGTGAGAGGAACAAATCTTGACCTTTAAAATCATACATGGATGGTCAAGATTAAAAGTTAATTAATGGTCATGCGACCACATAAAAAAGCCATGTGACTTTATACTTTAATCTTGATCATTCATGATTTGATCCAAAAGCTAAGATTTGCTCCTCTCACTCATATAAAAACACTCCTCTCACTTGATACATCTCACATATATATATATATATATATATATATATATATATATAACAACACGTTAGAAATGGATTTGGATTCCCTACATTCAAAAATCACTAAATTCACTCATATGTATCATTAGATCATTGTTATTTATTTATTAAATGGACATTCAAATGCACCTAACGGTGCATATGAGTGAATGTAGTGAATTTTGAATGCAAGGAATCCAAATCCGTTAGAAATATGTCAATGTGAAATACATAGCAATTAAAAGCACTAAACGGTAATAAAACTAAATTAAATAATTAATAAAGATGTTAAGAAAATTAACTGTAATAAATAGTAATGAAGAAGATATTTAAAACTTTCTAAAAACAAATTATCTTGCAATATATTTTCCAACACATAGAAACTGAAGTTGATAATTAGATATGGCAAGTTAAACCAACGGATGAATGTCTTAATCTGCTAGCGTCTCCCATTTTTTATTAACAGAAAAAGCTTAAGCCTAACTACTTTTACTCATTTTGATATTCTATGCTTTAGAGTTAGATAGAACTCAATCATTCTACTTACAAGTTTTTTTATTGTCATTATTCTGATAGTCAGGCTATTCTAAATTTGTTCAAAACAATATATAATGAAAAGAATAATTTTGCCTATCCAAATCTTCCAGTCCAAACTTCTAATCAATTCCATAAAACAAATATTATATCATCTAGCTAATCAATTTCCGTAAAACAAATATAACACAATCCATTATGTTATCTGGGAAATTCTAGGGTGGATGAGCTAACATGTCATCCATGGTGAGAGAGAATCAAAGAGCCCTCATTTGCAAAAAGCAAATTACTTTTTGCCCCTTCCCATTCTCTCTCACTCCCCCTCTCTCCTTCGCCACCCCCCAGTCCACCACCCCACCGTCTCGGCCTCACCTCCCACTCCCACTCCCCCCACCATCACCCCTCACCTCACAAAAATGGTTGAAGAAGGGAACAAAACTTATGGGAACCTTGTCAGGGGCTGCAATGGCGCAATCGGAACCTCCCCTTGTCGCCGCCAATCTTCGCCCTCCTCTTTGTGCGCTTTGCTTCGTCAAGGAGCCAGCAAAGCAAGAAGAATAAGAACAAGCAGCGAGCAGTGGTTCCACCCTCTCCTCCAGAAGCTCCACGTCGCCGCCGGAACCAGATCCACCGGAGCTGATTCGTGCCACCCTCTCTGCCTCCGATGTAGCACGTCATCCAGTACCACACAATAGCTCGTAGTATTCGCGCACAACAACATCAACAGAGCAGAGCCGTGCACCACCTCTGCTACATCCCGCCGTCATGTCAAACCATCAGGTCTCACCGCCGCCCCGTTTCGCCGTTGTCGCGCCATCACTCTTCTCTCTCATGTTTCCGTTGAGGAGCATTTAAAGTCTCTCTTTCTCACTCTCTCTATCACACGCAGAAATTTGGGGTTTTTTCCCCAATTCAATTTGCATTCAAAGTCTCTCTTTCTCACTCTCTCTCATGTTTCTGATGTATGAAGAAGATGGTTGTTCACGTCCCGCTTCAGCGGCTTCTCCGGTGGTGTTGACAGATCGGCGGGCCTTGAGGGAGGAGGTGAGAGAGGGGGAGAGAGAGAAGGCAGAGTGATTTTTTAATTTTGAAAACGTTTAGGATTCTAAAATAATAAAAAAATTGCAAAAAGGGGCTTACTCATGGTGGGAGACATGACATGGTCTCCCACCTTAGCATCCGCCTATGTTATCTAAACAAAGTTGGTCCAAACAAGGAAACCACAACTTGGTCTGAACATTAAAAAGAAACCATGCTAAAAAAATTGCAAAAGGCCCACACGATTTTTTTTGCAAAAGGCCCATACAGGTCTCGAACCTGCGTCTAAACATTCAAAAGAAACCATAGTAGAAGAATTTCAAAATTATGGCCCATGTAGGTTTCGAACCTGCGACCTTCGCGTTATTAGCACGACGCTCTAACCAACTGAGCTAATAGGCCAGTTGTGTAATGAGCGTATTATGTTCACATTTTTATTCGCATTATGCGCACAACATTAAAAGGAAACATATCAGAAAATTTCAAAAACATGGCCCATGCAGGTCTCGAACCTGCGACCTTCGCGTTATTAGCACAACACTCTAACCAGCTTAGCTAATAAGCCTGTTTGGTTTACCAATGTAATTATATTTAAGATTGAGTTTTTGTACCAGGGGTCCAGGCACCACACTACCTTCACCAATTTAAAAGCAACTAAGTATTTACGATTAACATTCAACTAGGACCAGAATAGTTTCTTCAGGGGAAATAAATAGAGTATGAGAATCTACTTTGCTATTTCAAAAGATGCAAAAGCTCTAACAAAAATAGAGTTCTCAAGTTTTTTAACTTTCTGATCCAAAAGTTTACTTCAATAGTTGTTCTGTTAGCATGTGTTTGTTTCTCCATTAGCAAACTTACGTTTGTCCAACGCAACAATTTCCTTCTTTTACGTTGGAGCTATTTTATTTTATTTTTACAAAATTGTTATTGCGCAAATTGACGTTTGCAATTCCAAACGAAAATTCAAACATGGCCTTAGCATGTATTTGGATGAACTTTTGACAAACGTGCATGGTTTTAGAAGTATTGATTTTATAGACTTGATTTTCGTTAAACGTGTGTTGAAAGTTAAGTGATTTGTGTTTGGATGTATTCATGAAAAAAAGTATTTTTTTATCAAATTTTAGCTATAATTTTTGGATGTCAACGTGAAAGCTACAAATTTCAAGTTCCACATGAACGTGATTTTGGGGCTTCAATCACTTTCTTACCATGGGAGCCAAACATCAAAGGTATTCGGTTAAACCACGTTTGACCATGGCAGAAACACTTCCAACAGTTGAAACCTTCAAAACAAACGCACACTTAGTAGCCATGAACCATATCTTTATATATAAAAGTAAAATAGTATTGCGGTATTTTTTCCCGGCCCAAGTAAGGGCAAAATTGTAAAATAACATTTATAAAAAAGGATATAATATTTTTAAAATAAAATAGTAAATAATGGTTACATTCTATAATGTATTAACTCTTCATTGACCCATTGTTTTGGAAGTTATTGTGAGTTATTTCCATTCAAAACATTCAAGAAACACAATTATTTTCTTTTCTCTCTTCTTTTCCACAATAATCATAAGGACCATTCAAGCATTCTTCATATGGTAAGCACCGCTCAAGCATAAGCACAAATCTTTCAAACACTGTCCAAGTACTATTTTCTCGCTTCAAATTATAAGTCGTAAATCTTAATCCATTTTCTCTCTTCGAATTGGTAAGTTGTAATCTCCATCTTCTCCAAAAAAAAAAAATTTAGAGTTTAATATTCTACATCATTAAGCATTCAAGCTTTCCATTTTTCTTTTTTTTTTTATACCGTCCGTGGAAGGTTTTTAATTTGTGGTTTACGATTTTGCTTTGAGCTATTATCCATATTGTTTTCTTCGGTTTGGTGTAGGACTTTGCTTTTCACTCTCAAATTGGTAAGTCATAATCTTTATCTTCTGATCGGGGGTTTTTGATTTGTAACAAAATATGAAATTATTTTTTTAATCCATTAAAATCCCTATTTTTTCATTTTTGTATGCCTGCTTCAGAATTGATCTCTATTCCTATTGCTTTTCATTTTTGTTAATTAGCTACTTATTGATCAGTTATGTCTCTCCCTAAATCTCTCATTTTGGTTTTTTTTTTTTTGTTTTCTAGATTTATGAGTTGTTTTGCTTCTGGATTGCTTCATTTTAGTTTTGCATTGTGTTAAAGTTGTATGGTTGATTTGAGAGGAAAAAATCTTTTTCGTTTCTGATTGCTGCATTTTTTCTTCATTACCTCTTCTCCACAACATGATTGAATTTTTTTAAAAATATTACCTCTTCTCCTTGCGATTTCGGGGTCATAAGATTGATGGGGATATATGGTGTCTGTTTTTTTATTTGTATTTGGTACAAGATGATGGTTTGATTTCGAAATTCAGGTGTTTGACAAAAGTTCTAAAAGATTTCAGTTTTTTCTTTGTTTTTTATTAATGTCTTTGCTTTGAATTTCTTTCTTTTTTTTTATATTAAATGTTTTTCTTTGGTTTATGTTCCGTGTTGATTGATCGTGTTTCACTTCTGTTCGCTTTGGAGTAATTTGATAGTGTAGGACGTTGCTTCAAAATAGGTAAGAAATCTGATTTGTATTTCTGATTCGTAACAAAATAGGATTTTATTTTTTTTTTAGCACGATACACTCTAACTCAACATTATAAATTGTAATCTCTTTTCTATTAAAGAAAGGTTAACATATTGTAATCATTGATTTATGAATTTTCTGCTTGAGGGAGGAAATATGCAAGTGGAAATAGTTTTTGGTAAAACTAATAAGTAATTAATTGTCTTAATTGTTATATTTTTTATTATGTTATTATTAAACGTTTCATCTAATTAACTTTTTGTGTTCTTTAATTGTGTTATATTTAATTGTACATATGAAACATATTAGATCAATAAATTGAACTTAAATTAATCATTAAAGATAATGTTGAGTTTTAGTTTTTAGTAAAAGTAATAAGTCATTAATTGTGTTAATTGTTTGCTTTTTATTATTTTATTATTAAACTTTTTATCTGCTTAACTTTTTGTATTATGTAACCGTGCTATCTTTAATTATGCATAGGGAACAGATTAGACAAATAAATTGAACTTCAAGGAGTCATTTAAGAAAGTGTGCAGTTTTAGTTTTTAGTAAAACTAATAAGTCATTAAGTGTTAGTTTTTTATTATGCTATTATTAAACTTTTCATCTACTTAACTTTTTGTACTCTTTAATCGTGCTCTATTTAATTGTGCATAGGGAATAAATTATAAAAATAAATCAAATTTCAAAAAGTCATTAATTATCTGAATTGTTAGTTTTTTTTAATGTGATTATTAAACTTTTCATCTACTTAACTTTTTGTATTCGATAACCGTGTGCTCTCAATTTAATTGTACATAGGGAACTTATTAGACAACTATATTGAACTTCAAATAGTCTTTGAAGTTAGTGTGAAGTTTTAGTTGTTAGTAGCACTAATAAGTCATTAGTTGTCTTAATTGTTAGTTTTTCTATTATTTTATTATTAAACTTTTCATCTAATTAGCTTTTTGTATTCTGTAATTGTGCATAAGGAACTTAATAGCCCATTAAATTGAACTTCAATTAGTCATTAAAAATAATGTGGGGTTTTAGTTTTCAGTAAAACTAATAAGTCATTAATTGTCTTAATTGTTAGTTTTTTTAACTTTATTATTCATCTTTTTATTTACTTAACTTTTTGTATTAGGTAATTATGCTACCTTTAATTCTGCATAGCAAACAGATTAGACAAATAAATTGAATTTCAATTAATCATTTAAGATAATGTGCAGCTTTAGTTTTTAGTAAAACTAACTAGTTATATACCCGTGCATACGCACGGGTTTGGCGGTGTTGATTGCGATAATTATTTCTAGTATGACATATTAATATTAGATTGGCAGAAAGAGATCGGTTAAAATTGTATGTGATATTCACATAACGCTAATAAGCCCAAGATAAGTTAATACAAAGTTAAGTTGCAATACCATGAAAAAGTAACACAACAGATTAAGTCAACTTAAGTCCATACTGCTTAAGTACATAAATAGCTAGATTTGAAGACACATATACTAACAGAGCAACTTAATACAACTTCCTAATTAACTTTCGTTACATTAACGATGTTAATGTAATCAGCTTTGAGAAATTGAAACTTCAGTGTATCTCCGGGTTGGAAATCATTTTCAGCACAAAACTGCTTCCATCCTTGTCCAATCTTGATTGTCTTGTTTGGCACACTTCTAATCAATAAGTCGCAACTTCTTTGTCCAGTAGGACCACATAGTAAGAGAATCAAATATCCAGAATCCTTAACAAATGAAGCAAAGTCTTTGGGCAGATGATGCAAAAAAGTCTAAAGTTAATACCCAAACATGAGTATTAATTCTTAAATTAGAAGTGAAAATTTAAGGTTGCAGATACAACCAATTGACTCCCGGTTGCTGTGTAATCTGATAATGTAATAATGAAATAGCTGGATCGGCATTGGGTACTATGACTATGGAAGCTTGGGAATGAAGCTGGATTTGATGGTTGGCTGGAAATCGTAATCTGAAATAGACTGTCTCCCAAATATCTTAGATAGACAAAATGATCCCCAGTCATATCATAAAATTGTCTTAGATCCTCCCAAGCACCACTAAACAATGGGGATTGTAGAGATTTGTTATACGTAACTTGGTGACGATTTCCCTTTTCATCAATTAAAGTCCACAGTGATTTAAGCTCATGAAAAATTGGTGATTAAAGTGAGGCTCGACCTCACCAAATGGCTGTCTGAAAATAAATTAAAAAATATATGTTTCTTAATGAGAAATTACTGGACTGACAAATACAATAATTTTATATAAAAAAAATAAAATATTATAAATAAAGTCAGGTGGTATTTACTAATCTGGGGTGTAATGAATCAGAAGCTAATAGTATAAATAATGGATAACAAAATCTAATACTACTTCCTTTGTATTTATAAATCCATCAGAAGGAAAGAGGACCATGGTCCAACATACTGCAGAAATATAGTAATATTTTTTACAATAAGTTGAAAAAGTCAGAATCTTGAATCAATACTGAGACAGGGACAAAAGTTTGAAAGAATTATTATAAAGTTAGAATCTTTTCTCTAAAACGCTTATTATTTGTGATTAATTTAGGGTTTAACAGTAATAAAAAATTAAATTGAGTTAAGAAACTTAGTGTGACACCCTCAAGCCCAGTGCTACTTTCGTAACTCAACACACTTAATGAAACGATAAATAAAATTTCGCTGGTTTTACTTTCGGAAAATAAATCCTTTATATAAGCAGATTCTGGAAATCGTGACAAAATTTTTTCTTATTAATACGTATAAGCACCACTCCAGATAATACAAAACTACTCATATGCAATAATAATAACAAGGTATATATATATAATGGACAACACGTCCCTTTACAAAAGAACGAAAAAGTATTAAACTTCGAAAAACTATAAAACTAGGCAGCGACAGTCTGGAACCATATCTCTAAAACCTATGGCCATCAGTAGCCGTTAACAGAATACCCAAAAACCGCTGCCTCAAAAATAAGGTCTACACCCTAAGCTGGTCCGACTAATGGAAGCCATTGGACAATCCCCCGGAGGGAGGTCCAATGCTGGAACCAGGGGAAGAACTCTGGGAACCTACATTCCCGTTCCCCTGTGGATGGGGATCGGAAGCATCTGAAAGATGATCCTCCGGGTCCTCCTGAGGATCCTCCTCAGGGTCTTCTTCCTCCTCCTCTTCCCCCACATCCTCCACGACGTGCTCGCCCGCTACCAAGACAAAAGGCGGGGGAGGCGTCTGGGGTAGCTGTTGCTGCGGGGACTGTGCAGCGGGGGCGACCGACTCGATCACACCCTGCTCCATAAGGGACTGCAGCATCAACCCGATGGGAGGGAGAGGCACCTGGATGGTCTCCACTGTTCTAGTACTCTTCCGCGGTCCCGTCTCAGTCGTCCCGCTTACGGTGCAAACCGGTCCAGTGTACGCCGCACTTTCCACCCTTGGGTGGATAACCCACGCGGCTGGGTCCGTCCTCCGATCAAATGCTAGGACGCGCATCCCTGAGTGCGCTAGGTGATCTGGCGTCGGCTCCATCTGTAAACACGATACAATATATATACCGATGGACAACCCGTCCAAAAACATGCAAGGGTGAGAAACCAATATATGAATCCATAAACAACAACTATATGCCCAATCCACACAACAGACTCATATACTGTAACTCACTCAAATCATCATATAACATGTCATATATCATCAAGTACAAATGGCGGTAAATGCACAAGGGCTTCGTACCCCACAATCAACGTTATCTCCTAAACGTATGCATAGCACTTCCATATATCTCAACTAATATGCAAACTAGATTTCCGGAAATCCCAACACCATAAATACGAGTTGATCAGACTCAACGTTATTGCTCCGCAGGATACAATAACAAACGCCAGAATCAACATTCAGCCAAACGTGAGCACGTAACCTTCCAGGAAATAATACATGGACGCGCATGTCAATGGTACTCACGATGTATAAGTCATACTATATTGTCCTCTCCACTGGGCACAATACTAACACACAGCACGTATGACATCATTGTCCATCAAGGCACAATGTTACATAATGACATTAAGTCATATCAGGTTCTCCTTGCCTATCAAGGTCCCCCATTTCACGGCACGTCTGCCCAACACACAAAATGCATGAGAAACTATCTAGTTCCCAATAATAATCTTTGTCGCATCAATATTTTCTCGTTGTAGCATCAATGCTAACAACCACCAAAATGTCTTAGACTCTTTAAGCCTCAAAACACATTTTCTCAAAAGAGGACACTTAGTCCAAAACAACTTAAATCCCAACATCCCTAACCGATGCACCAGTCAAGGACGCCAGATTCAAAATCATAAAAATATCCTCAAGCTTACAGGACCACAAAGATCGTCCCTAAGCCAACAGGATCATGACTAACACGGATCCTTGATCCACGTGTTCTGCAGAACCCTAGAACCCCGACGTCTCGGTTTCTAGTTTCTAAGCTTTAAAACCACTTTCCTTGAAAACTTGAAAACCAAAAACCCAAATCTCCAATACTTACACAAAGTCATCGGGATCGGTTTTCCATAAAACGAAACTTGGTCCAGAGACCATTTTTTTTCTTTCGTTATTTTTCGGTAAAATACGAACTTAAAACAAAGCTTGCAAAACCTCATTTTTCTTGAATAAACTCAATATAATTTTGGAAACCACATTTCTCAAAAGGGTTAACTTATCAAATTAAGACATTTGGAGGTTTCTAATGCCCTATTTGCTTTTAAACTTCACTTCTTCTTATCAAAACACATTTCAGACTTTTAAAGCTTTTAAGTTACACGATGTCGGATCCTAATCAAAATTAGGTCCTCTAATGCCTAAATCCCACAGCAGGGCACACGATACATCCATATAACCATTCAGCAAGTATAACATGCATTCAACTATATCAGCAGTTACATCAATACATCAGTACATCAGTGCATATTCCAATCAACAGCAGTCAATCAAGGAATCAACTAACATCAGATATAAACTATTTAAATACAGTACAGACACCGATGCAGCACATAGCTGTCGGGAATGGAATTCCTCAGGTTTATCCCCTTACCTCTTGTAGCTTCCAGCTCAACTTTGAACACCCGATCAACTTGTTCACCGCCCCAGTACGTTGCCGATCATTACATACACGTAAAACATATCGGCATTAACTTACAAAACAAAGATTTCTCCTAATGCACCACCCCTACGGTTCGACCCTATTACACTAAAAATAGCTAGGGAGCTCCAAAATTTCTCATTTTCTGGATAACACCCTAACTAAGTGTGACAGCCCTAGATATCCGATCAGAACATCAAAAACCAACCAAAACCCTACCCTACACACATAGGGGGTTTCGGCCTCCACCTAGAAAACGTAGCTAGGGAGATTTCTTGGCTCTAAGCTCTTGGATCATACAAGTATGTTATGAACCTAGGCCATAGAAATTGGTTTGGTACAGATACGATTTTCCTACAATTTTTTATGGATTTTCAAAGATTTTAGGGACAAAACCCTAACATCCTTGATCATGAAAATATGAGGAGAGAAAGGAGAGATTGAGAGAGATAGAGTTGAACTACTACCTCCTATGATGATCCACTCCAAGTTTGATGAAGGTTGCTTCACAAAAACTCAAGCTTTAGGCCTTCAAAAATGGAGTCTTGGAGAAGAAAAGAGAAAGAAGAGAAAGTGGGTGTGAGGGAGAAAGAGAGGTGCCGAAAGAGAGGGAGAAAAATGAGAGGATAAGAGTGAAAAGGGTAGATATTTAGGGTTTTATTAGTTTAATAATAGGAAAGGTAAATTGGTAATAAAATTAACCAAGGGCAATTTGGTCAATTCATGTTCCGATATTTGAAATCGTCCCGACACTCGTATGAATTCCTCAAATAACTTGACACAAGGTTGGTATGAAAAACATCCGATCGTGAGTCTCGAAAAACCCTAAGACAGCTCGAATCGTCTCCTCGATCGATTATCGGCCCGAATATAAAATATTATTTATATTTTGGACGTCAGGACACATTTTAGGAAAAAGATAGAGGTATACATTCTAAGACTAATGGTTTCGTTCATTAGTCCAGATTAGGTCGTGATAGTAGAAAACACTATCATCTGAAAAACGTAGATCGGTTTTTGTTTGAGTTTTCAACCCAAAACTTAACCGAAGGCTCCTACGATTTTATGAAACAAGACTATGATTTTAGTTTTCCCAAAATCATTTTCTAAAACACAGATAAAAATATAAACTCATTAATTGAGTTTATCGTCCTTAGAAAGCACGAAAAATCGGGGTGTTACACTTAGAATATTACCTGGTACTTCACATGGACAATAGCAAAGCAACCTTTTGTTCCCTCCTAAGAAACTTTCGGTTTGTCTCCATTTGAAGCAGTACATCCAGTAGCTCACGGTTTGTCGCCATTTGAAGGAGTAACAGCGTGTACAGTAAACCTTATCTTTTTACGGGTGGTAGAAATGGTATGGTAGCATCCAAATGATGAGGTGAGTAAATTGACTGGTATTGGATTTTTATAATAGCAATAGGTCAATAGTTTTGTGGCCTATCGTTTTGGGCCTGACCCAAAGTCTGGGAATTAGTTTTTATATCTCTCAATTGCATGGCTAATTTTTTAAAATATCACTGTTTTATTTTTTATTTACCAAAATAGCACCCTTTTTTAATTATATACCATAGTACCACCCTTTTTTTCCCTTTAAGAAATCGCCTCCCCTAAACCCGACTTCCTATCATTAGGAAGCAAATTTTTTTTCAAATCCAGTTGGGAGGCTTAGATGGGTGAAAGCATGAAAGCTTAGAAGGGTGAAAGCTTGATTAGACGGGTGAAAGCTTCATTAATTGTCTTAATTGTTAATTTTTTTTTATTATCTTATTGTTAAATTTTTCATCTACTTAACTTTTTTGTATATATTTAGTAATCGTGCTTTCTTAAATTGTGCATAGGGAACATATTAGATAATTAAATTGAACTTCAATTAGTCATTTAAGATAGTATGAAGTTTTCGTTCTTAGTAAACTAATAAGTCATTAATTGTCTTAATTGTTAGCTTTTTGGTGATTATTAAACTTTTCATATACTTAACTTTTTCTATTCTGTAAACATGCTCTCTTTAATTGTGCATAGAGAACAATCTAGACAATTGAATTGAACTTGAATTAGTCATTTAAGATAGTATGAAGTTTTAGTTTTTAGTAAAACTAATAAGTCATTAATTGTCTTAATTGTTAGTTTTTTTTATTATATTACTATTAAACTTTTCACCTACTTAACTTTTTGTATTTTGTAACCGTACTCTCTTTAATTGTGCATAGGGAACAAATTCGACCCTTAAATTGAACTTCAAGTAGTCATTTCTTATAGTATGGAGTTTTAGTTTTTAGTAAAACTAATAAGTTATTAGTTGTTTTAATTGATAGTCTCTATTATATTATTATAAATTTTTTATCTACTTAACTTTTTGTATTCTGTAATCGTGCTTTCTTTAATTGTGCATAGCCAGTAGGGGTGGGAATAGGCTAGGCCAAACTAGGCCCTGACAAGCCTAAGCCTGACCTGCGTTCCAATCTCAAGGCCTGAGCCTAGCCTATTAGCCTGATATAGGCCAATTTTTAAGGTCTGGCCTGACCTACTTCAAAGCCTGGCCTGACCTGGAAGCCTATTTAAAAGCCTGTTTTTAAACAAGACCTTTAAATATGCCTCCACCTATAGATAAGTCATAGGCCTTCACTTGTAAATAAGCTTGTAAGCCTCTAATGATAAAGAAGTTGGCAGGTCTATACTGATAAATAGGCCGTTAGGCCTTCATAAATATATATACAAGTAGAGCTCTATATTTTAATGGACCAATAGGTCTTTACTTTCAAATGGTAGAAATATTATAAATAATATATTATAGTATTATATATTAAATTTTATATTATGTATATGTGTACGTATGTTAAATAAACCGGCCTGATAGGCCTAATAGGCTTTTTTTAAAGCCTTAGTATGGCCTCTTTAGCTATATAGACTTTTTTAAAAGCCTTGACCTGACATTTTTGTTAAATAGGATAGGCCAGACTAGACCTTAAATAGGCTAAACCATAGGCCCCCGACGAGCGGCCTGCCCTATTCCTACCCCTATGCATAAGGAACAGATTAGGTAATTAAATTGAACTTCAAATAGTAATTTAAGATTTAAGATATGTGAAGTTTTACTTTTGAGTAAAAATAATAAGTCGTTAATTACCTTAATTGTTAGTTTGTTTATTATGTTATTATTAAACTTTTTATCTACTTAAGTTTTTATATTCTGTAATCCTGCTCTATTTAATTGTGTAAAAGGAACATATTAGACAATTAAATTGAACTTCAATTAGTCACTTAAAATAGTATGTAGTTTTAGTTTTTAATAAACTAATAAGTCATTGTGTTAATTCTTAGTTTTATTTATTGAGTTATTATTTTTTTACTGGATAATTATGTTATTATTAAACTCTTCTATTGGTGTACTTTGTACTTCAATATTATATTACCTCTAAATGTTACAATTCTTAGTCCCTGACTTTAGGTTTAACTGCAGACTTAATAAATTGCAACAGAAATTACTGTTTAGTGTCGCTACTGAAGAGTGATGGAAAACAGAAAACATGATCATCTTTGAGCATGCATTTTGATTCATTCTCGGACTCAACTAGATGCGATTTTGTTCTTCAATAGATTAACATTTGCCTTGCTGACCATGCAAGTAAATTCTTTTACATAGCTAGCAAAACATTTGGAAATTTAATAGAAAATGTTCTGAATTCTTTCGAGGTTAGATCTCTATGCAACTGAAATAAACATATTTTGCTCAATGCTAATTGCAAGACGACATAGATGCAAATAGTTGTTGTGAATGGACTACCCAACTGAATTTTATTTCCATGGCATCACATTTGTGAACTTTATCAATTGTTATTCTTTTGGTTTATATATATCTCATGAAAAAACAATACTTATTTATAATTGAATATCAGTAAATTTATTATTTTTTATCTACATATTTATGCTTCAGTTACTACATGAATATTTATTTTTTCCTCCTTTAATTTTTTTATTAATTTAAGTATAAATATTCTTTTAAAATAATATAAAATATTTCTCTTTATATATAATTCACTCATGTATTGCACTGGTCCATCAACTAGTATTCATAATAAATGAGAAATTCCAAGACCCTCGGAGGGAAGTCCTAATTCAAAACCGCATGTAATCCAGTGGTGTTATACAGGGAGGCCAAACAAATTCACAACTATTTAAGTTATTGTAACCGGAAAATATGAGGACTTACTATAGGATACGTTTCGCAAAGTTGAAAAAATAGATTGTGCTAATAATCAATTATATGTATAATCGATTATTGTGATAATCGATTATAATCGGAATCTGTTTTTATTTGGGTATGTTAGCTGAAAAGCGATTTTAAGATAATTTATTTCATTTGAGTGGAGCAAAAAAATCACTTTTACAAAGTAAATTACGAAAAAATGTATGAAGTTATTTGTATAATTTAATAATATTTATTTAGAAGTTAGTTTTGTAGGGGTAAATAGGGAAACAAGTTTTGAGAATGAAAAATAATCAAATCACAACAATCTTAAGTTAAAATAAATTAGATTGCATAAAATAGTTTTTTTCCTTCAAAAAAAGTTTTTTTTTATAAATTTAAACAAGGTGCCAAACAAGAAAAATTATTTCAAAAACAATTTTTTTATCCAAAACAGCTGAAAGCCAAATAATCCAGGTTTCTCAAAAATGCTATATATGTCATCAATTGTATTTCATACCCTTCATACGAATAACATATGTTAAAAAAATCACAGCTGTAACATCTTTTGAGGGTAAAAGTACCTGATAAAAGAATTTAGAGATTGGCTATCCTGAACACTGGTCACTTGCAAAATATCAAATATGGAGCACATAATGCTAGGACCTACAATGAAGTTTATAACATATTAATTAATCAATCAATTAGTACGTTTGTTTCAGATTATTTGATGATAAAAATTATTTTTTAAGTTAAAAATCATTTTTAGTTGTTTTAATTGTGCTTGTTTAAGATTTTTTAGGAAATCATTTTTATGACTAAAATGAGAAGTTATTCTCATTGGCTTCTCATTAAAATCCGATTTTATAGAGGAGAGAAAAAATATATTTATTACAAATTATGAAAAAATAATTTTCATATAATCTCTAAATTATTTTATATAAAAATAATTTTTTTATAATTTATAACAAGCGGGTCTTAGATTTAACAAAAAAAAAATTCTTTTCTTTACTACTTTAGACAGAAGAAATCATTTTTCCTTTACCCTCTATGAAAAGTAACATATATTTTTGGATTAGTGTTGAAAAATTGATTATTTTAATATTCAATTATATGAATAATCGATTATTGTTATAATCCATTATAATTGAATAACTTTTATGTTTGGATATATTTGTTGAAAAACGATTTTAAGATAATGTATTTCATTTGAGTTATGTAAAAAATCATTTTTATGCATTAAATTATAAAAATTGATAGTTAGATAAGCTTCAAACTTCTAACTTGTCTAAAAATAATTTTTTCTCATAAAAATAATTTTTTTATAATTAAATCAGGTTTGTCAAATATATCGAATTAAACTCAAATCAACTTTTTAAAAAAAATAAAAGTTGTTTCCTTCATAATTAATCTTTCCCAAACATATTTCTAATATAGTAACCAAGGTGACAACTCGGACCAAATAAACAACATCACAGTTGCTACTAGATTAGCTCCCCAAAGTTTTAAAAATTTCATAAGCATAAACGGTTTTAGCTCAGAAAACTTGTTTTCAATGTTTTAAAAATTATTCAAATGAGTTTTAAATGTTTTAGAATTATTTAAAATAACAAAAATGACTTTAAATTCAATTATACTCGAGTACCAGACCTTTGGTGTATTAAAATGCACATTCTAGAGAGTCAATACTCAAATACCAATGTACATATTTCCCTCTGGTACTTTTTTTAGGGAAGCAGCACTTTGGGTACCAGGTTTGTAACTAGAAGTAGTACCTACCATGTTTGTAATTGCCAGTTTTTTTGAAATTTTGAAGGCAATATTCAAGTATCCTTTTTGGTAATCGAGTACCACGAGTTTAATTGTTCCAACGACCAAAATTTTATGAGACTGTGCCCCATTTGTCATATTGTGGTCATATTCTCTTCTCCAATTTTTTGTGTTGCTGAGCTTTCTTGTTCTTGACCATGCATCACCATTGGGCTTCAAGTTGTGACATCTACAGTTTGAGAGTGTTTCATTCGTTCTTTACTCCATCAAATTGTAGAAGAGTGAGGTATCCCTCATTTTGAGTGGAAGGTGAGATATCTTTCTATTGTAGAGAGAGTGAGGTATCCCTTAATTTGTAATAGAGGGAGGTATTCATTTGAGATTGTTAGGGCTCTTACATAATGGGTGATGTATCTCTAGAGGTGAAAAACGCTCTAATAATAAAAAAAAAGGTGGGGTATCACTCAAATAGTAAAAGTTGAGGTGTCCTTTGAAGGTTTTGAGGCTCTTGAATTAAGAGTTGGGTATCCCAAGAATGTGAAGAGTGATATATGTTGTAAAGGTTTCAAGCATCCGTTGAAAACTTGATTGATTAGTGAAAAATCTCAGGTAGCTGACATGGGGACTAAACGTATGCCACTTGTGGTTGCTATCCGAATTGGGATAAATAAATCTCAGTTTGCAAGCTCTTCTCCCAATCTCTCTTTATTTGTTATATTTGCCATGTTATGTGTATCTATCACATCCCTTTATTAATCTATGATACTGCATCTATTATTTGAGTGTTTGAAAATGCAAAATTTATCAAAGAAGTTTTAAAATTCATAATCACCCAATTCACTCTCATTGGGTGATGGTTGTCACAACTACCAAAGGAAGGGTAATGTTGACCACAATGACTCAAGCTTGGAGTAATGGCATAGAACGCTCGGACACATGAACGAGAAGGGATTGTAGATCCTTGCTAAAGGAGATGAATTTATGGCTGTGAAAGGTCATTTACTTGGGTCTTGCACAGATTGCTTAACTGGAAAACAATGACAAGTCTCATTTCACAAATCGGACCGACCTAGAAGGAGAAAACATGTTCTTGATGTAGTGCACACAGATATTAGTTCTATGACTTAAAGTCTCTCAGCAATGCATATTATTTTATCACTTTTATTGTTGATCACTCAAGAAGAGTGGAGGGAAAAAGAACTTGAGGCATTCAAGAAGTACCACACCATAGTGGATCAAGAGACGAGGAGAAAATTGAAATGCTTTTGAGCTAATAATGGTGGCGAGTATCGTGGTTCATACACAACAATTGAATTGAATATCTGAAATAATGATTTGGACCATCAAGGAGAGAGTTCGATGTATGTTATCTCATGCCAAACTCTCTAAATCATTCTGTGGGAAGTTTTGAAGACCGTTGTGGACGTGATCAATCTTTCACTTGTAAGCCCTTTGAATGGAGATATCCTAAAGGAGGTTTGGTCAAAAAAGAAGGCGACATACAACTACTTCAAAGTGTTTCGATGTCGAACGCTCGTTTACATTCCTAAAGGCGAAATTTCTAAGCTTATTGATGTAAAGACCAAGAGTTATATTTACATCAATACACCGAGAGATGAGTTTGGTTATTGACTATGGGATCCCATTAGTAAGAAGATTGTGAGAAGTTGCGATGTATTCTTTAAGACCAAAGTCAAAAAGACGCCAAGAAGACTAAGCCTGGGGTCATTACCCGTTCCGATCTTGTAGCATCCCCCGTGGTCCGTGATGATTCATGGGGAGAGTTGTTGCAAGCTAACAATGATGAAGTTGAAGATTTCAATGTCGAGCCAACAATGGGGGAACCCATTGAGATGACAGAGTCTAAGTATGCACAACTAGAACCTTAAGTGCAACCTTTATTGCTACGTTTCACTAGAGACAAGTGTCCTTTCACTAGATATTCCTCATGCGTATGTCACACTTACATATAAAGAGAAGCCTCAAAGCTATGAAGAAGAGTATGGAGAATAGTGATAAAGAAGAACGTGTTAAAGCCATACAAGAGGAGATGCAATCCTTGCAAGAGAGTCACACCTATGATCTAGTGAAATTGCCTAAAGGAAGATTATCCTTGAAAAATAAATAGGTGTATAGGCTCAAAACAAATTAGAGTAGCTCAAAATCGAGGTATAAGGCTCGAATTGTTGTTAAGGGATGCAACTAGAAGAAAGGTGTTGATGTTGAAGAGATACTTTCGCCAGTGGTTGAGATGTCATCAATTTGAGTTGTCCTTTGTTTACTCGCTAGCCTAGACTTGGAAATCGAATAACTCAATGCTAAGACTTCCTTTTTACATGGATACTAAGAGAAGGATATTTATATGGACAAACCAAGGGATTTGAAGTTTTGGGTAAGGAACACTTAGTGTGTCGACTGAAGAAGAACTTCTATGGTCTAAAGCAAGCACTAAGATAGATGTACAAGAAGTTCGACTAATTAATAGCCCAAAATAGTTTTAAGAAGACTTATAATGGCCTATTTGTGTTCATTGTGACAATGATGATTTCATCATACTTATATTCTATGTTGATGTTATGCTAACTGTTAGACATGATAAGAAGAAAACCATTCCCTTAAAACAAAGTTGAGAAAATCCTTCGCTATAAGCGACTCAAGGTCACACAACAGATCCTTGGAATGAAGATCACTCAAGTTCGCTTCAAGAATTATTGTGGTTATCTCATGAGTGATACACTGATAAAGACCTTGATAGATTTAATATACACAAGGCCAAGCCAAATAATGTTCCACTTACTAGAAAATTTAAGTTGAGTAAGAAACAAAGTCCAATAAGTGGGAAATAAAAATAAGAAATGAAAAAGGTCTCATATTCATCCGTAGTCGATAGCCTCATATACACTATGATATGTACAAGGCTAGACATTATCTATGCTATCAGTATGGTGGGTTGGTTTTTGTCTAACTCTGGTAAAGAACATTAGGCAGCTGTGAAATGAATACTTCAATATCTTCGTAATAGAATAATGATACACGGATGCGGAAATAGCCAAGATGTTGATTATAGAAAATTGATGTCAAGATGATTATAGAAAATTGATGTTAGTATAATTGACTACTCTTGCAGGGGGAGTTGTGTCATAGAAAGCCAAACTTCAAAATTGTGTGATACTATCTACTACCGAGGTTAAATACATTATAGCTACTTAAGCATGCAAGGAGATATTATGGATGAAAACTTCCTCCATGGTTTTGGGCTATGAACAACTCAAATATGTGGTGCAACGTGATAATCAAAGTGCGATACACCTAGTTGAGAATTCCACATTTTGCCCTCGTTTGAAGCATATCTGTAACACCCTATCCTCGGGTGTTACTTTCGTAACCCCAAACACTATTAAGTAGGAAAAAGGATTTGATGGTTCGCTTTCGGAAAAAGCTTTTCTTTACTTATATATTACTTACTATGAAAATCGTGATAGAATTTTTTTCTTTTTATAATATTAAAGAACACATACTCACGATAACATTAGCATAACTCACAAATATACATATGTATACTCATATTTATATAGGTAAACATCATCCATTAAAATCTATCAGTCTACCTGACAGCCATCAGGAGCCGATAACAGACTCATCCAAAAGTAATTACCGCAAAATAAACCTAAGCTGGTCTGACAAAAGAAACCTACAGATGACGAAGTGTACTACCCCGACACCAGTCGTACCAAAAGGACAGCGTCTCATCGTCACCATTCCACACCTCTTCGTCATCAATCTTCAGTTCTTGAGCTATAATGATCCAGAGGACTGCTAACAAACATCTGTACGTGTATCCAAAAACACAACAGGGTGTCCAACACGTACAGGCAAGGGTGAGACACCAATATACGAACTCAAAATACAACAACTGCATACTTAAAGCACAAACAGCAGATGCATATAGGTATATCAAACACAGTTATTAAACATGTTAAACATAGCACAGTACATCATGACAACACAGATAAATCCAGGGTCTTATACCCAACAGTCAGCGCCATTTTCAAAACATATGCATGATGCTTCCAATATACCATCTAGCATTCGATTCTTAATTTCCAGAAATCCCATCACCAAATGAATGAGTTAATCAGACTCGATTGCCAATCAAGGCACACCATATTTACCATATCGCACTGACCAACACTGGGTACAATGTTTCACATTATATGGATTTCATTACCATGGATTTCAATACCATATCACGCGATCCAACACAGGGCATAGCGTTTCACATTATATGGATTTATTTACCATGTCACGTTGTCCAATCCAGGCATAACGCTTCACATTACATGGACTTCAGTACCATATCACCCTATCCACACAGGGCATAGCGCTTCACTTTACATGGATTTCATTACCATATCACACTATCCACACAGGGCATAGTGCTTCACTTTACATGGATTTCTTTACCATATCACACTGTACAAATGCTTCACATTATATGGATTTTATTCATTGTCCATCAAGGTACAATGACACACGATGACTTAAAGTCATCACAGGGCTCAAGGTTCCCCATCCCATGGCACGTCTGCCAAAAACAAATGCATGAGAAAATCTTTTGTTTTCGTATGTTTTTCTGTGTCGTATAATTATTTCCTCGTTGAAGCTCAAAGCTATCAACCACCACATCTTTTAGACTCTCAAGTCCTTTCAACATTTTCTCAAAAGCTGGACACTCAGTCCAAAACTCAAAAAGGACACGCAGTCCCCACAGCTCAAACCCAAAAATCCCTAACCGATGCACCAGTTTAGAATTTTGGATTCCAAAGCATAAAAATACGTTCACAAGCCCACAGGACCACAAAGAATGTCCACCAGCTTATAGGACCAACACACAAACACGGATCCTTGATCCTCGTGTTTTACAGAATCCTAGAACCCCGACGTCTCGGTTTCTAGTTTACAAACCAAAACCACATTTCTCTTTTGAAAACTCATAACCAAAACCCAAATCTCCGAAGCTTATAAACAAGGCCTTCGGGATCGGTTTTCCAAAACAAAACGTCACATGGTTAAAAACCACCTTTTTCCTTATCGAAGGATTTCGATAAAACACAAAAACTTGAAATACAGTTCGTAAAACCCTTTTTCTTGAATAAAACAATTTATTTTGAAACGAGGTTCCAAAAGCACTTTTCCTTGAAATGATTCCCTTTATCACTTTAAAAAACTACTCGTGTCTGTAAAACACACTTCTCACCTCAAAACCTTGTTTCTCTCAATTAAAGTCAACCTTTCTCCATTTTACCCCTTTAAGCCAACTTGTCTTTTAAAAAGCAAATGTTTATTATTATTTTGTTCCCAAAAGCCAATTTATTTCTTTTACTCTTTCCAAAAACCCTCACACTTAAATCTTTTCATTTTCTTATCCAACTTTCCAACCTTATTGAAGTTTTTAGCTTTACACCATTACGAACTCTAACCGATGTTAGGTTCCTTAGCGTTCTACCAATCATTATTCAATCGCCATACCACATTAAGCATACATAGGCATAATCCAACATGCTTGAGCATAATAAAATGCAATCACATATACTTAAGCAAAAACAAGCTTAAGCACATACAATTAAGCAATAAATAAACCACTCCACAAAACATTTACTATTACAGACCAGTACACAAATTTCCATCAAACACACATCACAGACAATATACAGCTGTCGGAAATTGAATTCCTCAGGTTATCACCCCTTACCTCTTGGAGTTCCCGAAAAGCAATAAATCGCCCAGTTGATCCAAAAGTCGTTCGATCTCTCGTCCGATCACTCGACAGCAACTACAAACACACAACCAATCCAACCATCAACAATTAACAACATAAATTTCTCTAATCCCTTAGGAGCTAGGTTCGGCCATAGGGTGCCAAAAATAGCTAGGGATGTCTAAAATTTCCTATCTCTTGGAGTAAGGATCCTTAAGTACCCTTAACACCAAATCAAGTCTCAATTTTGCAACTTGAATCAAAATTTCATGTTTTCCCCAAATTGGGGGTTCGGCCATATAGCTAAAAAACATGGCTAGAGAGCTTCAAAAATTCTCATTTCTTGGATTCAATACCTATTAGGTGTGATAAGGCTAGATTCAAGCTTCTTACATCAAAACTTCAACTAAAATCCTACCTAATCACACATAGAGGTTTCGGCCCCCAAAAACCCATATGAGCTAGAGAGCTCTTTTGGTTTCCAACTCTTGGATTAGGATAGATAACCATGAACTACGTTCAAAGAAATTGATTTAACATCAAAATGATTTTTCTACAATTTTTTTAGGAATTTTTAAAGTTTAAGCTTCAAAACTTAAACCACCATGAATCATGAACTTGAAGAGATGAAAAGAGAGATTGAGAGAGCTAGAGGAGAGTCTTTACCTCCTAGATGCTATTCCTTGAAGAAAACTAGCTTGAATCACTCAAAAACTCCAAGTTTCCAAGCTTTCACAATGGAGGAAAATGAAGAAAATAAGAGAGAAAGAAGAGAAAGTGAGAATGGGGGGAGAATAAAGGTTGGCCGTAGGCCTTGGGTGGGATAGGGTGAGAATTAGATATTTTTACAAGGATGGCAAACTGGTAATTAAGTGGAAGGGTATTTTGGTAATTTCACGTCCAGATATTTTTCGGTATATTATATTTTATTCGAGACCACAGGAAATTGACACGTGTCCTCCATAGGGATTTGACACGTGGCATGGTGATGATGTCATGATGATGTCATCTTATCCATTAGCAAGTCCAAGAAAATCATGTATTCAGCTCCGTTGTCCACCCGATTTAGGGTTTACGTTCAAATAACATATAACGACTTATTTGTTTTGAAAATTTTCAAAAGAACCAATATTGTTGGAAATAAAATATAAAACCTAACGGTTTCGTTCACGAGTCAAAATTAGGTCGTTTGATCAGTAAAATCATACTGTCAGTGTAAAACGCAGACCGGGCTCCGTCTGAGTTTTCTACCAAAATTTAACCATAGCTTCCTACGATAGCGTAGAACATGACTATGGTCTCGGATTATTTTATTTCACTCTCTAATCCCTCCAATAAAATGCAAACGAATAAATACTGTTTAATTAAAACAGAAAACTCGAAAGCTTGAAAAATCGGGGTGTTACAATATCAATGTTCGTTATCATTGGATACGAGATGTGGTGGAGGAAAACCTGTTATAACTTGAGAAGGTTCACACCAATGATAATTGGTTTGACATGATGACCAAGGCAATACTGACTAAGAAATTCCAAGATTGTTGTTAAGGTGCCGATGTGGTGGTGCCCCTCAATTAAGCTAGAATGGGAGAATTGTTGGGGGGTCCCTCCATAATTGACAGGGCACCAAAATCACCAAAATCTAGGTAATTTTGAAGATAGGTTCTTGACATAGTAAATTGCTATGTTTTTTAAATCCATCTTTGACTCTTGATAATATTCACATCCATCCTATGAAAACTGAGATGACAATTTTCAAAGGTCTTAAAAAGGAATTAAAATCCACCCAGTCTTTCTTAAAAGAAGTGACACCCGACCACTATATAAAGGGAGTCTTATGTAGTGTTGGAGCATCCAAAACAAGCAATTGCGCTCTTCCAAATGAGAGAGAAAGAAAAGAAAGCCACCATTGAGTGAATAAGTTTGAGAATATCATCAACCTCTCAAACTTGTATGCATGCTCCACCGAATTGTCGAGGGTAATCTACCTTTAGGTGAGAGAAGGAGTTGTCATTGTAATGCTTCCTATTTCGGCGAGGGCCTAATCCTCTATCTTGTACAAGATAAGAGATTATTATTATGATCCTACTATCATTGTAATGGAAGTCTTGGACCTTTGATGACGTGTTTTTTTCCTTCGTTTTTTAGGAGTTTTCCATATAAGAATTTCCGTGTCTCCATCTATATATTTTTATATTTTTCTTCCTTATCTTAATTATGAAAAAAGCGAAAATGATTTCCAGTCATATTTTTATCACCGCTTTTTTCCAACAAATGTTCCATCTTAGCATAAGGCTGGTCATTATAGGTGTGTTTTTTGTTTCTCAAGTTATAAAAAAGGTCCCCTTTGGTGGTGATAAAGTTGACTTTTACAATGGAGGTATTAGACACTTAGGCCAAGGATCGAGGTATATTCCCCAACCTTCACTTCAAAGCAAAGAAAAAGTGAATGAGCTAAATAAGCATGAAGCCCAAGTACAATCTACAACCACTAGTTCAAAGTGTTAAATGAGAGTATGAGTTAAATTAGTCTATAATCCAAGTATATTCTATAATCCTTGACCTCGAAACGATGAAAGAGCGAACCAGTTAAATAGTAAGGTAATATTTGGTGCACAGACAAAACATGATGTTTTGTTTTATTTCTCTTTAGTTCCACCTCCTTTGTTGGAGTCAAAATATTTCACTTTTTAATGTCATATCCTATTTTCTGTTTTATTTATAAAATATACAAAACACTAAATAGAACTCATGTGTCATAGTTTCCCCCTTTTTAACACGTATATTAAACACTATTTAGAGGATCCTAAAAATGTAGGACAATTATATGGCTGACGATAATAAATTATTAAATCCAATACTAATACTAAATTTCAAAAAAACGAGGGAAATTTCATTTCTTCTTTTTTTTCCCTTCTTTCTTGTGTTCTCAATTTCTCATCATTCGGTCCCTTATACTTAGAATATGGACAACTCACTTACATTGTTTCATGTTTACTGTTTTTTTTGAAATAATTGCAAAAGTTTTGAAAGTTTTGTATATGAAACATTGAGAGCATCCACAATCCAAGGTCCCATATTTTTACATCTTGGGATTCTTAAGTGGGTTCCACACTTACACATCACTCATTTTTACCATTTACAATTTAAGCACTTTATTTCTTCAACTCAGCACCTTTGAAAAATTTATTAAATGGGTCCTACCAGTGATCCCAATGTGGTCCATGCAATTGTAAGACCGTGTCTGTTTAGTCCCTCACGTTATCAATATTTCAAATTAGTCCCTGAAATGGCAAAACTTTTGTTAGGTTAGTCCCTCCCTCTGGGTCTGTTAGTTAATAGAGTTTGGAGCATTGATGTGGCACGTTAAATGCCTGGCTGGCTGACACATTACAGTACATGTAGATGTCACATCAACCAACTCATCTCACATATAAATCAGCAACCAACTTGACACTAGGGTTTAAAAGTCATTTTAGTCCCTTCTACTTCTCCCCATACGGTGACTACCCATCTTCTTTCCCACTCCATTATTCTTATTTTTTCTCTTCCCTCTCCGTTACGTCTCATTTGTAATATCCTAAAATTTCAATATAATTATTTTAATTAAAAGATTAAGTTATCATGAGGTTTAGTGTAGAAAATTATTGGTATAAAATTTTATTGGAATTATTTAGTAATTAAAAGAATGTAAAATTGAAATTTAAAAAATTGGAGATCTGACAGAGGTCACGTATTTCTCAAACTTAATATTTTGGCTTTATCCCAAAATTTGAATGTCAATCCAGGGGGCCTTGGTAGTTCACGTAATAGAAAATTCAATATGAATTCATATTAGGTGCAACAGGCCCCTATAAGGAAAGAAAAAAAAAACATAAAAAAAAAAAAAACCCAAGATGATAGGCTAGCAACGTAATGGTTTGGGAGACTTATTTGATAAAAGGAAAACAGTTTAACACTAATAAAGGAAAATCTGATCTTTTAGTTGAAAGATAAAAAACCTGCTTTATTTCAAGAAAAGAGAGGTGCCGATTGTAGAGAAACCACACAATAACTAGAGCTGTCAAAACGGATCAATCCGGGTGAGGCCCATCACGGGTTGGAGAAAAAATGGGTCAACCCAACCCGGCTCACATTTTGGTGAGCCAGGGAATAGCCAACCCGACTCGGCTCACCCCGGATTGGTGGGTTATACGTGTTGGCTCACTTAAATTAAAAATCATCGAAAATTTAAAAAAGAAAAGAAAATTTTGAAAAATTATCAAGGCTTGTATCTTTCTTTTTTTTTTTTTTTTATCTACAAGATAGTTAATCCTACTGTGTAGCTTCAAACTATCGTCAATTACTGAACAAGAGTACAACGCTATTTCTCAGAAAGCATAAGATCTATTACTTCAATAAGGAGTGTGCACATTGAAATTGTCACATCTAATCTTCATGGCTTACGAAGATGGAGCCTGGACAAGGTGGAGCTCCTTGTTGCGGTGGCAGCGAGCTGGGGCGGACTGCGAGTTGGAGAGGGATGAGGTGAGAGGTCTGCCGATGCAGTCTGCGACTGCGAGTCCGAGAGAAGAGAGGGAATGAGAGGTGCGGTCGTGTGGGGATGCAACGGACTATATACCATGCAGATAAGAGAGGGAATGATTTAGGGACTAGGGTTTACTTTCTAAGAGAAGGTCCATCTTCTTCACGTTACTGTATAGGCATAAACAAACACCAGGATCAGACTTGGATCAATATTTAGATTTGGGCCTTTAACTTTAGTTATTTTGGGTCAATGAATTACCTGGATATTATAAAAAAATATTTCTTTTATAAAAGTTCCAACCCGTGAGCCAATCCGACTCTAACCTGTTTAACCCGCGGGGTTAAGTGAGCCGGGTTAAAACAACCAGAAATAAATGTGAGCCTGATTTTTGTCAACCCAACCCACCAATGAGCCGGGTTGGGCCGGGTTGGCTCACGGGTTGGAACCCATATTGACAGCTCTAACAATAACCAGCATACGCTCAAAAAAATATTTAGATAGAGGAGCAGCGTTGAATTGCAGGGTGAAGAAATTCAATGAGGAGAAGTAAAGAAGAATTCTCCGTGAAACGTTAGGATTTATCTTAAACCATATTTGGAGCTTTTGGAAGTATATAAAAGGTAAGTAAAAATATTTTTTCTCACCTTTTCATGGAACAAATATTTTGGATTTTGGATCTTAAAACCAATAATACATTTTTGGTATTTGATTTGAAAAAAATGGATTTTTCTATGTTAGGATTCAAGAGCGTTAAATTGATTTGGGGGTTTTCGATTAAAAAAAAAGTTTATTAAATTGAATATTTATCCTTGTAATTGATGATATGAGATGTATGATTTGTATACGTATTGGTTGATTGACATGTTTACTTGAGTTATGTGATGATATATATTTGATTTGGCATGTTTAATTGATCATTATACATATGACATGATATTTGAGAAATACCACCTATGAAAAGGGTAGAAAGTAACATCGTCATTGAATTGGGATGTCGAATTATGTAATACCGCCGGTTGATGGGGTATCGAAAGCAACATCGTCATATATTGGGATGTCGAAAAATGAGCAATACCGCCCGTGCACATGATTGGTATCGAAAAATGAGTAATGTCACCGATGAGAAGGTGACATTGAAATACCTCTCTTGAGTAAAGGTAGGCAATGGGACGCCAATGTTGAGTGATGTTTAATAATCATATGACATATGTGGTTTATTAGAATTAATTGATATATGAGATTTTAACATACTTGATTTATGATGTGTTGACGATGACTGATTATTGCCAATAATAATTTATATTATTATTATTATTATTATTATTATTATTATTATTATTATTTTCATAACGCTAATACTTTGGAAAATAGCGGGTACCATGAATTGTTTTTCCGGTTGCCGCGCTGGCTGAGAACAATGCTTTTGCGAAAAATTTTATAAATGTATTTTTATTCACTGGGATTATAAATCTCATTAGTAGTATTGTTTTCAGAGCCCGATGACGTCACAATTGAGCATACGGATACTTGAAAATTATCTTCTAATTTTAGTGGTTGGTTAGTTTGTTACTGCTTATGCCAGGAGGACCTATGTTATCACTAAGCTTTATTTTATTTATGCGAGTTGTATTTGACGTCCGATTTTGAGGCTTTTGAACTAAATATGTTATTTCAGTATTTTATGGGTTTATTGATGTAAACAAATTATTTGGTATTACTATTAATATTAGTACACTAAGCATTTATTCAGATTTAATATTAAGAAAATTTTTATTTCTCTATATTTTATTTAAAAATTAATTGGGTTGCTAATGTAATGAAGAGCGTTACATCCTCCGCTGCAAGTTTTGGGTTTGCCACAGAGTTCATCAACACTAGAAGGGACTTTTGTGAATCAAAAGGTGAATCTAGATGGAGAAATAGAAGCACAAATCATAAGCATAGTGAACTTTCTGGGCATAGATTTTCGACATATTATTCATCAAATGTTTTGACTACAACCTCAAGGAAATAGGTACTAACATTGCACCTTCCACTACAACAAAGGGTACTCGTTTTGCAGGAACTTCAAAAATCAAGAGTTGAGTGCTTATGAATTCTTCTTCATCTAGACTTCCAAAACAAATAATAAACTACTTTTACATATACAAAGTCCTTTGAAAGATATAATTGAAGTTCAGCTTCTGTAGAGTTTCTTCTTTTATTTATTGCCTTATGCCATTTTTGTGGATTACATTTTGGGGAACCATTTCAATGAAAGTCATTAAATAAATATCAAGTTAGTCCCTGACATTAGATACCTAGTTTCAAGTTTATCCTTAACATTACCAACTTAATGTCAATCTAGACCCTATGAAAACCAACTTCACAAAGACCAAACCAAACTCAGAATGACCAAATCGGTTAGATCAGAATTCAACAAAACTTAAATCAAATAGTTAGTACCGCCAACATCAACCCTCTTTTTCACAACAAAAAACAAGGAAGAAGAAGACAAACAAAACCACCCTAAAAACCCTAACACATTCACATTCAAATTAACAGGAATAAGACGAAAAAATACAAAAAACCAACACCCAAAAACCCTATCCCATTCACATTAATGGGAACGGAAGAAGATGAAAATAAACCATAAACAAAAAATACAAAAATAGAAAACGAAGAACTCTGTGTTGATGAACTCTGAGACAAACCTAGAACTTGCAGCGGAGGAGACGTAATGGAAGGGAAAGAGAAAAACACGAAGATCGAAGTGGGGAAGAAGATGGATAGTTACCATATAGGGTGAAGTAAAAGGGACTAAAATGATTGTTAACCCAATGTCAAGTTGGTCCCTGAGTTTTGCGTGAGATGAGTCGGTTGATGTGGCATCTACGTTTACGGTGATATGTGAGCTAGCTAGACACTTAACGTGCCACATCAGTGCCCTAAACTCTGTTAACTAATAGACTCAGATGAAGGGACTAACCTGACAAACATTTTGTAATTTCAGAGACTAATTTGGAATATTGATAATGTGGAGAATCAAACTGACACAATCTTACAATTTCAAGGATCAATTTGTGGTTTTACTCATAATTTATTTATATTTCACCACTGACCCCACATATTTCCCCTGTTTCCCAGTTAAGCATCAATGCTTATACAAGCACCTCAAAAAATTTGATGCTAAACAAGAACCTCACTTCAATGGTGGGTTGTTCGTAGGAAGGGTGCTTAACAAGCAAAAAGTGCATAAATACCTACCATTAACATTATGGATGCTCCGACAATAGTTATCCATTCATTCCTTACTTTTTTCTATAAAAAAAAATAAAACACAAAATATGGAGAACTAATAAGGCCATCCCAAGGGAGGTGTTTATGCCATTTTTGCTTATTAAGCACCGTTCTTGTTAAGAATCAACTATTGGAGTGAGGTTCTTAATAAACATTGAATTTTGGGAGGTGCTTATACAAGCACATATGCTTAAAGGAAAAAAAGCAGTTGGTGGGTCTATTGAATAATAAAGAGTGATGATTTTTGATGAAATGTAATGATATGAGGTTACTAGTGGGCTCTATGTAGTAAATTTTTTTGAAGGTGCTGAGTTAGAGATATGAGATGCTTAAATTGTAAAAAATAAAAATAAATGAGATGTAACGGTGAGACTCCTTTAATGGGATGGTGTGTTTGGTTCAAATGAGGGGTGGAGAGGGGAAGGATTTTAATGGAGGGGAGAGGAGGGGAAGGAAGAGATTTTAGTTAGCTATTGTGTTTGGTTGAGAGTAGGAAGGGATTTTAATGGAGAGGAGGGAAAGTAACACTATTTGTGTTTGGTTCACAATGGGAAAAAAGAGATTTTAAAACTAACTTACTTTTATACTCTTATAATTTTAGATTTTAAAATACATAAGTATGGTTATTTTAGTCATTCCGTTCAAAATATTTTAAAACTCCTCCCCTCTCTTTCAAATCACCCTACTTTTGGAGGGGAGCCAAAGTGGGACGGGGCGGGATGGGGTGGGGGTGTATTGGAGATGCTTTGATTGTGTGGGGTGGGGGGTGTATTGGAAATAGGGGTGGCAAAATGGGTTAAGCCCGACGGGACAAACCGTTTAACCCGCCTATTTTGACGAGTTGGGTTAGGGTTCTCAATCCACAAATCCGTTTTGACCCGTCCCGCTTAACCCACCAAGAAGGCGGCCAACCCGTCAATTTTAAAAATAAATATATTTTAATTAATTTTTTATTTTTAAATAGTTTGAGGTAGGGCGGTGCGGGTTGACCCGCCAACCCATTTTCGTTTTTTATGCCTAATTTTTTATATTTTATAATTAATTTCAAATTTTTTATTTTTTTTGATGGATCAACCCGTCAACCCATCACTAAACAGGTTAATTAAGAGATTTAATCCATTTTATTAAAACGGATCAACCCATCTCATCTTATTTGAGACGAGCCAACGGCGGGGCGGGATGTATTAATCCGTTTTATCGCCCCTAATTGGAGATGCTTTGAAGGTGCCGCGTTGGAGATCGTGCTTAAAGACCCTTCTTTTCATATAAAGTAAAACCCTCGATAATACCCCCGAAACTCCAAACCCCCCGAGCAAATTGCAATAGAATTCAAAACCCCTCATTTTCAGAAGTTGGTCACTCTAAGCGTAGTGATACCGCGCAAAAATGACGGGTTTCCCCTTCGGATCTTCTTCCTCTCCACTCTCCTCCACAAATCCTTCATCTTCTTCCTCCTCTTCCCCTTCCCCATTCGGGTTATCCTCCCCCTCCACCGGTTTTTCATTCGAATCTTCCTCCATCTTTTCCTCTTCCTCCGCCTCCGCCGCCACTACCACCACAAACCCTAGCTCCGCCGCTTCTCCTTCCCCAAGCCCTTTCTCTTTCCCCTTCGGTTCTTCTTCATCTTCCACCTCTCTCTTCTCCGCTCCCAACACCGCCACCACAGCTGCCTCCGCACCTTCCTTTGGCTTCGGATTTTCTTCCTCCTCCGCTTCTTCAGCGCCGTCGTTTGGCTCCGGTTCGGCTCCGGCTCCGGCTCCGGCTCCATCCCTGTTCGGCTCTTCCTCTTCGGCTTCCACTGTGGCTGCGAGTTCAACCTCGCCCTTGTTCTCCACATCTTCTGCTTCAACGACGCGGTTTGGTGGAACTTCATTTTCCTCTGCAACGACGCCGTTCGGGGGATCATCTTCTGCTTCAACGACGCCGTTTGGTGGAACTTCAATTTCCTCTGCAACGACGCCGTCCGGGGGATCATCTTCTGCTTCAACGACGCCGTTTGGTGGAACATCAATTTCCTCTGCAACGACGCCGTTTGGTGGAACAACATCAACATCCTCTGCGACGACACCGTTTGGGGTGTCATCTTCCGCTTCAACGCCATTTGGGGGAACGTCCTCTTCAACGACGCCGTTTGGGGGATCATCTTCTGCTTCAACGCTCTTTGTTGGGACATCCTCTACAACGACGCCGTTTGGGGGTACTTCTGCTGCAGCGACCCCGGTTGGAGTATCATCGACCTCTGCTACAAAAACGACGCCGTTTGGAGGATCATCAACCTCTGCTGCAACAACGACGCCGTTTGGGTTTTCGCTTACATCAGCTTCGTCTTCAGCTGCAACAACCACTCCTTCTTTGTTCTCAAGCGCGTTTCCCACTGGCTCCTCTTCGTCTTTAACCTCAACGACGTCGTTTTCAGCAGCATTTGCAAAACCATCGGCTCCCACCACTAATGTATCCTCTATTGCCACAACTGCAACGACGTCGTCTAGCACTTCTGGATTCTCATTCGGAACACCTACTTCCTCAGCTTCTCAACCCTCTTTCGGGTTCACAATCAATGCTGCTTCTGCTTCTGCTTCGGGTTCATCTGGCTCTGCAATTTCTTCTGTTTCAGCTACACCTGCAGCTTCAAAGCCAAGTTCTTTTACATTCGCCACGTCATCAGCGCCTTTGTTTTCGACCACGACCACCACCACCGCCGCGTCAACCCCTGCAACCAGCGGCACCACTACCCTATTGTCTTCTGTGCCCGCCTTTGGTGTGGCTGCTTCTTCTGCTCCTGCAAGCGCTGCTTCCGGTGCAGCCAGTGGAGGATCATCTTTTGCTGGTTTCGGAGTAGGGCCAAACCCCGCCTCTACGGCCTCCACTGCTTCTTTTGGGACCGGGTTTTCCTTTGCAACCAAGGCTTCAGCGGCGTCAACACCAGCAGTTTCGAGCGTCTCTGCACCTACATTTGGTGAGCTATCTTTTTGGAAATATATACAACTATACTCTAATTAGTTTAGGATTTAATTTGTATGTAGGGTCTTGTTAAAGATTTTTTTATACTGTCAGTCAATCATAAATTTTCACATCATTAAAAATATTTGACTCTTATCATACCTACTTAAAAGTTACACATATGACGATTTATGATTGTTTGATAGTGGAAAAAACCTTACACTAATAGTGTATCAAAATTAAACTCATTAGTGTATAGCTATTGAAATGATGTTTACTATTGTGTCTTTGATGCATGGATGAACTTCTTCTTGGATGTGGTGGAACTTTTTTGCTTCTCAATGTTATAAAAAAATAATAAAAGATTGTATAGTGGAAAATTTTGCCTCCTTGATTTGTTGTTTGAGCTGCATTGAAATAAGTGTCGAGTATTTTTCATTTGTCTTCTCCTTTTCGAACATTGCTTTTGTTATTTTAGTGAAGTTTTAGGATTTACATATGTTAGCAAATGAGGAACTGGTGAGTGGTAAGTTACTTGTTTTAAAATCTTTTGTGAAGCAATGGGGAAAGTACTGCGGGTAAGGAGTGTGCATGAATCACTTGGAGAGGGCATGGATTATGTTGTTTCTTGTCTGATGGTTGTTATGTTATGTGTTTTTTAGTAAATTTATGTTGGTTCTTGCAGTAATTTCCTCTGTGGTTCTTTAACTTTCTGGTGTCATGAACTCTGCAAGTGGGATGGGTGCAGTACTCACTGATTGTGTATTTATAGTAATAACTTCATCGGATGTTTTATTGTCATTGTGAGAGCTTTATTGAATAATTTGAATATTTAAAATAAATGTACCTTGTGTTTGAAACTAGTTAGCATCTACAGCTCACAGGGCCACTTACTGCTGTCCAGTATATTTGGTGCAGTTTATTATCAAAGTTCATTTCTTTGTAATATGCTATTTTCTTCTTCTAGTTAGAGGCCTAGAATATTTATTGTTGCATTAGATCTAATCCAAACAACCCGAGTGTTCATGAGCTATGTCTTTTTCCTTTTTCTCTAAATTGTCTTGTTTACCTCACTGAGGTTGGTGGTCTTCCTGGCCTTGCATGGGGGTATGTCTTCCCCTGTTCTAAACTTTTTACTACTAAAAAAAAGGTTTAAACTTATAATTTGAAGCTAAAATAAATAATTTTTTAATATGTTTAACGCAGTTGAGAATTTTGAAACTGAAGTAGTAAAATGTGCACTTTCCTTTTGCTAGTTGTTAGTAAGCTCACAACTAGGCCCACAGTTACTAAGGTGTATCAAAGGAGGAATGAGAGGACTGTAGAGGATAAGAGCAGGGTTTATGATGAGAATGTGAGAGGGCTGGAAAGGATTCATCACAAATGACAGTGAATGTGGGAGAGGCGGAGAGCAGGAAAGGATTTAGTTAGTTTGTGGAAGGATAAAAAGAGAAAAGAGGGAGACGGGTGGGGGCAGGAAGAGAATGGGATAGGGTGGGAGAGAACCAGGCCTCTCGAATTGCCCGGATGATCTATATTTTCTGTTGATGTTCTTTAGAGAGTGAGTGGGAAGAGATAGTTTCTACTATTTTTGTATAAACCAATCACTTACTGATATTATACTGATAACAGTAGCGGAATTTTCAGTAATAATACATATTATCCAGCTATTCTGGTCCAACCATCTCAGTAGTCCTTGTATTTTTATGGACTTGGGGTTTATCTTTGTACTTTATTTTTTGCTTTTTCTATTTCACTTCATTAAAGGATAAACCTGAAACTTATTTTTTGCAAGTTGTCCTCACTCTTGTAAACTTATTTCTTTTCTCTTCAGTGAATTCTTTATGTTAGAAAAAAAGTTCAAAACCTTTTCCGAACCTGATGTTTGATTGTTCCCTTGAAAACTGTTTTTGTAGCGGTAAGCACTTCAGCTTCTGCTGCTCTAGCCACTTCCAGTGCCAGCACTAGTGCAACTCAGATATCATCCGCTCTTGTTGTGGCTTCCACAAGTGGGTATGTGTACCTTTTTTTGGTTGTTAAATTATTTCTTTTTCTCTGTATCTGTGTTCAAATTTCCTTTCCTCTCTTTGTCTCAATCTGGATTAAATCCATCTTAAATTTCTACATCTTGCAGTATGACATATTGGTAGTCAACTGATACCAATTTGATTCTAAAAGTTATATGCATTATACTTTTATATCAAAATAATAATAATAATAATAATAATAAATAACAACAACAACAACAACAACAACAACAACAACAACAACAACACAGTTTTTTGCATTCCAAGTGTTTCTCTATTTTTTTCTCCATAAATTTTTACTAGTCAATGTAAAGGTGTTGGGTAAACAGCTTGTTTAAGTGTTTATTCAATAAGCTTCTTTGAAATAAGCCAAATAAGCTCTCTATAAGCTTTTCCAACCGGCCTCCTCACTCTTGTATTATCATGTGTACTTTGTTGCCCCAAATTGCACCATATTGATGGTTATTATGTTATTTATAGAACAAATCACCCTTATTCTTTGCACTGTATTTAGTCTCCTGCTTTATTTTTCATCAAATCATATTGATTGCTTCAGTATATCTGTTTTCCTATGCTTTAAGTCATTGTATATGCATGAGGAGTGACTAATAAATCATACGAACGTGCTGTTGATACTCTTCTTTTTTTCCCCCGCTTGTCCTATAGAACTACTTCAGCTGTAAGCACTTCAGTTGGTGCTGCACCAAAATTGCCATCTGAAATCACTGGGAAGACTGTGGAGGAGGTATTTGATGTGTTCCATATTCTTTTATACCTTCCCTATATCATGTTTTATATATTATGTCAGCAAATTATGGCTATTGTTGATTTGGATTTGAAAATTGAGTTTAATTGTTTGGTTTAGACCTGAACTGCACTGTCAAGGTACATGAACATTCTATAATGCTGTATGGGCAAGAGTACCCCTTGCAGTTTTATTTTAACGAATTTTTTGACTGATAAAAAAAAGAGACTTGAACTGCACTTCATTTTGAATGATTCTTTAGAAATGCCGTGCTTCTACAATCCATTGATGACACATGACATACTGGAATATATGGAATAGAGTTGGGAATAATGGAAAGAGTGAAGATGATATACACGAGCTTGCCTAATGATCCTACTGCGATCTCACCAAACTGAGTTGTTGTGGGTGTGTAAGATTATGTGATCTTACAAGGAAGATAGTGATCTTAAGATTCTTAACAACCTTAGTTGGGTCTTGCTAACACTGATATTGTTTAAATAATTAGCCATTCCTCTCTTTCTCTCCCACCCTTCCTAATCTTGTGCCCTTTTGTAGATTATCAAGGAGTGGAATGCTGAGTTGCAAGAGCGTACTGGAAAATTTAGAAAACAGGCTAATGCGATAGCTGAATGGGATCGGAGGATTTTGCATAATCGTGATGTTCTATTGAGGCTTGAGGTCTCTCTATGTCTACTGATGATACCTTTTAATGATTTTCTCCACTTGAACAGATTAAATTTAGCAATTATTGCTCTGTAACTCATTTATAATGTCAAATTCAGATTGAAGTGGCAAAAGTAGTTGAGACACAGTCAAATTTGGAGCGGCAAGTGGAGTTGATAGAGACTCATCAACAGGAGGTATTTTGAGGACCAGTTTTAACTAAATAGTTTGATGGCCAGCTTCTTTTCATGCATTTTTAGGGTATAATTTGTTTTTGATTGTTATGAAGGGTGTTAACAAAAAGATGTGCTTCTATTGTGTTCTGTTTATACTTTATAGAGTTCTTTGTCTTGTTATCTAACTGCAAACTCTGCTTTGTTCTGATAGTAACTTACTCTTCTTTTGGGGTTCGAAAGTTATTTCTTTGCCAAATTTTCTCAATATCATTCCTTTCTTATCATATAACCGAGATGGTTGCATTGCATGCTTGTCTTATGTCATCAAACTCATGCAGGCCATTGAACTAGTTAAGGGTCTACAGACACAATCTACAAAATTAACTCTACACACAACAATCAAGCCTTTTCCCACCAGTTTGGGTAGGCTACATTGATCAAACAATACTATAATGTCCTATCGTAAATCATGTGTATAGACAAACCATTGAAAACCTAAATTCTTCTTAATGGTTTCGCCTATAGTTTTTCTTAGTCTCCCTCTACCTCTAACTATTGGGCTACCCTCCATCATATTGGTATGTGCCTAGTATAAATGTACTTGTATGGGTCATTTATGGTAAACAACTAAACATAATCAAGTACTAATTCAGGTTAGCTCAAAGCCAACAAGCAGGCAGCAGATATTCAATTCAATTGTACCACTGCACACAAATTAAATAAGTTAGCATAGGTAGTGAAACAATATCATTAGAAATGAGAATGGGTCTCAAGAAATAAAAACCAAAATTGACATTTATAGATTCAAGAAATTCAGGAATTAAGTTAATTCTATTCTAACATCTAATTTGTAAATGAAGCTAGATAATTATGGTCTTCTAATCTAACTTTTCTTTTCATTGAAAAGTTACAATGTTTCATAAATGATTGAAGGCTATTGCCATTGAAATCTTCCCAGAAAATATTTTTGAAATGTGTTCGGTGTTGTGGATGTGAAGCTCTTCATCGTCATCCCTGTATTTTTAGGTTGATAAGTCTTTACAAAGCATGGAAGAAGAAGCCGAGCGTATTTACAAGGATGAGCGTGGATTACTTCTTGATGATGAAGCTGCATCTACAAGAGATGCAATGTGAGTGTTCATTTGCTCAATTTTTTTGACTGATTATTAGCTGGGTACACTAATGGCTAACTGTTTGTAGTCAATGTCTTTGTAATATGAATTGCTGTATTGTTATTGCTGATAATTTTTTGTTTGTTTCGGTGTCTCTTTTAGGGGTGGTTGGATTTACTATATTCTATATTTTAACCGAACTTTTGTGATATTGAGTCTAATCATCAGTTCAATCTGGTTTTTCTGTGTAGTGTGGAATGATTTTGATCTGTGCAACTGTTGCATTATTATACCTAGTTATTGATAGAAACTATATTCTATTGCTAAGAAAATAGGAAAATTACAATGAACCTCTAGGAATTCGAGAGCCTAGTCTCTCCCAAGTCCCAACCAATGTCCACAAACTAACCGACTGGTTTTTCTATTCCCCCTACTCCTATTTATCAGTTACAATCAAGGTTGTCGAACTCGAGATCTTACCTGGGATCGTTTGGGGGATGAAAGATCGTAACTTGTGGGATCGTAACACGGATTGTAAGATCCTACCAAAGAGATAAAATTATATTTAATTATTTATATATTCATATAAAATAACATAAATAAGAAAAATAACCTTAAAATACCAAAATAACATTAGCATAAGAATGCCATACAAATCATAAGTCACAAAAAAGGGTAAAAAAACTGAGAAGAAAACTGTTGGGAAGGAAGAGTCGAGTACTGTACTGAAGTATTTTAAAGAAAAAACTGAGAAGAAATAGCAAATCATGCGCGTGATTATTTCTCAGTTTCTTGGGAAGGAAGAGAGTAATTAAAGAATGACAAATACCCAAATAAGGGTGAAATGAATAGCATAACATTTTTAAAAAATGACCGTTTAATGATAAGTGAAATAAAGTCGATGGGCGGTGCACTATCTCTCTCGCAATTTATTCCTTTTTGTGGGCTGAAAATAGGGTAATAGTTCGGACAAAATCGGGTTATTTTTGCCAAAACGGGTTGAAACTCGGAAATGGATCGTTTACGCATGAACGGGTCTGAAAATACCCAAATTGTGGGCGCGACTGGAAACAACGATCCAACCGCTTTTCTGATCTTCCCCGACGATCCCGCCGTGCTGGCTGCCATCCATGTTTCGCCGCCGCTCCACCTCGCTGGAGGAAGCAAATATCGTAGAATCGTACGCGTCTCCGAGTTAGATCGCAAGTTCGACAACAATGGTTACAATAATTCAAACCTATAGCAGTTACACAGCAGTTAATAACATATAGCAGTTACTAGAAATAGTTAAAACTGCTACACAAGCCCAATAGGGCCCGTACCTTAAAATATTTCCCTCCTAAACTTTCACCTTATCCTCAAGGTGAACAAAAAATTTCCCTGGGTCCCATTGTTTGAAGCATGACACTAGCTACTGTAGACGTATGTTGCTTCTGTTCCTTTTGAACCAATTCTACCATAATTTCACCAAGAGTTCTCTTAACCTTCCTCAAGGTGCTGGGTTGTGGCCCCATAGTAAAATAACTCTAATAAATAGGTTCAATATGGAATGAACTCTGGTCAATTAGTACACTCCTATTAGACCTTTTGAGAACCCACAACCTACTTTCAAGTAATTGGGCTTGGCCCATTAGGTTGAACCTTGGACTTTTCTGGCAGACTACCAATTGCGCCCTCGCATGTCTCTCTTTCTCCCTGATGGTGGCCAGTTGCAGAAGCAAGCTTGCCTCCATAGGACACGTCTTTCCGCTGTTGCACCTCAGTGGCTCGTCGGAAAACGTTGCTCCGTTCACCATAAGTGGGCTTGCGTCAGGCTACTCCTCCCTTCCCCCGTTCTCTCTGCTATCCAGAGTGTGTTTCACCACCCATATGTTTTTCTCTATGAGATCTTGGGGCCACTATTAAAGGTTTCCCCTCGATCCCTTTCGTCTTCTTTACTCGATTCCAAGTGGTTTCTACATTCTCGATGGTGGTCTGCTCACATGGCATCTCAGCATCTTGTGTTGCAGCAAATGGAAGTTCTTCAATTTCTTCATAGACGATGTTATTCACATCACCATAGCCCAGGTTCTGCGAATCTTGAGTGTTCCCCGCTGTTGAACCTCCAAACTCTCCATGTAGCCCCATCTCTTTATGATTCTTTGAACCTTTGTCTTCTAACTCCGCAAGTTTAGGTTCTTGGTCCCCTGAGTCTTGAAGATACATCCCAAATTCTGGTTTGAAATGTATGAGCAGAGCCTTCTCAAAGGTGATGAACGCAACCTTCCGATTGGTTTCTCTCTAGGAAAGCCACCAACGGTAAGCTTCTCCCTCAAGGCCCATCCAAACCCATGCTAACCAATCTTCCTCACGAACTCTAAGGGCTTCAAGGTACTGACTGAATTGGATCAGCCACCACCAATAGGCATCCCCGTTGCCATCAAATCTTGGCATTGTTCTTGAACCCATTTTCCTCCTTACCGTGAATTTCTCCCTGGATCAGAACTGCTTTGATACCAGTTGATAAAAACTGATATTCTATTGCTAAGAAAATAGGAAAATTACAATGAACCTCTAGGAATTCGAGAGCCTAGTCTCTCCCAAGTCCCAACCAATGTCCAAAAACTAACCGAATGGTTTCTCTATTCCCCGCTACTCCTATTTATTAGTTACAATAATTCAAACCTATAGTAGTTACACAGCAGTTAATAACATGCAACAGTTACTAAAAATAATTAAAACTACTACATAGGCGCAATAGGGCCCGTACCTTACAGTTATCTTGTTGATCTTGTATGCCAAATTTTATAAAACTTAAACAACTACAAGTATGATGAATATGATCAAGCAGTTGATCCAACATGTTTTTTACTCCAGCGAACATGTCTACATGATAGCTAAGTAAGTCAATGGTCTGATTTATCCAAAGCACTTCTATAAGTAGTTATTGAGTGGTGGCAGTATACATCACTACTGGTTTGTTTGGTAGAAGAGAAAATGGGAAGAGAGGAAATGGGAGGAGAGAAAAGGAAGAGAAGATGGAGTTTTCTTCTGTTTGGTTAGGAAGAGAAAATGGGAAGAGAGGGAAAAAAGGTGAGTCCCACCTAATAGTTTTCTTCCCAAAAGTGAGAAGAAATGAGGAGAAGCACTTCCCTCATGCCACATAACACACTTTTCTTTCTATGCCAATTGTATGATGCCACGTGTCTCATGAATTTTCTTTCTCTACATTTTCTTTCATGTTTTTCTCATACCAAACAACTCTCAAAATCTATTCTTTTTCTCACTATTTGCTTTCTAGGTTAAACTAATCAATTAGTCTCTACAGTGACACTGATTTTGAATTTAGTTCATATATATGAATTTTTTTTTTAAATCGGCATCTATATGTGTAATTATTTTTAATTTGGTCCTCTTTTCTTATTGGTGTATAACACCGTTTGTTGGACTTAAAGTATATGGACCAAATTTAAAATAATTGTCAGAAGTAGGGATCGGATTCAATTTTTTTGGTCCTTATACGTGATAATCATTTTCAATTTGGTTCCTATACTTTAACTCCAATAAGTAGCGTTATAATACCAATACAACGAGGACCAAATTAAAAATAATTGTACATATAGTGACCGATTTAAAAAAAAAATCACGTATAGGGACCGATTTCAAAATCAGTGTCATATATAGGATCCCAAAGATTAATTTAACCATCTTTCTATCTTCTCTCTTTCCATTTTCTCTCTCAAACCAAACAAAACATACATGATAAGGATTAAGGACTGATTGTGAGCTCATGATTCTTATGTGGGTGTTATTTAAATGATTAAATAACAGCTCAACTGTCACAGAATAAATATTATGATAGTTAATGGAATGGAACAAGGTTCTGGTGAGCTCCCCTAGCGGAGATCCAGAGTTGAATCCTCCTGTCCCCCAATCCGTGTTGGAAAAACCAACTAACTCTAATTATGCCAAAAGCAAAAGGATGTTTTTTGAAAAAATTTATGGATAATTTCAAGGTTTTTTACAATATTAAAATTAAATTGTGAAATTTTAAGTTCTTGTAGTTTGTAGATAAATTTCAACTAGGCTTCTTCCATGCCAAACCTATATATTTATTTAATTTAATTAATTAATTTACTTATAATTTATAATCAGATGAAACTCATTATTCAACTTTACATATTTATGCAATGCCAGTGAAAACCATATCTCTTGAAAATCATCAGATTTATTTCCACTTTTACTTCATGACTGACTGACATGCATTCTGTCATCTCTTTGATTTTTTTCCTTATGCTTTTGTTTGCAGGTATGAGCAGTCTGAATTGATAGAAAGGGAACTGGAACAGATGACAGAACAGATCAAATCAATTATCCAATCCCTTAATTCAAATCAGGTAAAAGTTGTCAGTTGTTCTTTTATTCCAATATAAGAACAAGAAATGATGCTTACAATAAGGTTCCATTCAGGGTGGAGAACTTGATGGACTTGATGGAGCGTCTCCAGTAGATGCAGTAGTTCGAATTCTAAATAATCAATTAACTTCGCTGATGTGGATCGATGAAAAGGTTTGTATTTTCATTGTGCTATTTATATCATATATTGCAATTTTTTGCTGTTTTTGTGCTTGTTAGGTACGAATGACTACACTTAGACTAGATCAACTTGTTTCACAATCTAATTCCCATTGGAGCTTTTCTCACGACGTATTTTTCACTTTATTGTGCTTTTATCCTAGCAAAGGTGCTGTTGCCTTATGTTAACCTGCTGCCACATGTGTGTTATTAGATATCTCAAACCATCAGATATGGAGGAACCTTTAAGTTGTCATAGAATGCCGATCATACATTTCTCTGAGTAATAGATTAGCTAGATTGTCCGAATTTATTTTCGTTTTCAAATTATATGGATGAGGTGAGGTGTTTCCTAGACTATTGATTGTTTGAAAATTTGATTTGATTCAAGGAAAATACCTGCAAACTGTTCAAGATGACACAATGGCCTTTAGAATTCAGTCGTTGCCCATTATTTGCAGACCTTTTTGTTATTTCCTACCTTTGTAAATGACAATTTAGTCATTTCTTATCCTTTCGTTTGAGTCAGAAGTCATTTAGGATTACAAACCCATCTTAAACCCTCTGTTTTCTGCTTCCCAGTCCCCATGAAGCGGAAGCTTAATATTCTGGCAGCGCACCATTTTTCGTTCCAAACTCGGCCTTTTTCCGGCGACCTAGTTGTATTCCGGAAACTCTGGTGTGCTAAATGCTCTTCACAGCCCCTTGTTCGCAGGTCTCTGCTCTGTTTTTTAACTCCCTTCTTTTTTATGTTGTTGTTGTCTTGTTGGCTTGCCTAGATGTATAGACTTTGCAATAGGGGATTTCCTGCTATAGCAGTTTTGGAGGTCGATGGCTACGTGCCACTATCATTGATAACAATGATTCTGGGATATAATTGTAAGAGTCCTTATACTTCCATTATTATCATTAGCCTGGTTTGTCCCTTTGTTGTGCCCAAGGGCCTAGTATTGACCCTTTTCAGCTGTGTTTGCTCATATCAAGAGTGATTGAAAAGAAGGGTCAAAGGCGTGCATAGAAAAATAAGAGTACTTATAGCTCCATCTAGGAAAGCAAGCTGGAATTACGATACTGAACTGGAACGCAAGATGGGATTACTGATACTTTGAACACATGACGGCTAGTGTCCTGTTTGATAGTTTTCCTTGTTCAAAAGGTTACTTAAATCTAGTTCCACAGTTTTTAAGCTGTGGGTTTAATTTAAAGAATGAGAGTTGCTTATCCTTTGAATGGCCTTGCTCATTTATTTCTCTCCATTTCACGAGTAAAGGAAATGGGAGGAAATGATGAGGGTTCCCTCTAACTCAGTTTGGGTGGTGGGACTGAAGTCGAGCTCCATATTTAATAATCTGGATCTGAAAGGATTGAAGTTTGATGTGCTAACTCTGAGGAATGTTATCCTAATATTTGAAGCGTTGATTTTTATTTTCTTCCAATAGAAAGATACGGTTCCTTTACTTTTGAATCCCGAGTGTGCTGGCCATTGTTTTGGGAATTTTTTCTTTCTACCTAGTTTGTCTGTCATTTACTTGTTTTCAAGCGGATACAATGCAACAACAAATAAAGCATTTTTCACTAGGTGGCATCGGTTAATGGATCAAATGATGCCTATTATGCTCGGTAAGCACATTCAAAACCAAGATAAAATGATACATGCTCAACATTGACCCGTACTATAATCCTATAGGTGAGGGTGAGCCTTGGAGCAAAAGAAGGTGATTGCCTTGTGATATGAAAATCACGTATTCAAATCCTAGAAACAACATTTGCTTCATGGGTAAGGCTGATATCTACCTTTGTTGGACCTACTAGATGGGAGCCTCATGCACTGGATCACCCTTGATGTAGTTCTATAGTTATAGAAAAATCTTACATGAACTCGCACACTAGTTTGCAAGTGCATAATCCATGAAAACTTACATGGAATTTTATGCGTAATAAGCTCTTAATTATTATTTGACTGAACCGATGTAGCAGTCTAGAGGCCACAGGGAAGGGGTTGCAAGAGGTGAAAGAAAAAACTGAGTAATGAAAGAGGTGGATTTAGGTTTAAAGTCTGCATACTTTCTTGGGTTTGATCCCTTGATTTATGTATATGAAAAAAAACACTATTGGGCGACCCCCGTTTAAGCATCTGACAGTATCTCGGGATATTAGTCTCTCACCTATCATGTGGAAGGAAACATATCGTGTGGAAGGGTACTTTGAGAAACTAAGAAAAAAAGTCCGCATACTATGCTATCTTCTTTTCTGGCTTTTCTTTTGCTTTTTTCGCTGTAAGTGCTCTGACTTTGATCAATCCTCTTTCAGGCTGAAGAATTTTCTTCCCGCATTCATAAGGTAGCTAACCAAGGTTCAGCTTCAGGTGGTGAACTGACAGGTTCAAGACCCTGGAAGTTCTGATATTTCAATTTTGTACAGTATCTCAAACTCAATCGTTTCAGAATTAGTTGAAATACCAACACGAGAGAACAAAGATTTGTATGAAGAGGCTATCATGTTTTCTGTCCCCGATTCTGGACGAACTGCTTCAGAATTGTTACCATTCATTTTTTACTGATCTTCCCATTAATTTGTCTATTATTTCTTTTTGGAGAAAAAAAAGGCCACTATTTTAAATTACTGATAAACCAGAATGAAATACAATTAACTTTTTTAAAAGCAACCTCAACTACTATAGACGTCCCACGAGAAAACGATTAGGATTTGTATGATGATAATAGAACTAGTTTAGAGGTGAGTGAATGTGCACTGCTGGTTCACAAAATTATATATTTATTTTCAACTTAAGAACCGTAATGTAATTCAATTTAATTTGCCACTAGTCTAGTAAATACTTTTTTGAATAACTAGTTTTTGAATTAGATAACTAATCAAGCCGTTCAAAATATATTTTTGCGGGTGGTCTCTGATTCTTCTGTCAAATTTATATGTCTCGGCCATATATGCAGATTATGATTCTGTAATTGTTTCGTGGAATGCTTTCTCAGGCTGATTTTTATCAAATTGCTATACACAAGTGTTCTGGAATCGAATACAAGTGAAAAACTAATATCAAACTGAAATTTACATATTTGTCCTTACTGAAAGGTAATGTAACTCATCTACTGTAGTGCGGAGAAAATTTACATAAATGAGTCGAAGATTGATATACATGTCCAAATTATTAAAAAAGTAAAGTTCCAAATTAATCTCTGATAAAAAAACACAGTAATATTTTAATCATTGAGAAATGAAAATATTCATTTGATTTTCAATAATATAAAATGTGAGTCAAATTATTTTTTTTAGAGTAATTTTTAGGGATATTTTAGTCTTTGTCATGGATTATTTTGACCCACATTTTAAATTCTTCATAACCAAATTCGTATTTTTCATTTCTCAAAGATCAAAATATCACTATATTTTTGTCCAGCTCTAATTTTACTCTTATTAAAATCTTGAATGAAATACTCTTGCCATATTCATAGGCACCTTTAGGATCGAGCCATGATTACAATCAAGAGGATCACAATGGAAAGAAGAACAGATGACCTAACTTTTTCGTCCAGCACTGCTGCATCTACTGTAGCATTTTCCTTCCTAGGAGATTGACATAAATCATTCATAAGTGACTGGATATTTTCTATCAGTTCCAAAACCTTTCCTTTTATGATACCCAGTATCCAGCTTAATATATGTATGCTGAGTTCTCTTTGTTCAGAAATCCGATGCCTTTTACATTCATCTGGATGAAATAATACAATGTGAAATTAGTAAGTCAATAGATGTTTAATGCAATCTAGGATTTCGACACATGAAACACATTTTCGAAATGTAAGGTTTTATGGAAACCATTTGATTGGGTTGGTTTCATTCCTTCTCTCATTATGTAATAAAACATAGCTGCTTCAAGACATTTATTTAGTGCATCATTGGTTTATGGTTGGGAAAATTACAAACGTACGTTTGAGGCAATATATTTATAAAGTTTCTTTGGGGCAGACATATGTTTGGACTTAAACTTACATTTGCAAGTTGCAATGGTAAACCAAACATAGCCTTAACCACTATAAGTATCCGAGTAAATTCCTAATTTGGTCCCTAAAATTGTAACACCGAATCAACTCGTCCTTGACATTAACGAAATTTCAAAAACGTCTCCGAAGTTGTCAAAAGTTAATCAATTTAGTCCTCAACACCAACAAATCTTGTCCCTGACATTATTGACAGAGGAACTAGATTGATTACTTTTAATGACTTCGGGGATGTTTTTGGAATTTCGTTAATGTTAGGGATAAGATTGATACGGTGTTACAATTTCAGGGACCAAATTAAGGATTTACTCATTACATTTCTATCAGTTTTCTTCATTTTTTCTGGGTTTGGATTGCACCAATGAAGTTAGTAACCACTGCAGCATTTTTACTTCTGCATTTTACAAAGTACACACAGATGAACAAAAATACAGACCTGAATCAGGCAACTCTGGAAGCTTTTGATGCAGCACATTGCTTATGACAGCATCCCAAATAGCTTTATCAGATGATAGTGAAACCACTAATCTCTACAAGCAAGTTATAATCCAAGAGACATATTCAAACTACAGGGCAACAATAAAAGTCATAGAAAATGAAATAATAAAAACTAGAGCAACTACCTAGAAAGTGCTAGTGATACATTCAAAATTGGGGATATCAATCTTAATAACAATAATCCCCTAACAGTGCAAGTTAATGGTATCCATATCATGACAAAAGAGGTTAAAAAACTTGCACAATAACTTATTTGCTTCCAATCGGTAAAAGAAATGTCAACACTTCATAAGTGAAAAAAAAAGTAGGATGTCTTCAAAAACAACAAATATATCATTCTAAACATAAGAGAATTTTCATAGTACTTTTCAGTGTTTTAAACCACCAAAGTCAAGAGCGAACCTTCATAGAGGGATCAGAATGTAGCAACTGGAGAGCATCGTAAAGTCTTTGATATCCCTGAGAGAGCAATATCCTCGAATCGAAAGAGCTTAGGATATGCTGAAGTGTGGTTGAGGATGATACTGCTTGCACAAAACTAACAGACAACAGTTTGAAAATGAATGCTCAAGTTGTCATTGCTTGCATAAAACTCTGATAGAGTGCAACCCCCCCCCCCCCCCAAAAAAAAAAAAAAAATTATGATATTCAACAATTGGAAAAACCAACAAATTTTGCCATGTGATTCCAGAACTTTTACAGCAAACGGGATAAGCTGTATTATGAGTAATAAAAAAGTTATAACTTACAGAGCTAAGCATTGGATACTGATTGACCAAAGTAATGTAAGATACTACGGGGGGAAAAAGGATAATTGACACATGAAAAATTGAAATTATGCCAACTGAAAATCAAATATTAGTTTGAAATAACATGCAAAAGTGCAGACCAAATTTTGTACCCCCAGCTCCTCAAAATAGGGAGAGTTCACTTATGAATATATTACATAGAAATTAGTTAAACTGTTCTTTACCAAAACAGTAACTAAATACAATTTTCCAGCATTTCAAATTCCTAGAAATCCTGAAATGATCCATCCAAAATCCCTCTTGATTATTCCTAAAAGATTTACAAGTTCAGAGCAAGGAAAATAAGTTCAAACAATCTAAAAACTGCCAAAATTATCTTTAAAAACTTTCTCTCTTAGAGATGCCAGAAGAAAGTGCAGAGGAATATGTAATTCACAACTTAGTACTCACTCTTGAAGAGCAGATACTGCATCATCAACTTCTTGTTGAGATGGAACAGGTTCAAACACATGATGATAGAGACAACCACTTAATGTTTTCTTTTCTTCTCCATCCACCAGCTCCAGTTGTTTACAAAGTTGACTCTGACAGCAAAGAGATAAGCTACTGTGTGGTGTAAAGAGCATGGTGTTATCAGTTGAAACTGGAGGCTTAAGATTTGGAGAAGAAGAAGATGATGATGGTGAAGACCACTTATCCATGGAGATCCTGAACTGTGGCACAGGATGATCAACATGCATGGTTCCACCACCTCCCATTGATGATTGCTTTGCAGAATGCTGAGAAGTGATTGTCCACTCATCCATAATCTTATTGGCTGGACAATAATTGGTGGATTGTAGGGTGTGGATGATTTGGTGGGCTTATAGAAAATTATAGGCCCATTTGGTAGAGTTGGGTTGGCATGAACTGTATTCAGTACCTATGAGAGGCAGCTCATCTGGTTGGACACTGCTGTTTTTGCATGAGTAAAAAAACCTAAATTAATCTCTAAGAAAAAATGCGCCTTTTAATTTAGCTTTTGAGAAATGAAATATTTTAACTAAGTTTTTAAAAATCTCAATGTTACTCAAAATAGTCTCTAATAGAGATTAATGTGTCCTTTAAATTTGTCCGGAAAAGAACTAAATTAATCGACATTTGAGTTTTTTAGAAACTAAGTTGAGATTTTTTAATTTGTATAGATTAAGGACACGTTTGGATAAACAGTTTAATTAAGTACTTATTCAATAAATTTATTTTTTCAAATAAGGCAAAAACATTTTTTTTTCATAAGTTTTTCTGACAAACTTATTAAAATAAGGTAAAAATAGCTTATAGAAATATCAGAAACTATTTTATAAGTTATTTGTATAAGTTTATATTTATAAGCTATCCCAAACGCACCCTAAATTGGAGACGTTTTTTTCCTTCTAAAAAGCAAATTTGGGTATTTACTCTTTGTAGAAGTATCCCGGATTTGATTTAGCCATTTGGGGTGAGAGTTATGTCCTGTTGGGTGAATTTATAACATTATAGGATAAAGCATGACAAACATAAAGAGGCTAATTAACCAACATGTGGTTGGTGTGAGTGATAAGGAACTCAGGCACCTTAAGTAAGTGGTTAGAGATTCAAATCCTGACTCTTGTGTATGGAGAAAACCTGATTGGGAAGGGAGAACCCACCTTATATACCCAACAGGTTCCCCGACGGAGATTAGTCGTTGCTAACGGTGGTAGATACTTTGTACCTATGTCATGGTTGCCAAAAAATAATGAGGCTAATTAGCTGTTACGTGGGGGCTTCTATCATTATGCATCTTATAAGTTTAAGGTGCATAATACACAGTCCAATTTTACAGATGGTAACCTGTTTAGTGGTATTTATAAAAATGACCAGTAAATTTGATATTTGCAATTTAGTCCAATATGCATTTTAACAGGTCGCACTCTTTGACCTTTTCATCCTCCAACCAAAGCAGCCCTTTCAATCATCAAGCAATGCATCTTCAACTCAATACTCTGAGCATACTATGAAGTATTTGCCAACCTTGAACAAAATTTTTGGTTTTGTTAATATAACGAAAAGTTTTCAAAAGATGTGACTCCTCCAAATCCCTAAAACTATCATGGCTCATGGTCATTTCTTGCTGTTGAAGTGGATGTTGTTCCAAAGGAGAATCGAATCGCAAACAGAGAATCACGAATTGAGAAGCATGAGTTGAGTTGCGTGAGAGAAAACAAAACCCTAATAATCTGAGCGTGGTGTGATGACTAGGCACATGGAATTGGAATTGGACTATGTGCAGATGTAACAAGGCATTGTTTGTTTTGTTGGTAATTTCGTGTCAAAAAGCCAACAAATAATAGATCCCAATTGCTAGTTACAGCTTCAAAACCCCGAGGGAAAGACTATCACTTCTATGGCAACATTCAAAAATACATTTTTCACATCCATTTGAAATAATTTAATATCATATTAAGCAACATATGCAAGTAGAATTCTAATAGATTCAAGTCTAGCAGGTGCAAAGGTCTCATTATAATAAATTCCTTCTTGTTGATTATAGCCTTATACAACCAGTCTAGTGATGTTTCTTGCCACTTTAATTACTTGACTCATCCAACTTGTCTCTGAAGATCCATTTGGTTCCAATGATCATTCTATCTTCAATTTTAGGAACGAGAGTCCATAATTTGTTCCTTGTGAGATGTTTGAGTTCTTCTTGCATTGCCATTATCCATCCATAATCTCTAAGAGCTTCATCATGATTGAGGAGACTTGGCATTTTTCTTATTGACTTTTAGGGCTATGAACTTGTTCTTCTTAGGTCGCTAATTATTTCCAACTCATAAATTTTGAGGGAACCCAAGAGCGATCCAATCTAAGTTTGCTGAGATCTGTTGCTTTTTTTTTGCTCACATCTTGATTAGTTCATATTGATGAACAAGCATGTTGATATTTGATTCTTCCACATGATTGATTCCTTCATGAGCAATAGCAAGTATATCCATATATCCTTAGCTGTTTTACTGCCATTGATTTTATCACACTCACTTTTTTTCAATGCACAAGTCATAAAGTACTTGGCCTCGATATTTAGCCGAAATCTTTCATTCTGCTCACCCTTTAACTCCTCTCCTGGTATATCAATACCAAATATGTCTTTTGGTAAGTAAGGGCCATTTTCAATAATATTCCATAGGTCAATATGAGATGACTCTATGAAGAGTTTCATTCTGCCCTTCCATTAGTGATAGTTCTCTCCATTGAAGGCAGGGGTCTTTGTTGAGTCTCCAAATGTATGGTGTACCTTTACCCTATGTTTTAATGACTCCAAACATTAACAATGATTTAAATGAACATCATGATTATTTCTGATGTTTTGTTTCAAGTGTCCAAAATGTTTACCCTTCTAATCATAAGAAAACCTTTTCTGAACAAACACATGTTTGATATGAATAAAGCAAAGATATTCTAAAAAGTTCCAAATCAAGTGTCTGCTTAAGGTGAAAAGATCAGACATTCGCTTCACTATAAGAAAAGAAGCCAGATATGCCCTAGAAATAAAGTAAGATATTTTCTAAAGTACAAAGGGACAATTGGACTAAAATAACTTCCTCTGAGATTAAAGTCAAACGACCTTATGGAAGCAATAAAAAGACTTTATATATGTGGAACTTGCATATTACATCAAAAGGGAAATTTTGTGTGCACAAGAAAAAAAACATTGAGCATGGACAAAAGTGGTTTGTTGTTGCACCTCTAATTGTATTGCTCTTCAGATAAAGTGAAAACCTCTTTGTATTATCTCAAACCAACGTTCTTTAAGCATTAAATGAAGATTTCAGAATGGTTATATTTCATTTAATGGAAGATCAGAAATTTCAAATTAAAGTTCTCTCAACCTGAAGAATGTCTCTTAACAGTTTTAACTGTTTGAAGCCCATAAATACAAGTCCTAAAGAGCTGCTTGAAGTTAGAGAATCTGAACACAATGAACTACATTCACTTAAGCATTCAATTCATTTTTTTTCTTCTCAATCATTTGTTCATTCAATACTCTTGGTTAGAGAAGTTATTGCATAATCTTTCCTATCTTCACATTAATTCCACCCTCTGAGTGTTTGTGAAAGACTTGCAAGTTGTAATAAAAAAAAACTTCATTGATTCCTTTCTGGGTGTTGAGCCTAAAGAGGCCAGGTGAGCAAAAAATACTTGAGTCTGTAACTTGATCAGTTATAGTGAAAATCTCCGTGAAGTCAAGGACTAGGCGTAGCCTAAGGTTGAGGGTGAACCAAGTTAATCTTTACATGCGATTATCTCTTTCCCTTTGCTTTTAAATATTGCTTTATTATTTATCTTGCAACTAACTAGGGGTTAAACTGTTTTTCCTAAACAAGTTTTTCTATCTTTGTTAAAGGTTTTTCAAATGCCTATTTGCTTGTAAGTGTATTCTTCACTCGTGTTTTTGAAACAACTTTTGTTTTGCGAAAAGTTTGGGTAAACACAATTTAACCCCCCTTCTCGTATTTACTTTTAATTATTTCAGTTTTTATCAAAGCTCAACCTCAAGGTTGAGCACCTGACAAGTGTAAAGGAAAAATCCTAAGAAAAACGGAAATGATCGGAGAAGTAAGCACCATCAGAAGTCTTGCTGTGATGGAAGGAACCTCAATGAATAGACCTCCATTCTTCCCTGGTCAGCTGATTCGGTGAATGATAGAGAAGTATACCTACAAAGACATTCTGATGCCTAAGTCAACAAAGTGGTTACAAATATTAAAGTATGAAAGAAGAAAGTGAAAGTGAAGTCCAAATATGAAGGTGTTACTTCCTATATTTATAGGCTTCCAAACTAAAAGGGCTTTCAATGTGATTGGTCCATTGGGAGTGATTGATAGTTGGGCGTCAGTCACTTCTCGGCTACTTGCGGACAAGGGGGTTGAACCTAGCTGCCTTCTACAGTAGCGTGTGGCAGAGGATCTAAGCAGCTTTGCTAACACTTCAACTGTATTTTGTGCCTAGTGGGTGAATTAGATGTGGGTCTTCTAGGACTAGGGTGGCCTGTCTATACAAGCTGGACGATAGGCCAAGGAGGCAGCTTAGTAAGCGGGCTGTTTGAGGACTCCTAGTGTAAGGCCTTTGATTGGTCCACCAATGTTCCTTCCGTGTTGGGCCTCTATCCGACCCATGGTAGTGGTTGGCTTTATTGTGCCCTAATCTTGATCATGGTCCAGAACAATATCAGAAGTCAAAAGTTGCATCAACTGCCTTGAAGCTTGCTCATACATAACTTGAGCACAACCCATACTTGCAAACATATTAGCACATCTATTAGCTTCCTTGTACATATGTTTAACCTGGAGCTGCCACTAACCTTTAATCAAGTGACTAATTGTTTGAAGAGGCTACTTCTTCATTTATTCTTTTGTTTTCTTAATAAAATTCTTGAAAGTGAAAAGGGAAAAAGGAACATAAACCTTATTCAACTTTGAGGTTTGATACATAATTTTCTATAAGAATAATAGACTTTTTAATTTCTATTTTTAATAATAAATATTCCTCATTAATTTAATCCAAATTAGGAAATTGGCTAAAGTCCAAAATTGAGATTTGAGCATGATTTTCTTCTAAAATGAAGGAGGCAGGGACTTGTGCATTTTTCTATTTTGGAAAATAATAATAAAACCAAATGAAAATTTACATCTGCAACTCAAGAAAAGAACACATGTAATGAGAGCATGCACGTTTTTGAATGGATGGAGACGTGTGAGAGAGAAGTAAAGCCGGGACAAGGAGAAAGAGAGGGAGGGAGGCCAAAACAAAACCAAATAGGTAACTTTTCTACAATAACATGATCATTCATCCAACCAAATCATATACTTTGTTCCAGAAATCCCAGCATGTTCATATTTGGATCATGACCTCTTCATAATAATCATATCATTTCAGGTTTCTGAAATTGCACCATCATTTCTCACTAACATATATTATATCTATCTTTCCTTCTTCTTTTCTTCATATTTATCTTGTTTTTTATTCCTTCTTTCATTCACCTTATATATACATTCTTAATTGCTTTTATCATTTACCAATCTCTCTCTCTCTCTCTCTCTATATATATATATACGTTCGTTTTTTGTTGATGTGATTTTGTGTTTTCGTTCAGTGTGGTGATAACATGGCAGAGGGGCATTCAAGGTACGTGAAGTTGACTAAAGAACAAGCGCCATTGCAGGATATTACTCCTGGAGAGTTGAACCAACCCATTGAAGTTCCACAAGTAACGTACCATTTTTTTTTTATGTTTATTGCTTCTTCAAATTTAAGCATTTTGTTAAAATGATAAGATCTATTCCAGTGAATATCCTAATTTGCTTTTGTATATATGGTTTTGGCTTTTCTTGGCTTTTGGATCTATGTGTCCTTTTGTTCATATTCATGGAAGTTTGGTAAGTTTCAATTTTACAATCTTTGGTTTCTTTGGCCATGTAGATTTGTCTTGTTCCATTCTCAAAAATGAAGAAGGATGAAAAATAAATTAAGATGGTTTTGATAGCAGTGCTTGTTTGGATGGATTAATGAAATGGATTTTATAGGGGGAAGGATTGTTCAATTTCTTGTTAGAGTGCACTATGGCCTAGAGATGACTAAGTTAGGCAAGGAAACAATATCTATCAAGGGACGTTTGTTTCCTTGCACTTGTTTCTTGGGTGTGGAAAGAAGAGGGAATAGTACCCCTCTTCCTTTATAAACATGTGAAAACGTTTTTGATTCTGAGTTGTAACTATTTACCAAAAGATTTGCCATTATATTCTTTTTGGCAAAATAGGTTGATTGGTCCTATACGTTTTTTTTTACTTTTCACATCGGTTCTATAAGTTTTATTTTTTTCAAATTGGTCCTACCCGTTATGTTCTGTTTCCACATTAGTCCTTTCCGTCAATTTCGACCTTATGAAGTTTAAATCAAAAGCCACGTGTCGGACTAACGTGATAGCCACATGAGGTCAAAACTGATAGCGTTAGGTTGAAATTGACGAAAAGGACTAACATGAAAACGGAACAAAACGTGTAGGATCAATTTGAAAAAAATAAAACTTACAGGACCGACGTGAAAAGTAAAAAAAAAAAGTGTATGACCACTTTTCATCTTCGCTGATGAATGATGATTGATATTATCTTTTCACAGTTACATGCTCGTAAATGTATTGAATGTGGACAAGCTCTACCTGAAAGCTACCAACCCCCTGGTGATGAAGATTGGACAACTGGAATCTGTGGTTGTGCTGAAGATACTGATAGTTGTATGATTCTGTCTGATTTACCATGATCAAATTGACTCACGTGTCAAGATGTTACAATCATATTCATATCTCTACAATAATGAATTAATGATGCTTGTGGTGTAGGTTGGACTGGGCTCTTCTGTCCGTGTGTTCTATTCGGACGCAATCTTGAAGCAAGGAGAGACGATATTCCTTGGACAAATGCATGTGTTTGTCATGCTATGTGTGTGGAAGGTGGAATGGCTCTTGCAGCAGCAACAGCACTTTTCTATGGTATTGATCCTGAGACATCATTTCTCATTGCTGAAGGCCTGTTTTTTACTTGGTGGATGTGTGGCATTTATACTGGTTTGTTTCGACAAACTCTGCAGAAGAAGTATCATCTCAAGGTGATTTTATTTCCTTGTCATTATTGGTAGTTTGGGTTCATTTTTTAAGGCAGGAATGAGTTGTTAAGAATTTGATGTTCAAAGTATTGCATCTGATGAGATAATGTGATTTGGAAATGAAAAGGGATACACATGCATACTGTTGGTCACAAGCAATCGAATGTAATGAGCGAAAACAGTAAACACATTTGTTAATGAGGTTCGGCCAATTATGCCTACGTCCCCGGGAGCTGAGCGGCATTGTATTATTTGAGATATATCAAACAGGGTTTACACTGTGATTGCTTGATCTTCATTACATGTTATGCTATACAAGTATATTTTGTTTGCAATTTTGCTAGCTTGTAAACAAGCAGGTCTTTGTGGGTGGTATGCTTTTTTCTTAGCTTTAGTTAGGAAGAGTAGAGTTGGTTTTGATTGCAAGTTCAGCATTTGACCAAGAATGACAGGAGAAAAGAAAAATGAAAAAAGTTTGGTGGCATAAAGATGTAGGGCCTGAGGCTAAAGATATATTTCTTCGGAACTAAAATGTCTGCAGAACAACCAAAACTATAAAAAAAAAAGGAAGAAAATTGTCCTAATTGTTTTCAGTTAAAATCGAAGTTATGAAGCTTTTTTTATTCTCTTTTTTTGTCCAGAATATTTGAGGGCTAAGGAGCTAATATGAAGGTTTTAAGGCTTTCATGTCAACAGAGGGGAGTCTGATATATGAGTAGGAACGATACTGTGACTCTTGCTGAGTATTAGGATATGAGTATACATTTAACAATAGGATTACATTTTCTAGCCAGTAAGAAACTTGAACAGATCATGCACTGGTCTTCATTGAACCTATTGAAGTGATTTGAATTAGCAGATAATGAAATCATCATGTCCAAACAATTTGAGATAATAAACTTCAAGAACACTAGATTTATAGACAATTCGATTTTAATTTTCTGTTAGACCTAAATGAACATTTATATGTGCAGAAATAGGATCCTTACTCCCCTACTACAGTGCAAAAGACTAATGCCTACTATAGTCATATACTTTAAGCTCATAAAATGATCCAATTAAGAGAACCTTTGCATGTTATCAGTAAAGAAATTAGTAGATTTTTTGTTTACAGAAAGGGGCAGGGTTGGCCTTGAAGCAGGTTGTAGGTAAAATTCATGACATGACTGCATTCCTAAGTTCTGCAATGATGCTCTTTATGGGGTGATTTGATCCGGGAATAGCTTAGCTTGTGGTTTTTGACATAAGTGTGTTGGCTTTGACTTGTTAGTAGGACATGTTAAGTATTTATTTAATTCTTTATTCTTTATGCGGAAGCATTAAAAACTAAGGCATTCATCCTAAACCATAATATCACATAGCCTAGGATCTACATCATGCCATTGCCATATTACTAGGATTCAGAGATTATGAATATACTTGGTACTTGATGGGACCTTATGCTCTTTTCGGATGGGGAGAGGAGAGACTGAATATGTCGATTTGGTGTCTTGGGGACCATAAATGTTCTTGATGTATTAAACTTATTAGGGTTCTCATTATCCCCTAATGGGCCAACACTGACATCATTAAATCCATATCAGATTCCTTTCGTAGTCAAATGAGCTCACTTAATTAAATCACCAATATTAAGCCCCTTAATTATAAATAGCTAATATAATTGTTAATAATATATGAGCCCACGTAATAGTTGGAAATATAAATTTCCAAAAGGACATTCAAACAGAATTGCCATTTTACCATGTGACATCCCATTGCAACTGGCACGGTGCTGTTGTTGATTCGTTCTGTTACTTCTTTTTCAGGACTCACCATGTGATCCTTGCATGGTTCATTGTTGCTTGCATTGGTGTGCCATATGCCAGGAACATAGGGAGATGAAGAACCATCTATCTGATAATGCTTCCACTGAATCAACCATTATTAATCCTCCGCCAGTTCAAGAGATGAATTCTCGTGAGAACAAGGAGTCTGCACCAAGTAATGAACATAACAATTTGCAGATCCAGCCTGTTTAGGAATATGGCATTGATTGTAAATAGGAGTCATATATTGTTCATCATCCTTGATCTTCTTTCTTCTTCTTTTTTTCCTTTTCTTTTCTCTTTGGTGTGTAAAATTTTTATATAACTCTAGATACCTTCACAGTGTCATGAGTCGTGACAACATTAAAAACTGAGTGTTAGAAAAGCCTGCAATAGTAGTAGGGACATGCCATAAATGAGTTGAAAGTTTACTTCATTATTACGGACAGTTTGGTATGAAAAATCATCAGTAAGTTTTATATCAACCTTCAGTTTTTTACCTCCAACTTTTCAAAAGATTTTTGGTTTCTTTCTCTTTTTTTTTTTTTTTTTTTACATTAAGTTTTTTGGTTTCTGATGGTATCTTCACACTATTTTGAGTGAGACAAGTAATATCTTCACGCTGGAACCATTGTCTTTGCCGAAGAGTGTAGTTAATAAGTAACAGATACTAAATTAACTTTTATTGTACACTTGTCAAAAGTTTGTGATAGCCTTGCCATATCTGTACAGCACAAGAGTTTCATTTCAACCCTTGAAACTATAGCAATTCCAACATCGGGCAAGAAGCATTGAAGGATAAGAATTGAGTTCAAGCCATGAATGAGTAGATAAGTGCACTATAGAGGAATAGAACTTGGGAGATTGTTGAAAGACCAGGTGATAAAAGACCTGTGGGGTGCCAATTGATCTATACCTTGAAATATCGGTCCGATGATACTCTTGATAGATATAAAACAAGATTGGTTGTAAAAGGATGCACTCAGACTGATGGAATTGACTATGGGGAGACATTTGCTCCAGTGGTAAAGATGAACACCATGATAATACTTCACTCTCTTGCTGCCCACTTTGGTTAGGAGTCACACTAGTTTGGTGTGAAAAATGCATTCTTTCATGGAGATTTGAAAGAATAGATTTGGAGATTCCACTTGATTATGGCTTTACTAATGACAATAATAAAGTATGCAAGCTGAAAAAAACCTTATATGGTTTAAAACAGTCTACTCAAACATGGTTTGAGAGGTTTAATAAGGCAATGATGTCCTAGGGTTATAGGCAAAGTCATGGTGATCACACTCTCTTCTTTAAACATTCACAAGAAGACAAACTAATTGTCCTACTTGGGCATGTTGATGACATCATTATATGTGGAGATGACTTGGTCGAGAAACAACTGCTAAAGGCAAAATTAGTGGCAGAGTTTGAGATGAAGGATCTTGGAAGACTGAAGCACTTCCTTGGGATTGAAGTTGTCTGCTCTAAACAAGACATATTTATTTCTCAACGGCAATATGTTCTTGATCTACTCAAGGAAACATGAAAGTTGGATTATAAGGCCATTGGTGCACCCATGGAATAAAATCATAGGATGGGAAATGATGAAGAAAGTGTTGAGTCTCAGAGTCTGATGGACTAATAACCTTAAGTTTTGATGAACCCATACATTTATAATGATTGAATAAATCATATGATTATTGCTGATATTCTCACTAAGTGTGTAGAACTTCAAAGCGTGTAATAAAGCAGACAAAGTCATAGGTCTTCATGAGATAGAACCAAGTATCCTTTGAAGGACCTAGCGCCTAATCCCTTTGCAGCATCAAGCGTTTGATCCGTATGTATAACAAGTGTCTTATTAGTTCAAGGATCAAGCGTATGAAGCAGACGCCTAATGAACTAGATACCTAAGAGGCTAACGTCCGAGGGATGCAAAAGTACAGAAGTCAAACTGTGAAAAGTTGTGATACTACGTTGTACTTAAAAAACTGAGCTACCAAGGAAGACTTTTTATTGTCGTGCCTACGCTTTACAATGAAAATGGACAGTTCTCTACTCAAAGGAGAAAAGCATATCTACTGTGTCAGAAAAGTGACAAACCAAGTCAGTTGCTATGCCAGAAACCAGTCCAACGACACTTTGCTATTATTGATGGTCATAACGTTCGTATTAAAGAATCATTTCTCATAATAATGTTCCTAACATCTGTCTTGGAAATAAATTCTATATAAAGAAAGTTTGAGGAACAACATGAAGATTGATTGCACTGTGAAAATGAACAAGCGTTTACTCTTTTCAATCATTCACATTCATTTGTTTTAGTAAATTTTCCTAAGAGAAATTTATTAAGCTGTCTTTCTAAACTTCAGATTTATTTCAATCTCTAAGTGTTTCTGAAAGATTAGCTAAGTGTATTAAATTTTTTCTGCTCACTATAATTTGAGTTGTTGAGGTTGGAGAGTCTAGGTATGAAAACAATACTCGTAGCTTTAGAAAAATGGGAGAAAAAGAATAGTCTATATCTAGTTGAGGGAGACAATAAGAGGAAAAAATGGAGAAGGAGAAGTATCGATAATGATGAGATGACTAATGGAGTAATAGAGAGATAAGGAGAGAAATAAACATTTCGAGAAACAACATACTATGACAATCGGATGACCTGCCTAAACCAAGCTGTCGATGTTCGTGTTTGTTTAATTCAAGTTTGGAACCATGAAATTGTCTACCCGAACTAATACATACCAAACTATTTTAATTGGTTTGGACAATTTTTTCTTTCCCATTTAACCCCACCAGATTACACCCCAATTTTGATTACCATAACTATCATGTATCATATAAATTTCCAAATATTTTAAGAGTTCACCGCACATGAAGATTATAAAATACCAAACATACTATTACTCCCTCCCACCCGATCCATGTCGCAAATCTGATCCAATATAATTTTCACTTTCATTTCAACCCGAACCGGAGCCCAAACCCGAACCCGAACCCGAACCCGAAAGCATAACATTCCATTTTCATTCCCATTCCTCAGGGTTTTAGCCCCATTCCATCAAACCCCACAAAACCCACAACGAAAACCTTCCACCCGCGCACCATGTCTCGTTTCTCGAGGTCCTCCGCGCCGCGCCTCCTCTACTACACCGTCTGCTCCTCCACCGCCCCTCCTTCTCCGTCCTCCTCCCTCCTCGCCGCCGCCGCCTTCCACCTCCGCCACTTCTCTGCCGGGAACCTCGCGCGCGCCAATGAGTCGAAGGAGCCGTGGTGGAAGGAGTCGGTGGAGCGGCTGCGCAATATCGGGATCTCGGCGCACATCGACTCCGGGAAAACGACGCTGACGGAGCGGGTCCTATACTATACGGGTCGGATCCACGAGATCCATGAGGTGAGGGGAAGAGACGGCGTTGGCGCGAAGATGGACTCCATGGATTTGGAGAGGGAGAAAGGGATAACCATCCAGTCAGCTGCCACTTACTGCACTTGGAAAGACTATAAGGTAAATAGGTAATCATATATAAAAAATTGAGTTTCAAGTTTAATTGAATTGAAGTGAGTAAATTTTGAATTTTTAAGGGGTAGTGACTTTTTTTGGGTATGAAAACCCTCGGTGGTGTTCAGAAATCATATTGGACCCGACTAATCCGTCTGAGTCATTAAGGGGGCACAACTCTTTCAACACCTATTTTTTTCATTCACGAACCCAATACCTTGCTTAAGGGAACCAAACTCCTTGCCACCTAGACCAATAGGCGTTGGTGGGTAGTCAGTTTTTTGAAGGTGTCTAAAATAGGAATCAAGAAAAAAAAAATTGAGGTGTTTGAGATTTGAATGGTGTTTTTGAAGACTATAAGGTATAAAGTTGAGCTTAAGTTGAATTGTAGTGAGTGAATTTTGAAGGGATATTGAGTTTTTGAAGTATGCATCACAAGAATCAAGAAAAATATTGAATCGAAGACTATGGGGTATAAGAACAATTGAGTACAAGTTGAATTGAATTGAAGTCAGTGAATTTTGAATTTTTGAGGGATATTGAGTTTCTTCAAGTGTTTAAAATAGGAATCAAGAAAAAAAAAATTGAGGTGTTTGATATTTGAATGGTGTTTTTGAAGACCGTAAGGTATAACAGTTGAGCTTAAGTTGAATTGTATTGAGTGAATTTTGAAGGGATATTGAGTTTTTGAAGTATGCATAACAAGAATAAAGAAAAAAAATTGAGGTGTTTGAGGATTGAAGAGTGTTTATGAAGATTATGGGGCACAACAATTGAGTTCAAGTTGAATTGAATTGAAGTGAGTGAATTTTGATTTTTAAGGGATAGTGAATTTTTTGAAGTATGTAAAATAGGAATCAAGAAAAAAGTTGAGGTGTTTTAGACTTGAATGGTGTTTTTGAAGACTATAGGGTATAACATTTGAGTTTAAGTTGAATTGAAGTGATTGAATTTTGAAGGGGCAATGAATTTTTGAAGTATGTATAACAAGAATCAAGAAAAAAAAAGTTGAGGTGTTCGAGGACTGAATAGTGTTTTTGAAGACTATCATGTATAGCAAATGACGTCAAGTTGAATTGAAGTGAATGAATTTTGAAGGGAACTGATAGGGATTTGGGTATTATGGGGTGTCTAAGTCCCAAATCGAGTAATATGGGATATTTAGTGGAGTACTTAAGTTGCTTGGTTTCCCCCTTGACAGCTAGCTTTTAAGGGAGGGTCCCCCAAGTACTTGGATGCTTATCATCTGATATTAGAGTCTGGTTGTCGGTGTCTCAAAAAGGACTACCTACGGAGGGGCTGACCGGAAAAGGTCGAGTGAATCGTCGTGGAGTGCAGCCGTCGGGACGTCAGCTCTCAGTGGCGGTGCTATGATAGGGACTTGGGTATTATGGGGTGCCTAAGTCCCACATTGAGTAGTATGGGATGTTCGGTGGAGTACTTAAGTGGCTTGGTAGGGAGTGGATCCTCTCATGTTGGAAAAAACATGAGGGGGTTATGTTTTTAATCCTCATCATTCAATCTCTCTATCTCCCATTTTAAACACACTTTCTCTCTCCTTCAACATTTTAGATGAGGGGTTGAGATTCAACATGAAAAAAGATAACATGAGGGGATCCATTCCCGGCTTGGTTCTTCCCCCTTGATAGCTTGCTTTTAAGTGAGGGTTCCCCAAGTGCTTGGGTGCTTATAAGAAACATGTCATGTACACACTTAATCTTGTTAAATGAGTTTGCAGCAAATTGCTGCATTGTCATGCATACTTATGCTGGTGGTTTCTTTAAATTTCATAAGATTTATGGGCGGTTTTTTCTGCCATTCAACGGAGAGTGGTTTAATAGGATTAGTAGTTTTGAACGTTGACCTGTGAGATTCTGCAACCGAAGAGCATTGTAATTTTGAATAATAGATGAATAAATAGGCAACAGCCTATGGAACTGTGTGCTTATAATTTATGACCACATAGTTTCTATGGGTGCGTTTGATTTGCTAAAAGTAAGGGAGTGGACAGCACAAAAATAATTGTTCCATGTTTGATTTGAAAAGTGGTCACAGGATAGGACAAAAAAGGGGTGAGGGACTGAACAAAAACCCAAAATCTAGTCCCTTACCAAACCATGGGACAACTCTTTGTCCCATGGACATACTATCCAAAAAGACAAAATTATCCTTACTTATTTATTACATTACATATGTTCTCTTATCTTTCTCTCTCCCATCTCTCTCTTTTTATATTTATATATATTTAATATATATATATATATATATATTATAATTATAATATCATAATATATAATATTATAATTTGTAATATTTTATTGTATTACACTATAATATATATTATATATTGTATAAAACAATTTTATATAATATATATAATACTTAATATATATATATATATATATATATATATATATATATATATATATATATATATATATATATATAAAGTTGTCTGTACTGTTCTGCTAGTCCTGTCTAGTCCCTTACTCTTTTGCAAATCAAACGCACCCTAAAGGTAAAAACTATTTAGAAAGATCCTGATACTGCTATTATAATTATTATTATCAATATTATTTATTAGTTATTAATTATCAAAGAGAGAGGTGAAAACATTAAAAAGTTATTCTGTTTCTAATCATGCTTAACTGAAATGGGAAGGAAATACAATATAGTTTTATCAGTTGATGTCTTGATGAGAAAAAACATATACGAAACAAAAGCGAATTGTCTCTTGAAGTCATGTCTCTTGAAGTCGATCAGAAATTTTGAAAGTTAGATAAAGAATAATAATTTTACTTGCTTGCATTATTGACCGGAAGGTAGCTAACTGATATGTTCATTATTCTTCAAGCCTTCAGTTAATGTTTTTTCTTTTTCTTACATTCATTTATCTTTATAATCCTGTAAAATTTGTCCTTGCAGATTAACATAATTGATACACCTGGTCATGTTGATTTCACCATTGAGGTTGAGAGGGCTTTGCGTGTACTTGATGGTGCCGTTCTTGTTCTTTGTAGTGTTGGTGGGGTGCAAAGTCAGTCCATTACTGTTGATCGGCAAATGAGAAGATATGAAGTTCCAAGACTTGCATTTATCAACAAGCTTGATCGGATGGGAGCAGATCCGTGGAAAGTTTTAAATCAGGTAAATTTGAGATTAATGGAGGTCATTCTAGGTTTTAGTTTTATTGCCATTTAAACAGTTTTGTTTAGTTTAAAAAGAGAACTTCAGTAACATTGTTGTAGAAAAAAATTGAATTCGAAACTCTTTCAAAGTTGCTTTTTTATAATAAACTAGTCTTTAATAAAAACCTTCTGCGACTTGTCTCAATTTTTATACACATAGAGCCTAACTTAAATTAACATTTTGCATCATCAAATGTATAAACTATAAATATAAATTTTTACTTTGTGATTTAGAAACCTATAATATTTAATTATTATTGACTTAGGCATTTTTATAATTTTTTCTCAGCCTTATCATATAATTCAAATTGTTGTTTTCATTTTTAGACCATTTTATTTTATTTTTCAGGCAAGATCTAAGCTTCGGCATCATAGTGCTGCTATGCAAGTTCCAATAGGCTTGGAAGATGATTTTAAGGGACTTGTTGATCTTGTGCAGTTAAAGGCCTACTATTTTCATGGTTCAAATGGGTCTGTTTCTAAAACTTCTGCATTGTTTATTCCTGTGATTAAGTCTCCTTTCTTCAGGTAACTCAATTGTTGCTTATTGCAGTGAAGAAGTTGTCGCTGAAGAAGTTCCTGCAGATATGGAAGCCTTGGTGTCAGAAAAAAGACGTGAACTCATAGAAACTGTGTCAGAGGTTGACGATAAACTTGCTGAAGCTTTTCTAAGTGATGAGCCCATATCAGCTGCTCATCTTGAGGTGTGTGGGTAACAGTGTCTTTTCTTCTTCTGAGTTTTGTATGTTAATTATTTGATTTACTGGAGATTCGTCATATGTTCTACTTCTGACAATTAGTTTATCAGCCTATTGTCTGAAACTGTTGAGGATCTTGAAGTTTGAGCATCCTAGATGTGTATCAATTAAAAAAAGCACAGATGTGCCAGCTTGTAATGCTATAGCATGTTGCATGGGTGCTAGTACAGGTGTCCAATACGACTTGATATGCAAATACATCATATTTTTAAAAGTTTATAAAACATTAGATATATATATATGTAAGAAAATAAAATAAAGTTCATCCACACATTGTTATCCCGACTTGAGTCCCATGCATTCTCCTTTTCCCTTGCTCCTTTTTCTTCTCCACGCCCTTGTTATGTGGTCTCTCCTGCTTCCCCCTAGCTCCTTCACCATTCCATCACTTTGCGCTCGCTTACCATCAGTGGTTGCCATCACGATAGGTCATTTGGTGTGGATGAAAGTTTGCTTTTCTGTGTGATGATTTTGAGGAGCTCAAGATTGCAAGGGTCAGAATATGCTTCGAGGGAGAAAATGGGCAGAGCAGAACTTGAATCCACATCCTGGAATTTTTGAGTAGCAGTTCTTTGGGGGTGGTGGGTATCCCAAAGAAATATGGATGTTCCAAAAATGCGAATAAAAACGTATTATATGAGTATTGGTATCAATACGGATATGGCGTGTCCATGCACAGAGTAGTCAATACTGGCAAATGCGCCGCAACCACATCGGTCCATGTCAGAGCTGATGGCGGTCATAAGTGCGTCGCTTTTTTGAGTAGCACATATCTGATAGATCCACAATTAAACAACTAGTGGATGTTGAAGTGGAGTGAGTAAAGAGGGCAGTAAGTGGTAGCATTTACGGCTAGTGGGAGCTATTGGAAAAGCATTTACAGCTAGTGAGAGTTAGTGGGAGTGGAGAAAATAGAGAAAACAACAATTAGCATTTACCTAAGGGTGTTATGGAAAATGAATAGGCAGTTAGTGGAGTGAATAAATAGGAAAGTGGGGGAGATGATTCGAATTATTTTGGAACTTGAAAAGTTTTGGTGTGGCTTAGGCCATAGGTAATCGGAGCTTGACTCCTGGGTGTTCTTCGTATTTTCTACTATTCTATCAGTTCCTATCAAATTTGTATTAGAGCTCCTGATCCTTGGAGCCTAAACCTGAAAACCGAATAAAAATTTGGAAAGGAGAGTAGAAGAGACGAGAAAGACAGTGACAGGATCTCACAAAAATCAATGGAGATTCCAGTGTTTGACGGAGAAGAAGACGCCTACTAATGGTTGATTTACATTGAATAACACTTCAATGCGAGGGTAACACCAGAGGAGGAGAATTTGACGGAGGCGGTGAAGGCATTGAGAGGTCGTGTTCTCCAATGGTGGCAATGGTGGGATCGACGCCATCCACAAGCGAGTTGGCTAACATTTCCAGTTGCATTACTATGGCGTTTTAAGCCGTAATACCATGACATTTTGTCGATATCAGATTAGGATGAGGAACTGGAGTTGGAATAGTTGACGGCTCCAAGTTCATTCAATCTTCAACAAAGAGGAACTGACCAAGGATGTCAGTTTCCAAATGAAATGGTAGAAGAGAAGGAGAAAACTGAGCACGGAGATGAAGGAAAAGGAGGCAGGGAAAATCTGATGGGTGTGGAGATGGTTGTTGTAGGTGAAGGTGGTTATGACTCAGATCTTGCTGAGATGATGATGGAAGAGCGGAAACTGCTGCATAGTAGAGCGGAAACTGCTGCAATCATGGCCATGTTTGGGCAGTGAAGAAGAGGTGAAGGCTATTAAAGAATTTTTAGAGGCGGAGATCGTTCCTGCGATGGTGGAGAAGAGGTGGAAGGAACCATCAGTGGAGCTGTTGGGTCAATGGGACCCTGAAGGGGGCTCATTTGCTTCAAACATAACCTAGTCCACATGCTTCAAACAATGGGACCCAGTGGGAGGCTTTCTTCACCTTGAGGACAAGGTGAAACTCGTCGGAGGGGTATTGATAGACCCACAATTAAATCACTAGTGGAAGTGGAGTGAGTAAAGAGGGCAGTAAGTGAAAGCATTTACAGCTAGTGGGAGCTAATGGGAAAGCATTTGCAGCTAGTGAGAGTTAGTGGGAGTGGAGAAAATAAAGAAAGCAACAATTAACCTTTACGTAAGGGGGTTATGGAAAATGAATAGGCAGTTAGTGGAGCGAATAAATAGGAAAGTGGGGGAGATGATTCAAATTATTCTTGATCTTGGAAAGGTTTGGGATGGCTTAGGCCATAGGTAATTGGAGCTTGACTCCCGGGTGTTCTTGGTATTTTCTACTATTCTATCAGTACCTATCAATATCACAGCTGGCTGCGGGTGGAATCAGGGCTTTAGTGGCTGCGATGGTTCACAGGGCCAACATTTGTGATTTGCCCTGTAATAACCCTCAGGTTCTGAGACAAAGCTGAGGGACAAATTCCAGATTCAAATCCATTTTATGCATTATGCATGTGGTACATTTTAGGCTTAGATCCTTTGGAAAAACCCAGCAGTCCCCTCTTCTTGTTCATACATCTCTGAAGTCAGATGCATTTTCCATTAATCTTCCAGCAGCCCACACTTTTTATGCCCAAATGTGGCTATTTTCCAGCAGCCCTACCTCTGGTTTGTGCTTCCATGCCTTTGCATGTCTCTGCCCTCTGTCCCAGCCTCTGTTTGCATTTTCTGCCCAAATCCCAGCAGCCCAGGCTTTTTTTGGCCAAGCCTGCCCTTTTTCTGACCAAGTCCCAGCTGGCAGCCTTGGTGGCTAGCCCCTTCTCTGTTTCCGGCCCCTGTTGCCATGTTTCATCATATCCTGCCTTTTTTTCTTTCCATTCCTCTGTTTTTTATGCTTCTTGTTGCTATTGACTTATTGTTACTGATTATGCCTTCGGTCAATGATCATTGTGTCTTTAAGCTATGGCTTTTGCGTGTCAAACTCAACGATGAATATGTTGTGTATTGTTTTTTGAGTGTTGATCATCTATATTTGTGTATTAGAAATTGTTTACATAGTATCCACTATCTTTGGTGTTGCAGCTGCACTGCGATCAGTAATACCACTATAGTGTTTTGGTTTCGGCTACTCCATGCCGCTACTCAGGATTAACTACTATGTCCGTGCATCACTGTAGTTATTTTAACAGCACATTCCTATTAGTTCCCATTTTCCCTTGATTCATGTATCAGTGAAGGAAATGATTTATATGTGATTTCATCTAAAAATTGTAAGAGTGATACTTCAGTTCATGTTTTACTCTTATATTTGTCACTCGCTTTGCCCTTTGGTATTCCATCACCATACATTCTCATGCTGTGGTAGTACTACATTCTCCTTTACCTTTATACGTTTTTTCAGATTAAGTGACAGTTGTTACTTCCCCCTGGCCCGTTCCCAATTTTATTTTTAAACAGTTTTCTTTTTGTTATTATTTTTTGTCTGTAGGAAGCAATTCGTAGGGCCACCATAGCACGGAAATTTATACCAGTGTTCATGGGTAGTGCTTTCAAAAATAAGGTAACCATTGAATTACCTTGAATTCATAGCTGCGTTCTGTGTTGTATGGTAATGACCTTTATTCCTCTCCTTTATCATGTAGATACATTATGTTCTCTTTTTCTTCAATTTTGACTTGATCTATGGTTATGATGTAATTTGGTTTGGGTCTACCAAAGACTTCACTTATGAAATTGAATCCATTTGTAGCATTCTAAGTACCATAATGGCAACTAGTGGCGTATCCATGACCAATCTAAATGTCAGGTCACTAAGCAGACTTTTTGGGTCTGGTCACATCTTATTCCCCAGCCCAAAATTAAATACAATGCACTTTCTTGACTTAAACAATAAAGAATAAAAATGAAATCTGATTCTGATAAAATCTACTTAAATCCTGCTGTTTTAAAAGCTAGCTATTATTTAAGCTTCTCCATTCCCTTACCATGGTTAAGTAGGGTGAAAATCTGATTTATGATCTATTGCTCTTCTGAAAAGTTGGCGACTTTCTTCTCTAGTAAGGCTTTGTTACAGAAGTTCTCGAATGGATTTTTTTTTTGTTTGAGTTTGTTCTTTGTTCCTTTTTAGCATTTATCTGCGCTAGCTTGAGTGTCATTTGTTTTTCCTTTGATAAAAAAAGAAATAATATTAGATGAGAAGAGAAGATTACAAAACAGGTGACTAAAAGGGTGTGTTTGGAAGAGCTTATAAAGAACTTATGAAAATAGCTTATGGCAATAAACCTAAGCAAATAGTTTATTGCAATATTTTATGATCTTTTCTTAAGCTCTTTTTAGCTTATTTTCATAAGCTTGTCAGAGAAACGTATAACAATAAGTTATTTTTAGCTTATTTAAAAAAGATCTTATTGCATAATTATTTAAATAAGCTGTGTATCCAAACACACCCTAAGACATCCTCACAGACCAACAAAAAAGATATGGACAAAAGTCATGCAACAAAGCATGATTGTCTCTTTGATTATCTAACAAAGAAACCCCACTAAAGAGACCGTGAGTAGAACACCGAAGGAAAGCCAATAAAGAACCCTTTCCAAATGAAATCTACAGTCGAAAAATTTCCTTAGGAAATTCTAGCATCCCTTTCCAACCATAAGCACCATAGAACAGTGTAGATAGATAACTGCCTTAAGATATAAGGAGAAATTGATGCAAATCCAGTTCTCTCCAAGAAACCCAAACAGCTTGTTCCAAAGATAATTTGCTGCAGAACAATACAGAAAGAGGTAGGTGCCTGATTCCAAGGCAGATACACATTAGGAGACAGAGCACCAAGAGGTTTATGCTTCTGGAGGGATCATACCAAAAGGCAGAAAGGTTGACCAGGGGGAGAGTTAGCTGTTATGTTGAGTTGGGCATAGTTTCACCTAGCTACGGGTTTATAGTTAGGAGGGGAGTTGAGTGAGGGTAATGCTTGTGTCATTGAGTTTGTTGACAGAGAAATCTTTCTCTGAGGAGCCTGTGGCTCTGGTGAGAGTCCTTTCTTTGTCAGCACTTTTGCTCTTTTGGCTTGAATAATACATACAAACCAGCTCTTAATTCTGGTGTTCTGCCAGTCTCTTATATTTTTCATTTTCTGCTGTTACTGTTACAGGGGGTACAGCCACTTCTGGATGGTGTACTTAGTTATTTGCCATGCCCAATTGAAGTTAGTAATTATGCTCTCGACCAAACTAAGAATGAGGAGAAGGTACCTGATTCATAGAAACTTTACCCTTGTTTTGCTTTAATAGTATGTTGCTATTGTGATGGTCAGAAATTGCAAATTGAAGTTTGAATTTGAAGGCCAATTTCTTGAATCAGGAATCGTAAGGTTTATTACTTAGATGATGAAAGTTGATTAGAATGTGTGTTCTGTGTAATATAACATAATTCAGTCATTCAGAAACCGGAAATATCAATATTAGACATATTAATACATGTATAGTAACATTGTAAGTTTCTACTCCTAAGTTATTATAAGTAGTTCTTTTCTCTTATACTCAACTGATGTGGGACTTTAACACTTAATAGACATCTCTCATGTCCAGGACTGAACATCCTGAGTGTGAAGTTTGTAAAACTGGACATTTGCGGGTGACCCAACATTGGAATAGGCTTTGATATCGTATTAGAATAACTAACTCCACCCTAAAAGCTAGCTATTAGGGGAAGGATTGCCTAAGTTATTATAAATGGTTCTTTACTCATGTATTCGCCGATGTGGGATTTGAGCTGCAGGAAATTGACTTAAAAGGGGAAAAATTCATTAGTCAATCCTTACCTTGATATCCCTTCACCTATAGTAAAAAAGTCAATCCCAGCCTTGTCTCCTAGATCTTCTAACTTCTAAGTAAGGGGACCTGTTAACAATGATCATATTAAATTGTGATAACTGATATGTGTATTTCAAATAACCATGATTTTTTTTTTTTGGATAGAAAAATGAAATTCATATAGGAAGAAGAGAATTACAAATACAGGAGGATAAGATGTCCTCCACCAGCTAACTACTAAAAAAGAAAATTACAAAGAACCAGCAACTCAAAAATCAAGAATAACAATGGACAATTGCAGCCCCATCTTGAAGCAAATCAGAACCGGTGACCCACTTAACGGACCATGAGCTGAGAACCAAAGAGAAGCCAAATGCCTTATTCTATTCCACAACATCTTTAAAGACAGTGAAACCACTTGAAAAATCTTAGCATTCCTCTCTGATCATACTCACCAGAGAATAGCAAAAGAGTGCACAGTTCCACAGAATCTTGATAAACATGATTGTTATGCTATTTTTTATTCTACTCAAAAAAAGAATATTATTGGGTTATTGTAACAGCATATGGTTGTCTAGGTTGAGTTGCTTGGAAGTCCTGATGGGCCACTTGTGGCATTGGCTTTCAAGTTGGAGGAAGGGCGGTTTGGTCAGTTAACATATCTAAGGTACCCTAACCTTAGGACGTCCTATTTCAAACTGTCTCTCTGTCTTTTATATATATTGATCTTTTTTTTTATTGGGTGAAGAATCTATGAGGGTGTCATTCGGAAGGGGGATTTTATTATAAACGTCAACACTGGCAAGAAGATCAAGGTAAGTTTAAGGCTCCTCACTTTTCCAGTTTGATTGCATTGGTCTTGTAGACATGGTTGTTTTGCCTTGTGGATCTGCTTTTCTTTTTGGCTATGTTATGTGATCATATTTTTTTTCTCTCCATTTCATTTCTGAGAAAGGTATGGACTGAATTCAAGATTGCATTCATGATATTTTTTTCAAACTCCAAATCTACAGTTATAGCTGTTGTAATTAAATTCTATCATGGGAAGAATAATTTACAAAGGCATAAATAATTATGGGATATTTCAACATGAACTTATCCCCAGATTATGAAATTCTTACTAGTCCATCGATTCAAATCTCTAAGACAAAGTGCATGGATTCAAATTTTTACTAGCTACTGTCCTACTAGCAGTATCGACTGAGTTTTCAAGCAACTTACCCTACAGAAAAAGGAATCTATTTAACCATACATCTGATGGTTTTCCTCCTGTATGTTGTGGTCTTGTCTCCTCATTTTGTACTTCTTCTGAAAACAGTGCTACAACAAAGACTGGTATTACTTTTAGCTTTTATTAGCTTAATACGAGGGAAAAAACATTTTGGAAAAAAATGCAGTCCTATGCACTCATAAGATCATTCCCCATGTCTCTGTTTTCATTTATTGCATTTTGAGACTATAATGAATTTGTGGCTGAAGCCTTTCTTCTGTGAATGCAGGTTCCTCGTTTGGTTCGGATGCATTCTAATGAGTTGGAGGTTAGTTTTTGGATTTTCATTTTGATTAGTGGATCTTCCCATTAAATTGAATGCCTTTGGAGAACTATAGTATAATTAGTTATTCTCTGCCATCTCTTTTTAAAGGTTTCTTCTTCCAAATCTGCAGGACATTCAAGACGCGCATGCTGGGCAAATAGTTGCTGTATTTGGTGTCGATTGTGCATCAGGTTAACTTTTCTCTTTGCTCTAGCCTATGCATTTCCTGAATTCTACATTGCTTCCTTTTTGTAAGTAGGGGTTTTCCATGAATATGTCGTTCTTAAAAACGTGGACATAGTGTAGACGCTTAACAGTGGACATAGTGTAGACGCTTAACAGAGCCTTGGTCATAGGAGCAATCAGACGCTAGTCTTCAAAGACTTGTAGACGCTTGCTTTTAATATGTTTATTAAACACATCTTTCAAGGGAATTTCTGTCTTTAATAAGTAACTAAGCAATCTACACACTTGAGTGAAATCCTCAACAATATTCACAGGGTTCATCTAAATCATTGTTAATGTTTGGATTTATCAAAACTAGGGGTAAAAAGTCTATCAGACAGTGTCGTCATATTGTTGTACAAGGGTCTTGTTGGACACATATTCGGCATGCGGACATGGCACCAAAATGGTGTTTGTGTTTTATAGGTTTTAAATCACCAAGGGCACCCCTGCCTGTCAGGAATGCAAAATGATAAACACATTGAATTACATGTTTGAGAATTGAGTAACGAAAGTTCCCTGCAACAGGCTTTTTTTTTTTTTCTTTTGTTTGAGTTGGGGTGGGGGATGTGTCATTATATCTGTTAGGGTTTCCAGTGTTACATCCTTAACTGAATCTTGTTGCGCTTTCTGTGTTTGATAGGGTAGAGATGTGTTATTGTGACCGTCTTTTGTGTTCATTATTTATTTTCTCATATTTTTGTTTTGTTTTAATTGTGTATCAGCCTTAATATTTTTTTCCTTGGTCATCAGGAGATACTTTTACTGATGGATCAGTTAGATATACAATGACTTCTATGAATGTTCCTGAGCCAGTGATGTCATTAGCTGTACAGCCTATCTCAAAAGATTCTGGAGGGCAAGTGAGTAGTTTCTTTTATGTAGCATGCCAACCTCCATGCCTTGGGTATAAATGAAAGTTATATCACATAATTGACTTGTTTTGTATATTGCTTGTAGTTTTCAAAAGCTTTGAATCGCTTCCAAAAAGAGGATCCTACTTTCCGAGTTGGTTTGGACCCAGAGAGCGGACAGGTTGTCTTTTATTCTTTTTACCTTTCGCATTTATGTGACAAAATCGTTGATCTTATAATGACTTTAGTACACTTTTGTGGGTAGACTATCATTTCTGGAATGGGGGAACTGCATTTAGATATCTATGTTGAACGCATTAGGAGAGAGTACAAGGTACTCCTTTTTTTACTCCACAATTTTTATTTTTATTTTTGTCACTTTCTTGTTGATACTTGCTGAATGTTTTTTCTTATGGAGTTTCATTCTTATGGCTTTACCTGCTAAGGTTGATGCTTCAGTTGGAAAGCCCCGTGTAAACTTCAGAGAAACTGTTACCCAACGTGCTGATTTTGATTATTTACATAAGAAGCAAACTGGAGGGCAAGGTCAATATGGACGGGTAATTGGGTAAGTGTGGATTAGTAATTCATATTTGTATTTAATGTAAGTAGCAACTTAGCTACAATTAGGAGTGGCAAGTAGATGGATTTTGCACCGTATCTTAATGGATGGACGAAAAGTAAACCATTAATCCATTTAGAATCCATTTCAATATTGTTAAAACCATCCAACCCATCCAATGGATATCCAATCCATCCATTAGGTCATTTTAATGGATTGGATGGATGGATATCTAACCACCCATTTAAAATCACATTTTTAAAAAAAGAGAATAAAATTTTATATGTAGAGTACCCTGCCACTATTGCATTCATTGTGGTCGATGTTTGGATATGGATAGATGTACAGCGTCTGCACTAAAAATCATCAAATCCCAACTAAATGAGTTAATTCAAACTTTCCCCGAAAATTTATTCCACCATTTGGATGATAGGAAAGAGAAAAGTTATTGACTTTATCAGAAAATTAAATCATCCGTGACTGCAATGCAAATATCAGAAAATTGAATCTCAAATTTTTGAAAACTTTCCCAAATGCAAACAAAAATTGTACTGGAATTCGAAGTACAGGAATTAATTTCCACCCTAGGAATTTAAATTGTCCTGCACGTTCTGGGTCTAAATTTAAAAATAAAAAGACTACCTATTAGATAAATTGGTAATTGTATATCCAATCGATAGTTTGGTTGGTCATTCACCATCCATTAACGAGAATTGATCCAGTCCATCTGATCCATTAAATATTATTAATAATTGGATGGATTGGATTGAATTTAGATATGGATGGACCAGATGGATGATATATATTTATATTGAATTGCCACCCCAAGCTGTAAGAGTAAAATTATGTAAGAATTCTACAAATAAAGAAAGCCATTGAAGTTAGTACTAAAATCTTAAGGAAAATGGGTTCCAGTAGGGGGCCCCACCAAGCCCACAGCTTGGGTCCTAGGCCTTAACAAAAAATAATCTTAAAGAAATAGTATGAAACTTGCATAGGTTTAAGTCTCCAAGAGAATGATGATGTCAAATACAAACAAGATCAAGTTTCATGAGATTAATAACATCACCACTAACAAAATAAAATAGTAGCTATATCCTTAACACGCTAATTTGGTTTACCAAGATTGATTAACCTTGTTACTTCAATTATTTTTCCTATTATGGTAGAGGCTGGTTGTGATGTTCCACTCTGATCCCCATCTTTTTCTTCATGACAAATTTTTTGTTCAATATGATTGCAGGTACATTGAACCACTTCCTGCAGGATCACCAACTAAGTTTGAATTTGAAAACATGCTTGTTGGGCAAGCTATTCCATCAGGTTTTATCCCAGCAATTGAGAAGGGTTTCAAAGAAGCTGCCAACTCGTGAGTTAAAATGTCATCATTGCTTGATTGTACTTTCTATGTTGTAACTTCTAATTTTTTTGTCGTTCATCATATACGATATTGTACTCTATCAATCCAATAATCTAGATTTTTTTTTGTTTACAGTTTACGAGTGTGAGTGTGATTGAACTGATATTTGGTATGTCAAACCTAATTTCCTTCTTCATACAGGGGTGCCTTAATTGGTCATCCAGTTGAAAATCTCCGAGTTGTCTTGACAGATGGTGCTGCCCATGCCGTTGATTCCAGTGAACTTGCATTCAAGTTGGCTTCTATATATGCTTTTAGACAGGTCCCTTTTCATTTCTGTTCTGTTATCTATGTTATGAACAGCATTGCACGTCTTCTGTTTCCTTCGCATAACAATGATGATCTCCTTCTTCACACTGTATGGTGTTATCTTTTGTAACAGTGCTATGCAGCTTCTAGACCTGTTATTTTGGAACCTGTTATGCTTGTTGAGCTGAAAGTACCAACAGAATTCCAGGGAGCTGTTGCTGGTGACATCAACAAGTGAGGGTTCTTTACTTTTTTTTTTACTGTATATTGTAGTAAACTTTCAGAATTATCTAATATACTTTTATTACTCATGAAAAAGGAGAAAAGGTGTTATTGTTGGAAATGACCAGGAAGGAGACGATTCTGTCATTACTGCCCATGTAAGTACCTAAGAAATCTTTATTTTAACTATTAATAGTTAGTCTCCATGGTTGATATGTGGAATTCTGTAAAATTTTGATATGATGATTGTATAAAAGGTGAATGTACATCTAGATCGGTTCTTTTTCCCTTTACATTTTTTCATTACATTAGCCATTCAGGCTGTCCTTTGTATGCATTACTTCTGATTGTTGATTTGACATAGAAAGCAAGGCCTAGGCTAATTTAAATTCGTTTCTGTTGCATTAATTGTGTAAATGGTCATGATAGCATGTTTGGGTTTGCATTGGGGCATCCAGAATCACGTCAGGGCTAAAGCAGCTAATTCAGGAAAATGTGGCCTCGGGTTCTTGATGTGATTCTGGATGATCCTCAGTGCAAAAACTAAACATGCCAACTAGCTATGAAGCCCGGATACTTCAAAAATGGAAACATATACGTGTCGTATCTGTATCCGACACCGATACTCGTAGGATACTTCCGGATATGTACTCAAGAAGTATCCTCTAATTTTTTATTTTAATTTTTTATTCGATACTCGTAGGATACTTTTGGATACGTATTCAAGAAATATCCTTTTGACAAAATTATCTTTTGATGAACCAAACTTAGAAGCTATGCTTTTTCTCGATGACGGTAATGGAGGAGAGGAAATTGAATCAGTTAGCATTAGACAATAATTTAGTAAATAATGCTTTTGAATTGGCTATTATATAGAGTCGAGACTTGTTTTGAGTTCTACTAAAAATGTTTTTATTGATATTCTGACATAGGAAAAGAACATATTATGATACAAGTACAAATTACATTTTTGTTATTATGATCACAAATATCTTATTGTAAATTATGATATCATAGTTATATATTAAGGAGAAATGATCAATGTCTCTTTCTTTACAAATATTCTGCATATATATAAAAATATATGTTTTTTTATAAATTTTTCGTAATATATCTAAGCCGTATCATATGATGAATTTTAAAAAAAATCCCTTATCCCCGTATCCGTGTCGTATCGTACCCGTATTGTACTAAGTATCCAGGCTTCATAGCCAACTAGTCTAATTTCTGCCATAAGCCATCCACAGCTTTTTGATTTTGTATGTGCAAGCTTCTACAGTTGATTTAATACTATTTCACTAAACTACAATTGAGAGCATGCTCCAAGGTTTGGGTGAAGTAATAGGCGGTGGGGGCTTGTAATCTGTTTTTGAAACTTCATGACGGTGTAAAAATGTTATTTGCATTTTGGAAAAGAGGAATTTCCTGTACATTGTTTATTTGCCCAATGCCTGTTTCATATAGATTTATCTCGCACGCTTATTCCGAAGGTTAATGTAGTTTGTGGACTTTTAGCAAAGTTGTTTGTCCATCTGTCCTTGCTGAATGGTTTGCTGTTATAAATTATTTCAGGTCCCTCTTAACAATATGTTTGGGTACTCTACAGCACTTCGTTCAATGACACAGGTGAATATCACGTCAGAGAAGAATGAATATATGCCTTGTCTTAAATGTTAACTTATATTTGGTTTTTAATTTCCTGTTGGTTCTTAAATAACTGCAGGGAAAAGGTGAATTCACAATGGAATACAAGGAACATTCACCAGTTTCTCATGATGTACAGGTGCAATTGATAAATACGTACAAAGGGAATAAAGCTGCCGAATAATCAGGTTTTGTCGGAGTACATGGACCATGGTCCTAAAATTTGTGACAATTATTCATCTAAAAAAAGGGAATTGTGACAATAATATAAGATATAGATTTGATTCATTTTATTGGGGTCAATCAATTTTGGAAAGCAAATAAAAGTTGCTGTAATTGTAGTAATGAGCTGTACGAATAGGCTACTGATCTCTTTGGTTTTTATAAATCAATTATTTAAACATAATCAAACTCTTTTTATATAGGTAGTTACGTGGTCGTCCGGCTTCTTTATGTAAGATACACATGCTCGTATTCCTTTACTTCAAAGATAAGGAAAATGTCTAATATTTGATGCGGAGCTCTTCTATAAGTAAATTTTTATGTTCATTAAATTCGATTTGGATATTTGTGTATATAAAGTATCGATGTGATGTGTCCGGGGATATCCTGGGAAATAAAAAAAAAAAAAATACCAATATCGTTTTTCTTTTCTTGGGATATCATAAAATTTACCTTCATTTTAGATCTCAAGTGGGTACGAGTTATCTTCGAATTCAAATGTAACAAGTATATATATATTATTAGTAAAAAAAATCCATGAAAATCTTACTTTTAATATTTTCAAATTATAAATATTTTTTTTTTGACTAAAATTATAAATATTTATTAATTTACTAATAAAAAATAATTATATTTTATAAGTTCTTGATAAATTACTTGAAGGAAGATTCTATGGTATTCCATGGATATCATATCCTTATGTGGTCCAATCAGATGGTAAGAACTTAGTCCCATGTGATATTCACATGACTCAATTAATTGAGGTGGCGCATTCTGATTGGACATAGGATATCAAAACCTTTTACTTTTCGAGGGTACCATAGTAACGCCCATGTTTGAAATTGAATTTTCTCTATCCAACAAGAACACATCCTATATTTCAATGGAAAGGATCCAAATTCTTTATTATCTTACCCGATCATCGGGTACTCCTTTAATCTTTGCCATCCATTTAACTTTCACCCTATTCAATGGTTGTTAATTAATTTGAGGTTGATGAATGGTTTTAAATTGGAGTGGAAGTTACTTCTGTTTATTATAATTACAAATTACAAATAATTGTGAAAGAATATGGCGATGCGGTCACATTTATAGTCACGACATGATTGTGAAGATTACTGTAACTCCATATTGTGACCGCAATTCCGACTGAAAACCATGATTTAAAATCTTGGGTCCATGCATGGATATGTACCCAAACTCAGGAGTTCCATGTTAAATGCCACACCCGGGCCATTAAATTCCACAATCTTGGTCAGAATCCTTCCACGAAATTTGACGTACACACCTTTGTTAAGTGATGTAATAATCGAGAGGACAACCAAAAAGAAAGGACAAAGTTGATGAGATCTGCAAAAGGAAGCCATGTATAAATATAAGAGTCAGATACACCACTATGATAACGATGAACGATTTTCAGGGCCTGAATACTTTCACGAGTTTGGTTAGACAATTGGGAGGAGTATCATCCGCTTTCGAAGGACCCCATCTTGACTCAGCTTGATGGAACATCTTATGCTTTGTCTCATCTTTCTCGCTACTTTCTACAGTATTTGTGCTGTCTCTTTCTTTTTCTCCTTTTCCCTTGTGGTTTCTGCTAAGAAAAGATTGGTGGGATATTTGTGGCTGATCTCAACCCAGGTTTTTCCTTCTCCTGTTTGTTCTTTATTGATTTTTATGCTCAACAACTTTTCCTTTTCACTTGTCTTCTTTCACTTTCAAAGCATCTTTTTTTTTTTTTTTTTTATGAACCACCGTAATTTGGGTCTTTGGTTCCTCAGTGGCATCCCGAGATATCTCCACAAGCTTCGGTCCTTTAGACTGGTTATATGACTAATCCCCAGTCGACTGCTTAGAGCAAGGAATTAACCCTTGGTTTTTACAACCTCCTAACTAGAGTGTCGCCACTAGCAGTTGTGGCCCTGAGTATGCGCGGGAGGAGCGACTGCACAGGGTCCCATTTTGCCAGGGGCACCAAATTTTTTAATATACTTAGTATATATAAAATTGATAATAGTAAAATTAAAAATTTATATAATTAATTTGTTTTCCATGTTAAGGGGCACCATATATTAGGAGACATGCGTATTGATGTAGCTATAGAACTAGTAAAAGATTTGACTAACTACTTGCAAAAGTATCGAGAATCTGGATCTGCAAATGCTATTATTAGTGCTGAAAAATTTACTAATGAAATGGAGATTGAACGTGTGTTTGTTAAAAAACGTCAAATTCGTAAGAAAAAACACTATGATGAAAATCCCTCTGAATACACACAACCAAACCTTGAGTCTCTTGAAGAGTCTTTTACGATCCATTATTTTATATATATTGTAGATCAAGCAATTGGCTCACTTAATAAAATATGTTGATTAGTCATATACGTTTTTTTACTTTTCACATTGGTCTTATAAGTTTCTTTTTTTCTTTAAATTGATCCTACACGTTATGTTCTGTTTTTACGTTAGTCATTTCCGTCAATTTCGACCTTTCAACGTCATATCAAAAGCCACGTATAGGACTAATATGATAGTAATATCGGGTCAAAATTGATGACGTTAGATCGAAATTAATGGAAAAGACTAAGAGCCTGTTTGGTAAAATTAGCTGTTAGCGGATAAGCTAGCTGATAGCAGATAGCTTATAGCGGATAGCGGATGAGGTAGCTAATAGCGGATAGCGGATAAGCTAGCTTATTTTCTGTGAAAGTATTTGGTAAAACTAGCGGTTGAACTAGTTGAAAAATATAAAATGACATAAAAGGACATCTTCATTAATGATTTTACATAAAAGAGAGAGAAAAGAATAAAGGTAGAATTAAATGAAGATAATAAGGATAAAAGTGGAAAGAAAAATAAAACGCTATAAGTTATAAGTTCAAACGCTACTTCAAGTAGCGTCTGAAAAAAACTCTATAAGCTCCTGAAAAAACGCTATAAGCTCGTGACAGACGCGCTTACCAAACGAGGCTACTTTCTCATCTGCTATAAGCTATCCGCTATAAGCTCGTTGAAGTGCCTTACCAAACAGACTCTAACATGATAACAAAACATAACATATAACACCAATTAAAAAAAAAAAAAATTGTAATCCCGATGTGAAAAATAATAATATTTCAAAACAGAAATGGAATGAAACCTACCATTACCAGTTTGATGTTTATTTATCCTTCCGGTGTTGGTTACTTTTGTACCAAGAGAACTTCCTCTATTTATGGTAGCCATTGGAGTGACCGGAGTCAGGACACACTGTCTTTAAGTCAGAAGATCACGTGCAAGTCCAATAATTGCTCCTTGCATTCCTAATAGTTTGTCTTTTTCCCCGGTAGTTGATCCAATTTGCTTGATTTCTTCCTTTTTAGTATGGCAATTATAAAATCACCATCATTTTAGCGTTAAAAAGAGAAATTATTTGCATTGTCTAATCAAATCAAATGATAATAAGCTATTCTCATTAGCTTCTCACTAAAATCTGATTCTATATGAAAGAGAAAATATATGTTTGTTACAGATTATTAAAAAATAATTTTCATATAATTTCTAAATTATTTTATAAAAATATCATTTTTCATAATTTATAACAAATGGACCCTAAAATTTAATGTCCTAAAAAAATGTGATTAGAGATAGAATATTGGTCAAAACCCATGATTTTTTGTTCATGGAATGTTGAAAGGTGGCCATTAAGCAGTTCAATCTATCATCTTCATAGAGATTAATAATGGTTGAGTGAAGTCTCATATTCAGTATTTGTTCCGATTAGCTATCAAATATTGATTATTTCAATAATCGATTATACACATAATCGATTATTGTTATAATCGATCATAATAATAAAATCAATTTTCTGTTTGAGTAAAAATTAATCTTACCGAAACACCTCACATTTAGAGTTTAGCAAAATATCACCTAACTCAGCTAGTAAAAATCTTGGGTCTTGCTAACGAGTACTCTTAGGTAAAAACACTGGTCAAAGAAACCCAAAGAACCAAGTTTTTATGAAAAAAATTAAATATATCATTTCTTAGAATAATAAATACATCACTTCCTCATAAAAATTTGTTTTTCTTGATAAATCCTTAACTCGTACCCTATGCACACCTATTAGCATTCTGCTAAATAACTGATTGTTATATTATGAAATCAAGTCCTACCTTTATTCATGTGCATTATATGAGCAAAGTTCAATATGGGCTCTCATTTCTCATGTGTATGCTATGCACCATGCATGCGTTGGTTTGTGTGTGGAAGAGAGACTAGGTGCATGTTTAGTTTATCGTTAAGAAATTGTAAATATACGTTTGGGATAAAGTATCTAAAGAGTTCCTTTAAGGCAAATGTATGTTTAGATCCAAACATACATTGCAACGGTAAACCAAACACAACCTAAATGTGTGAGTTAACTATCACAGGAATATGAGGGGTTTCCCGATCCACTGTTAATCATTTAAAAATGAAATTACGTTTGAAGGTGAGGGACATGTTTAGACTTTAAATTATTATTTTATTTATTTATAATAAAATAAGGTTTAATGAACTTTTTAGTCATCGAAAAGTATGTGAGTTTTGGTTTTAGTCATTGCATTATTTTTTTTTGTTGGTTTTGATCCTTGTAAATTTAAAACTTTTGATTTTAGTCCCTACTGTAAGTGACGCTTTATTAAGTGCTGACGTGGCTAACCGAGTGTCACATCAGCATTGCCACATCAACTTAATTATTATTATTTTAAGCCACGTACACATCATAATATTATTTTTTTAAAACTATTTTATATCTAATCATTATATTATTTCAATTTTTTATTATCATAATATTATAACTAATTTTTTTTTTATAAAACCAGACTATCCATTCTTCTTCTTCTTCTTCCTCTTTCTCCATAGTTCCTCCTTCATTTACCAGCAATTTTGTTTTCTCCTTCTGAAGCGTTTTTTTTTACTTTCATTCAAACCTGCGTTTTTCTTCTTCTTTCTCTCATTTTTTCCCCTTTCATTTTCTTCCAAGGAATTTCTAAAGTCGTGACTATGATGTTCTCCTCAATGCAAAAGAGCATAAAAATTGTTGCAGATGGAGGAAGCAAGGTTGCGGTAGAATGAAGGAAGAACGATGGAGAAAGAGGAAGAATAAAGGACAGAAGTTTTATAAGAAAAAAAGTTATAATATTATAATAATGAAAATTAAATAATATAATGGTTAAATATAGTAATAATTCATGTTAGTATTTTTCAAAAAATCTTTCTTTTGATGTGCCAGCCCACGTGGCTTAAAATAATAATAATTAAAATGAGTGACAATGCTGACGTGGCACTCTGTTAGCCACATTAGCACTTAACAGAGTGCCACTGACGGCAGAACTAAAATCAAAAGTTTTAAATTTACAGGGATCAAAACCAACGGAAGAAGTATAGGGACTAAAACAAAATTTACTCACTTTTCAGAGACTAAAACCAAAGTTTATTTCTTATGTGGCAGCCAACATGGCATTTTGCTGACATGGCGATGCTGACATGGCATTCCGTTAGGCACGTCAGCACTTAACAAAGGGTAATTGACGGCAGGACTAAAATCAAAAGTTTTTAATTTACAAGAACCTAAACCAACGAAAAAAGAATGCATAGACTGCAACTAAAACTCACATATTTTTCAGGGAATAAAAAGTTCATTAAACCATAAAATAATGAATATATAAAAGGATAAAAGAAAATAATTTAATTTGATTAGTTAGATTGCTGATAGGTGGAGTGCACTAATTATCACATCACTTTTCTATTATAGTTTAGGCATTAAAGTGGAGGATTTTAATTTTAAAGTTTTTGTAGTTAATTGTGAATAGGTCAAAGTTTAAGAGGTATTGATACATTTTTTTTTGCTTTAAATAAATTCAAGTTGTATTTAGAACAATCTCCTTAAAAAGTGCATTGCCACCACAAATTTGAATGTGGGAAATGGTCAAGTGCAAGTGTTTATTGGTTCGGATCGATCCGATAAACCCGAAGATCCGAACCAAAACAAATCCGATGGTAATTGGTTCGGTTCTCGGATTCAAGGATATTGAAACAGAACCGATCCGATCCGATTAATATTATATATATATATATATATATATTAATATTTAATATTTACTATATTTTAATATTTAGTATATTTATATATATATATATATGTATATTTTTTAATTTTTAATCTTGTAATATATTTTAATATTTTTCGGATTTGATCTGAACCGAACTGAATGTCAAGATCAGATTTCCTCAAGGAAAAAAATCCGCAAATCCAAACCAAGGTAATTGATTTTGATTGATTCATATTTTTTTTTCATGTAAATTCGAACCAAATCGATTCGTGAATATCTCTAATTAAAGTGTGCTACCATCCCTGCTCATAACAACAGCACCAAAACATAATTAATTTGGCAAAAATTCTTTTATTTCCTTAAAATAAAATAAAATAATTAATTAGATCATGAAGTTCCTCAATGTCAATGATCAACCATTTGATAGTGCTTTGGTATGTGCAAATCCTAGGTAACACACAGTTGATTTCAAACTCATATTACGAGGTCCACAATCTAAAATGCTTCCTCCAAATTCTAAATGGTCCCCCTCTTCAATAGTTCTAAACAGACACAAAATATGAAAGATGAGAATGGGGTCCCCTTACTCTTTCAATTCCCCTCCTTCCCTCTTCATCTTTTCTACCAAACAAATATATGTCTCGTTAAAAGAAACAAAACCCTCCTATGTCTCTCAAATTTACGACTTGCTTTGAATACAGGGAGTAGCACTTGTGAATGTTAAAACTTCTGTGGATTAGAGTACACGTGTCAGTAACCCAGCAAAATTGGAGTTTTGCATATCCAGATTCGTTGGTACCGTTGTTTGGCAGTGAGGAAAATTAAGAGCTTAATTTTCAGTGAAAATAAAATGTTAAAAAACAAATACATGAAAAGGTGACTCAGCACGTTCCCCCAAAGCCAGAGGTACCCTCCAACTGACCATATAGACCGTACACGTGCCTTTATAACAGGAAACAGACTTTTATTCAAACAGTTGGGTCCTACACCTTTGAGTGCCTCCAATTCAGATTAGATTTGGATATGTGTGAAGGATTCTAAGTCTCTAAGAGACTCCAAAAAAAAAAAAAAAAACATTGATACTTCCAAGTGATGTAATATATTGTAGAGCTAATTTAATTTGATAAATATTTAATCGAGAATGCTAACAACATTGATTAAGTAAGCAATAAAAATAAAAATTTGTATTAGAAATTAATATATTTAATATTTAAAGATGTGATATACTCCTCTCAAACCTATATATATATATATATATATAAAACTAACTTCACACGTATTAAAAAAGTCAGTTATATTAGTTTAATTGACTTGATTTGTGTAAAAAATAAGTTATAGTTACTAAATTATCATTTCTTGAAAGTGTATAATGCTCTTGGAACAATAAAAAACAATTAACCAAATGATATTTTTGAAACAGTGACATTAAATAGAATTGATTTAGTTGACTTTTGTTTATATTTGAGTTAAAAAAATTTATGTACTTTTTTGCTTATATATAGATCCGGAGGAAGTACTTGATTTTCCAATGAAAAATTGTTTTTTTGTTTCCTTAAAGAATGTCCTGAAGACACTTGTTAACATGATCCATATTTAATTGCATTAGACTTAATAACAAACATTCAGTCGTAATTAGTTAACGGGGGTTGACATATCTAGTCGAGCCTCCGCCCACACTCGTTTTGGGTTCGATTTTCAGATCTCTCTTGTTGGTAGGCAATATGTAAATTTCACTATAAATTTTCATAGAAATTGGTAGTCTTTCCGGACCTTGCATGTAGGCGTGTCTTCCCCTAATTTAAATTTTTCATAAAAAAAAAACATTCAGTTGTAATTAATGATTTGTAAATAAATGAGTAATTTAATTAATAATTAATTAAATTAAATTAAATTTGTATATCATACCTCTAAAGTTCTTATTTTTACTTTCAGCAACAACTATAGGGCATCTCATTGATTGAATCTCATAAAGCTATGTGCTTATTCTATATAATTAGGATTTAATTGGTATGTATTATCAGTATAAATATTTTTTATACTATCAATCAATCATAAATTTTCACATCATTAAAAATGTTTGACTCTATACTAATCATCTTTAAAGTCATTCATACCATAATTTATGATTGATTGATATAGTAAAAAATTTTACACTGACAACATATATTGATTAAACTCAAATAATTATTATGTATAAAAAAAGCTAAATTTGATCAAGCAAAGGTGAAAGAAATCTTCAAAAAAGGAGTGAGTAGAAAAATATTCTCAAATCATGCTAGGTCCACAAATTAAATGTAATAATTGTACTGCAAATTATTTTATAATTTTACATATTATAATATGAACTTATTGAAGTTTATTAAATATTTTATTCATTCTATAAGAAAAAGAAATTGAAAATAAATCAGTTAGATTTGTCACGTATGTTAAATGTTAACTGTTTGTACTTTGTTTGAATAAGTACTTTTAACACTAAATAAATATTTAGAAATAAAATAAAAAACTCAACTTCGAAAGAATATATTCTCATTTTAATATGTGGTCATGGATATCTTGGTAGAATATCCAGAACTTATGAGATGGGTACATTGTATAGAAAATGAGATATCGAAGAGAATGTTCTCAGAACATTTTTGCCGTAAAGCTAAATTAAATAGTTACTCAAATTCAGAAGTCCAAAATTACTACTTTCTTAATTAACTGTAGTGTAATATCACAAAAAAATAACAAATACCAACAATTAGGGAGTAAATGAATCAAGCCAAGCCGAACACTTGAAGCTTGAACCTGACTTATGAAAAATAATAAAACTTGAGTTTGACTCATTTATTTAAATAAACATAAATAAAAGCTTGAGTTTGGCTTGTTAAAGACCTGAACTTGACTTGTTAGGCTTGTAAATTATTTTTATATTTATGATAATTTTTTTTAAATTATTTTTTAAGTTTATAAATTTGGTATTTAATAAAGAACTTTATATTATATGATAATTTACAAATAAATATATGTACTTAAGATGTGGTATATGAAATTCAAGATTTTTTTTTCTACTATAGAAAAAAACTTCAAAATTAATTTTAACACTCAATAAAGTTTACATATTTCCATAATATAAAATATAAATCACAGAGACTAGTAAAATCTTCATCATCAATTTATGGATGGAATAATCTCTTTCAAAATATTGTCCTCCTGTGCACACAAAAATACAAAAATATATAAATATTTTTTAAATAAGCAAAAGACGTTAGATTAAAAAAAAAACATTACAAAATTGCATTACTACTTTAGCAAAAAAAAAATAGCACTATCAGCATTACTACTACATCAGAAAAAAACTGCATTACTACAAAACTGCATTATTACATTATATTAGCATTACTACATCACTACATCAGCATATCACCAGCTCATCATGGACCGTGTGCGTGACTGCGTAACAGCTAACGAAAGATTAGAAGCATAAGCACTCTTAGTGGTAATCCAATTTCTGGAAATTCCCTTTTCATCTGAAAAATCACCCAAATCTTGTTTTCTTGTTGTTTTCTTAATTTAATTGTTATTTAATTATTTCAATTTGTTACTTGGTTCCATTCATACAATTAATCTTTCTTGTTCGGTGAAATCACTTATTAATTAATTGGTATTCATAAACATGGTCTCTATGGGTTTGATATTTTTTTATTACCTGACAACGAAATCATACACTAACGAATTTCAACCATCATTAGGATACCAAAACCGCAAACCAAATATCCTACAAAAGTATATGTACTACTCACAAATGGTGCAGAACCAGAGTGAAGCTATGATGGATGAACACAAAGGGGAGTGGTTGAAAGCCATTCAAGCAGAAATGCAATCCTTGCATGAGAACCGAACTTATGAGTTGGTAGAATTACCAAAAGGTAAAAGAGCACTCAGAAACAAATGGGTATAGAAGCTGAAGACTGAGGAGAATAACTCACGACCCAGATACAAAGCAAGATTAGTCATGAAAGGTTTCAGTCAAAAGAAAGGTGTTGACTTTAAAGAGATTTTCTCACCCGTGGTAAAGATGTCATCCATCCGGGTGCTGCTTGGTTTGACTGCAAGTTTGAATCTAGATGTGGAAAAACTAGATGTGAAGACTACATTTCTTCATGGCAATCTAGAAGAAGAAATTTACACGGAGCAGCCAGAGGGACTTAAATTCAAAGGCAAAGAAAACCTAGTATGTCAACTGAAGAAGAGTTTATATGGACTTAAGAAGGAACCGCACCAATGGTACAAGAAGTTTGACCCCTTCATGATTGAGTATGGATACTGAAGGACTACTTCTGATCGTTGTGTCTTTTTCAACAAACTTCTTGATGGTGAGTTCATCATACTAGTTTTGTGTGTTGACGACATTTTGATCGTAGGACAAAATAGTGACAAGATCAACAATTTTAAGAAAGAAATGAAAAAGCCTTTTACTATGAAAGACTTGGAACCTGCGAAGCATATTCTTGGTATGACTATCTCTTTGATCGAAAGGAAAGAAAGTTGTGGTCATCATAAGAAAAATATTTCGAGAAGGTATTAGAATGATTTCACATGGAGAAAGCAAAGTCAGTTGTCACTCCACTTGCTAGTCACTTTATGCGTAGCTCAAAGTGTAACACCCTAGTTTTCGCTTGCTTGTTATAAAGTGTTGTTATGGGTTATCTATAGTTGTTACGCTTCTTATAGATGTCTAGGAACGTGTTTGGGTAGTTTGGTTTAGAAAAGGGCCAAATCAGTGAACCTGATATGTGAGAACGCTCGTGCTCTTAGCTAGCATGCCCGTGCTAAAGAGCTGTACGACCATGCTTCATGCACAAAAGCAAAACGTAGGTTGGGCTTTTGTTCAGCCCACTTCGCCTAAGCCTTTTATATACCTAAGATTTCGACCTAGACTGGTCACAAACGCTTTAGACTCGAAAAAGTTGCCTCCTCTCTCTCCAACACGTATTCCTAAACCCCTTTCCAAGGATTCTTGGAGGAGAGCAACCCTGTCGTTCATTGTTCTTCGTTTTTCTCCGATGTTCTTCGCTTGAGGGACGTCGTTGCAGTCGTGGTTGCTTTTCGTGGATGGTCCTCACCTCTGCCTTTTATCTCTCAAAGCGGTGATCGTGAGGTCAAGCATTCGTGACATTAAGCGTTCGTGAGATGTGACCCTGTGTGAAATAGACAGATGTAAACACTATAAGGGGGTTAAATTGTGTTTACCAGATTTAAATAGAAAAAAAAACTTTTTCGCAACCACAACAAAGAGCAGACGAGTGTTTTAAGATAGAGCAACCAGACAAGCAACTTGTCTGAAGGTTTTCATAGAGAAACACACAATCATGCAAGATGAAAAACAGATTGATAAACACAGTTATAACTTCCTTAGTTAAGAGATAGTTAAGACAAATAATCAAACTAAAGAGATAAGGGACATAGAGATTAAACACAACAAATTTATCCCGGTTCACCCCTTAATAACTGAGGCTACGTCCAGTCCTTGGAATCATCAAGTTTTCTCAACTATAACTGATCAGGTTACAGGATAGATAAGTATTCTTTGCTCACCTAGCCTCTTCAGGCTCTAACACAAGTATTGTTTTCTCACCTAGCCTCTTCAGGCTCACTCAGATTTGTTTGAGAGAAGAAGTAAATTAATTAAAACTTGCAAGTCTTTCACAAGCACTCAAATGAGTGTATTAAATGTGAAGTTTTGAAAGACTGTGTATTAACTTCAAATGATTGAAGAATGAAGAATGAAAGAATGAAGATATAAATGCACAGAGTAATTGCTCTTTGAATGATGTGATAGTTCTCTGTTGGAATCTTCAATGTCTTCTTCATTAAATAGTCTTCAAAGAATTAAAGCTGTTAGAGACATTCCTTGACAGCTTGGCTTCTTGCAAATCTTCATTAAATGCAAAGAGAGTCATTATGGACAACCATTAATGCTTGAGGAATGTTGCTTGTTCTCTAACATAGGAAGGATAGAGCATTCTGATGTAGCATCAGTCATTTCAGTCCTTTACAAATGCTTTTTGTTCTTTGCAGACAAACTTTCGCTTTGCGTGTATCTTCCAGTTATACTCAGGGATAAAATTCTTTTGTTGTACTTCCATTCTAAGTTATGAGAATACTTTATTAGCCGGACGTCTGATTTATTGATCTTCGTGAGAGAAGTCTCTAATCTTGAACGAGGTTCTTCACCGTTAGTCAGCAAACGGGTGAACAACTTCTTTAGACGAGTTGACTTTTAGATTAGAAGGTCAACATCTTTTTGTAAGCTTTAGACAAGTGAACTTTCTTTGTTCAGACAGGTGATTTCAAGCTTGGTTTTAGTATAGACAAGTGATTAAGCTTATAATATTAATCTGCACACTAAGTAGATAAGTTAGTAACCACAGATGAGTTCAATTAAATCATTTACCAAGACCAAATGTTTAGTTTTCATCAAAACTTTGGTAAATGCACATTAGTCATTTTGGAGAGTCAATAATCTCCCCCTTTTTGATGATGACAAAAATTTTAAATGATTTAATGAATTTGAGAGAAATCAAGTATCAAGAACTATATCACTTTTATATAGACAATTTATCAGAGCGATATATATATATATATATATATATATATATATATATATATATATATATATATATATATATATATATATATATATATATATATATATATATATCAGAGTTGAAGGTTATTTATCATTGCTTTGCGATAGAAAAATAAGAGGTAGAAAAGCAATTTTAGGAAAGACAGGTTGAGCAGGGAGAGAGTGTTCCTCAGGATATGGAAACACAAAGGACAGACCGGTAAGAAGTGAAGGGTGAGTGATGATAATAGGTTCAGGTGAGGGTAAGTGTTCATCAGTGTATGATCTATGATAAGGTATCAAAAGATCTACATATTCCATGAAGGAATAAGAACCAGTGATAAGAATAAAAAGAGGCCTAGAAGGGTTGGGTAGGATAACTACTGAATTATGATAAGTAATATCAGGATTGGGGTGATGAAAAAGGATGACAGTAGGATACATCAAGTACATGTCCCTACAGGGATTGAGTATGTGAGGTGGGGGAGGAGGGACAACAGATAGGTTGGAGAAACTTGTAGATAACAGAAGTTGCAAGTTAGATATAAACAAGGAAGATGAAATGCCAACTGTTTCTTTGGGAGTGAAATCCCTTTGAATAGGAACATGGCTTACATCTGACATAATTGTATAGGAAGAAGGGTGTGTATTATGAGAGGAGACTGGTGATGAAGGGATACCTATGGGAGAAGGAGAGGATGAGGATGAAGGCTCGTAATCTTCAGGAAAGATGGCATTCTCGAACATCTTGAGCTTCTTGAGATGTCCGGGAGCAGCTGTCATAGCAATAGGAGCTGCTATAGGAGGAGCAACGACAGCCTCAACTGGTACTCCCGATCTCTTCCTCTTAGAGATAACCCCTAGGCAGAAACCGTGCTTTTCCTTGGGTTTATCCAAAGACTTCTTCATCTGCTCCCCCTGAGCAGGTGCATCCTTTTTATCGGGAACAGACTTCTCTTGTCTGTTAGTAGCAAGGGTCTTCTTTAGCACAGATTTCTTTGAAGGTTGAGCAGACTCAACTTCAGCATTCTCCACAATAGAAGCTTTCCTCTTAGGAGACAACTTTCTTCTTTTGAAGGTCAGAGGTTGCACACTATCCTCTATATCAGTAGAAGGAGTTGGCTTCTTAGATGAAGGCCTCTGATCTTGTCTTGCAACTTTTCCAGCAGATTCCCATAACTTCTCAGACACAGGGACTTCAGACTCGTCTGCTGATTTAGCAGGTGCGTTAGTTTGTTGTTTTGCAGAAGCTTGATCAGATGAAGGTTGAGAAAATGCAGAGAACCTCATCATAGACAAAGTCTTCTTGGCTAGAGCAGGAGCCAAGTCCATAAAGGCAGCATCTTCAGGGACACAGATCTTGATTCTGAAGAGTTTGGTCAGAAGCATTCCATAAGGATAAGTAGGAAAGCTATTCTCCTAACTAGGATTAGGAAATGCTTAAAGATGAGATCGTTGAGGTCAATCTTAATCTTGTGGATGAGATGATAGAGGGCAAACTTGTCCATCTTAGAGATATTATCTCTAGTTCCTTTTCTAGGCATCACACACTATTGCAGAAGTTTGAGCAAGAAACGACATTTGGGAACAAGGGTTATGGATTTGAAGTTTGGAGGGTGTGGAGCACTATACAGGGTGATGTTGATATCATCCTGACTCATAGTGTTTTCCCATTCTTCGGTAAAACCAACCCCAAACCTAGGACAACCAGTTGCATTTTCAAGAGTGTTAAGAGTAAAAGAGAAGCGTTGTCCATGAACATGACCTTGTATCTCAGTGAGAAGACCATGTGGAGGCTCAGTGACTACAACGCTTGTCCAAAAGCCTCTCACCATCTTAGAGTGGACGAGCTCCTTCATTTTGAAGAATGGAGTCCATTGAGAGTATGCAAGTTCCTCAGTTACATCCATTCCCAGATGTTTCATTGTCTCAATATCCACAGATTTTCCAGTGATACTCTTGTCAACATCCTCTACCTCCATAGCGTACCTTTGTGCGACATCAGCAGAAGAGAGCTTCTTCTTTGGTGCCATTATAGAAGGTTTTGGGTTAGAAAGATTTGGAGGGAAGAGAAGGAAGATGAAGGGAGTTTTACAGAGAGAGGGTTTTGAAAACGTACGAAAGAAGGATTGGCAGTCGAAGGACCTTTTAAAGACTTAAAAGCAAGAAAGAGAAAAGAAAAGAAATTTCAAGACAAAAAAATTGTTTAAGTCCATAATGTGCACTAAAACATTTAAAGAAAACACGATTTCAAAAAGATCAACTGCTATGTACACGTTTTGCCTCAGATAATTAAATGGTATTAAGGAATAATAACCATTTAAACTTTTTGAGTTCATATGAGTATGACTCAGCAAGGTTAGACAGGTAAGCACAGACAGGTAATACAGTATTCATTAGACAGGTTATTCAACAATGCAATGCATGTTTAGATTATCTCTAATATACTTAAACCTATCCTCAGCTAAAGCCTTTGTAAAGATATCATCCCATTGATTTTTAGTTTTAACAAACTTAATATCAAACACACCTTTCTGAACATAATTTCTTATGAAGTGATGTTTAATTTCTATATGCTTAGCCTTACAATGTTGTATGGGATTTTTAGTTAAGCAAATAGCACTTGAATTATCACACCACATAGATATGTTATGCTCAAATATAGAGTAATCTTCAAGTTTTACTCATAGAAGTTGTGAGCAACAACTTGCAGGAGAGACATATTCTGCAGTTGAGAGTGCAATAGTTGTATGTCTTTTGCTTGAACAAGAGACTAAGTTTGCTCCGATGAAGTGACATCCACCATTGGTGCTCTTTTTTTTCAATTCTGTCTCCAGCAAAGTCAGCATCACAGAAATCAACTAACTTGTATTCTTGTGTTCTCAAATACAGTAAACCAAGATTAGTGGTTCCAAGGAAATATCTAAATATTCTTTTAACAGCCTTGAGATGAGATTTTCTAGGATCAGATTGGAATCTAGAACACATACAGATACTAAACTGAATGTCAGGTTTGCTAGAAGTTAGGTATAGTTGAGATCCAATCATACCTCTGTAGACAGTTTGTTCTACCTTTTTACCTTCCTCATCTTTGCTTAGATTAGCATTGGGTTGCATGGGAGTTTTCATAAATTTTGAACTGTCCATTTTGAACTTCTTTAGAATTTCCTTGGTGTAGATACCATCAATCGTTTGCTTGATTTGCAGTCCAAGGTAGAACTTCAACTCTCCCATCATGCTCATCTTAAATTCTGCTTGCATCAACTTAGAAAATTCTTTGCAAAGCTTTTAATTAGTAACTCCAAAAATAATATCATCAACCTATATTTGAACTATTATAAAGTTATCTTTTGAGCATTTTTAAACAGGTTTGTGTTAATTTTTCCGCTAATAAAATCGTTATTCATGAGAAAAGAGCTAAGCCTATCATACCGTGCTCTAGGTGCTTGTTTTAAATCATATAAAGCCTTTTTAGGTTTGAAAACATGATCTGGTTTTTCAGTGTCTTCAAAACCAGGAGGTTGTTTAACATATACTTCTTCTTCAATTATTCGATTTAAAAAAGCATTTTTCATATCCATTTGAAATAAAGTGGTTTGATGTTGTGCATCATATGACATAAGTATGCTTATAGCTTCTATCCTAGCTACAGGTGCAAAAATTTTAGTGTAGTCAATACCTTGTTGATTATAGCCTTGAGCTACCAACCTTCCTTTGTTTCTGACAACTTTGCCATCTTCATCTAACTTGTTTCTGAAAATCCATCTTGTTCCAATGACAGACTTGTCTGTTGTTTGGAGACAAGTTTCCAGACATCATTCCTTGTGAACTGATTTAGTTCTTCTTGCATGGCAAGAATCCAGCTTTCATCTTCTAGAGCTTCTTCAATATGCTTTGGTTCAATTTATGATAGAAAATCCATATTGCTTGATTATCTTAAGACAGATCTGGTTCTAACACCTTCAGAGGGACTTCCAATGATGAGATCCTCAGGATGATGAACTTTGAATTTCCAGTCTCTTCTGAGATTTGTATCATCATGTTGATTTTGACTTGTCTGTTGACAGTCAACAGGTTCAGTTTTAGATATGTCTGGCCGTTGACTGTCATGTCTGGTCAAGTCAAGTCCTGCAAGATCATCTTCTAGATCTGATGGTTCCCTATCAATCTTTAAACCATCGTTGAATTTCACATGAATGGATTCCTCAACCATAGAGGTTCTAGAGTTAAAGACTCTATATGCCTTAGACATTTCAGAATAACCAATGAAGATACCTTTATCCACTTTGGAATCAAACTTTCTAAGTTGATCCTTAGTGTTCAGGATGAAGCATTCACATCCAAATGCATGGAAGTAAGAAATGTTGGGTTTTCTTCCTTTCCACAATTCATAAGCAGTCTTCTTTAGGAAAGGCCTTATAAGTATTCTGTTTTGTACATAACATGCAGTGTTTAGTGCTTCAGTCTAGAAGTACTTAGGGAGATTATTTTCATTGAGCATAGACTTATCCATCTCTTGCAGAGATCTGTTCTTTCTCCCAACCACTCCATTTTGCTGTGGAGTTCTAGGTTCAGAGAAGTTGTAAGAGATTCTATTCTCCTCGCAGAACAATCTAAATTTGTCATTTTCAAATTCTCCCCCGTGATCACCTCTAAGGGTAGAAATACAAAAACCTTGCTCATTTTGTAATGTCTTACAGAATATAGAAAAAGCCTTAAAAGACTCATCCTTGTGGGTTAAGAAAAGTACCCATGTAAATCTAGAGTAGTCATCAACTATGACAAATCCATATTTCCTTCCGGCTAAGCTAGTAACACTAACTGGTCCAAACAGATTCATGTGTAACAACTGAAGAGGTCTAAAGGTTGATACAAGGTTTTTAAATTTGAAACTTGATTTTACTTGTTTACCTCTCTGACGTGCATCACACAAAACATCTTTCTTAAATCTGATATCAGGCAATCCTCTCACTAGGTTATCCTTTTTCAATTTTGAAATTAGTTTCATACTAGCATGTGCTAGTTTCTTATGCCATAACCATCTTTCATCCTCTTTAGACATCAAACAGGTTACACTTTGATCTAACAGTTCAGTTAGCTCAATCTTATAAAGATTTTGCTGTCTACTTGCTGAAAAGAGGGTCTTGGCACTCTTGTCTTTGACTAGGTATTCATTTTTAGTGAAAGAGACATCAAATCCACTATCACATAATTGACTTATGCTAAGTAAGTTGTGTCTTAATCCTTCAACCATAAGGACATTAGAGATTGAGGGAAGAGGAGGTTTACCACCAATTGTACCAACCCCAGTTACTTTTCCCTTTTAGTTGCCTCCGAAGGCAACATGTCCACCGTTCTTAGGTTGGAGGTCTTGGAAAATAGACCTTTCTCCTGTCATGTGTCGCGAGCAGCCATTGTCCAGGTACCAACAATGGTGTTTGCTTTGTCCTATTAAGGATATCTGCAACAGGAATTATTTTCTCTTTAGGTACCCATATTTTTCTGGGTCATTTTCTGTTAGTTCTAGGAGTCTGTGAAAACTTCCTTTTCTTCTTGTGAATACACTTATACATAAAATGTCCACTAAGGAGTTTAACATACTTTCTGTTGAGGGATTTGAAAGCTTTAGATAAGCCTTTGGATTCCTCTACTAGCTCTTCATAGGCATCATGCAATTCCTCAAATTCAAAATGTACCTCAGTTTCAGGTTCTGAGTCTGCATTGGCCAACAGATAGAGATTGGCCTCCTCCTTTGTCTCTTCTCCATCAGAAGATGTGCACTCAAGATCTTCCCATGTGGTCATCATTCCTTTCTTCTTCTTTCTGAAGATCTTCTTTTGAGGAGCTTTCTTTAAACGAGGGCACTCAGATTTGATGTGACCAGACTTCTTGCACTCATAGCAGACAATAGGGCTCTTGTCTGTTGATGTGGATTCCTTGTTGAATTTTCTGAAGGCTTCTCCTTTCTAAACTTCTTCTTTTTCCAAAGCTTTCTCATCTTTCTGGTCATGAGAGATGTCTCTTCATCACTATCATAATCGTCATCTCCAGACTTGTCTGTGTTACTAGCACACTCGTCTGCCTTTGAAGCTTTTAAGGCTTTAGATGCCTTCAGATCAGCCTTTATAGCAATGGCCTTGCCCTTTTTTATTGACACATCTTCATTGAGCTCTTGCTCATGAACAGTGACAGTGCCAAGAAGTTCATCCATAGTCAAGGTAGTAAGATCCTTGGTTTGAGATATAGCAGTGACAAGAGGTCTCCACTGCCTTGGAAGACTTCTGAGAATTTTGGCAACCTTCTCAGCATTTGTATCAATTTTACCAATAGACTTCAAACCATTTGTAATAGTTAGGGATCTTCCCATCATCTGAGCAACAGATTCACCTTCATCTATGGTGAATAGTTCATACTTTCTGACAAGCATAGAAATTTTTTATTCTTTTACTTTGACAGTTCCTTCATGTGTGATAGATAGAGAGTCCCACATTTCTTTAACAGAATCACAAGCACAAAATTTTTCAAATTCTTTTGGACTAAGAGCACAGATTTGAGCATATCTGGCTTTGTGGTTTAAATCCCACCTTGTCTTTTCTGTAGGTTTCCACTGAGTTTTTGGCTTATCTGAGTCATCATCATTCTTAGGAGTGTAGGGACCATCAGTGATGATATCCCAAAGATCGGAGTTTGTTGACAGAATGAACCAGTGAAATATGTAATATCTCGATTTTCAAGTTATTCTATTTAAAAAGTATTTAAGTAATTGTATTTTACTGGAGGGTCTAGAAAGCGAAATAAAATAAATTAAGAATATAGTCGAGCTCTACGATATCCTAGGAAGCTATGATTAAATTTTGGGTCGAGAACTCAGACGGAGCCCGGTTTGCGTTTTTCACTGACAGTGGTGTTTTACTACTATCAAGACTTTTTGGACTCGTGAATGAGACAATTAGTCTTAGAATCACGCTTCCTACATTTTCAAAAAAATGGGTTTTGACCTTCAAAAATAAAAATAATATAAACTATTCGGGCGAAAACTCGAACTGGGAGCCAAACGGAGCCGAATAGGGATTTACCAGGACCCGCTAACGGATAAATTTGATGTCACATCAAGTCACATCCCCTGGGAAGCGTGCCATGACTCGCCACTGTCATAATGACAAACGAAAATAATTGGACGCGAAAAGATCAAAATGCCCTTGATTTTTTTCTTAAAGGACATTTATGTCCCTAAAATATCTAAAAAGTGTATGACTCTCTCCCCTCCATCTTCTTCTTCTTCCTTTCTTTTTTCTTCTTCTCCATTTCTCCATTTTTCTTCAACACTTTACCTCCATTTTTCTCAAGCTTCCACAAGGATTTTCAAGAAACTTTGTGAAGCAAAGTCGATCACCTCATCCTCAGTCATCTAAGAGGTATAGACTTCTCTCTTAAGCGCTCAATCTTCATTTTCTCCATTAAATTTCATGAGTTTCAAGTTTAAGCTTTCAAATTTCAAAAATCTCTAAAAAATTGTAGAAAAATCCTTTTAATGTCAAACCAATTTCTATAATCTAGTTTCATCCTTTACTATCATATTCCAAGAGAATGAAATCAAATAATCTTCCTAGCCTATTTAAATTCAAGGAACTGAACCTATGACTATTTGGGGGAAATGGGTTTTGGTTCAATTTTTGTGAAATGATTCTTGATTTCACCTATTTCATTCCTTAATCATGTAATCCAAGTGATTAGGAAGTCAAAACAAACTCTCAACTATTTTTAATGGTGATGGCCGAAACCCTAAGTTTTAGTTTAAGGGGTTTTGGTTCAAATATTTGATAATTGATCATTGATTATGTCTTAGGTATACTTAAGGATCATTGATCCAAGAGTTAGTAGAATTTCAACATCCCTAGCCTATTTAATTAAATGGGGGTAGAACCTTGGCCATTTGGACTGAAGCGTTTTTGATTTAACTATATTGATTTTTGGTTGTGGGTTGTTGTAGGGAATCTGATGGTGTTCGAATGTTCGACAACGCGCACGATTGACAGTTGACAGTTGCGGAGCCGTAGCCGGAGTCGTACGGGAACATCACTAAGGTGGGGGAAAGAACCACGATATCGTCGGGGAGGCAAGATTTAAAATAATATATATTGATATGCGTAGGGCGACCCAAACCCTACTAGAGGTCGTTTGATCGATAGGTTGATATTAGCGTATATTGAGGATGTATGCTCTGTGATTGGATATTTATTATCATATATGTGATATTTATGTTATGCCTATTATATGCTTATGATTAATTAAATATTAGTTATCTGAGTTGATATTGTTTGTTGAACCTGTTTCTGGTTATTGTTGATGTGTTGTTGTGACTGTTGATACCTGAGTAGAGATAGGCAGTAAATTATGATAAGTTGGGAGATGAATGTGTGGTGAGAAAGTCGAGGATATATATATATATATATATATATATATATATATATATATATATATATATATATATATATATATATATATATGTACATATAAATATGTGTGTGTCGTAGTGCTTAACCTAGAGATACAGTTGATCTGTTGATGTGGTGATATAAAGTCAATACCTAGTTAAGCCGGAGGAAAGTTGTCGTGGTTGTTTATAAGTCGTGGTTGAGGCACTAAGTGTTGATCCTAAGATGAGTCGGTGAGATTCATGTTGCATAGTTGTTGTTCATCACTGTGTTGGCAAACGGGGGATTCCGATCTTGCCTGCGGAGAGATGATCGTACCGATTAGTTGTTAACGGAGGGGCGAATATCCCGACCTGGCCAGTGGGCGGGGGCATATGTCGTTACTGTAAGTTGCGCTGTTGACGAGCGAATATTCCGACTAGGCCTGTGGGCGGGGGAATATGTCGTACCCATGAGATGAGTTGAGCCTGCGGGCTGTTGGCCGAACCTTTCATTACGGGGGTGGAACAGAGATGAACGAGACATCTTGATCTGTTGGGGATGTCGCGTCGTGATCGCGTCCATATAGTTGTCAGTTGCATAAGTATGAGAGACAGTAGTTAAGAGATAATTATCTGGGAGTTGTTTGGCTGTCGCTATTGTGCTGGTAAGTGTTGCTATCTATATAAATTATTTTATATAGCTGTTTTCCCATATATGATGAATTGTTGTTTCTTATCCCCTCTATTTTCTATGTCGTATCTTGTATTCTCGACTGTACGAGAAGATCCTGTTGAGGAACTGCCGGAGGAAATTGATGGCACACCTGTTGAGCCTGATGCTGGCGGGAGAGCCTTGGATCCCAATGCTGGGGGACCTTGAGCTGCTCCATGTAGAGGACGACCGTCTCTGGGAGACTGACTACTCTCAGCGAAGAGTAGTGTATACGGGCCCGACTACCGTATACGTTAGAGTCGTGGTTGGGTAGACAGTGTTAGTTTTGTTATGGCCAGTACATGGGTTTGAGTAAAATGTATTTTTGGGGCGAGGGGAGGAAGTCCGATATATTTTATTTTACTGCTATGCTTTCAGTTTTTATTTGTGGCGTATTCTGAAGTCTTTTATAATTGGTATCAGTTGTTGTAGGCTCTACTGATGGAGTCAGTACTATTATGTTTGTATAAATTATTATGGTATCAGTGTGCGGTTTGTTTTAAATATTTCCGCATTTTTATATTACCACACTACGCAGTGATGCTAAGAATACGAGTTTGGGTTACCAATGGGACCTCCGAGGAAGGGGTTGTCTCATTTTATGGTATCAGAGCAGTTTGATTCTTAATCAAGGACTACTTGGGTTAGGTTGTAATTTATGGCCGTGTCTAGTTAAACCCGCACGGGGTATTGACTATGCTTAGAAGTTGAGTAGAGTGTCCGATACGCGAGTTATTGTAAGAGGTAACTGTTCGAACATTTGTGAGGCATATGATGCATGCATATGATAATATGGTCTTGTGTGTCTTACAAATGTGAGCTGATAATTTCTTCCACAGAGAATTATATGGCTCGCGGGCGACCTAGAGGACGTGGCAGGAGGGTCACAACGAGTGCCGCTGAAATCGAAAATGGTTACGAAGGAAATTCCCACGTTGGTGATGGGAAATTCCTATGTTGGTGATAGCAACAGCAATGCTGCATCAGACGCTGCAGAACGCTCAACTACTACAATTGACCATGTAGCAACAACAAAGACAGAATCAGCAAGGTGAAGTCGTAAGGGAAGACACCGGGTTGAATACTTTTCTGAAAAGGAAGCCGCCGCAGTTCAATGGCGACTTCAATCTAGAAGGAGCTAAACTCTGGATACAAGAGCTGGAGAAAATCTTTGCGACAATGCATTGCCGTGAGGACTGAAAAGTTACTTATGCATCCTTCATGCTGATGGGAGGTGCAGAACTGTGGTGGAAAGGCGAGCAGAGGATGCTTGAAGCAGAAGGTCGAGTTATCAACTCGGGACTGTTTCAGGAATGTTTCCTGGAGAAGTATTTCCCCAGGATGATGAGAAGAGAAAAAGAGAAAGACTTTATGGGTCTGAAGCAAGGGACCATGTCTATTGGGGAGTATGCTGCAAGATTTGAGGCGCTGCTCAAATTTTATGAATTTTACCGGAGGTTCCCTAACGAAGAATGGGTTTGCAATCGTTTTGAGGACGGCCTGAAGTATGATTTGCAGAGGGTGATTGCACCGCTGAATATCACCCGACTGCCCGAAATGCTGGAGAGATGTTCAGTCATTGAGAACATCGACCTGAAACGAGAGCTGCAGCAAGGCAGAACTGGAGGACCTACTCGATGATTTGACCAGAGGGGTCGAGGAGGAAAGGAAAGATATCAGACGGGACAGAGGCCTTATGACCATCAAACGACAAGACCAGCTGAAGGACTACTCCAACCAAGTGGCTGCTTCAGGTGTGGAGGATCATGTCCGATTCGAGATTGTCTGATAAAGGAGACTCGCCAGTGTTTCAGATGTGGCCAAGTGGGTCACATAGCGCCAGAATGTACACAAGGAGCGAGGTACAACACAGGCGGGCAGGGCCCAATGACCAGGACCCAAGGAACCGGACAGCAAGCAGCGAGACCACAAGCGGCCGGAAGGGTATTTACTATACGAGGAGCTAAATCCTCTCAATCCCCTGATCTTATACAAGGTATGTGCCTAGTCTCAGGTAAACTCTTGTCTGTATTTTTTGACTCGAGAGCTACTCATTCCTTCATATCCCAAGAGTGTGTGGATCATTTAAAATTGTCTGTTTCTTTACTTCCCCAGGACTTAACTATTTCTACTCCTACCAGTAATTCTTTGACAACCATAATTGTTTGTTTAAATTGTCCTATTGTCGTTGAGAACCAAACTTTTTCTGTTGATCTCGTTTGTTTGCCTATGCAACAACTTGATATAATTTTTGGCATGGATTGGCTTTCGGCTAACCATGTAGTGTTAGATTATTCTAAAAAGACCTTATCATTCCCTGAGCAATCTAGATTGATGTCTGTCAATGATAGTAAGCTAGGTAGTAAATCTCAGAAACACGTGTTGCTACTCTCTATGGAAGCTAAGGAATCTCTAAAGTTGGATTCGTTTCCTGTAGTACGAGAGTTTCCGGAAGTTTTCCCTGATGACGTTCCGGGTTTACCCCTGGAAAGAAAAATAGAGTTCGCTATAGATCTCGTACCGGGAACTTGACCGATTTCGATAGCATCTTATCGAATGGCCCCAGCGGAGTTAGAACAGCTGAAAAAGCAGTTTGACGACATGTTGGATAAGGAGTTTATAAGACCGAGTGCTTCACCTTGGGGAGCGTCGGTGCGGTTCGTCAAGAAGAAGGACAGAAGTTCAAGGCTGTGCGTGGATTATCGACAGCTGAACAAGGTGACAATCAAGAATAAGTATCTGTTGCCTAGGATTGACGATTTGATGGACCAGTTGAAAGGAGCAGTTGTATTTTTGAATATTGACTTAAGATCTGGTTATCACTAGATTCGAGTCAAGTGGGAGGATATACCGAAGACGGCTTTTAGGAGTCGGTATGGACACTACGAGTATCTGGTTATGCCTTTTGGTGTAACTAATGCTCCAGCAATGTTCATGGATTACATGAACCAGATTTTTCGACCGTTCTTAGATAGGTTTGTTGTTGTATTTATCAACGACATTCATATTTATTCCCTTAATCGGGAAGAACATCAGGAACATCTTAAGATTGTGCTTCAAGTGTTAAAGGACCTACAACTTTATGCAAAGTTGTCCACGTGTGAATTCTGGTTAGAAGAAGTGCAATTCTTAGGTCATGTGATTAATCGTGATGGGATAGCAGTAGATCCAGCAGAGGTTGAAGCTGTAGTGCAATGGGAAAGCCCTAAGTCAGTGAGTGAAATACGGAGTTTTCTGGGCTTAGCTAGATATTACCAAAGGTTCATCGAAGGATTCTCGAAGATCGCATTGCCTATGATGCATCTAACTAGGAAGGGAGTATCCTTTGAATGGATGATGAATGCGAGAAAATTTTTCAGGAGCTGAAAAGGAGGTTGACTACATCACCAGTACTGACATTACCGGATTCTTTCGGACAATTTGACGTGTACTGTGATGCGTTATAACAAGGATTAGGTTGTGTTCACGAGAGGAATTATCCGACTCATGATTTGGAGCTAGTAGCTATAGTGTTTGCTTTAAAGGTTTGGCGACACTATTTATATGGAGGTAAGTTTACGGTGTATAGTGACCATAAGAGTTTAAGGTACCTATTTGATCAGAAAGAGTTAAATATGAGGCAAAGGAGGTGGCTGGAATTCATCAAAGATTATGAATTTGATCTGCAATACCATCCAGGAAAGGCGAATGTAGTGGCGGTTGCGTAAAGTAGGAAATCTTTACACATATCTGCTATGATGGTAAAAGAGCTAGAACTGATTGAACATTTTAGAGATCTGAACCTAGGTATGGAATTATCTAGACATAAGGTACACCTAGGAATGGTCACAGTAACGAGCGACTTTTTGAAGACGATCAAGGAGAAGCAAGAAGTTGATCAATATCTTCAAAAAGTAAAGGAACAAGTGACGGAAGGCAGAACTTCTGAGTTTAGGATGAATCAAGATGGAGTCTTGAGGTACGGAGATAGAATTTGTGTGCCAATGGATATAGAGCTAAGAAGAATGATCTTAGAGGAAGCACACAAGAGTAGGTTGAGTTTTCATCCAGGAGCTACCAAGATGTACCAAGACTTAAAGAAAATGTTTTGGTGTCCCGGAATGAAGAAAGAAGTAGCGGAGTATGTGTTGGATTGATTGTTGTGTCAGATGGCAAAGATAGAACACCAAAAGCCAGCGGGACTGCTCCAATCTTTAGATATCCCAGAATGGAAATGGGATGGTATATCTATGGATTTCGTGGTTGGTCTGCCAAGAACTAGCAAGAGACATAATGCAATTTGGATAATTGTCGATAGGTTGACGAAGTGTGCTCACTTCCTACCTATTGGCGAAAGTTATACGTTGGCGACCCAAATCTACATCAAGGAAGTAGTAAGGTTGTATGGAGTGCCTTTTAGTATTGTTTTCGACAGAGATCCTAGATTTACATCTAGATTCTGGAAGCAGTTACATAAGGCTTTGGGAACGAAGTTGAGGTTGAGTTCTGCTTATCATCCTCAGACGGATGGTCAATCGGAACAAACGATTCAATCATTGGAAGATCTCTTAAGAGCTTGTGTTTTGGAACATACAGGAAGCTCGGATGAGTTCCTACCATTGATTGAGTTCACCTATAACAATAGTTTTCATTTGAGCATAGGAATGACACCTTACGAAGCATTGTATGGCAGGAAATGTAGAACACCTTTGTGTTGGTATGAGAATGGAGAAAGTCAAGTACTAGGACCGGAGGTAGTGCAACAAATGACGGAACAAATCAAGAGGATAAGGGAGAAGATGAAAATCGCACAGGACAGACAAAAGAGTTACAGCGATAAGAGGAGGAGACCTTTAGAATTCCAGGAAGGAGACCATGTATTTCTGAAAGTGACTCCGAGAACTGGAATCAGCAGAGCAATAAAATCTAGAAAGCTTACCCCTAGATTCATTGGACCATTTCAAGTTCTTCGCCGATTTGGTGCTGTAGCCTATCATATCGCTTTACCACCAAACCTATCCAACCTTCATAATGTCTTTCATATTTCTCAATTAAGAAAGTACTTCCCTGATCCATCACACATCTTAGAAACAGAGTCAATACAATTGAGGTAGAACCTTGAGTATGAGGCTTTACCTGTAAGGATCGTGGATAGAAGGATAAAGGAATTCAGAGGTAAACACATTCCGTTGGTTAAAATCGTATGGGACGAAGCTACGGGAGACGCTACCTGGGAACACGAAGAAGACATGCGGCAACAATATCCGAGCCTATTTTAAAAAGGTACGTCAAATTTCGAGGACGAAATTCTTTTTAAGTGTGGTAGTAATGTAACACCCCGATTTTCAAGTTTTTCTATTTAAACAGTATTTAAGTATTTGTATTTTATTGGACGGTCTAGAAAGCAAAATAAAATAAATTAAGGACATAGCCGAGCTCTACGATATCGTAGGAAGCTATAGTTAAATTTTCGGTCGAGAACTCAAACGGAGCCCGGTCTGCGTTTTTCACTGAAAGTAGTGTTTTGCTACTATCAAGACCTAATTTGGACTTGTGAACGAGACAGTTAGTCTTAGAATTAAGTTTCCTACATTTTTAAAAAAATGGGTCTTGACCTCAAAAATAAAAATAATATAAACTATTCGGACGAAAACTCGAACCGGGAGCCAAACGGAGCCGAATAGGGATTTACTGGGACCCGCTAACGGATAAACTTGATGTCACATCAAGTCACATCACCTCGGGAAGCGTGTCATGACTCGCCACTGTCATAATGACAAACGAAAATATCTGGACGCGAAAAGACCAAATGCCCCTGGTCTTTTTCCTAAAAGACATTTATGTCCTTAAAATATCTAAAAAGTGCATGACTCTCTCTCTATCTCTCTCTCTCTCTCTCCCCTTAACTTCGGCCACTCCACTCTCTCTCTCTCCCATCCATCTTGTTCTTCTTCATTTCTTTTCTCTTCTTCTCCATTTCTCCATTTTTCTTCAACACTTTACCTTCTTTTTTCTCAAGCTTCCACAAGGATTTTCAAGAAACTTTGTGAAGCAAAGTTGATCACCTCATCCTCCTATATCATCTAAGAGGTATATACTTCTCTCTTGAGCTCTCAATCTTCATTTTCTCCATTAAATTTCATGAGTTTCAAGTTTAAGCTTTCAAACTTCAAAATTCTCTAGAAAATTGTAGAAAAATCCTTTTAATGTCAAACCAATTTCGATAATCTAGTTTCATCCTCTAATATCATATTCCAAGATCATAAAATAAAATAATCTTCCTTGCCTATTTAACTTGAAGGAACCGAACCTATGACTATTTGGGGGAAATGGGTTTTGGTTCAATTTTTGTGAAATGATACTTGATTTCACCTATTTCATTCCTTAATCATGTAATCCATGTAATTAGGAAGCCATCAAACTCTCAATGATTTTTAATGGTGATGGCCGAAACCCTAAGTTTTTGGTTTAAGCGGTTTTGGTTCAAATATTTGATAATTGATCATTGATTATGTCTTAGGTATGCTTAAGGATCATTGATCCAAGAGTTGATAGAATTTCAACATCCCTAGCTATTTAATTAAATAGTGGCAGAACCTTGGTCATTTGGGCTAAAGGGTTTTTGATTTAACTGTATTGATTTCTGGTTGTGGTTTGTTGCAGAGAATCCGACGGTGTTCGAACGTTCGACAAAGCGCACGATTGACAGTTGCAGAGCCGCCGCCGGAGTCACACTGGAACATCACTAAGGTGGGGGAAAGAACCACGATATCGTCGGGGAGGCAAGATTTAAAATAATATATATTGATATGTGTAGGGCGAAGCAAACCCTACTAGAGGTCGTTTGACCGATAGGTTGATATTAGCGTATATTGAGGATGTATGCTCTGTGATGGGATATTTATTATCATATATGTGGTATTTATGTTATGCCTATTATATGCTTATGATTAATTAAATATTATTTATCTGAGTTGATATTGTTTATTGAATTTGTTTCTGGTTGTTGTTGATGTGTTGTTGTGACTGTTGATGTCTGAGTAGAGATAAGCAGTAAATTATGATAAGTTGGGAGATGAATGTGTGGTGAGAAAGTCGAGGATATATATATATATATATATATATATGTGTGTGTGTGTGTGTGTGTGTGTGTGTGTGTGTGTCGTAGTGCTCAACCTAGAGATACAGTTGATCTGTTGATGTGATGATATAAAGTCGATACCCGGTTAAGCCGGAGGAAAGTTGGTCGTGGTTGTTTATAAGTCATGGTCGAGGCACTAAGTGTTGATCCTGAGATGAGTCGGTGAGATTCATGTTACATAGTTGTTGTTCATCACTGTGTTGGCATACGGGCGATTCTGATCTTGCCTGCGGGGAGATGATCGTACCGATTAGTTGTTAACGGACAGGAGAATATCCCGACCTGGCCTGCAGGCGGGGGGATATGTCGTTATCGTAAGTTGCGTTGTTGACGGGCGAATATTCCGACCTGGCCTGCGGGCGGGGGGATATGTCGTTACCGTAAGTTGCGTTGTTGACGGGTGAATATTCCGACCTGGCCTGCGGGCAGAGGAATATGTTGTACCCATGAGACGAGTTGAGCCTGCAGGCTGTTGGCCGAACCTTTCATTACGGGGGTGGCACAGAGATGAATGAGACATCTTGATCTGTTGGGGATGTCGCGTCGTGATCGCGTCCATATAGTTGTCAGTTGCATAAGTGTGAGAGACAGTAGTTAAGAGATAATTATCTGGGAGTTGTTTGGTTATTGTTGTTGTGCTGCTGAGTGTTGCTATCTATATAAATTATTTTATATAGCTTTTTTCCCATATATGACGAATTGCTGTTTCTTATCCCCTCTATTTTCTATGTCCTATCTTTTATTCTCGACTGTACGAGAAGATCCTGTTGAGTAACTGTCGGTGGAAATTGATGGAACACCTGTTGAGCCTGATGCTGACGGGAGAGCTTCGGATCCTAATGCTGGGGGACCTTGAGCTGCTATATGCAGAGGAAGACCGTCTCTGGGTGATTGACTACTCTCAGCGAAGAGTATTGTATACGGGCCCGACTACCGTATACGTTAGAGTCATGGTTGGGTAGACGGTCTTAGATTTGTTATGGCCAGTACATGGGTTTGAGTGAAATGTATTTTTGGGGCCAGGAGAGGAGGTCCGATGCATTTTATTTTATTGCTATGCTTTCAGTTTTTATTTGTTGCGTATTCTGAAGTCTTTTATAATTGGTATCACTTATTGTAGGCTCTTCTGATGGAGTCAGTACTATTATGTCTGTATAAATTATTATGGTATCAGCGAGCTGTTTGTTTTGAATATTTCCGCCTTTTTATATTACCACGCTACGCTGTGACGCTAAGAATACGAGTTTGGGTTACCAATGGGACCTCCAAGGTCAAAATCTTTCTTTCCAATAGTTGTAGTTTGCACCATTGAAAAAAGGGGGTCTGGTCATGGTAGCTCCATCAGATTAGGTGCTTCCACTTGAGCTTGCTCCTGTAGTCATTGTCTATTCTTCGGGATCTTTTCTCTACACTGTTAGGTGCTCAACCCAGAGGCTGAGCTCTAATACCAACTGAAATAGACAGATGTAAACACTAGAAGGGGGGTTGAATTGTGTTTACCAGATTTAAATAAAAAAAGAAACTTTTTCACAAGTACAACAGAGAGCAGACAAGTGTTTTAAGTCAAAGCAATTAGACAAGCAACTTGTCTGAAGGTTTTCACCGAGAAACACACAATCATGCAAGTTGAAAAATAGATTGATAAACACAGTTAGAACCTCCTTGGTTAAGAGATAGTTAAGACAAATAATCAAACTAAAGAAATGTGGGATAGAGACATTAAACACAGCAGATTTATCCTGGTTCACCCCTTAATAACTGAGGCTACGTCTAGTCCTTGGCAGCACCAAGTTTTCGCAACTACAACTGGTCCGGTTACAGGGTAGACAAGTATTCTTTGCTCACCTAGCCTCTTCAAGTTCTAACACAAGTATTGTTTTCTCACCTAGCCGCTTCAGGCTCAATCAGATTTCTTTGAGAGAAGAAGTTAATTAATTAAAACTTGCAAGTCTTTCACAAGCACTCAGATGAGTGTATTAAATGTGAAGTTTTGAAAGACTGCATATTAACTTCAAATGATTGAAGAATGAAGAATGAAAGAATGAAGTTATAAGTGCACAGATTAATTGCTTTTTGCATGTTATGATTAGGGCTAGCAAAATAATCCATGGACCCATTATCCATCCGGTCCATCCATGAAAAAATCCATCCAACTCATCCATTTATAAATAAAAAAATAAGTGGGTTGGATTGGATTGGATTCTCTTTTTTAATGGATGGTTCATGACTCGTCCAATTGCTTTTTGTAAACCCGTTGAACTAGGAAAAAATAACATAATGGATTTTTTTTACCCATTCCAATTTCCAAATTATTTGTCACAAACTAAAAAAAAAAATTCAAGTTTGTTGATTAGTCTTCTTATCCATGGATTCTATATGAAGTAGTGGAAAAGAATAATAATTTTTTTTTTATTTTTTTAGTCCTTAGGACAAATTTCTTTCATTGCGTTAACCATGACTAGCAACAGGAGTTTATAGTGTCAGGTTGCCCATCAACCATGACTTATGACTAACCATAAAACTATAGTGTTACTATGGTACAGAAGTTTCACTCATAACTTTCCTATAGAATTTCCTGAAAATGTCTTTTTTATTCTCAATACAAAAAACCTTGGACCGGCATGACCGATCAACAGCCTACCAATTCGCCAGCCGACCGACCGACCCAATCTGTAGGCTTGTATGTGAAAAATATTAAAATAAAAATGGATGGGTTGGATATCCATCCATATAAAAATGATTAATGGATGGGTTTGATGTTTTTTATTAAATGGGTCATTGAATTTTTTTAGTACATTTTTTATGGATTGAAATGGATTGATGAATTATTTTTGACACATCCATTATAATCAGAATCAAAGTCCATCTGATCCATCCGTTTGCCACCCCTAGTTGTGATAGTTTTCTGTTGGAATCTTCAATGTCTTCTTCATTAAATAGTCTTCAAAGAATTGAAGTCATTAGAGACATTCCTTGACAGCTTGATTTCTTGCAGATCTTCATTAAATGCAAATAGAGTCGTTCTGGACAGCTATTAATGCTTGAGGAACGTTAATTGTTCTCTAACATAGGAAGGACAAAGTATTCTGATGTAGCATCAATCATTTCAGTCCTTTAGAAACGTTTTTTGTTCTTTACAAACAAACTTTCCCTTTCCGTGTATCTTCCAATTGTACTCAGGGATAAAGTTCTTTTGTTGTACTTCCATTCTAAGTTACGAGAATACTTTATTGGCTGGACTTCTGATTTATTGATCTTTGTGAAAGAAGTCTCTAATCTTAAATGAGGTCCTTCACCGTAAATCAACAGACGGGTGAACAACTTCCTTAGATGAGTTGACTTTTAGATTAGAAGGTCAAGATCTTTTTGTAAGCTTTAGACAAGTGAACTTTCTTTGTTCAGACTGGTGATTTCAAGCTTCGTTTTAGTATAGACAAGTGATTAAGCTTATCATATTGAACAAATGTTTAGTTTTCATCAAAACTTAGGTAAATGCATATTAGTCATTTTGGAGACTCAACACTGTGGAACTTCTTCTTCCTTTTCTCATTGAGATCGTCATACCAGGTATGGGGGAAAGAGGTCAATATGAATATATAGATTTTGGGGTAGCATAAGATTAAGGGTTAACCCATGACCCTAGTTGTATGTTGTTATATGATGTATTTAATGTTTGAATCCCGATTGGCATGTTTGTATGTTGTCACATGATGTATTTGATGTTTGAATCCTGATTGGCATGTCCGTGTGTTCGTAAAACATGAAGATATTGATAAGGGGTGAGATACTAGCCCAATAGATTAGTCAAAGAACCTTAAAATTGATTTGAGTGTTTAGAACCTAGAGAACTCTAAGTGCCAGATCTGAGAGTGCTGCAATGGGGTTGAGCACGCCCGTGCTCAATACTCAGTGAAGGTGCACGTCCATGCTGCAATCCAGTACGTCCATGTTCGTACAACAGCGAACAAGCACACCCGTGCTCAAGAGCAACATGCCCGTGCTTCGCAATTGGCGTTTCAGTATGCTCGTGCTTTAGTGTGCACGCCCGTGTTCAGGCCATGCATGACCGTGTACCCGGGCAAATCTAAGAGCACTTCTCATACTTAGTTAAAAGAAGTTTAAATAACCTTTTGGAATAATGATATGATAAATAAGATTACAGTTTGTGACCTTGAGGATAATTAATGGAACTAAGATAATGTTTTTAATAAATACTTAAGGCTTAGATATAAGATTAAATCTAACCCTTAATGAAGATAATGATAAGTTAAGACTTAAGTGGAGACTCAATAATAAAGAAGCTTAATGATGAAGATGGAGGTGTTAATAGTAACGATGTGTTGCTAGTGTTGATGTTGTTGGTTAAGACGGCAACAATAAGTTATCGCACATTGATGTTGTTAATGATCATCGTTGATGGTCAAATTATGCTGATAATGATCATCGTTGATGGTCAAGGATTAATAGTCATTGTTGATGGTTATGATGGTGGCTGGTTGGACATATGTTTGTATGTTTGTTGAACATTGCATGTATCATTGCATAGATATGATAGTTTGGGCGGAAAGCAAATGATGAATCGCGACGGTGGAAGCCACGATGAGTGTTATCCCGGCCTTGAGGGTAGAGTTGGATAAGGAGGTTCCATTATGGCATAGACTTGCAACCTGTGGTCGGAGTGTCCTATCGACAACCTGACTACCCTGATGAGCCACAATAAGTTATCAGGATTAGTGTGAGAGTATCCACGGACGTCACTCATGGTTTGGTGAGTGTTCCAACGTCGATGCAGGATGATCAACATGGATATGTACTCCTAATCGCCTTTCAGAGTTAGAGTTGATGGATCCATATGTGCATGGAGTAGTCATGTTGCGTCGCATTGCATGCATACTTTAACATGATATAATATGTGTTGTATGATTGTGTGCTGCATGCTCATCTTGTTAACTATTCCGTTACCGTTTTATATTCATAAGTACGCTTTCTTACCCCCGATCTTTGTTGTTTCTATGCATGTTCCTTGGTTTATGCAGAGGAGGGTGAACCAGCTGTTGAGGAGTGATCCCGAGAAGATCGCTTACTCGTAGTTAGGTTGTTAGTTTATGTTTAAGTTGTTATCCGATGTGTTTTCGGTATTTTCAGTATACCAGCTCTGATATTTGACATCAGGCTTTTGGGTTTTGTTTTCTTTATGTTTTTCAGCAGTTGTTAGGTTATGTTTTAAACGTTTGGATCATGTGCTACTTGCTACCTTTTATGTTAAGTTTTATTTAACTTACATATTTTATTTTATTATATATTATATGCAGGGTAGTGGATGTCACATTAAGTAGTATCAGAGTCGGTCTGTCCTACAGGCCGGGGTATGTGTCTGTTGTGTTTTCTTCTGGATACTCTTATATGATTGCCAATGACAATGGTATAGAGTATTAAGTGTTTGGTGTTCGCTTTGGCTTAACTTTCTATGTTAAGTGGTTTGCTTTGGAAGATGTAAGAAGTTATGGCTGGTAAGAACGACCATGCGATCGCTGACGCTCTAGCACTGTTAGCTAATGTCATTGCTCATAACAACAATCGGAATCAGAATCATCATGGTGGAGCTGCTGAGTTTTGGGGTTTGGATATGTTCCAAAGGAACAACCCGCCTTCGTTCGAAGGAGCTTTGGACCCGAAAGGTGCTCAGTCCTGGATCTGTGAGCTCGAAAAGATCTTTTGGGCGAGGCATGTACGAATGCGCAGAAGGTGACCTATTCTACCTACATGCTAGTGGAGGAAGTGGAACACTGGTGGGAGAACTACCGCCAGCACTTGGAGGCTGAAGGCATAGTTGTTACTTGGAATGCCTTCAAGGAGAGGTTCTTGGGGAAATATTTTCCAGCCGGCTTTCGTGACAAGAAGGAGATGGAGTTTCTGGCTTTGACTCAAGGAAGCATGTCTATTGGAGAGTATGCTGCCAAGTTTGAAGAGGTCTCACGTTACTATCCACTGTACCAACATGCAATGGATGAATGTTCCATGTGTGTGAAGTTCATGAATGGTTTGCGTCCAGAGATCAAGCAAGCCATCAACTATCAGGAGATCTGTGCTTTCCCTACCTTGGTGAACAAATGTAGAATTTTCGAGGATGACTACAAGTCTAGAATTTCTCGGCTCAAGAGTTCTGGTTTTGAAGGTAATAAGAAGATGACCCTGCAAGATAAAGGGGAGCGACATCTGGCACCGGTAAGCCGTGACTTCAAGTATTCCAGGAAGAAGTTGTAGTATGCGACGAGACCAACTAGTGATGAAGGATCTATCGCCTTTAGGCTAATCAAGTGTGGCAAGTGTGGTAGAGGCCACTTCACTCGTGAGTGCAAGAAAACTGATGTCATTTATTTCAAGTGTGGGAAGCCTGGTCACATAAGTCGTGATTATGGTGGAGCGAAGAGTGAGCCGCAAAGCATCAGTAAGAGTTCTCAGGAAAATCGACTGAAGACAAGTGGAAGAGTCTTCACCCTCAGTGGAGCTAAAGCCTCTCAATCTGAAGACATGTTTTAAGGTAAGTGTCTCGTTAAAGGGACTCCTTCCTTTGTGTTGTTTGGTTTAGATGTTTTGCTTTTTCCTTTGTTCACATGTCTGTGTTAGAGATCTTAAGTTGTTTGTTCCCTGTCTTGAGTATAATCTAGTTGTTGTTGCACCCATAAGTAAGTCTGTTATCACTTCTCATATGTTGTAAAGGTTGTTCTATTTTTCATTAATAATAGAACTTCATAGTTGATCTTGTGTGTATTTACCTATTAAACAATTAGATGTTATGGACTGGTTGTTTGCCAACCAAGTCCGAGCTTGTAGAAATTTCGAGGACGAAATTTTTATAAGGGGGTGAAATTGTAACCCCTTAGTTTTTGCTTGCTTGTTATAAAGTGTTGGTATGTGATATCTATAGTTTATACGCTTATTATAGATGTCTAGGAACGTGTTTTGGGTAATTTGCCTTAAAAAAGGACCAAATCAATGAACTGGATGTGTGAGGAGGTCTGTGCTCTTAGAGAAAACTGGAGTGTTATACTTTTGAGTTATAAGATTACACAGAAAAATAATGATGTGACATTCCTGATAGAATTCTTGAAACCAATCCATCCCAAATAGTCAAATAGTGAGACCGACAGATAATTAAAAACTTCCTATCCATGCTATTTCATCCGCATGTTAGTATCAACGAGATAAATATATACCAGGTAGTCTCTACTAATTTTGTGGCCTTAGACAAAAGATTATTAAAGAAACTTAGTATAATGTATATAAATTATCAATCTTCATATTATTATTATTTTTTATTGAAATTAGGACTATTAGTGTTTTCAACATCATCTGAAAGTGACCAATAAGGGTTGACACATCTAGTCAAGTCTTCCACCCACACTTGCTGTGGTTTGGGTTCGATTATCAGGTTTTCCTTGTTGGTAGACAATATGTAAATTCCACTATAAATCATTGTTAAAGTTGGTGGTCTTCTCTGATCTTACAAGGGGACGTGCCTTCCCCTAATCTAAACTTTATTAAATAAAAAAAAATCATCTACAAGTGATTGTTCTATCACATTTTCATCAATTGAACTAGTTGTTACATCTTTTTGCGAATAGTAAGAAATTATTTAGTAGCACCACATTGAGATTGGATTATTTTTTCAACTTTTCTTCTATTTTTCAAAACCAGACTCATATTTTCTATTTGACATTTCATATTGCTACAAAGTATAAAAAATAAAATAAAAAAAGCAACAATAAAAAATATAAATAAAATAGATGTTGCAAAATAAATAGGAAAAACTTGATAAAATGATAAAACCTAGAAACAAAGAGAATTGCATGTCGATATTATCTACTGTAACAATTGATATCGATTTATTATCCCTTTTTGAGTTCATTTCAAAAGAATATGAACATAAGAAAAAAAAGAGAGAAAAGAAAAAGAGAGCTAAAAAAATCTAAACAGAAAATATTGAAGTTTTATGAATTATATAAATAAATAATAAAGTAACTGTTAACGGTCAATAATAACTAACAAGAATGTGAATAATAATAAGTAAGAAAAATAATAATAAGCTAACTTTGGAAACTATTAATAGTAAGTAACAAGAATAATAAGTGAGAAAAATAAAGGTTAGCGAACTTTAAAAATGGTCAATAGTAATTATCAATAATGTACAATAATAATAATGAGAATTTGAGGTCTAAGATAATTGTCTCACTTGCATTACCCTATACACGGCCTTGAGTTTGTATACAAGATTAGGGTAGGGCTCTCCCTTGGGTATAATTAGCATAATAGATTAAACATATTTCTCACTTACTAACATGTGATTGATCCAAATGATAACGAGTTCAGATCCCTTAAATAAGTGATAAGAGATTTGATTTCTGACTCTTATACATGGAAAAAACTTGGTTGGGAGGGGACAATCCTTAAATGTCGTCCAGGTCCCCCGATGGATATTAGTCACTGCTTACGATGGTGGATACTTCATACCAATAACATGGTTACTAAAACAAACCCTACTTGTCACAATAAGTTCATACATAACATGTGTCTAATAACATTTGACTTAATAACAATATTATTAATCATTATTCGAATTTAAATAATGTGATCCGGTTATATTGATATCCCATTATCAACTGAGGTTGACGTGAGTGGTTAAAGGCCTCTCGCCCCTTAACCAAGGTCTCGGGTTCGAGCCTTGGATATGGAAAAAACCTCAGCTGGGAGGGATGTCACCCATTGAGGTGCCGAATAAACTCCTGCTGGAGATTAGTCCCTGTCTCAGGTTGGCGGTGGGATACTCCTGGAAGTAGATCAAAAAAAAAAAAATATTGATATCCCATTATTATGTGTCTTGTAACTCACGCTGTAACGACCCGGACTGCTTTAAGGATTGTCAACTGTCCCCACAAACCAACACGAGTCTCTTCAGCGTGTTTTGTCCTCACTCACACGGTTCGTAGCAAAACTTCCCAGGAGGTCACTTATTTCAGAATTACTCCAAGTCAAGCACGCTTAACTTTGGAGTTCTTAAGTGATGGGCTACCGAAAAGAAGATGCATCTTGTTGGTATAGGTAGTACCAATCAATTCTTATAAGCCTTCCTTCAACTGTACAGTCTCATACCTACCTGCACAGTCTCAGAATCCCTTTCATTCCGGTATGAATCGGTTCATTCATGTATTCATCCGCCTAAAAGTCTGTCAGAAGCCGCTCCTTATCCGTGTCTCATGCACCGGCGATCACTCCCTGCCCTCATCAGTTCCGGGTGTTACACACGCTAATTAACATAAAATATATCTAACACAAATATGTAGTAAAGTTTACTATTAACATTTATGTTGTTATTTATTTATTTTTTTTTTGACAATATTTATGTTGTCATTTGATTATGTTTAAAACTTGTGTTTTTATATTCTTATACTAATTGATTCTAGCTAATATCCTGTCAATATGGTATTATATGATATGTCGTCGAGTGCCTTTATATTAGCACTGTATGGGAATATTTTATCAAAAAAAAAAAAAGCACTGTATGGGAATATTTTAAACGATGAGTAATGATATTTAGATAAGAAAAATGGGATAACATTTGGACAACATTTGGATAACACACTCACATTTTAATATGTATCTCTATTTCACCTCAAAACATGTAATACTTTGATATTCATTCACAATCACATGTATTTACTATTGTCCCAATATTATCCTATTTGTGTTGTCCAAATATCATTACTCTTAAACGATCAAAGTATGTTTTAAATAAATAATAAATAATTTATACAAAAAGGAATAATAAATAAATGTATAAAGTTTAACTTTTATTTTATATATCCTACTTTTAATTTCTTAATATATATTTTAAAGTCCTCGTCAAATAAAAATCAATTTAGCCAAACCCATATAATTATTTAACAAACTATTTCTCTCTCTCTCTCTATCTATCTATCTATCTATCTATATTTAGGTAACGTCTACGGTGAAGCATATTCGCATATGGTATATCGATGAGGCATTTAAAACAACCGTTAGATTTATTAATATAATATTGAATGATTGAGATTGTTTTGTTGAAAAAGAAAAAATTAACCGGAGACCTGCTCGTGCTATGTTAGGAAATTATGTTATAGTCCCTCAGTTTTGCCGTCCTTCATCCCACCGTGTTTGCTTCGGGGTGAAGATGGCATGATCACTGCACTGCCGCCGCCTCAAACGGTCCGCCTCAAACGGTGAGTTCTTTTACCGATCTGCATCCTCCACCCAGCAATGAGGAGAAAATGTACCGGAAGATGTCACCAGAAAAGAAATGTGGTGGTTGATACGCCGTTGATGGTGGAAGCTCCGAAAGAAGGGGAGGTAATTTTGCGAGTAAATGTTGGAATCATATTTTTCTCAGTGATTCCTAAAATTGAATTTTGAATTTTCTTTTGGTTTGGAATATTGATATTGTCCTTAAGTGATGTAGAATCAGCTTTGTTTGGAGCTTATTTTGTGTTATTTATTAATATTAATTTGAATAAGCCTCTATTATCGAAGATACAAGTTTTAATTAGTGGTATAAATGTTAGGCAAATTGTTGATTTGTATTATTGATCCTCATTCATTAATCGTCATTATCCTTGGTAAACAACATACGTTGTGCCCGTAAGCAGTTGTGGGATGTCCTGAAATGTAGAGTTGAAATGTAGAGTTGAGTGTATTCCGAGACATCAGTTTAGCAGAACACCGCTTGTTTGCATCTAAATAAAATTATTGTCTTTACCGTGATGGTTATGATATTGAAAAATGATTTATGCATATTGAAAAATAGGGTGAAATAAGAGGAATCTCATTTGAGACAGTTAGTTGTTGTGTTGATTATTTGAATGTTAGAATGGTAATGAAAGTAAAATTGTTGGGGTTCTGATAGAAGAAGGTAATTGTTGGGATTTGATCAGTGAAGAGGGTGTTTGGCAAAGTGAAGATGTTGTCATAGACTAGGAAGATTACGTCCTTGTGTAAGAAGAAGATATAGTAAAGGAATGGGTTGGACGTCCATGGATTTGATTGAAGCACTGGATATAGTTGATGGAAATGAGGTCTGTGGCTTTGATGGCACCGGCTGCAGTAAAAAATCACCTCCTGCTTGGTTGAGTAAAGCCACAGAATTAATGGTTTGGAATGACAAGGTAGCCATTTTTGTCATCATATTAGTGAATTTGTAGATGGCTCTTGGTTGAGTAAGGGCTAATTGTGTGTAGACTGATCGTTCATGTAAGGGTGCATTTTGTGTAGCGTGAGTTCAATAAAGTTTTGTTGGGTAAGCAAGGGTGGAGGATTGTTACAAATGAGAACACTCTCATGTCAAAAGTTTTAAAGAGTAAATATTACCCAAGGTCCAATATTTTGGCAGCCAACCCCAGCAGGTTTCCAACCAAGCTATGGTTGGAGGAGCATTATCTGTGCTAGGGAAATGATTGAGGTTGGATATAGATGGTCAGTTGGTAATGGGAAGAAGGTGTGCATGTGGTCAGATAACTTGCTGCCTACCCAAGCAAATTCAAAGTTTTGACCCCAGTGTCAATGTTAGCACTTGATGCCAAAGTGAGTGAGCTAATTGATGAGGAGACCAAGTATTGGAAACGAGATCTTGTTTTCAGCTGTTTCAATTATTTTTCAGGCCCAAACTATCAACATTCCCATATGTTGGAGACTCGGAGAAGATAAGATTATATGGCACTGGGAAAGGGATGGAAATTATTCATTGAAATCAGCTTAACAGAGACCATCTGTTGAAAGAAGAAAATAGTAGAAGCATTTCTGAGTCTTCCTCTACTAGCAAACGAGACATTTGGAAACATATATGGGAAGTCCCAGCTCCTAACTGTGTTACCATTTGAAGTGGAGGCTAGGTAAGTACTCCCTACCTACTAGAAGCAAACTGGAAGAAAAAGGACTGAAAATTGACCCAAAGTGTCCTCTCTGTGATGTATAGAAAGAGAGTGAGGAACACGTATTATGCAATGCAATCTGTCTCAGCTGATGTGGTTTACATCCCCTTCGGGGATTCACATCCCCCAGGATAAATGCGTCTTAGATTGGATGCTGCAATGGCTATCTAATCCGGACCCTCGTGTAAAGCAATTGTTTAGTTTCTCCCTGTGGAAGATGTGGAAAGCCAGGAACCAAGTTGTCTTTAAGAAGCCAAAATTCATCCCAACTGATTGCTGCAACAATTGTAGAATTTACTGCAGAATACAGCTCTGCAAATGGGTCTCATTCAGGAGGTAGGAAAAGAGAGCAATTGATCAAATGGGAACCTCCAAGCCTTGATACCATGTAGAGCAACATTGATGCAGGTTGCTTTGTGAATGGCAGCACTTGCTGGGGCCGGTGGTTTGGGACTTTTCAGGAAATGTGGATTATGCTGCCACAAGAGTGTAAAAGATCAAAAACTCCCCTACTTAGCTGAATATTTGGGTCTACGAATTAAGGTGTCTCCATTCGTCTAGGGGGCAAAGGTATGACAAGCTGATTATAGAAACTGATGCTAAAGTGGTTGTTAATTGTGTCCATTGTAAACTGAAAATGTAATACTTGATTGTATTGATGCTCTGTCATTGATGAACAATAGTACAGTGTTATATATCCATAGGTGAAAAAATTGCGTTGCACATGATATGGTTAGTAATGGTAGACATTTAGGATGTAGATGGTGGGTTGGAAATATCCCTCACTCAATTGCATCCATTATCCGTAATGACTGTTTGTCTTTTCCATGAATGCTAATCTTTTTCATGAACTCCATGAATGCTAATCTTTTCTGTAAAATAAAAACAAAAATAATGAAGTAACAGATAGATTCAAGGGTATTAACTGATTCACGACAGCCATACAGATTCACTTACAAGTTGTTGTTTAATGGATTCACCCAACTGATTCAGTAGAAAAATAAGCAACGTCCATATAAAGGTATTCCATTTTCAGTTGCAACACAAATAACTAATTACTCGCAAGAGAATCCATTCACTGGAAAGAAACGTAAACGATTCACGATTCACTGAAAATAAAAATAACCGCTTCTCAGTTGCAACACAAATAACTGAATCTCGGAAAACTCATGTCCAAAACAGCCCTAATCGATTCACTCGCGAGGCGTAACCGAATCAGTAGGTATGTACATAAGATAATCGATTGAGTCGGCTTCGGAGTAACCGATTCACTAGGATTACAAGGAATGTATAATCGATTGAGTCGGATTCGGAATAACCGATTCACTAGGATTACAAGGAATGTATAATCGATTGAGTCGGATTCCGAGTAACCGATTCACTAGGAATACAAGGAATGTATAATCGATTGAGTCGGATTCGGAGTAACCGATTCACTAGGATTACAAGGAATGTATAATCGATTGAGTCGGATTCGGAATAACCGATTCACTAGGATTACAAGGAATGTATAATCGATTGAGTCGGATTCCGAGTAACCGATTCACTAGGAATACAAGGAATGTATAATCGATTGAGTCGGATTCGGAGTAACCGATTCACTAGGATTACAAGGAATGTATAATCGATTCAGTCGGATTCCGAGTAACCGATTCACTAGGAATACAAGGAATGTATAATCGATTGAGTCGGAATCGGAGTAACCGATTCACTAGTTATGTCCGTAAGAGAACGGATTCACTCGGAATTGGAGTAACCGATTCACTTGGCTATTCACGTAACAGAATCGATTCCCTATGGAACATGCGTAACCGATTCACTAGCTTTTTACGTAAGAGAATCGATTCACTCGGAATGGAGTAACCGATTCACTATGTAACAAGTGTAATCGATTCACTATGTAACAAGTGTAATCGATTCACTAGCGGAAATGTATATAATCATTCACACACTATAAAAATAACCGATTCACTTTGATTCACTCGCTAGAAAAATTAAATGTAATACACGGGTTATGAACATTTAATTTAATGTTTCTAAAAAATTTAATATATTGCCTAAACTATTTTTCATAGAATACTTTAATATTTATTAAAATGCATCCCTTGGGTTATTGATGAAAAACATAGTTAGTATAAATGACGAGTATTTTAGGAATTAATAATAGTATTAAATAATAGGCTAAAATACCTTTAAGTTTCAAATTCATCCTGTAATGAGTTTCAAATTCGTTCTTCAAATGAGTTTTAAATTGGTCCCTTAAATTTTAAATGAGTTTTAGATTGATGTTTTAAATTATTAACGTGTATCGTAATAAGAAGTTAAGATAGCAAATTGAATTTTTTTAAAAGTTTTCAGGGACTAAATTAAAACTAAAAAAAATAAGTTAAGAGTTCAGAGAAAAAATGGTATTTTAGCCTACATAATATGAAATTAGTTGGACTTCAACAAAAAAATTGGAAACTTTTTTTTCTTAATAGATATAGGATTCATATTTCGAAGCTTCAGGTGTGTACCACGTATGCCCCCCACCACCACGTATGCCCCTCACCACCGTACATAACTCCATAACTACCTCTTGTAATTAGATCCCCGCATAACTCTCCTCATAATTCCCAACTACCCTTCCATCTAACCTCTCTTCCGTAATAATAGTTCTATAACTCACTTCAACCATTTCAAATTCATTTCATTCCTATATTTTTTTCATCTTTTCTTCTACTTCCTGCAGCCATGCCACCGAAGGCAAAGAAACCTTCAAAGAGGCCTAAAGTTGCTCATGACAAAGGATCCTATATTCCACGAAATAGAGGAGCTTCATCATCTTCTGCTCCTGATCCAACTCAATCATCAGTCGTTCAACCTACAACATCTCATCCACCACTCCTTCAACCTCTACCATCTCATGTACTACCCACCCCCTCTCAACCTTTCACATCACAATCAGCCCCCTCTGAACACCTACCACCTTGTATACAAACACCCATCGGTGAACCTTTCAAACATCCTATACGTGTAGGAATGAACCTTTCCATTTGGTTCACAGACGACGAACATGCCGCGGAGTTCTTCAACACTTTTGTAGCAAATATAATCATCGAACCACGATGGATGAGCTGTCAATACTTCGCACAAGAAGGGTTCAAATTCCAGGAAGACATTGCTGCTCAAGGCTTAGAAGGTATGGTAGGTCTGAAGGGGGATATCTATCCTGATCTAGTAAAAATATTCTACTTCAATCTCAATACTACCGAAGAAGGTTATTTAGCTTCATCTTTCAAAGATAGAAAAATCGTATTAACCCCTGCTGTTTGGAAAGCTGTAACTTCCTTGAAGAGTGAAGGTGTGCAATTAAATCTCAGAGATGAATATGCATTGGATGGGTACGATCGGAGGATGAGCCTCGTACAAATGCTAACGGACCCAAGCATATATGACGTACTTGGTAAAGTAATCACATCAGGTGTCTTAACAATGGAAAGTAGACTTCTACATTATGCCATATGTACCATACTTCACCCTCGTAAGGGAAATCGTGCTAGGGTCCAAGAAGATGACATCTATATTTCATGGATCTTAAAGAGTAGGATAATTGTGAACTGGCCTTTCTTCTTTTCTGATCGGATGAAGATAATTAAAACAAAAAATTCCTTATGTCTTCCATACGCAATATTAATCAGCAGGTTCATTGACTATTTTGGTATAGATACAAGTTCAGTTGTCTGTCAGGCTCTTAAGCCAACTAGTGAATTTGCAAGTGCTGCTTTTGCTCTCATGGGAATAAAAAAAAAAAATCATGGTTGGTGTATTGGTCGTGCCCGTGATAGAAGTCAAACTTTTGATGGTCCAACCGATGAAAAAATTGTTGCCCCGTCTACGGTTTGTGGTACTAGTTCCAGCGGTACTGTCTTCACTAATCGTTTTCAGAATGCAGTGATGGAACAACTTAGAGAAATGAGGCTAGACATGTCTCAGCAATTCACACATGTTAATAACCGTTTGGATACAATGAATATTCGCTTTGACCAGATGGATAACAGACTTGCATCCATTGAACGATATAATCATGTGAAAGAATACGGAGATGATGAAGCTAGTAAATAGGATTGTATATGTTTGATAGCCTCGTTTGAATTCCTGTTGTGGTGTGGTGTGTTTGTAGTGACTATCAATGTAAATAAAGTCTAATTATATAATTATTTAAGTTAATTAAGTCTTTTTTGCAGGTGGCATATCACAATTACTTAATTAAGGCAATTTCTCAATTATTATTATTAATCAAGCCTCATTTCACAATTACTTAGAGGCAATTTCATAATTACATAACTTGTTACTTTCGAATTTGAGAATTACGTACCTCAAAAAAAGCTAAGGCTAATTTCATAAGTACTTAAGTTAGGAAACTCTAATATCACAATTACTTTTCATATCATGCTAAATGAATCAAAGGCTGCATTGGCAATGACTTAATGACTTAATTAACAAGTAACTTACTTATTCACAATTAGTTAAGTTAATCAAGTGTACTGCACAATGACTTTACACTTAACATAATCAAGGGTAAATTCACAATAAGTTAAGTTAATCATCTCAATTTCAGTGTGAGTTATGTTAGTCAACCCAATCTCATAATTACTTAAGTTAATGAAGGCTAATTTGAAAAATACATAAATTAATGAAGTTAATTTACACTTAGTTAAGTTATTAACCTCAAGTTCACAATTAGTTAACTTAACACTTAAATGAATAAACCCAAAATTCACAATCACTTAAGTTAATCATCTAAATTTCACAGTTACTTTATTTAGTAAACCCAATGACATGTGGCGAGCAATGCGCAAAGGCGGTACTACAATTTATGACTGATCAGAGGGGTGAACATCGGACGAGTAAAGAAACATTCAGTAGTCTGATGACCATCAGTGAACTCATCAGACGAATGAACGTTTCTTGACCAACTGTCATCAGACGGGTGAAGAAATTAAATGATCACCCGTCTGATGACGATCAGTGATCATTTGCTCACCCGTCTGATTGTTCTAGCGAAGTGAGCTGTAACAACATGTACCCTAAGACAATTAAATGATGTGCAATATGGTTTAATATTTTGTTGACATTAATGTTAATTGACAAATCTGAATTTCATCTTTCACTTATGGATTCCAGATGCAGTATGCTATCACACTGAATATGATAGTCAGACGAGTGATGACATAAGTGAAGAAATGATCACTGTCTGATACGATCAGTGAAGAAATGTCTTCACTGATAGTTTGTTCACCCGTCGGAAGATTATCAGTGAAGAACATCTCTTCACTATGATAGTGGGATGACTGTGATAGTCATCAGATGGATGAACATTTTTTCACCCTTTTGAGTGAAAAACATTTGTTTACTGTAATAGTCATCAAACGGGTGATCAAACGGATGAAGAAATTATCAGTCGAATTTCACTGATAGTGATCAGAGGGGTGATCATTTCTTCACCCGTCTAATGTTTGTTAGTGAAGAACGTTGACCATCAGTGAAGTTCATAAGACGGTGAACATATCTTCACTTGTCTGATGTTCACCGGTCTCATAGGCCACTAAAGGCGCTACTTACTGCAAGTAGCGCCTTTGTGCAGAGCCCGCCACGTGTTGGCCTCGAGAGTGGCTCTCTCGTCTAGGGGGAAGACGCTAGTGCAACTAGCATTTTCCATAAAAAACCTTACTCAAAGTAACGTCTTAATTTGATGTCAGGAAAAAACTAATAAAAAATGTTATGTTAGCAACAAACGGGTTAGTTTGATAAATAGTTTCAAAACAAGTTATATTGATAAATAGTTTCTAAAAATTGGTTTGTTTGGTCAATTAGGTAAATAGTTGACTTGTACCCGGTAAAAATACTTGATGTTGTTCAAACGTATTTCTTGTCTTCTGTATTTGTAGTTTAGGTCCAAAAGATAATGTATTTGTATGTATATTTCAAATTTTTTTCCTTGCCTTTCTACATGTTTTGTGGGTTGCCCTGTGAAATAAATGGCAAAAATACCATGAACAAGATTTGGAAGGATCTTCATCGGATGCTTTTTTGTGTTATTAATGTCTTGATGCCAGATGTCAGAGTCCCTCTTGTGCTGGTGAAGGATCGGCATTGCATGATTCTTTAATTTGTCTAAGTAATGTTTGCCTCGAAGCACTTGCTGCTTGATCCTCAAAATTATTCCGGTGCTTTCGAATAATCATCATCAAATGATTTATTTTTATCCCTATCGTTCGGTAAGATGTTTTCCTATGAAGTTCTTAAAATGATTATAACCGATCCTCTTGAAATGCATATTTGAATAATTCATTTATTAATGTCTCCATGGGAATCATTTCATGGTTGACATGAGTGTTGCGAATCATTTCATGGTTGACATCAGTGTTGTTAGTGTGTTTTCGAACGATCCTCATAGTGATATTGTACACAGGTCGGTATCACTACCACAAGGAAAGAATGGATGGAATCAAAAATTACATTTAATGAATAAAAGGCATGCAATGTCCACTATGAATTGAAAATCGAACAATTTGATTGCGGTGAAGCTCTTAAGGTATAAATTAGGGTTAGGGTAAGGTATACATTACTTTTTAACTTGAAGTATGTAGCAGGGAGTGACAAATGGTCTTTTTTTGGATAAATTTTATCCGTATTATAATTCATGATACAAATCCATTATCCATTAAAATAATGTTGTAGATCTTGCAGCATTTAGAAAGAAATAAATTAAATGTAGAAACTTTCATAACCATCTAACGGATGAAGATTAAGATAGTACGTCCAGTTACGTAGGATACATCAATTTGGCACAAGGCAATGTAATCGATCATTAAAATCATACTTAACAACAAGTAAATAATCTTAAAAATGCAACCAATCTGTCAGCAAGGTGATGTTGGGCTTCAATATTTGTCATCGTCTCAACCAGCTGGTGTCTTTCAGATTCAAGCTCGGCTTTCTCCTTCTTCAGTGTTTCATTTTCAACACACGCAGCCTGATATTTATGTTGCAGTGTAGTGAGTTCCTGATGCAGAAGATTTTCCTCATACCCACAGCAGCTGGGTTCTTTAGTGAGCGAACTAATAATGTAGCTATCCTCACTGCCGCTGTCTTCCGGAGAACTGCCTGGCATGTAGTTCATCGTTTTCTCAAGGTGTTTTAACTGTACCCTCTCCAGTATATCTTCAAGGTTGCCTTCATTCACCAACATTTGGCAGTTCCGTGTTTCTCCTCCTTGTGGGTCCATAGTTTGGTGGATTTTTCTTATGAACAAGATGTAGTCCTTATTTATTTGACCAACATCTTCGGCAAAAACAGGATTGAATCTTTTGGTCATATCAATCACGTGGGTCATGTCCTTGGTATTAATACTGTGCGGGCAGAGGGGATTTTGCAAGGAAAATAGCATCATAATAACCGTTGGATATTTCCAGAGCAATACCGGAGTGATATAAAGTTAAAGCTGGAAATTTAGCGTCAATATAGTAAAAAATATGTGATTTATATGTCTTTCCGATTTATATAGAAAAATGTTTTTTGCAAATATGTACTAATTTTAATAAAAATAAACCATCAACAATAAATGCTTATCGTCTTCAAATATTATATGTTTTTATTTATAGTAAATATTTGTTGATTGTGGTTCATGAACGACCTTCCTTATGACATTATGTAGTAATGGCGTAAAAAATTATATTAAAGGTGGTAAATAGCCTCTTGTGTCGATAAGGTCTGCAGGGACTGCTCAGTTGCAAGTTGGGTGGATAAAGGAATGTAACTGTTTGTCGGTGTGTACCATTTGCTTTTCTTTGTAATTTACATTATGATCATTAATATGTGCATCTGAGAATGTCGTATATATTTTATATTTTCAAATAAAATTTCAATTCATACCATAAGATATTATAGCAATCGGATTAGGAAATATTTCCTTCCGATGTATATATATATATAAAAGAAAAAAAAATTCATTTCATATGTATTAAATTAAAATAATTAATTATATTAATTTAATTATCTTGATTTATGTAAAAAAATAAGATATAATTATAAAACTATCTTTTTTTTGAATTGTATCATGTTTTTTGAAGTTATGTGTTAAAAATGTATAATACTTTTGAATAAAATAAATAAACATTTAACCAACGGATTATTTTTGACACAATAAAATTGAATCATTGTAAAAATATTTTTTAATTTATATATAAATAAAGTATGAGTATTTTGATATATTTTATATACCAAAATGATATTACAAATATTTATCTCATTTTACATTATTGTTGATATTTTATCCCTCCATAAAATTTCAAATGTAGGTAAAAATCAATCTACCGTATACACGTTTTTTGCACCGATCCGTATTACGAGGGACAAATTACGTGACATTAAGACCTCTAGAAACTGTTTCAATACGTTTAAAGTTTCCAAGTTTATAACTGCACGGTATGCTATTCCCCTATCAACAAACATAATAATAAGCACCGACATAGTTGAGATGGAGAGCCATTGACGGATGTGACTTGACTCTGCATCAAGATTCATCAAATCCGAGATATTTATCTTGTGAGGAGGGTGAAAGCCGAGATGCAACAATAGAGGTTTTATATTATTTGAGTACCAATAATATTATTTACACAAACAAAATGAAATATTTATAATAGTGGGGTCCATATTTATAATGAAAATTTAAATAAATGAATTATATATTAAAAAAAGTGAGTTAGTCGTGGATTGTATCCACGACTTCAATGTAATTTGGATTTTTTTTTAATTTAAACAATATAAAACAAAATCCTGTTTTAGAGATACGATTTTGATGTATAAGTCGTACTTCTCCATTATGACTTATCCCAATCACGTTATTTTTATAAAATTTAATTTCTCAAAACAAATTACACTATAGGCGTAAAAAAGCCTATATTAATACGTTGGGAGTCATGAAACTTAGTGTATTCTTCCAGTCAAACATTTAGGTGGACCTATAATAAATGCATTAACCTCAACCACCCCCCCAACTATTATTCCACTATGTACCCACCAACACGCCCTTCCTCACCAATATTATATAACCCTGAGGAGATTAATATTATCAACCTATTGTAGCACTCCAGAGGCAAGTGACATTGATCGTGAGTTTGACGATAGTTAAGCCCTGCAAGAACCATGGCTATTAACAGAGAATTTCTGACTGCATTACATGTTGGTCAGGTATTATTAACCACATTTTATTAACACTTATTAGTCGATCTGTTTCTATATCGATTTATTTCAGTTTTATCGTTATTGCAGAATCGTATCTCTATCCCTCGCACCTTTTACCGGTTATGGAGGGATAACTTACCTGTTGATGTCTCAATTGAGGATATGGTGGGTAATCGATTTGTGTGTCGTATAGTCGTTGAACAACATGATCAGGCCTACTTCCAAACAGATACCAATGACATTAGACAGATATATTATCTTCCAGAAGGTGCATTGATTAAGTTCAAATATATGGGAGGATCTAGATTTAGATTTTTCATACCGATGAACAATGGAGAGTGGGGGGAGGAAGGAAACGGTAACGATGACAATAACGATAATTACGATAACGATGACAACGATGAAAACGGAAATCAATTCGGTGTGGATGAGATCAATGGTAACCATGAAGAAGCAAATTTGCAACAGGAGTATAATAACGAAAACGCGGCACTTAATCAACACGATGACGGCGCGGCACTTAATCAACAAGATCATGGAGCTGATTCTGAAAGTGAAGCATCAAGTACCATATCACAAGCATCGAATTAGTGTTATAATATTTTATTTCAATGTGATCTTTCATGTATTTCAAAATATAATTATGTTCCAACCTTATGAGATATGAGATCCTATATATTTATGTCTCATTTACTTTCAACGTTATTTTTCCTATTTACAGTAAAATTATAGGGTAGAGTAGGATGGTGGTGTAGCAAATATATTTTGTATTATCTGAATAATGTTGTGGATAAATTCCACTACTCACTCCTATATTTCAGGATCTCCCTCTCAGAAATGTAAATATTTAAATTTTTTTGAAATTTATCGGAAGAAGGGTGTCCAACATTTCAAAAACATTTTACCAAAATATAATCAATTCAATTAACACTATGATCAGATTGAGAAGCATTCTTTATCAAAATATCTTTTTTTTTATCATATGGTTCACTCGCAAATTTGGTTCACTCGCAAATATATTATTTTTGAATAAAAATAATATTTAAATATGATATTTATGAATAAATTATTTTTTAAGAATTATTCATTTACAAATTTAATATTTATAAGTAAAGCAAGTTGAAACACGTTTATATTTTGCATACATTTTAAGTAACCTTTAGTTCTATGCCGATTGCCATAGGACATATAATACATGTGTCACAATCAAACTTTGTAGGGAATGGGGAAGTTTGGATTGTAGCACTGATCATAATCAGACTACTTTCTTGGAATTGCCAAAATGTCTAATCGGATAGGGTATGGGATATTTTGTGTGTATAATTGATAAATAACAGCTGATTGTTTCACGAGCATGTATCAGTGCCGCGTGATATTCGGGTAAGGATGGAGTAAATTTCATAATTCATATATTTGTGGTTTACATTTTTTTTTTGTTGATACATTCTTTGATTTTATTTTATTTTATTTTTTTCATAGTTTTTTCTCTAATAAATATTTAAAATTAGGTTAAAATAATATTTTTTTCCCTTTAGGTGAGTCTTTATTTAGTCCGTATACGTAAAAGTTATTAAAAAGGTGTGTAAATATTATTCCTCCCGTTATGTTATTGTCTTTAATGATTCGTGAACTACTACTGATAGGGACTAAATGAAGAATTTGTATCACGCATAGGGACAAAATGAAATATTTGTGTCACGTATAGGGACCCAATAATTTAGATTAGAATAATACTCTGATCCCTATGTATGACATAAATTCTTTATTTAATTTTTATACGTCACATAAATTATTCATTTAGGCCTTATACCTAATAATTCATCAATCATTAATACCAATAACATAATGAAAGGACAAATGAATAAATTTTGCACGTATAAAAACTTTTTTAATAACTTAGAACCAAAATATTATTGGGCAATTCTCTGGTACCCAAGCAAATTTGAGGGTACCAGTACCTTGGGAATAAAAATAAAGATGAGTTTATTAGAAGGAATTGATAAAAAATATAAAGAATTAGAAAAAATATTAGCACAAATAAATAATAATGTACTGCAAATTTTAGAAGTAACCTCCAAAATTGCAGAACACATTAGCACCCATTAATATACCGAACAAACAAAATATTTAGATATATATAAAACGTTAAGTAAAAACGGAAAGAAATAGATAATAATGAGGATGAAGAAAGATTCAGAAAAATTCTTATACAGTTACAAGGTTTACTAGAAGAAGAAACTAAGAATAGACCTATTACAAAAAGAGACCTAGAAGAATTATTGAATAAGAAAAAATCAGAACCTTTACATTATTTAGAAACCCTAACACCAAGAACAACATGGAGAGGATAAAGACTGATTATATGGAAACAATAAAAAGATCTAATGATATAGAAGAAATACAACAACTTCTTGAACAATTAAAAATTAATTGAAGAAGAACATAATCAAATACAAGTTACAGCTTTTAGTTATCCACAAGGACAATATGAATGGAATGTACTTCCTATGGGAATGAAACAATCCCCAGGAATCTTTCAAAGATACATGGATTCAATTCTCAAAGAATATAAAGATTTTTGTCTTATTTATATTGATGATGTACTTGTATTTACCAAGAAAGACTTAAAAGATCACTATCATAAAGTAACCCTGGTACTTAATAAACTCCTCATACATGGAGTAGTATTGAGTAAAAAGAAAATAGTTTTAGCACAAAATAAAATTAATTATTTAGGCCTCGAAATAGAGAAAGGGAAACTCATAATGCAGAAACACGTGTTAGAAAAACTTAGCAATTTTCCTGTAATATTGAAGGACAAAAAGGAATTACAAAGGTTTCTTGGATTACTAACCTATATTTCAAATGTAGGATTTATAAAAGATCTTGCAGCAAAACGAAAAGTCAACCAACAATAGCTAAAGAAAGATGCGCTTTGTCTTTGACAAAGGAGGATGAAGCAATTATTACTGAACAGTGTTATGAAGGCAAAACCCCTGGACAAAAGAATGAATTACTATGCCGATACATGTCTGGAACATTTACAGACAGTGAAATTAATTATCCTATTCATGAAAAGGAAACGTTAGCACTTATTCGGATGTGTTTAAAACATCGTATTTATGTGCTTGATAAAGAATTTATTGTTAGAACCGATTCCACTTATGTGGCAGGTTTTAAACATTTTAATCATAAAGGCACTTATAAACAAGGGCGATTGATTCGCTGGCAAATGAAATTATCTGAATATAATTACTCAATCTCTCACATTAAAGGAGAGAAAAACGTTCTTGCAGATATACTATCCAGATAATGGAGCGCGGAACAACAGAAATGCTGAAAAGACAAAGAGAACTCAAGCAAGCACTCAGATATCAAAAACTAAAAGAATTAGAGTTGCTAGAACCAGACATCAAAGTATTAGATTTACAATTACAAACTGAAGGAAAATGGGAATGATGCATGTGAAAGATGCTTAACGCAAAAGCAAGAGACGACAGAAGCCACTACTAGCTGTCGGCCACAAAGAAAAGATTCCGAAGACGAAGCAATAATTGAAGAATGATGTAAGCTGTGACGTCAGCATGTGAATTATTAAGTGTCTGATGTAAGCACTTACGTGCTATAGAGCTATCAATGTAAATAGACCATAAGCTCTTAGCCTATAAATAAGCCCTCTTATGCTAAGGCAAATCAGAGTGAATAAGTTGGAGAAAAACTCTCACCCGAGCTTCCCCAAATCTAGGAAAGCTGATAGTCTCCTCTTAGAGGATACTACGTATCTGTGTATACCATCCTGTAAACACTTCCATAAATAAATTACTTTTCTACTTACTCTCTTCTCTTCAACTTATCATTTAGCTTCACATATTATTCAGGCATTATTCTACAACATTCAAGCATTCATTCATGACGATATCAAATATCGGTGAGAGATTAAACTCTATGCAGATCTATGGATTCAGAACGATGGATTCAGAACGCGGAAGCAGCAGTGGACCAATAGTAAGATATGTGTTAAATTAACCTTCTTTATTAATTAACCTATTTAGAATATCATTTTTAACATCCATTTGATATAAAGTTCTTACGGTGAGCAGCAAACCATAGCAAGATATGTGTTGCTTCTATTATAGCAACCGGAACAAAGGTTGAGATAAAATCCAAACTTTGTTTCTCTTGAACTGATTGATATCTTCTTGCATGGCCAACAACCATCCATCGTCTAATAATAGAGCTTCGTCCACAATTTTTGTTGCTAACTCAGAGATGAAAGCTGAATAAGCTTGATTTCTTAAAGGTTGACCTTGTTCTTACTTTAGCATTGGGTTGACCTAGAAGTTGATATTCAGGATGCTAAGTTTTAAATTGCCGACATCTCTAACTATCATTTGACGATTGAGGATTGTCAGCATCAGTTTTGACTTCTTCCCCTGATTTGCTTCCCAACCATGGTTGGACAATGATTATTCAGATCAAGATCTCCAAGCGATTCGTCCAACTCATATAAACATTTGTCAGGCTTCTTTTCCTCAATTTTTATATGAATTGATTCTTCGATAGTTAGTGATCTACTATTACAAATTCTGAAACTTTTATATGTTTCGGAGTATCCTAAGAAAATACCAGAATCAACTGGTGGGTTATCAAATTTACCTAGATTGTCTTTAGTATTCAACATAAAGCAATCACATCTAAAAGGATGACAATATGATACGTTAGATTTGCATCCTTTCCATATGCAGTCTTCTTCAGTATTGGTCTTATGCCAACTCTATTACGAATATAGCATGATGTGTTATCATTGAACAATGTTCTTGTCATCTCTTAAAAAGACATATTATTTCTCTTAAAGACACCATTTTGTTGAGGTGTTGTAGGGCAGAATAGTGAGAATACTTCTAAAAACTCGCCTACGTGACCTGAGAACATCACCCATCTCCATCTAGCATAGTCATGGATAATGACAAGCCCATATTTCTTTTCACTTAAGTAGGCAGTCCTTGTCGGCCCAAACAAATCTAAATGTAGCAATTCTAAAGGTCTGGATGTAAAAACAATATCCTTTGAACTCCACGCAGTGTAAAACAACCCCATTTTTATAAATTGTTACATAAGAAGCCCATTTTGATAACTAGATTATAAAATAATAATAGTTTCATCAAAAAAAGCCTATATGAGTTTGTATTATATGTGCTTTCATTATTACTTACGCTATTTTATGCTTTTCTTAATGAGGCAATTTCATTCATTTTTCCATCTTAATTACATATTTTATTCAATTATAGCAGGGGGAAATGACGACATATAAATAAATTAAACATTTTAACAAATTATAAAATTTATATATAAAACCATCAAATATTATTACATATTTTACTACTATAAATACCCTTTGTCATAATTTAACATATTAAAGTAACTTATTGTCCATCGTTAAGGAAATAGATTATCTTAAAATTGTTTTTCAACAAACAGACATAAACAAAATTAGATTATTATTATAATTGATTATCTTAATAATTAATACATAAGCATGATCTATTCAATACAATGATCTTCGTAATGATATGAAAAAAATCTCTCTTAAAAATTTATTTGATTTATTTCTTTTATTTTCTCATGCAAATTAACTATTTTTAGAAAGTATATTTATTCATCACATCATGTTTTCTCTATCTCCAATATCAATTTGATTTATTTTTCCTCATTTTGTCGTGCAAGTTAAACATTTTTCAAAATAATAAATATTTATGATATTATTTATTTTAATTTTTTTTAAATGTATTTGATTTATTTATCTTCTTTTTTCGGTGTTAGTTAAACATTTTTAGAAAATATATCCATCTTTCATATTATTTTTTTATTCTATTTAAAAATCTATAGGATTTATTTTTCCTATTTTTCCGTCAGAGTTAACCATTTGTAGAAATATATTTCTCTATTATATTATTTTTAATATTTGACATTTCTCCCAATACCTTGGTATTATACTTCTGTCAACATCAATATTATAGTGAATAAGTTTATCCGCAATTTCTGTAAAGAAAATTTCTGACCTTCTCATCCATTACCAATGCATGAAATCTTAGAGATTCTAATAAAGTTATGAAATGTGGAGAAAGTAATCATCATTCTCATATCATTGAAATTGAACAATATTAAACCGATGCAATATTAAACAATGTGTCAATTACAAATTTCGCAGCACCTTCACCACGGTCCTGCCACTCCTTTTGATTATGGCTAGTGAAATATTGGCTCGAATGGCGACATGAGTAATATCGAGTATCTCCTTCAAATCAATCATCTTTCCACATGTGGACTTTCAAATTCAGCATGGGGTATAACATGTTGTCAGCAATTCACACATGTTAATTTATGAAATTTGTAATCAATTATGTTTCTTTTTTTGTCCAGATTTGAAAACTAAAAATCAAAATTGGTAGGTTATAATTTCATTAATTCAAGCCAAATTTAACATATTTAAATCGTTGACTAATTTTTCGATTCTTCCAGAATATGGAAATCAAATATTGATTCTTTCAGCATTCAATATTCAATAGTTTGATTCTTCCATATTTAATATTTGATTCTTAAATATTATATAAGTCAAAAAGTAACTTACTATTAACGTATTGATTTAATTTGAAATTTAAAAATTTATTGATTATTCGTTTGATTAAAATTAAAAAATTTTAAAATAATCAATATTGATTGTGGTAGGCATATGTGTGGGAAATTCTATATAGAATGGTTAAAGATTATCACATGGACAGGTAATCAATTAGGTTATTCCTAAATGTATATAGTAAAAATATATAAAATAATATTAATAATATATATATATATATATATATATATATATATATATATATATATATATATATATATATATATATATACGAGCTATTCACGAGGCGTTAACGTCGAGCCTATAAGGCTTGAGTTTGGCTCATTTAAATAATCGAGTTAAATTTCAAAATTGGGTTTGTTTATTTCATTAAACAAACGATCTTTATCAAGCACTTAACGAGACGAGCTGAAATAATTCATGAATAATTACCCCTAATCATAGCAACTTGTTTGAGTGTTAGACATTAATATATGACGTATTTGCTTATTGTGTATACATTGAAAAATGTCTTCAATGTCTATAATAATTAATTATCCAAACAATTCCGATTAATTAAATTGATTAATAATTTGATGAATTAAACAAATAATTAACAATAAAAAAAAATTACTGTTCAGAAATCGCACCCATAAAGGGCGACTCCCCACCTAGAACAGGGAATTAAAAACCAAACGATGGTATTTCCGTAATAGTAAAAGAAAAATAATGATATTAAGGGAAAAAAAGCCTATCACCTACTCTAATTTGTCTACCTTTCTGAAAAACACGCTTCCAGTTACTGACGGTAGACATCACCAATCACCACACTGTTGCTGCTTCCTTCCCAAGGCGAAAGTACACTTCCCTCAATCAAACTAAAAAGTAAAGCCCACTTATCAGATGCTGACCAATATGAAGCTGTCAAATTTGCCCGCGATAACAAAAATCAAATCACTTAGAGCCGGGACAAAGAAGATCCTACCAAAAATTCACTAATTATATTTAACCAAGTCCACTACTTTGTTTTTAACTTAATGGATAGCCGAAAATCACAGTGACCGAACAATAGTAAAGGTTCCATTAAAACTGCTCCAAACAACGTTGCCATTGTAGCAATGGAGGAGAACATTGTGAACGGCAAAGGGTCATCACCAAACAACGTTGACATGTGCTTGTAAGTGGGTAGTAGCGATGTACATATTAATATACATTTCACAACTTTGCTTCTAACAATTTATGCATCCCCTATCATCATTGTGCAGACCTACAAATACTTTTCCTCAAAAGCAAGACACTGAAGAGGTTGCTACTGAGACTGATGACGATAAGGTTGAAATTTACATTTTGCTTCCTAACTGACTTTGTATTTACACGAGACTAACCTAACTTTACAACAAAAACAATGTAGTTGTTTCTCACTGAACATGACAGGATGCAGTTTGGCATCGACCGCCTTATAATTGCAGTTCAGAACATCACTGACATGGTTAAGGTAACAAATCTAAGTTAAGATAGTAACCAAGTAATTGGTGGGTTGGCGATCATATAACCGATAACCTTTCCTTTCATATATCAGGGTATGTTTGTCCGTGTAGACCACGTCGAAAAATTATATGAAGAACTTAGTGACAAGTTGTCAATTGTGGAAAAGTTGATATCTTCTATGAAAGATAACAATGCAATGTACTTAAACACACCTCATATCGGGTTGAGACCATCATCGAATGCCCGTCATTTTAAAAGAGATATCCCGCAAATGCTGAATACAATGAGAGAATCGTCCAACTTAACTGATGAGGCTCCTACGTCCAACGTCGTAGACGTTAAACCAGATATATCAAAGGTATTTTATGTATTGTCAGACGATGAGAATGAACATGCTCATGGTCAACACATCGAACGTGTCCATCCTCAGGTCACTACAAAATTCAGCAATACAGAACGTGCCACTCATTCGAAGTTGCAAACTAAAAATACATTAGGAGATCTTAATCCATCATACTCAATCTACCAAAGAGGAAGTCAGATAAAGGTAGAAACTTCCGTTTATATCGTATAATATACGAAATTGTAATAATCCACGAAACTCTAACTATTGGATTGCACTTGTATGTAACTTCAGGGACGAGGGGGATCTTCTGCTATGTCTGCTAGAAGATTATCATTCACTCCTATGGCATTTTCACGCCGAGCTACAAATATTCCCAAGGTTGCGCCGGGGATAAAGTTCACCCCACGAAAGAGCACTGGAAAACGGATTAATAGCGATTGTAAGGGTAACGAAAAGGGAAAGGGTTTAATGGCTGTGGTTGGAAATACATGCAACAAGAAGAAACGTAAAGAAGGTGAAAAGACTTCGGAGGATGACGTTGTTGATGATACATACATCCAAACATCTGGTTGGACGATGCCAGGGGTATGAACATTTAATGGCTTCAATATGTAACATATGATAGGGTATGAACATTTAATGGCTTCAATATGTAATAATGTGTAATAAAGTTGCTCTGTATACAGTATATCAGTTGCAAATTCAGACCAACTATAGACATGGGACTTCAGTTGGAACAACTTATACTGTGTGCATATGTTTGGAGTCCGGATTGTGATCCCAAGTTAGTTTGACCACTGTTGTGTACATTATATTACCGTGTATATATTGTTGGTTAATGACTAACTATCTTCTTTATATTTGTAGTGAAATAATTTTCAAAATCGGAAACACAATTGGGATAAGGAAAGATTTTGACACCATTTGCCCTGGGAGGCCTATCAGCTCACAGGTAAGTTCTCTGTATTGAACAAATAAAACCTATCAAGCACTTCATGGAGAATTAATAAAATATTTTTTATTTCTACATTATTAGCTCATTAATTGGATGGCTGCTAAGGCATTATGGATGCAGACAACCCTCACAGAACCAACTATCTGGACCCTACCTCCATCTTTTGCGGTAAATTTTCCACTGTCACAAATAATATGATATACTGTATTACGTATGAATTGAATAACGATTAACATTTTCCTACTCTAATTAATTTAGAGGGATGTTATGCTTGGCGCCACTTTAGAGGAATGCATAAATATGTACGCCAAGCCTTGGATGGAACCGTACCATGGTCTTCAATATGTACGTATGGTAGTCATTAAAACTTGATACTACCATACTTTAAACTCACTGACGTTAACATGTTTGGGTAGATATACGTTCCTGTGGAAGAAGTGGGCACAGGACACTGGTATTTAGGTGTCATTTCTGTCCAGGAGCAGCTCATCTACCACTTCGATTCAAACCCTGAAGTGGATTTGGCGGAGGGTAGGCAAGCCTTGTTGATGAATGTGGTAAGAAAGGTTTGCATGGTTCCCATTATTTATGCATGACCGCTTGTCCAGCACAATCAAATACTAATGTCTGCCTTCCTAACATAGTGGCAGGTAATAGGACAAATAGTGTCAACCGATATGTACCCATGCAACTACTTGAATGGGGCATTTCAGAAGGATGACTGGGAATTATCTGAACCCAGGGGGATACCCCACTGCGGTGACAGGTTGGGGATTCCAGCAACAATTGATAACAAACTTATACATCATTGTGTGTATAAATCATTGTATCCAATGAGTATTAATCATAATATATTTCATTCTGAATTTATTGTAGCAAGGATTCAGGGGTATGGGTAATGAAATGGTTAGATATGGAGACGTATTTTTCATCCAATCATGTTGGACGCGTAAGTAATTCTATATAGTGAAAGTTATTTTATTTTTACATTATATTATAATTTCTACATAATCATACATAATTATAAATCATTTGCAGCTCCATGAACGCGTTGTTAGGATGAATATGGCAATGGAATTATTGCGTGGTTCACATAATGAGTGTTGGCCTGAGGTGAAAACGAAGGCTGACGCGTTCTGGAAAACCGTCCGTCATTCAAAGCTCATTTGAGGAGTTGTCCAAAGCTCATTTGAGGAGTTGTCAATCGATCAAGTGGTGCTATTTATGTTTTGGATCCATCAAGTGGTGCTATTTATGTTTTGAGGACGTCATATATTTTTTGGGTCATCAATTGCTATTATTTTGTCATGTGAGGGTACACCATTACTTAACACTACTTAAGTAATGGTACACGCTGACATGGTAGTCAAATATCCAATATGCAATTCTTTGGATATCCATTTCTTTGGATCACTGTAAATCCTATTACTAGTTTCATGTGTTACTACTTTCATGTGTTACGTATTCTACTCATTAGTAATTCCAATTAATACCTTGCAAATCAAATATAAGATGTTTTATTGGGTCCTTTACATTGACATTAAAATAATTTTCATGTAAATGATACATCATAATGGACCACATTTGAATGACTGTCATCCTCAATTCAATACTTCCTTCAGGATTGAATTAAAGCCCGTAATTAGAAAGAGACACATCCAAACCAATAAGTGTGCATAAAAAACCAATACCTGTGCATAATAATGAATATATATTGATCGTGTGAAATGGAACACGGGGCTTTTCGGGTGACTAGCAGTGTGACAACTTGCACTTCTAATTTTTGCATTCCACAAACAAGATCATACACGCCTTTAAAACACTATAACTAGAATAAAAAATCAGCAAAATTCATCCACATTTCATAGTAATCTAGCCCTGGGCGGAAATGCATTCAACCTCAAAGGGATATTAAAAGCTCAAGGCCCACTCCATTCTTCTAGTTCCACCCCTGAAATTAGAGCCACAGGTGCACTTCTAATTTGTATATTGAAGATAGTGTGATGCATAAATAAAATAAATAGATTGATTTTAAACTCTTCAAAATCTTTAAAACTAACAGACAAAATAAACCAAATTTATCCTGCAGGGTTTTACAGTAAAATAGACACAACATAGAACTCCAACAAAAAACTCACACAATAGGCCATTGCCTTTTAAACAATCATGAACAAGCATTCGACCAATGATATAGTACACAATTGTTAGATCCATCGAAATAGGTCCCAAATTATAAAATTACCTCAAGATATCTTATATGTCATAATGTCAGTCAAAAGCAAATGTTGCTTTGTAGCTTAAGCATTCGCTTGAACAATGCTCGGAGCCTTGGAGTAATAATATGAAGCTTTACATGAGTCATGATTCAAAGGCTCCACAATTCATAAGCATAAACATTGTCTTTAAAAGTATCAACAACCAAAGATGCTGGGGAAATACGTATTTAGATGTAAATATATTTGTCATCCATGTATTGATTTGTGGTGCTGTAAATATATTTGTCATCCATGTATTGATTTGTGGTGCTGTAAATATATTTGTCATCCATGTATTGATTTGTGGTGCATCAACGTACATAACGGTGAAAAATAATCAAACCCACCAATTTCAGAATCAACCACGTCAATAAAAACAAGCATTAAATGTGATGTCCACCTCACTTAATAAAATCCTACTTACTTTATAAAGCAACAAATAAAATGATAAGTGGTACTCTGGTCTCACAAATACATTGTTACATTACATAAGTCTTCACAAGTCATCCATTTCACGCAGCAGGGTGCTGCTGATGAATGGAACCACATGTTAAAGGCTGTCATCATATTGTTGCACTTAACAAACAAATTTCAAAGACAGATACAGGGCAATGATACCTCCACAAATGTAACACACTGGAACACTTCTTCATAATGGCTGCTACAAGTATACTGCAAGATCAAACATTTTAATTAAAATTAATATTTTCAAGATTTATCACTAACAAACTTGAATCCATAAAGTATTCTAACATACATACTTAACATACATATATCATGGATGTCAGAGTCCTAGTTGTCAGAACAAATGTCCTCATCGTCTACAGACATGTTTGATCCATAGGAATCATCAACAACATGATCAAAATCTCTCATCAATGGGCAGGTTAATCGATTGTGTCCAGCAACCCTGCACGCACCACACTTCGTTGTACGCTTAGTTTTCGTACCTGAGGTCGATGCTCTATGTGTTCCACCTACCTTACATCTTACATGAGCTGGATCCCTCAAACCAGACTGACCAACTACATCACCTACATTGTTGACGTCACAACCATTCTTTTTTTTCAAATACTGCACTGACCCACTAACCTTGTCTCTCACATAGTTAAAATCATCGCTGCTGCGAGATGCCAAACTACAAAGCTCCCTGCATGAATCTAACAGCCATACATATCGTGCGACAACATGCGAGTCCCAAAAATTTGTACCATCGCATGTACGCCCTTGCAATCTATCTTTCGCATTCTTGCTCCATCTTTCTAGCACAAGCGTCTTAGGTATCTCACCTATATTAAGATGAACCAACACAGCAACTACATGGCCACACGGTAAACCAAACGATTCCATCCTCTGACAAGAACACCTGAACTCATTAGTCGATGGGATATGTGTCACATGCCACTCCTTTCGTGTGACTCTATACTTCATGATTTTGTAAATAAAATGTCCCGCTGTTTCCTTACAATCAGTAACGTTCATAAGACTTGCTCGACCTAGCACATCACGGAAAAGATGGAATATCTCCCTTGTCAAAACCCTGGCAGCCGAACTCTCAAGCTCTTGAAAGTTAGTTTGTAACACTGCCTCCCCATACACAGACGCAAAATCAGCCTCTATTTCCTTATAGCGCATGTAATTAAGACATCGTTGAAAGTGCTGTAAAAAGTCAGTTAAATTATATCTGGAATGGACAAACTTCCCCATAAGCGAATGAAATCCCTCACACCTCGAAGTTGTTCTAAATCCCGCAAAGAAGTTTCCTGTAATATAGGCTGTAGCCCACATATGCCTTTTCTCATATATATCTAAAACCCAATTATTGTCTTCTAAGCCAAAACTAGATACCATTGAATTCCAAAGTTTTTTGAATTGACCTATATCATAGTCACCCAACATACATTTTCTAAATTCAGATACAAACCCTGGTATCCCAATGTTACTGGTCGCATTGCGAATCAAATGCCATGCACAAAGACGATGGTGAGCATGTGGAAATACTATCCTTATCGCATTCCTCATCGCAATGTCACCATCGGTGATGACTGAGGTGGGCAACTTTCCTTTCACTGCCTCTGTAAATTGCTCAAGCAACCAAACATAAGTCTCTTCAGTTTCATTTGCAATCACCGCACTACCAAACACAACTGTGTGATTGTGATTGTTGACACCGGAGAAAACAACTATGGGACAATGATACTTGTTTTTACCATATGTTGCATCAAATGCAACAACATCCCCAAAGACTTCATAGTCAAGCTGGCTAGTACCATCACACCAAAACAAATGTTGTAGTCTGCCTTCAGAATCCTCAGTGTGCCTAACGAACATTAATGGGTCATTCAATGCCAACCATCGAAGGTATTCAACTGCACTTACAGCATCCGATCCACGTAAACGCCTCTGTTTTCCAATTTGGTTGTATATGTCCTTCTTCCGAAAACCAATTTTTCCATAACCACCACACTGGCTAGCAAATGAGTTATATATATCGGGTGCCCCAATGCCGACCTTCCTTAAATTATTCATTTGAAGAATATCACCGTCAGTCATTTTCCTATGAGAAGGTAACATCCCACGGTACATCTCATCGAGTGGTGCATGGTTGTGCTCATCCTCAAAGCACGTCACATACCAACGTTGGGAGTCCACATCAATGTGAACACGGAATCTTGCTGAACATCCACATCTAGTTTCAGGTTTCGGCTCTCTTTTGCGCTTCTCCATTGTAAGACCCTTGTCCTCCCGAAAACCTTGTTTGTGACACATAAATGTTTGCTGAATTGCCTCACCTTTGATATTTCTGAGTATCTTCCCTTTACGTGCAGAAAAGCCATTCATTCGTCCATACCAATTATAAAACAAATATGCAACCTCAAGGCTTGCAAAATGACAACCGCTTAAGTCTTCAGGTGCCAAACTTCCAAGGTCCAGACTAAGAATGTCCTGCTTATTGTTAATGGGAACCCCTTCGCAAACATTTGAACATTGGTCGCCTTCCACAAAAACATTTGCTGAATCTTCACAAGCACTGCTTTGCCCATCTTCAACAAACTCACACTCACCTTCAGAGTACAGGGACATGTCATCCAGACCCTGATATATAAAAGACCAAACTTTGACAACAACTTGTATATATTAACAACAACTAACATCAGTTAAGATAAATGGACAAAAATTAACCCAATATATACCTTGCTACTTAGTTCTTCAACATTCCTGGAGGACCCTGCACCCAATTCCTCCTCCATGTCTATGGTGGTTTAATTATTTTTATCACTTGACAGCCACTGAAACTGTGAAACAACATAAGGTTTACTTACCCATGCCTTTCAAACATCTCAATCAATGCCAGAATCATAATCTAACTAAGGGGTTGGCCATGAATATAAAATTGGGAGCCCTCACGATTTTGGTATCAGGAATATGTTTCAATAAATGACCAACGAATCCTTTACAGACCCACTTGCAAAGCTACAACAACAAAAACCCAACCAAACAATAGCCAAATATAATCAAATTCAATTCCCGCTGCCAGATTTTACTGCAACCCAATAATAACACTAAAACCATATCTACGCTGCAACACAAAATAAACGACCTCAATCACTCTGCTTCGGACTACAACAATATATTATGAAATACAAATATCGTATACAAACGGAAAATATCAACGAAAATAACACCCAGATCAACTATGTAAAGGTTCTAGATAAGCTTACCTAACACCAAGCAAGAGTTCCAGATAAGCTTACCTAACACCAAGCAAGAGTTCTAAGCAATCCAAGCCGTGGAGGATATATCCTTAAATCCGCAGCACATCACCGTAAAAATGGCCAGAGCAACTTCACCATCTTACTTTCCAAAAACTAACATACAGAGTAAAGTAAAGAGGGAAAGACTTTTCTCAGATGCCCTCCTCATAGGCCTCTTTCTGCAATTATTCAAATTTTATATACTTACAAAACCTGCTATAGACGGTCATAAAGGTGCCTCACGCGTGTACCATATATTGACATACTACATGGTAGCAGCCACCATTTAGTATATATATATAATGTTTCCGACCGTCCCAAAAGAATGGCATGGAGTGGTCACATTCATGGATCTGAGTCTATTTATCTTTTCTGCAATTGTGAGATATCTTTTGGTGGAGCCCATTTATGACATGTGTGTGGCCCATTCTGTTCCAAGTAAAGACTGCATCAAACCCTTTACAGTCTGTATTATAATTTGCATTGAATGACGAACGGGCCAACCCCTTCCACCTGTTTTTTTGGTGAGCAACCAACCCCTTCCATCTAACTAACAGAGGAATTGTTAATTATTTATTATTTACATATTCCAATTAACAATTTACATAAAAAAAATTTACACCATATCCTGAAAATAAAAGTAACAATTTATATGCGTGTGAAAACAATCTGGCCGGCCCGACTCAAATTGATTTAGTTGGATTGAATTCTTAAAATTAAGTTTAATATATTTTTTGAGTTTAATTGTTATGCATCGTCAATGTAAAATTTTTTTGGATATGATTTCTCTAAAGTGAGTGGAATTTTAAAGAGAGAAACTAAATAATTATCTATCGTTGATTTGATCAAGTACATAGAGATCAAAACCCATTAAATGATCTAAGGGTAGATAGTCCCTTATTTTCTCACTTTAGAGCTTCACTCACTTTAGATGAGCCAAATCCAGCTTTTTTATACTGTCAACCAATCGGAAATCATGATATATGCGACTTTTGAGATAGTTAGGATAAAAATCAAACATTTTAAGTGATGTAACAAATTATAATTAATTGACAATATAAAAAATATTTAGACAGATAGTATATACTAATTATATCCATATTTTTTAGGGTTAGGTTATGAACACATTTTGAGTTAGCCTAATCGTTTTTTTTTTTTTTGGTAATCAGAGGCAAAGAGTCAGCCTAATCTAATCCAATGTTATATGATATATTAAAATTTATATTTTCTTTAAAAAAAAGTTAGCAATAAACTATAATATTTATTGATTTAAATTAATACTTTTTTATATTGGTATAATTTATTTCATAATATGTATTGTAAAATATCTTCTAATTTTTTATTTCATAATTTTAAAATTTTATAACTCTATATGGAGTCATTTAAATGCAGCCCAGGTAAACTCCAATATCAAGTTATGGGAGCACTCTAAGGTCCACCCACTAAATAGGGGAGGACCTGTCCACTTGCAATGTGGACCATAGATATAGTAGTTTAATATTTCAACAATCCAGATATTTTCTAGGTAGTTTACCTGCAACTTGTTTAGAAATTTTTTTTTTTTCATTTGAAATTGAGGAGCCACTTTCCCCCTCTCCCCCAGATTCTCCACGTCCTCCCCGTCAAAGCTACGATTCAGACTATTCTTTCCATCACCACCAGCTCCGCCCTCCACCACGTTGTTGTCTTTGCTTCCTTCATTTCTTAACAGATTCAATGTCCTCATTTTTGTGCTTAGCCCTTTCTTTCAATTCCCGGGCCTTAATCTCTTTGGCCAATCTCTTGGCCTCCTTGGCCTTGCTTCTCTCTTTGACTCGCCGATTCAGATTCTGGTAAACTCGGTCGGAACCCTAGACCCCAAGTACTGAACCATAGCCAGGATCAGCCCAAGGGGGAAGCCCGTAAAGCTAGGGCTTTAGACCTCCAAAAAAAAAGTTTTTTACTACCTATTTTAATAACTTTTTTTAAAGAAATGTTAAGAGTGAGTTGCACAAAAGACTGAGTAAGTAGCTGCACAAAAGGCTCTTTGTTTTCCTCACTCACCACTCACTTCACATATTTTTATCTCACCCACATAATGACTCATTATTATAATAACGTTAATATTTTTAATATTTTTTCATTAAAAAAAAAAATGAAACATGACTCTCTTGACTCATTTCTCTGCGTCTCACTCATCTCTCTTCTGCTTTCTCCTTTCTTTCACATATCATGTCACTCTCACTCTCTTACACTCTTACTGGCTCTCAGACTCTCAAAGACTCATCTCTTTCTGCTTTCTCTTTTCTTTCATTAATCAAACAATACATAATATATTATCTGTTATTTTGTTTCACAAAAATAAAAAAATCAAAGGACCTTTTAATGATGCAATATTCAAACTCTCTCTGACCCTTTCATCACATTCTCTCACTCATCACTCGGTCAAATTTGGCTGGAGCAGCAAGCCATCAATTCACAATTGGTGAGATAATTTAGTGATGTTTGTTTGATCAATTTTTTTTGCGCTATAACAATTGTGTATTTATTTATTTTCTTAAATTATTGCAGAAATCTTGTAGACTTGTATTTGTTCCGATTGCATTTGGTCCAACAAAGCACCCAGAAGTCGGAAGAATTTTCTTGACAGTCAGGTTTCTTTGTTCTAACTTTTTTTTTCTTTTGTATTCATTTATAGTTGTTTAAATTAATTTTGTGAAATATACATTGCTTTTTTTATTTTAACATAAACAAATGTCAACTAGAAAATTTGAATCAAGTTATTCAAAACTAAAAAAGAAAAAAAGTTGAAGCTTTAATTGAATCACAAAAGGGGCTATCGAGAAATTTTTCAAAACAAATAAGAAATTTGAAAATACAGGTGATTGCTCATTGAATGAACAAATTAATAATTATTAAGTGGACTAGCTTTATTATCGATTGAAAAAGAATTGTTAAATAAATCGATTACAATAATTTAATAAATGATTTTGCATCCTTAAAAACATGAAAGATAAACTTTAAATAAAAATATAATAATTTTAATAAAATTTTATTTTTGCTTTAAAAAGGCCTCACTTTAGAATTCGCTTTAGACCTCCACAAGTGTTGGGTCAGCCTTGACCATAGCCAACACCATCGTGAAAAGATTAGACGACACCTTCACCGTGAACACGAGAGGAGAGTTCCTGTGCACCATGGAGGCGGCGAACAGGTTGAAGTGCGATGGTGGGAGATCCGCCCTTCTGTAACACCCAGCTTCTCTGAATCCCTTTTTTGTTAATCAGTTGTCTTTGAGGTTAGGATTTTTTGGTTTGTGCTTCTCTGAATCCCCTTTTGGTCAATAATTTGTCTTTTAGGTTAGGATTTTTGGGTTTGTCATGGGTTTCTAGAAAACCAAGGGTGTTTAGATAGAATTCCTTTGAGAATCGGAGAGCATGGAGAGGATTTTGAGGAGTAGCTCATCAGACAAGAGAAGAGGTCGATCGATAATGGAGAAATTGGGGTTTTATCGATTTTGATTTTTTTTGGATTTGGTATCTGACCATAAGCTTCTGGGATTTTCAGAAAAAGGGATTCAGAGAAGACAGTTGAAGAAGGAAGGATACTTTCTCATAAACCTTGCTTCAGAGACTAGGACCAAAAAGTGTTGGATCACAAGCCCATGTTTCAGACTGTGGCAATACAACTCAAGCTTGTTAAACTTCTTCTCCAACTCAGTCTCATTATATATTTTTTTCTTTTGAATTATATTACATATATTGCTTCTATTGCTGTTTATTCAAGTGTTTTGCCTTATATATATGTGGCGATTTTGATTGATCACAACCGCATCTCTCTACTTCTGTGTTTATGTTTAGATCTATGTCTTCCTCTTCCTAAATTTTGTTGTGGAATAACACAAAACATGAATCGATCGATAAATCTTTGAATCGCCGCCGTGAATGTAACACCCCGATTTTCAAGTTTTTGTAATTATACAGTATTTATGAACTTATATTTTATTCGAGGTCTTAGAAACGGGAATAAAATATTTCGAGACCATAGTCATGCTCAATGACATTGTAGGAGGCTACGATTAAGTTTTGAGTCAAAAACTCAGACGGAGCCCGGTCTGTGTTTTTCATTGACAATAGTGTTTTACTACTATCAAGACCTAATTTTGACCCGTGAACGAGACAGTAAGTCTTAGAATTTAATTCTCTACATTTTGGTTAAATTTCAAAAAAAAAAAAAAAAAAAATCTCTTCCTAACATTTTTTTTTGAGCGAAATCCTCAATCGGGTGATGAATGGAGCCGCATATGGACTTATCGGGACCCGCTAATGGATAACCTTGATGTCACATTTTGGACGCGAAATGACAAAAATACCCCTAATCTTTTTCACTTACCATTTTCATTTTACCCTTGAAGCAAATGACCATTTTACCCTTAAGTGTTTTGTTTGAAGGCTGACAGCCCCATTCCAACCCCTCATTCAAGCACAAGAACAGCCCCACTAGAGCTCAAAACTTCTTCCTCCTCCTTGAGCAAAGCCACCATTGTTCCTTGATAAAAACCTTGAAATCTTTGAAGAAAATCTTGAATATTTGATCAATCTTCATCCATTCTTAGGTAAGATCACTTCTATGATCTCCTAGCTTCTTGAATCTCTTTCACTCTCAAGATCAAATCTTACTTTCATGAAAATCAAGTTTATTGTAACACCCCGTTTTTGTTAATTACGATAGTAATTAGGAAAATATATTTTTGAAGAACTTAGAGAGGAAATAAAATAAACGGAGACTATAGACATATTATACACTCTTGTAGGAAGCTATGGTTAAAATTTGGTCAAAAACGCAGACGGAGTCTGGACTATGTTTTACACTGACAGTATAATTTTATTGCTGAAAAAACGTAATGTTACCTCGGGAACGAAACATTTAAGTTTTAAATTAAATTTTCCACGATATTGGGGAATTTAAAAATTTTCACTGAAAAAGTGAAAATTGTGATTTTACGGTACCGAATACAGATTTACCGGGACCCGTTAACGGATAAATCCAATGTCGCCATCAAGACACCTCACCCTAGTGAGTCACCTAGTGACTCACCAAAGTCATCATGACTTTGGAGGGCAAATGACCTAAGTGCCCCTAAAACATTGAAAAACGACCATTTTGCCCTTTTAGCAAAATTACCATTCTATCCCTCATTAATTACCAAGATTAAAAACACCAATTTTCACCCATTTTCCCCTTCATATTTCGCAGCCCTCCCCCTTCCTCTTCTCCTTCTTCTCTTTTCCATTTCTCTCCATAAAACTCTCCATAAAACTCTTAAAGTTTTCTACTTCAAGAAGGAAATTTAATTAAGGTGACTAGGAGAAGTTCTAATCCTTGCAAATCTCCACTAGACAAGAGGTAAGCTTCATCCTTCTTCTCTAGAAATCATGAGAGTTTATGATGTAGGTGGAGGTTAAGGTTTTACCTTCAAAACTTCATAACTAATTGTAGAAAAATCCTATGTTCATGAAATTAATCTCTATGAACGCATTACGACCTCTAGATTCATTTTCTAAGAGCATCACATGGCTGCCCTGTTTTTGCCTCATAGATCCGAAACCCTAAGATGGTAGTTGTATGAGATTTTGGTTCAAGTATTGGAAAATAACCATGGATTTCACCTTTCTATTATTTAAATGTCTTAAATTCAAGAGCTTGAAGCAAAATAAGATCCCTAGCCTATTGACCTAGAGGGAACCAAATCCATGTTCAAAGGGAGGAGTATGATGTTGTTTCAAATTTTAATTTATGATAATTTCCCTGAATTCTAGAATACTCTTTTGATCATAAATCCAAGAGTATGTGAAAATTTGAAAATCCTAGCCATCTTATCTAGCCATAACCGAAACCATATAGGGGTAGTGTTAGGTTATTCAACAAGCTAAACTTATGATTGTATCTTGTGGTGAAGGATTAAAGCATCGAAAAAGATAAACGGGCGATTGACCGGGAGATTCGGCAACCGGAGGCCGAGAGACGTGAAGACCCTACAAGAGGTAAGGGGGTTTACCTGAGGGATTCATGATAACTACATGTGGTGTGGTCGATGAATTTATTGAATGAAGTGATTTGATGATAAGTTGAATGTTGTTATATGTTGTTATGTGAACGTTGAATGTGGTTGAATGATGCCAAATATAAAAGACTTCAGAATATACGGTAGATAAAACTAAAAACATAACAACGGAAATAAAGGCACGTCAGAGATCCTCTCCTAGCGCTCAAGATCCCCCAGCATTGGGATCCGAGGCCCTTCAGCCGGCATCAGGCTCAACGGGTATACCGTCAATCTACTCGGGAAACTCCTCATCAGGGTCTTCTCGTACAGTCGAGAACAAAGAAATACAACATAGAAAAGTAAAGGGGATAAAAAACAGTGATATGCCATACATGGGAAAAACAGCGATATAAATAATGTATATAGATTGCAACACACCAAATCACAACAGTGACAACCAAACAACTTCCGGATAAATTTTTCCTTAACTATTGTCTCTCACACTCATGCAACTAACGACTATATGGACGCGATCACGACGCGACATCCCTAACGGATCAAGGTGTCCCAATCATCAATATTTCACCCCCATAAAGTAGGGTTCGGTCTAAAGCCCGTAGGCCCAAGTAGTCTCATGGATACGACATATTCCCCCACCCGCAGGCCAGGTCAGAATATTTGCCCGACAACAACGCAAATTACGGTAACGATATGTTCCCCCGCCCGCAGGCTAGGTCGGAGCATTCGCCCGTTCATTAAGAACTCAACTTTTGGTAATGACATATCCCCCCGCCCGCAGGCTAGGTCGAGATATTCGCCCGTCCATCTACAATTCGACTAACGGGTACGACCATCTCCCCGCAGGTAAGATCGAAATCGCCCCTGCATCAAACTAATCGGTACGACCATCTCCCCGCATGTAAGATCGAAATCTCCCGTATGCTAACACAGTGATGAATAACAACTATGCAACATGAATCTCATTGACTCATCTCCGGATTAACACTTAGTGCCTCAACCACGACTTATATGCAACCACGACCAACTTTCATCCAACTTAACCGGGTATCAACTCACATCACAACATCAGTAGATAAACTATATCACTTGGTTGAGCACTACAACATATATATAACCTCGACTTTCTCACTACACATTCATCACCCGATTTATCAGAAATCACTGCCTAGTTCTACTCAGACATCAGCAGTCACAACAGTATATACACAACATTAAAATCAACTTACGGATAAATCATGTTTAATCAATCATAAGCATATAGTAAGCATAACATGTATCACATATATCACATTAAATACCAATCACAGAGCATACATCCTCAATATACGGTAAAATCAACCTAACGGTCAAACGACCTCTAGTAGGGTTTGAGTCGCCCAACGCATATCAATATATATTATTTAAAGCTTGCCTCCCCGACGATATTGTGGTTCTTTCCCCCACCTTAGTGATTTTCCTGAGAGATTCCGAATGCGGCTCCGTAGCAGTCAATCGAGTACGCGATCGAGCGTTCGAGTCCTGCCAGATTCTATACAGTGAAATACAATCAAAAATTAAAATAATGAAACCATAATCTACCTAATATCTAGGATTAGCTACTGCCTTTAATTAATTAAATAGGCTAGGGATGTTGAAATTCTACCAACTCTTGGATCAATGACCCTTAAGCATACCTAATGCATAATCAATGATCAATTATCAAAGATTTGAACCAAAACCCCTTATACCCACAAGGTAGGGTTTCGGCCATCACCATGAAAAATAGATGAGAGTTTGATTTGGCCACCTAATCACTTGGATTACATGGTTAAGGGATGAAATAGGTGAAATCAAGAACAATGAACAAAAACCCCATTCCCCCCTAAAATAACCCATTCGGCCCCTTTTAGATGAATAGGCTAGAGAGCTTATTTCATTACAAGCTCTTGGATTATGATAGTAGGGGATGATACTAGCTCATAGGAATTGGTTTGGCCTCAAAATGATTTTTCTACAATTTTCTAGAGATTTTTGAAGTTTAGATCTAGAAATTGAAATTCATGAAAATAAATAGAGAAAATAAAGATTGAGAGCTCAAGGATGAAATCTATACCTTCTAGATGATAGAGGAGGATGAGAGGAGCAACTTTGCTTCACAAACCTTCTTGAAATAGCTTGAGAAAGCTTGAGAAAAATGAGGTTGAAAATGGAGGAAGAAGAAGGAAGAAGAAAGAAGGAGAAGGAAGAAGAAGAAAGAAGAAGAAGAAGAAGAAACAGCAGCTGAAGCCAGCGGGAATGAGGGGAGAAAAGGTGAAAATAAGGTATTAAATAGGTGACTTAAGGTTTAAGAAAGGTAAAAGTAATAGTAGGTAATTAGTAAAAACTAACCAAGGGTAATTTGGTCAATTCATGTCCAGATAATTTGAAAATCCTCACGACATTTCTAGGAGTCCCCAAATGATTTAACATAGCCCTAGTATGAAAATCATTGGCTCAAGGTTCTCGAAAAAACCTAAGACAACTTGAATCGTCTCCTAGAACGATTATCGGCTCGAATATAATATATTATTTTCATTTTCGAACATCAGGACGAACTTTTTCGAAAATATAAAAAACGTGATTGTAAGACTAACTGTCTCGTTCACGGGTCCAAATTGGGTCTCGATAGTAGTAAAGCACTACTGTCAAGGAAAAACGCAGACCAGGCTCCATTTGAGTTTTCAACCCAAAACTTAACCATAGCTTCCTACGATAGCGTAGAGCGTGACTATGGCCTCGGAATAATTTATTTAATTTTCTAGACCCTCTAAAAAAAAAATACGATAACTTAAATACTAGGTAAATAAAAGATCAAGAAAATCGGGGTGTTACAAATGTGGTTGAATGTGATGATGGAAATTATTATGTGACAAGGATGTGATTGGCTATGTTGATGTGAATAAATGTGATATTGATTATGTGGAATATTATAACGTTGTGATATGATGACTGTATGGTTGTGGTTTTTTGCATTGAAATCCATAAATAAGATTAAAGCTTTTAAAAGCCTTGCAGAAAAATCACAGACTGATTTGGGGAAAAACATTGGGAAGTATTTATGATGAATTTTTTTTTCCAAGTGTACATTATATTATGATAAGAGGAAAATGTCAAAATTCTTGGATTTGAATGCTTTTCATGTGAAAAAGGTGAATTTTACAAGAAATTTACGAAAACCCGTTTCACCATTTTAAAAACAGTGTTTTATGCTGAGGTGGAAATTTTGATTTCAACCATCCTTATAGAAATGAATTTTTGGGGAAGGGATTTATTTAAGGAAGGTGAAATTTTATTATAATTACGTTGGTTTTGTTCTAAAACGTATTTAAACAGAAAACGTTTTGTCTGTAAACGATTTTACAACAATGTTGATAAACCGACAACTTAGAAGAGTTGCAGAGATTTGATTTGATTTTTGTATTTCACAGAAAAAATGATGGAAATGTTGAAACATGAACCTAGTAAACGAGACGTCGGGTTACTAGTGTTCTGTGACAAAGACACGTAGAAAAATGGTGTTGTGGACTGTGTGTCCTACGATGTGATGTGGACTATGTGTCCTATGATACGTTGTGGACTGTGTGTCCTATGATCTATTATCTATGTGTCTTTTTCATATCAATGATGGATATGAGAATAAAGGTGAATACTGTTTTCTATTACCACAAACCTCACATTGGTGCACCGGTGTGAGAATTCGTGACTGAGCACTCGGACGTTTCGTCCTGTGTTGATGATTAATATTTTAAAATGACAAAAAAAAAAATTAGACGGGTCGTAAGCCTTTGCGCTACGATAAGGAAAGAAAGAACACAAAGAAAAGTGACAAAAATATAAAATGTTTTACATGCATATAAAATGGCAGACGTGCCAACGATGCTTTTGGAATCTGGATATCTTGGTGGTCAGGATATTCAAGACGGTGTATATATCATTGTGCCCTGGTGGACAATTAGAAACCATTAAACGGTGTTTTCTTGTGCTTTGTGTTGGACAGATTTCAATGGTTTCATTACGGTGTGCCTTTTTAGGCAATCGAGTTTGATCAGCTCAGTTTTTATAAAAACGATGTTAACGGTGTTAGGATCTCCGGAGATTAGGAAAAATACTAGATGTTGAATATTGAAATGGCATATTTTACGGTGTTGATTTTGATAGTAATGGTGATAACAGTGATTTTATATGAACGATAATGTGATTTTGTATGTATGGTGATTTTATGTTGAAATGATTATTTTACGTTGTTATGGTGTGTTTTTCTATGTGTAGTTGTCACATTTTATATCCATATATTGGTAACTCACCCTTATATATTGTTGCGTTTGGTTTCTTCTGTGTGGAAATATTTTATACTATATACAGATGGAGCCAAACATACCTCTGGTACACTCGAGAGCTCGTTCTTTCCTTTTTCAGAATGCAAATGATGGAGACGCATGGGCTATCCATCTGGATACCCAGACGGCTACTTATACAGGTCCGGTTAGGGAGACCATCGATACTTTTGATGCTGGTCCCCAGCGTAGTGTACATACTGTAGAGACTATAGAGGTACCATTACCTCTCATTTGGCTTTTACTACAGCAGCTGGTAGATGCAGGCGAGTTGGAGGTCCCAGTATTTCAGCCAACACAGGTAGCTCCAGTCCCTCCTCCGGCACCTGTGGAGGAGGAAATTGAAGTAGATCCGGAGGAATTGTTAGAATTAGACCTGGAAGAAGGCGATAGTGATGTTCTTGTTGAGGGAGTAGATCCTCAGACACCCTCATCAGAGACTCATCATGGTTCAGGGGATGTTCATCAGAACATTCCAAATGGGTTCCATCCATAGTTTGACCAGCTGTATATCGAGTTAGATTAGGAGGTTACTTTTGTTGTTCAGTCGATTGTGGATAAATGATAATGATAGTTGATGCTTGTGATGTATATTATGTATTTCTATGACATATGATATGTATATAACAGGTTTGGAAATCACTGGATTAATTTCTAGAAACTTATATTATTTTACGTAGAAGGACTTACTATATATAGGTATTTGAAATGATGTAGTACCCTAAAAAGGGGTATTGAATTTATGATCCAAAACTTTCAAAATTCATAGCAAATTGTAGAAAAATCCTTTTAATGGAAAACCAATTTCTTTGAGCTCACTTCATCATTCTCTACCTAAACCCAAAAGCTCATGATCAAACTCTTATCCTAGCTAATTTTCCCCAAAGTGGCCGAAACCTAGAAGAGATAATGAATAGTGTTTTTGATCAAATTTTTGATTTCTAACTCTTGATTCCATCCTTAACTTTCCTATTATTCTTGAATCCAAGTGATGGAAAACCAAATCAATTCCTAACCTAATTTTCCCAAAATGGTCGAGACCTTCATGTGTGTAAAACATGAGTCATGTTTCATATTTTTGAGTCATGGGACTTGTGTTGGTGTTAACCAAGCTTATGAACCAACCATCCAAAAGTTTGTAACCAAATGTGATCCCTAACCCTTTTTACCAAAAGTGGCTGAACCTTAGACCTTTTAGGGGAGGGAAAATTTATGTTTTGATGTTGTATATTGATGTTGATTTTTGTTTGAATTGTATTGTGTTTAATTGTTTTAGGCGACGTGAACGAAACCGGAGCCGGAGCCGAGAACCGTTCGAGTTTGGATTAACCAACTTAATGAGGTAAAGGGAGGTATTTCATTTTGAGTTTAGTAGCTTCACGAAATATGATTGATTGGTGTGTTATGGTTGAATTAAGACTTGATGTATATGTATACTTATATCCTGGAATGATTGGATGCTAAGTGTTGTTTTAGGCGGGTCAATGGCGGGTCGGGGCGGGTTGGCCCGTTTTGCCACCCCTAATTTTGACACAAGAACAAAGCAACCAGTATTGGCCCAACACATACAACTAGTCAAAAGACCCCTCCTCGGACTCATCCATCTCTTCTTAGTCCTCCTCCGTATCTTCCTTGGAGTCACTAGTGATCATAATCGGCTTAGGCTCTTTTTCAGGACTCCGCTTAGGTCGACACCTAAACAAGATGTTTTTACGAGCCACATACCGAATGCGGGGGTGTAGTGGCACTCAAGGTGGACCGCGGGATGGAATGACCGTTGGAACAACAACATGTACGACTACTGAAGGTGCGACAGGAAGAACGACTGCAGGTGCCACGGTCGGAGGTACAACAGGTGAAGCCCTACTTCCCCATGGGGTACAACCACATGAGGAAGCGGAAGAACGAGGCCCAATGATCTGTATCTTGGTCACGGCCCAAGGTCCTTTCCTCCTCCTCTGAAGCCACACCACGTGAAAGGGTATGCAAATGGTGAACCACAAGCAACCGTTTCGGCTATCCCGGATGGTGCTAGAAGCGTCTTCGATGTATTCCATGTGACAGGTATCCGTGTGCCCTATCCATGCCTCATCTCCTCCGTGTAAGTCAACAAAGATGTAGACCGTCATCATCCACTCCCTTAACGATGCAGACATCTTCACAACAAAAGAGTAGATACAAAGCAAAGTAACAGTAATATGTGAGATTCTCATTCAACAATCATATCTCATAGTAGATAAAAACAGCATGACACAACAGAATATAACATAACTCATATAGTCAAATATATACATGTCATATCATCAAGAATATTCATTCCATGCACATTCTATTCATAAAGCATCACAATATAAACAGTCCAAGTTATATGTTATGATGTCATAAGGCAAAACCATCAGTGAAACAGATGCAACTTAGACACCTACTCCATTGAGCTAAACAAACGTTGGTGAGAGTGACCGGGCGTACATGCTTTGTATGCGTCGGTCATTCGACAAAGCATGCTACAACTTTCGTAACCACGCGTGAATATTGGCTTTTTGAAAAAGAAACGCTACACCAATCGTGAACAAGGCAGTGTATAGCCGAGAGAATTGGTGTGGGATCTTGATTTACCATGGCATAGAAGAGCTACTAACTGGTCACATGTGGAGTTCTACACCCCAACCTCCCCTAGGTCAAACCGATCATCACCATTATATTCGCACCCGCATAAGGTGTAAGCTCAACTCCTAGGCTCAAAGGCCTTAACTGACTCTCTTATGTAATATGGTCAAGCTACTTATGCGAATGCGATCAAGATTCATACAGTGTAACGGATCACATCGTGATTCCTTTGGAATCTAGCCATCTCTAAGCCTCACAAGATAGTTCATGTCACTTGATCCAACTGGTCGTCTCCTTAAGCAAGTATTGTCATTAAACATATGTTTATGTTGGTGTTCATGTATTATTCCATGATCTTCCAAATTCCTATGTGTCTTATGAAGGAGGATTCATAATCCTTCCCTTAACAATTATTTGGTCTTTACTAAGACATGATCATTTGTTGATCAAGTATTTAAAATACTCTTTTTTAATTAAATATTATGAGTTCCTTGATGACATAAGTCACAAAGGGTATGAAATGCAGTCTTGATTCACTACATAACACACTTAGTTATTCTTGCCTTAAGTTCTACGTCATGGCTTGACTTAGGTTTTTACATTCCAAAAGCTTTGAATCAGCGTGGCCGTGCACAGCCGTGCACCTTGAATCAACGTCAGCATGTTGCGAGCATAGGCCGTACTCTTTGAAGCACGGCCATGCATAATCTGAGAACGACCGTGCACCTTTCCAGCACGACCGTGCACCTGTTCAACAACGTCAGCTAGCTTTTAGCACGATCGTGCTCTGTGAAGCAAGGCCGTGCAGCTGGACAAAATTTTGATTTTGTCTTTTTGCACCTTTATAAATTGTTTATTAAATGTGCGGTATATGGTTATGGCTCTAGTTTTGGTGTTTGATTTATTTGGTAAATACGACTTGCGTGTCGTGGTTTATTTTATAAATACGGTCTGCGTGTCGTGACTTTTACTTTACTTATTTTATATTAAATCTTGTAATTGCTCAGGTTGACATGGAGCCAATACCAGATGATGACGTCAGTGGGAGAGACTTGAGAAGTTTGCCCGCGGGTTAAAGATTCTAATAATTAGTTATTTAATTATTGCACTTTAGGAGGCAATAACCATAGTACCATGTATGTCTTGTATGTTTGTATAAGATGTATGAGATGTATGTTTATATGCATCTATGTCTTGTATGCTTTATATGTTAGTTGAATATATGAAAGCATGTTTGCCATGTATGTTGTGAGAGATGTTTGTATGCGATACAAAAGCTAGGGAGATCACGTAATAAAATTCCCTCAATTAAATTAAGTTTTAATATGCCTCCCGATGTGTGGCACTCATCAAGTCCGGAATCCTTCAGTGTGCGTCATGCCAAAGCTGAGCACCTTGATTTATTCTTGGTGAGGCGCGAAAAGTGAATTAATTTCCTACAGCCAACCCATTAGGTTTGACTTAACTAAGTATTTCAATAGGATTGAAATGACTTAGAGGCATGTGGTTGGGCATTAATCCATCGGATGGATTAGAATAAGGAGTTATTCACTCAACTGATCCAAGAATTACGTAGGGATGTAATTGGAAAGGATTTTTCTAGCTAAATAACTGAGTTTTGAGAGATAAGCCAAAGTTGACTCCGAACAAGGTGAAATATGGATCTTGTTGCTACTAGCAAATCTTCCAACAAGATTTTCCGAGTCAATAAGAAGAGTCATTGATTTGAGTAAAATAGTGGGAGCGTATTTAAGAAAGACCTGTTAAATATAATTTTAATCATGATACTGATATACTGTATGTTTCTGTATTAAATAACCATGACTACAAACACAACTAGTATTTTATTGTTGCGATATATCCTTGAGAATGATGAATTGACTAGAATTAATTTTCTGGATTGGTACAGAAATTTGGGAATTGTCCTCAAGTATGAGAAAACGGGTTGTATATACTTGACCAAGCGATTCTCAAGCAATTTGTTGCTACTGCCATAAGGATTGAAAAGCATGCTTAGTAGAAGCATCAAGTCGATGCCATGGTGGTTGATGTTTCGTTCTTGCAATCATGGAGGTTTATGATATGATCATGCACCTCATGATACTCTAACAAGAGCTAGCAAGGCATGAAAGGTACCAGAAAGAGTATAAGAAAAAAGGAAGTGTGCCTTCCACTTCAAGCATTATGTTGTAAAAGTCAACCTACTTCATAATTATGGGTATTTGATACCACATATGGATCTCACATTAATTTGAAGGATTGAAGGAAGTCGGACGTTGACTAAAGGCAAAGGTCGATCTGTGAGTGGAAATGGAGCAAAAGTTGCTAAATTGATTATAGGTGTTTGAATTTGCCTTAAGAGCCTTGATGAAAATAAATAATTGTTATTTTATTTCAACTGGTAATAGAAACATCACTTCCATTATCTTGTATAGACAAGAAAGGATTTTAATAAAAAGGAAAATTGTTGTTCCATTTTTTCAACCGATGTTTTCTATACTAGTATTCATATGAGAAATGGACTTTGTGTCCTTGATCTCGATATGCCCATCCATAACATAAGTGCGAATAGGGTCAAACCAAGTGATTTGGACCCTTTGTGCCTTTGATCTTTTAGACCATGTAAGTGAGAAATGTATTTCCAAGCTCCATTAATATGGATTCTTGGACTCATCCAACTGTGAGTTGTTTGAGGTCTACAAACCTTGCTTGTTTGGAAACATGACTAAGCTCCATTTACCAGTAATGTGAAAGGGCTGACAATCTTTTGGCATGATGCATAGTGATGTATGAGGGCCTCTAAACAAGTTTGTTAAAAGATAGGTTTTCGTACTTCATCTCATTTACTGATGACTTCAATAGACATGGATTTGTATTGGACACAAGTCAGAAATCTTCGAAAGGTTCAAAGAATTCAAGAATGAAGTAGAGACCAACTTGGCAAAAGTATCAAGGCCATACGATCAGATCGTGGTGGTGAATACCTAAGCCAGGAGTTTGATGACTATCTGAAAGAGTGTGGGATAGTATCTCAACTTGCACCTCCCAGAACACCTCAATGGAATGGGTGTCCAAACGGAGGAATCACACCTTGTTAGACATGGTACAATATATGATGAGTCATTCAGACCTTTCAGACTCTTTCTGGGGATATGCTTTACTTACAACTGCTTTCACTTTTAACCGTGTTCCTTCAAAGGCGGTTGAAAAGACTCCATATGAGATATGGACGGGCTGAAAACCTAGTCTATCACTTATGAGAATTTGGAGTTGTCAAGTATATGTCCAATGTCTAACAACACATAAACTTGGACCCAAATGAGATAAATGTATTTTTTTGAGGGATATCCTAAGGAAACCAAAGGATACTATTTCCACAATCCTTCCGAGGACAAAGTGTTTTTCACCAGGATTGGAGTGTTCTTTGAGAAGGAATACATCTCCATAGGAGTCAGTGATAAGAATGTAGAATTTGGAGAAATCCAAGTGCCACAAAGTATTGATCTGCCTGCTAAGGAATAAGAACCGATTTTGTAAGATATTGTAGTTTAACCAATTAATGATTCAAGTAACACAAGAGCCATGTAGGTCAAACAGGACACGTCATCAACCTGAGAGATATGGAATATTCTTAACTCAAGAAGGTGATGTACTACTCATCAATCAAGATGAGCCTGTGACTTACCAAGAGGCCATCATTGGCCCAAAATCTGAGAATTGGCTAGAGGCCATGGAATCCGAAATAGAATCCATGTAAAATAACCAGGTATGGACCTTGGTAGAGCCAACCGAAGGGGTAAAATCCATACGGTGCAAGTGGGTCTTCAAGAAGAAGACTAACATGGATGGAAAGATAAATACCTTTAAGACGCGACTGGTCACAAAAGGTTCCAAGCAAATTCATGGTGTTGACTATGAGGAGATTTTTCTCCAGTTGCAATAATTAAATCTGTTCAGATTCTGCTTGCTATCGCAGCATACTATGATTATGAAATATGGCAAATAGATGTCAAATCTGAAATCTTCATTTTGATGAAACTGTGAGACAGTTTGGATTCATCAAGAATGAAGATGAATCTTGTGTGTACAAGATGATTAGTGGGAGCAAAGTTGTTTTTCTCATAATGTATGTGGATGACATACTGCTTATTGGAAACGACATTACTACAGTACTAAATGTGAAAACATGGTTACGAAATTTTTTCTCAAATGAAGGACTTAGGCGAAGCATCCTATATATTGGGAATCAAGATTTATAGAGATAGATCGCTGAAATTATTAGGTCGTAGTTAAAGTGCATATGTTGACAAAGTGCTTACGCGCTTTAATATGCATGATTCCCAGAAAGGTCTCTTGCCTATGTCACATGGCATGTACCTGTCCAAGAGACAGTCCCCTGCTGCATTTGATGAGAAGGAACGCATGAACAAGATTCCATATGCTTCGGTAATTGGATCTATTATGTATGCCATGATATGTACTAGACCAGATGTTTTGTATGCTTTGAGCATGACAAGCAGGTACCAATCTTATCCCAGTGAAGGTCACAAGACAACAGTCAAGAGTATCCTAAAGTACTTGAGAAGAACTAAGGATACATTCTTGGTTTATGTTAAGGAAGAGCTCATTGTAAGAGATTACACTGATGCTAGCTTCCAAACTAATAAGGATGATTCCACATCGCAGTCAGAATTCGTGTTTTGCCTTAATGGTGACACCGTGAGCTTGAAAAGGTTCCAAGTGTGAGGCAATTGCTAATTGTATTATAGAGGTCGAGTACACAGTTACCTTAAATGCAGATTTAGAGGCCGTTTGGATTAGGAAGTTCATTTATGAACTAATCGTAGTTCCTAAACTTTGTGAACGCCATTGATCTCGCTACGGTGATGATGGATGAATCTCGTAAGTTAAGGAAACTTGATCTCACCAATGATCCGAACATATACTTAGGCGCTTCAATCTCATTCGATAGATGATCGATAGAAGAGATGTGAAGATGTGCAGAATGACAACATTGAACAACCTGCTAATGGAATTTCTTGCTCAATAGTAGCATGACGCTCACACTAGGTCGACGGATATTAGGTTTATGCCCGATTGGCTTTAGTGGTAGTGGGAGATTGTTGGTGTAAGCCCTAGTAGCCAATATTTTGAATAGATAATCTTTTGTATCATGACTTTGATCATATATTTGATATATGTATAAGACATTCATTTATTATGTTATTGTTATGATCATATATAGAGTATAATAAAGTCCTTAGAATAGACAGTTTGTTTAATGGAACATCAAGTGTGATTTGATCATGAGACCCATTAAACTATAGAACTTTGTTCTTAAAGCATTCGTAGTTAACTATTATTATTAATTAGAACAATAATAATACATCGAGACTATTATGTGAGTGACATGATGACCACTTCTCCCGGGTCATGGATATATGATATCAAGTCTTCACATAAGTATAAATATTGTTGGAATATTTATACTAGATTGACCCGCTATGAGAACGATGCATAATAATTATGTTAGTGTCATAAACGTTTTTCATGGTGACGATAGTGAAGTCACTACAACAGAAAGGGATTAAATGGCGCACCTTTAATAACTTTTTTACATGAAACGCTATTAAAAAACAGGCAGAAGGCTGTAGATAGCGCTTCCTTGAGAAAACGCTATTATAAGGTGGATTTTAGATAGCGCTTCCCCAAGGAAGCGCTATCTATTCCTGGGGAGGAATAGATAACGCTTCCTTGGGGAAGCGCTATCTAAAATCCACCTTATAATAGCGCTTCCTTGAGGAAGCACTATCTAAAATCCACCTTATAATAGCGCTTTCTCAAGGAAGCGCTATTATAAGTGCACTTTAGATAGCGTTTTCTCGAGGAAGCGCTATCTATTCCCCTTTTCATATATTTTTGGCAAAAGCGCGTGCGGGTTTCCCTTTTTCACTTCACATAACCTTTGCAAACACTCTCAATCTGTTCAAACACTTTCTCATTTCCCAAATCTCTCCCAAATCCGAAACAAATAATTATTGTTTCTCCATTTTCCTCCTTCCCTCTCTCTCACGAGCTTCTCTTCTTCCCCAGCCTTCCTCTTGTTTAGTAAAAAAGTTAGGGTTCCTTCATTTGTCTACACTGCGCGCCGTTCGTCCGTCTGTCCTAGTGTCCCACCGCGCGCCGTTCGCCGTTCATTACCGAGCACTGTCCTTCCGACCACCTTACGCCATCATCTTCGTTCACGGTGAGTGGGTTCTTCATCCATGTTTGCTGCTTCGTTCATCTCCCTGCTTCTTAGTTCTCTTTTTTTTTTTTTTATTTCGTTCCTGATTGTTTGCTTGATGTTCACTGATTTTTAATTTCATTCATCTCTTGATGTTCACTGAATGTCTGCGATTTTTTGATTTCTTTTCTTCATCCATGTTTGCTTCGTTCATCTCTGGCTTTGCTTCTTCATTCCTGATTGTTTGCTTCCTGGTAATCATGATTTGTGTGCTTGGCTTGCTGGGGCTTCAGTCGTGCGCCTCCACCATATCCACCACGCACCCTGCTCCTTCTCTTCTCTGTTGCAGATTTATTGCTGCAGATTTTAAGACAATAGATTTATTGCATCTTCGTGTGTTCTCTGGTTCAAGTCCCACTGGTAGTTCTTTCGAGGATGCTGATTCCAGAACCATGCATCAGAAGGGTGTGGGAAGGCTTCAGGGATTTGATTTATGAACTTTCCTGGTATTGATTGTTACAGGTTCATTTTACTGCTACCAAATATGGCCTGTATTGATTGTCAAGTTTCATTTCAAGATAGCTTACTAATGATTCATGGATTTGGTGGAGGCCAAGCATAAACTCCCTTTTTCACAACCAATGATTCTTGCTAACTTATTCTATTACTTAATCACTTTGTTTCTGTTATGCTAGCTGGTCACTGGTGAGCTTTAGCGTGCTGATGCTACTCTGGCAAATTCATGTGTGTTGATGTTATGGGATTGTTCACCGGTGTGTCAACTAAAAAGAGAAAATGAAAAATGATAGACCAATGTCCTATATAATATGTTGGATTACAACCATATTTTTAGTCTTCATAAGGTGATGTACTTTTGAAATAATTATTTTGTTTACTGGGAAATCTACCTTTTATTGGGTGTGAGTAGTTGACCAATACCATGAGTATGAGGTTCGACAAGTGAAACTGTGAAAGTGAAAGTGAAAGGAAAAACATGACCAAGTGAGTGTTACAGAATTGCATTGGAGTCTTATATAAATAGTTGTCGTTTTTTCATTTTCACTTTGCTTCCAAGTCAATAAAAAAAAATACACATCTCAAACTTGGATATATTTTATCTATTATGGGATTAGTATTCTTTTCCTACCTTATATAATGGAATATCAGTACTTCTTTCATCCTAGGTAGTTGTTGCAGTTCCTTACTATTATAAGATGCATTTGACATTTAAATGGATTGTGATAGTTGAGAACAATTATAATGATATATTATGCACCTTCTTTTGATTGTCATGATAGTAATAAATTAATTTATATACTTTGTCCATGTTGTGATGTGAAGGAGAGACAAATCATAACTTGAGAGCCCAACTCACAACCTCCAAATCATAATTTAATTCGTAGGTGAACATGGACCAACACAAACCATTTCCACGGCAAAATGGAGAGTGAAGTGAAGCACTTGAATTAGTTTTATTGGGTGGTTAGGTTTTCTAGTTTTAAATTGGACTGAATAATATCTGAAACTATTTTATGTAACTTCCATATTCACAAGTGGAAATGGCTACTCCATTTTTTTCGTTCTAGATTGTGAATTGATTGAACCTAAGATTCCAGAGGAGTACCCATGCGTTTTTGGGACTGGCATGCTGTTAAAGCATTGTAAGTCTCATATTAGCACTTTTCTCATTCTGTTAATATGATTTTTTTCCCCAGACTCAACTCTTATCATTCCATGCAGCTTAATATTCTTCATAAATACTAGAGAATTCAGAGATAATATGCTTCAAAAACAATCAGTACCATGATTAATCAAGTTTTGAAATCATTTAAGGAAATTACAAGGTAATAGTTATAACTTTGTTCATCAAAGGTTAAGATGATGGCCTAAAACTTATTTTACATACAGGATAATCAGATATCTGTCCTGCACTGTTTGACCATAAGTAATATATTTAAAAATTAAATCCTGCAAAGAGGATGATCTTAGCCTAGGTCTCGTGTTACCATTGGACCATCAACCATGAATGTCCCTTTCCTCTAATATCAACTATCAATTAATTATGTTAATTATGGTGTGTAAATCCTGTAGCTTGCATATATCAGCATTGTTAACTATTTTAAATATTAGCATTGTTAATTAGGTACCCTCTGGTCTGCTCACTTTATTTTCTGTATTGACAATTTTTTGTTGTTAGTGAGGTAAGGTTGATTGCAGTTCAGTTCATACGTTGGTGGGAGCTAGTCTCTCTATTTGTTTAGTTCATATGTTGGTGGCAGCTAGTCTCTCTATTGTCAGTACAGCATACCTCAACGAATTATATCAATAATTAAAGGTAATTAAATTTGTCTTTTTAGTGTTAATTTAAGTTGTGATTTGTGATTAGATTGAATTATACTTCAAGTTCATTTAATAGCTTGATTTGTCTCCAATTTTGCAAGTTGATGATTTTCTGAAAGTTTTGGTTGACTTTTGGTATAGGCTATAGCTAGTATTGTTTGAATTTGTATATACTAGTATAGTTTTAGTTAGTAGTATTTATTGTAACAATATTGATAATTAGTACATACTTTTTATTGTACTCATGTTGTAACATTTTTAATTAATGAATTGAATTTATGTATACTATGCCAATTATTGTGCCAAATATTGCTTATACTGTCTGGATTTTGCTGAGTGTAGGGAAGAGTAGGACAAAATTAAATTATATATTATTAAAAAAAAATATGGGAATAGATAGCGCTTCCTTGAGGAAATGCTATCTAAGGCAAGAATAGATAGCGCTCCCTTAAGGGATGAGTGCTGTCTAAAACCCAGGAATAGATAACTCTTTTTCAAGGAAGCGCTATCGTTTCTTACTTTAGATAACGCTTTTTTAAGCGCTATTGTTTCTTCCATCTTTAATAGAGCTTGATTTAATAGCGCTTAAAAGCGCTATTAAATAACAAAAATAAACGCTATTAAAAGCATTTTCTGTTGTAGTGAGTAGTACTTCGACTTGAAGTCACTACGATTCCTACATGAGGAGTTGTAGGCTTTAATGTTATCAAACGTTATTTGTAACAAGATAATCATAAAAGTAGTAATTGAGCTTGTAATGAATCATGCAGAGGGATGTGAGTGATGTAGATAAGATTCGTCCCTCCCACATAACGGGAGTAATGCCTATGGCCTCTCGATGGTGTGAGACGTGGAAATGCATGGCTATACTAAGTTGGGACAATATGAGATATTGGGAATAAATTTCGAGAAACATATAATTGGACTTAACAAGGCTGACACATTTATGCCTTGTGTTCAATTAAGACATTGTGGCTAAGGGACACTGGCTACACTGTAAATATGGTCGCAATTAAGGTTATATTATATCACAGATATTCTCATTAATTGATGTCACTCATTGTTTATAATATTAAATGGGATTTAAAATTATTGCCAACTTAATCAGAATCTATAGGATAACACGCATAGAGCAAATGATCGGAGGAGTAATTTTATTAATTAATTAATTAAATGTGATTTAATTAAGAATTAAATAAAGGGCATGTAGTGTACAGGAGCCCATTGGGTAAAGGGTTAGTGAGTGATAGCTTATATGAAGCTATGCACGTCACTTAAGCACACATCTAACACAAATCACATAACGCAGTTGCTAATCCTAGTAGTCGCTCCCCTTGTGTGTGTCGCGCCCTTTCCCCTTTCTTGATAGCTAACATTATGCTATCTCCGATGGTGGTTTGCTCGCGTGGACTGAGTAGAGGTATTGTTGCCTTGGAATACTGGTGATAAAAAAGCCTCTCCTTTTGTGGTTGTAGCAGCAGTGTTCATCGAATCTGTTGTCCTGTAGCTATGTTGATCAAGTTGCTACCCTCTCCCTAGTAGTGTTCATGATTAACCAGTGTTGCTGACGAGCTCACAATGTTCGTGGTAAAGTTTCACTACAAAGGTAAACCCCAATGACAATGGTCATGCTCATTCGTTAAGATCCTTGAAAGGGAATTTTTGTTTTTCGCCAACGGTTTATAAATTGTTTATATCCCGTGAATTCCTAACAAATGTTTCTTGCAATGTGAGTGTGATGGAATGGATGGTTGATATGGGAAAGGTGAGTGTTGACTTGATGGATGATCTTTGCTTGATATGGGAAGGAACAAAAAGTTGGTAGGAAAAAGCATAATTGTCTCTATACCATAAAAGGAAAAAGGTGGAAGAGATGTTCGGAAAAAGTGGGGACATGTTGGATAAAGGTGATAGTTACAAGTGGATGGAGCTCCATGGTCATGGATCACTCCTGGCCTGAAAATTTCCGGCCATGGGCCCAAAACCCGAAACTTCACGGGCTAATAATATTTTTACCGACTTCGCTCCAAAACAGCAGATAGAATCAAAATATGTTTTAATGGAATTAGGTTTATTTTTGAACTCCTGGAGGAGTTCTAGGTATCAACTTCTGATTATTAATTTTTAATTAGTCGTATTACGTTTTCAATCAATTTATTCACAACAGACAAATAAAGATAACAGATAAGGATTTTCGAGGTATTACATCATAAGCCCAGCAAGGCTCTTTTCTCTAACAATGTGGCAGTCAATATCCAAGTGCTCTGTTTGTTCATGAAATACAAGATCAACTGCAATATGTAGAGCACTTGCACTACCATAATAGATCGCTGAGGCTTTGCAACAAATAACACCCAAGTCTTGAAGGAGAAAAATGGAGCCACTGCAGTCTACAGCTCACAAGTGGCTGATGCTGAGGCTCAATACTCGGCCTCTGAGAAAGAACGAGCAATTGTGGGCTACTTCTTGGAATGCCAACAAATCAAATTATCTCCAAGGAAGAAACATTGGCCACTAACAAATCTTCTAGTGTCTGGACTACCTGCCTAGTTGCCATCACTGAACCCACAAAGTTGTAAAGAGGAAGACCGAGGGAAGAAAAGTCCATTGCCAAGTGTACCCTTCAAGTAATGAAGCACACAGATAGCTACTTTGTGATGAGCAAGTGTGGGCTGAGTAAGAAATTGGCTTATCTGCTTAACCGCACGAGATATATCAGGGCGTGTGATGGTGAGGTATATAAGCCGCCCAATGAGACGCCTATATGCAACAATATCAGGGTAAGGGCCACTGGTATCTTGGTGAACCCGAGCATGAGGATCAAAAGGGGTACTAGCAGGTTTACAACCCAGAACCCCAACATCAGTCAAGAGGTCAAGGCAATATTGCCATTGGCAAAAGGAAATGCCTCGAGAAGAATGGGCAACTTCCAAACCTAAGCAGTATTTAATGACCCCAAAATATTTGATTCCAAAATGTTTATGTGTTGTAGTTTTAATGGAATCAATGATAGTGACTAAATTACCAGCTAGCACAATATCATCAACATGCTTGGTTTTAAAGCAAAGCAACAAATAAACCATCACAAGACTTGGTGAAAAATGAGTGATCCACGGTTGCTTGTCTTAAGCCAAGTTTGAGAACAGATTGAACAACTCCTCATACCATTTTTTGTTAGGCCCTACATGCTGAATGCCTTGAGGAATCTCCATGTACACATCCTTCTTGAGCTCACCATGGAGAAAGACATTACTGACATGAAGTTGATGCACAAACCAGTGATTAGTGGAGTCCAAGGCTAACACTAACTAGACTATAGTTCATTTTGCCACTGGCGAAAAAGTGTCAAAATAATCCAAACCCTCAGTTTGGTTATAGCCTTTTGCAACCAAACGGGCCTTGAATCTTTCAATAGACCCATCTGATTTTCTCTTGATTTTGTACACCCACCTACATCCAATGGGGGGAGGCCCCCGGGGGAAGGTCCACAATGTGCCACGTCTGATTTGCAGCCAGAGCTTGCAACTCAGCTTGAATGGCATCTATCCAGCATTGTTCTTTGTTGGCTTGAACATAGTTGGTTGGCTCAGTCATGGAAGAGATGGATCGAGCATAAGCCTTATGTATGGGGGATAAAGACTGATAGGAGAGGTAAGAACTGACTGGGTTGATGGGGTTGGAAGGAGGGTCCGTGGAGCTAGACATGCAGTAATAATCCTTTAGATGGGAAGGAGTCTTTTTTAGTCTCAGGGAGTATCGAGGTAAGGGAGATGCTTGTGTTTGTGATGTGCCTGGTGAGGTAGTGCTATGTGTGTTTGGGTCAGGTTGGGTGGCTATACTTGGTTCAGTAGGTGGCCCAATGCTTGTTTTAGTGTTTAGTTGATGAGTTTGGTGTGGTACAGAGATAGGGATGTGAGATTGAGTGAGAGATTCAGATAGAGGACTAGTGTCGAATTATTGCCATTGCTGGTTGGATTGTGCAGTGACCCGAGAATCATAAGGGAAGACCAGCTCATAAAATTCAGCATGTCTAAATAGTAGAATCTATCTGGTGTGGAAATCATAAGCCAAGTACCTTTTAACCCTTGCCTTGTAGCCAAGAAAAGCACACTTCCGTGCCCTATCATCAAACTTTCCTTTGTGCCAAGTCAAAGTGGAAAGGTAGCACAGGCACCCAAACACCTTGAGAGTAAACATGTCTGGTAGGGAGCCAAAGAGAATCTGATAAGACGATTTGTTCCCTAGAATTTGTGAGGGAACTCTATTAATCAGAAACATTGCATGGCTAACTGCATAGTTCTGTACGAACTTGCGAAAAGAAGATTGGAGCATAAAGGCTCTTGCCAAACTAAGGATGTATTGGTCCCTCCTTTCGACTCTACCATTCTGCTCTGAGGTCTCCACACAACTTGTTTAGTGAATGACTCCGTTGGTCCCATAATAACTTGACAGGGTGAACTCTGGACCATTATCATTCCTGATCACCTTCACAATAGCATTGTACTGTCTTTCAACAATTGAAACAAAATTTTGCAACTGCTGAGAGACCTCAAATTTTGCCTTTAGCATGACTATCCAGGTAAATATGCTATAGTCATCCACTATAGTCAGAAAATACCTATGATTATGGATAGAATGAACTGAATATGGACTCCAAATGTCCATGTTTAGGAGCTCAAAAGCTTTTGAGGCTCTCGTGCTACTAGTTCTTAAAGGTATCTTTCTTTGTCTAGCTAGATGACATATATCACACACTTCAACATGATTAACATGAATTGAAGGGAAGACTGTACACAATAGAGCTAACCTGGCAGATGACACATGCCCAAAACGAAGTGCCACAAAGCTGAATTTGGAATACAATTGGAATCTGAAACAACATTACCTACAACCAAATTATTATTAAGGGTCAAGTTCAAGTAATAAAGCCTTCCTCCGAGCTTACCCAAACCAATCTTCTTCAAGTTCGAGTCCTGAGTCAAACACACTTCATCAGAAAATGTAAAGGTGCACCTTGCTGATTTCCCCAATTTAGAAATAGAAATCAAATTGAAGCTAAATTGAGGCAAGTAAAGCACATCCATGTGGACTAGAGAATTTGTCAATTTAACCTGACCAACTATCTCAGTTAATGTCACACTTCTATTAGGCAATTTAACTGATAAAGGAGTTATCCTATCCTAGGATTGAAACCAATCTAGGCAGCTGCAAATATGATTCGTTGCCCCGGAATCAATAATACATTCATGTAAACTAGCTTTAGAACTACATGAGAATATAGACACAATACCTTCATTACGACTGCAAGCTTGATTGACCGATTGTCCTGTCTGATCTATGGATTTTTGCAAACCAGTCTTCTGTAAGAAACTAATGAGTGTCCGATACTCTTCAGATGTAAGTGCTGGAACATTAGGCTGGCTACAGGGCTTCCTTGAGACTTCCTCTTTAGCTCTCTGTTCCCCTTCCTCGCTAATTAAGTTATTAACTGTTATTCTCGATCCACTCTTGAACCTTGGACTAGGATAGTCGGTGGATAGCCATGCTTCTTATAGCATACGTCCATTGTGTGTCCCATCTTTCCACAATGTAGACATTGATTGCCATTAGAATTAGGTGTTCCTTTTTATAGTTTTATTTCTTTCCATTAGCAAGGTTAATTGTTGATTGAATTTCCTCATTTGGAGCCAATCCACATTGTTTCTCGTGTTGTAGAACCATAAAGAACACTTGATTCAGTGGTGGTAAAGGATTCATCAATAGAACTTGTGATTTCACCCCTCCAAATTGATCATTCAATCCCATAAGAAATCTGATCACATATTCTTGTTGCCTATTGATCTTCAAATTTCTCCTTGCCTCACACGAGCACTTAATTGCACATGCACAATCAGAAATTGGAAGAAAATTCTCAAGTTCTTCCAGAAGAACCTTCAATTCAGTAAAGTAGTTAGTCACAAATAATGAATTTTGTTGGAATCCATGTAACTCTTGCTATAATTCAACAACCCTAACTAAATCGTCTTGAGCGAGCCGTTCCCTTAGATCATTCTACACATCTGATGTATTTTTCATAAAATTACCACACTTTGTGCAATTGACAAAGACACAGAGCTAAGGATCCAAGAATGAACTAGATTGTTGCATCTCTCCCACAAATTGTAGCTAGGAACGAACTTGTCAGGAACACCAATGCTTGCATTGAGAAAACAATAGTTGTTCTTGGAAATCATCGCTCACTTCATCTAGCGAGCCCAGGCATGGTAATTGCTTCCAATCAAGGGAGGAGCAACTAGCGCTACACTAGGGTTCTAACTAGGATGAGCATAGTAGGGACTATTTGGATTCTGAGATGGATCGGCATATGGAGAGAGAGCTCCATTGTTACTGGAACTTCCATGATTATTGTTGCGCGACATGGCGAAGGTAAGTGCATAGCAGAGCTCCAAAATGGAGATTTGATACCATAAAACTTCTCAGAGAGAATTTGTAAGTAGAAGAGAATTTGGAAATTGAATATACATTCTCATTAATTGGTATTGTGATACAACGAGAGTATTTATACAAGTGTTACTAAGCCAGAAAGCGAAAACTAATTAAAGCTGTATACACATTGAATTTAAAAGAAAGTACAACTAACTAGGAAGTATAGAAACTAAACATCAAACTAATACAAATGGGGAAATACAATATAATAGCTTAGCATTATATTACTATTTATTGGATGTAGGTAAATGGAGTTTACCAAACCTTTAGGGTATTGATTAAAGAATCAAGAAGTAAAATTTTTTTATTGAGAATCTAAATACATTATTTTTTAATATATAAAATACATATTTTTTCAGTAAAAATTTATCTTTATACACTTCTTAATTAATATCCCGAAGATACTTGTTAATATTTATTAAAAAAAAAAAATCAAATAGTATAAGCAGCAGCATTAATTAACACCAAAAAAACAGTTGTAATATTTGTGAAGGGAGACTCCTCTGATCCGCTTGTGTCTTATCAATCCTCTCTCTTTCTGTCTCTATGTTGCTTTTGTTATGATGCTATTATACTATCATATCAATATCATTACTTCTTTCTCTTATGGGTGTGGTATTTAGAGGACTCCACCCGTTCTTACCCATCATCATTTCTCTTCATTCACTCCGAATAAATAGGCTTTGCAGCTTTTGAAATACTTTAAACCCTCCATATTGGACTTGAACAAACAAAGAAACCTGTAAAACTCTTCTGCTACCACTCCCTTTCCTCTTTTACACCAACAAAAGAGATAACAGAAAAGAAAACAGATCTCACCCCTTCTCTCATTCCATTTCAGTTCAGTTACCACATCCAAATTAACCATAATCATCATCATTCATCAACCCAGCTACATCATAGGCTTTAGAGTTTAGACATATATAGCTGCAATATTTTACACTGTTCTAAATTTCTAATTACTTTTTACCCTTTTTCCATTCACACCACACCTAGCTTGAAAGAGAGAGAGAGAGAGGTAACCCAAAAAAACAAAAACAAAGAGAAAGAGAGGGGTATGGACTTTGCAGGGAACATGTTTTGTCTTGATAATAGAGACCAAAATGGTAACAATGATAGTAACAACAGTTTTGGTTGGGATTCATGGGAAATCACTAATTCTACTAGTTCTAGACTCATCAATGAATTCCACACCACCACTGCCACCAACGGCCACGAGTCAGGTCTAGCAAACGCACTCATGTTTCTTCCTCAACCCAACAACGACAACGGGGGTGTAAATAAGCATCGCCACCACCAGAAGCCGCAACCCTACGGCGGAGATGGGTCGCAGGTACACCTGGACCCGCATCTAATGTGCTTGAAGCTTGGGAAGAGGCATTACTTTGGGGACGCTAGTGGGGTTCCTCTTGGTGGTGGGTTGGCCTTGGAAAAGAGAGGAAAAGGGTACTGTGGTGGCGGCGGAGGTGTGAAGACGGCGTCGATAAAGGCGGCGGTGCCAAGATGTCAGGTGGAGGGGTGCCACGTGGCGCTGTTGAACGCCAAGGACTATCACCGGAGGCACAAAGTTTGTGAGATGCATTCCAAGGCACCGAAAGTTGTGGTGTTAGGGTTGGAGCAGAGATTCTGTCAGCAGTGTAGTAGGTGACACTCTCTCGCATTCATTTTTCTCTTTTATTTGTCTCTCTCCAAAAAAAAAAATGTCAAAAAATATCAAAATTACTAAATTTCAAGGTGACTGAATTCAAATCGATAGGTCACACCATTGAGGTGATAACATTTTTTTATTATGAAAAAAAAAGTGTAAATACCCGTTCATTAAAACTGTAGGATCTTATCAACTTAATTTTTTCATATTATTAATATTTCAAAATGATCCTTGGAATTGTAATATGTTAATTAGATTTGTCTTTCCATTATTATTTACATAGACTATAATGACATTAAGTTGGTAATGTCAAGGATCCGTTAGCAAATATATCCCTGACATTGTTCACTTAGTTTTAAATTCATCATTGACATTACCAACTTAATGTCATTATAATCCATGTAAATAACAATGGAGAGACAAATCTAATTAACCTTTTACAATTTCAGGGATCATTTTGAAATATTGATAATGTGAGAGATTAAGTTGATACAACCCTATGATTTTAGAAATCAGATTGGGTATTTACTTAAAAAAAATTGAGAAAAATCAATCTTAATTAGTGTGATAAGTGGATTTAATCTTGATTATTTATGTATTATTATATAACTAAATTTGTTATATAATTAAATTTGTTGTTCTCACGTTTTTAATATGCATTGTTTATATTTGGTTTCTTCCTTAATTGGAAGTAATTGGTAACATCAAAATGAGTTAATTGAGAAGTTGTGGTTTGAAGCTTTATAGCATAAATAAATAGCACCAAAAAAAGAAGAAGTTTGTAGCACAATAAGAGAACTTTTCTTCCTAATTTTTTTTAAAAACATCTGCTTTGTTCGTGATCTAATTGATTTTTTCAAGCAAAAAAAGAGTGCAGTTCACTCCATTCAATTTTACATTATGTGTAAGTAGTTTTTGAATTTTAAAGAAGTGCAAAATGATTTTATAACTAACGTTGGTCCAAAATTTACACAAATTATAACGTGTTAATCATGTGAGACATGTCATTAACATGTGGCTTTTCAAATTTCAGACAGGTGTTAGTCGGAAAGATTGTTTTGCATACGTTGGGATTGAGAAATTACCTTTGACTATTATTTTTTACTAACACAAATTTTTTTATTTTAAATATTTATTTATTTATTATTTATTAAAAAGTATTTTAATATTTGTTTAAATAATAATTCAATATATATATATATAACATTATAAAATTCGTTTTTTTTATTTGTTAACATTTAATTTTTAAAATAAAGTTATATGAAAGTTTTTAAAGTTCTTAAAATTAAAATTTTTTTGTGCTAATCTTAAAATTAATTTTAAAATGTAAAATATTAATAATATGATATCACATCTTATTCAAATTGTTACATCTCAAAATTAATGTAACAATTTGAATAAGATGTGATAGCATATTATTAATATTTGAATTAGTTTTAAAAATTAACAATTTTAATATAACATGATAGCAAATAATTAATATTTGAACTAATTTGAAAAAGGTCACAATTTGAACAAAAATGTGGTAGCAAATAAATATAAATCTTTATTCTAAAAATAAAAAATTAAATGGAAATTTGAAAGTGGTGATATTATTGATGATAGAATTTTGTTCCTGTAAAAAGTTGCAGCTGTGTATACAGGTGTAGTAAGGTGTTTTTGTAGGCATGAACCAAGGCTAATCTAGGTAGTAGTAGCTGTGCTTTTGTAATTGTAGGGTGGTTTTATGTTTGAGACTTTGTATTTATTGAATCTTGCCTCTAGCATATGATAGTGTAGGTTTCCTTCGACCCTTCCTAGAAGGTGGGGGGCTGCCCACAGTGATGCTCTAGTTCGATTATTTTATTAATATATTCATATTTATCGGAAAAAAGTATATAATTGGAGAATTTGGTAGTCATGATAATTAATTAACAGATTTAAAAATGCTTTAAAAAAAGTAGAATATTAAAATAAATGCCTGATGTAGGTGAAGTCAGGATAACTAATCCTTTGGAAAATTCAAAATCGAATGGGATTATTTTTTTAGTGTCTTATATTTAAAAGTGAGTATCTAATTTAATATATAAGGGTTGATTATAGTCATCACCCCCACATTTTAAAGTACTCTTATAAAAGGTATAGTCCAAATAAATAAAAATCTTCAATAGTTTATAATAAAAAATCCAAAAGTTAGTATTATACATTTAGTCCTAACTAGCTGTATTAGTATATTTGAAATTAGTTTAGTAAAAAAAAGTATATTTGAAATTAGTAGTAAAAAATTCGCACATATCCCTATTAGTTCATATAAATAATTTTAACTGGAAATACTAAAAAGACATGCACCACATAGTGTATTAAATCTCAATTAGTTAATATAGATAATTATTTGACTTTGGTCTGTCTCAATAATTCTAGGTTACATGTCATATATGTGCAAACAATTGACCTCCATGGGAATCAGTACATTTGAAATTAATTCGGGAAAAGGAAAAGAATTGAATAGAAAAAATAATTAATCATATTTGGAAACGTATTTAAAAATGACACGTGGAGTATCGAGGAAGAGAGAAATTGTGGAGAATAACTCATGTTCAAGAATGAAGACTCTAATTTAATATATAGTGTTAATTTTTTCAAAGTTAGCTAAATTGTATATTGCTTTATATAAATTGAAGGGCTTAAATTGATTTCTTTTCTTTTGTTCTTATGAATTTAATTGGCATGCGTCAATGTAAAGTTTTTTTACATTGTCAACCAATTATAAATTGTCACATCAGTATAAATGTTTGACTTATCTAACTTCTTTAAAAATCATTCATATCATGATTTGTAATTGGCTGACAATGTAAAAAAATTTAGACTAACAGTACATAACAATTAAACACTTTTTTTTATTATTTTAAATGATTAATTTATGTCTAGGATTACTTCTTTAATTACTTGGGATTGTTAAATTGTGAAAATAACGTGAGGATTGGATTTTCTAGGTTTCATGTGGTGTCAGAGTTTGATGATTCAAAGAGGAGTTGTAGGAGGAGACTGGCAGGTCACAATGAGCGAAGAAGAAAGAGCTCACACGATTCTGTTGCAAGGAATGTTTCAGAAGGTAAACAATATTGGTTAATTATTGCAGTTAATTGATATACATTTTGCAAAAGCTAAGTTGAAATTTTATGATGATATTGGATGCAATTTTATTGAATACTTACTGAATGTCTCTCATCTTCCTCAAAACACTTTTTTGGTTAGAGAATTTGTGAAGAAACAAATTGGAGGATGGAAAACTGAGATTTTGAGATTTTATCATGTTTGGACGGGAGAAAAATTTGTGAGAGGAAAGTAAACAAGTGTGGGTGATCACCTGAAAGTTTTCATCTCACATGTCAAGAAAATGAGAGGAATAAAATTTGAAATCATAATTATTTTATCCTAAAATACACATTGTTTAAAGCACCTGAAGGTTTTCTTCACATGATCCATAGTTGAATGAAATTCCTTGCATTTTTCCCTTCTTTAATATCGTAACAAGGGTATATAGATTATTTCATACCTTTCATTTTTATCATCTCATCACTTTTCTATACAACTAAATAATTAGGAAAAAAATATTTTTCATATGTTTCTGATCGATTTCTTTCAGCCAAATATTAGCGAAGAAAATGATTTTTTCTCTTCATTTTCTTTTTCTTTTTTAATTATTTTTATTCCCATTCACACAAAAAAGGGTTAATTTTGCACTTTGATTCTTAGTCCCATTTGCTCCATGAATTGAATAAAGTCTTTTAATATCGGATGTATTGATCGTTTGCATGTAGATTGATAATGTATTTAGAAGTAGTTGTTAACATCAAAAATATTTATAAGATTGAACCACAACATAATTGCGAAATTCTATTTTTTGTGTGTAACAAGGTTCGAACTACGAATCATGGGGAGGTGGAATTTAAGCATGCATGAGTTTGTATTAATTTTGATTTTTCATGTTTTGATTAATATATATTTTTGGTACATACCCCTAATTTATATTTATATTGAATACAAATGCAACATTCACAGACAAAATTAATTATTTTGATTTACTCTTATGTAATTTGTCTCCCTTTCTCGGACCCGAGTCATAACTGTATTGGTAATAACTGAAAGAATGCAAATTGCAAAAGTAAAAACGAATTGAAGAAAGCAAGTTGTACTTATGCTGTTGAAGCAGCTGAAAGTGATTCATTTGGAACATTTTGAGTTTAGAATCGAAAAATGATTTATTATAGCTGAAATAATTTATAAATAAATTGCTAATATTTATAAACCCTGAAATATTATACATAAAATGGTTTACTAAAAAAAAAATTAGGGCTGAATACCAAAATAAAAAATAAAAAAATTAGGGCCCATTTTTTTAGGTTATGAAAAAACATTTATTTTGGGAAAAACCCAAACTAACAGGCTATTACTCTAATAATAACAAGCAAATTTGGTAAAACAATTCATTTATAAATGTAATCTATTCTTTCATTTTAAAAATTTAGTTAAATCTCCATAACTTAATACTCGATTAATTAATAACCTTTCTAAAATAATATTTTTTCTTGTCCCAACTAGGGTCAATTTACAAAATTAGCAATTTCGATAAATTAATAAAATAATAATTTTTAAGAAGACCCTTATATAAATCTATAATCCTGTCAATATCATAAATTAATTAATACTCAAGATAGAGAAGAAATTTTATTGAGCTATTTACTACTCCAGTGCTCCATGAATGCGGCCAAGTGCTGAAGTTGAATAGGCAAAGTGCTCCATATGCATACAGCCGGCCTACGCGGTTTCAATTGGTAATAGTAATAGACTAATATGTTTTCAATCTTTTAACACAAATATTATTTTAATATTTTCTAAAAAGGGTGTAGGCCAGAACCATTCATTTCTTTTGGCCAATATTATTATTATTTTTTTTTTTTTTGTAATAGATTCCATACATTCCTTCATATTGTTTTGCCCTGCCTCTATTCATCACATCATTTTCAATAGGTTTCTAAAAATTTTGAAAAGGGAGGGAGGGGCGAGGGCCATTGCTTGCCCTTGCCTATGTTCGTCCCTGCACCATTATAAGTACATTATGAGGTGTACATACTAACAATGGATAAGGCGTAGAGGTAAGTGAACCACACTTAGGGAAGGACAAAGATTTGAGAGGGACCAAGATCGTCTGACTTTAACCCGCGAAAGGCATGGTGCCTTTGTTGTAAAAAAGTGGAAGGCAGGGGTAAAAGGGTATTTTAAAATCGAGGTAAAATAATAAAACACCTGTATGTTATATGCAAAGGCACCATGACTTTGGAGCAGGAAAGGTAGAGAATCTAAATCCATTTGAGAGATGACACTTGTGAGCAGAGCCTTGTTGGGAATTCCAAGTGTGAGTAAGATGTGGATGAAAAATACCCATAGACTCGTTGCCTTAAGGTTTTGGGGTCAGATGTAATGTCAAACCCACTTATGTGATTCTTCACGTAGCTCATGGAAGAATTTTACAGCCCATGGAAGAAGATCTCCCGATGTTGGTGTTTCCTTAAATCCTTGCTAACAAGTGGTATCAAAGTCGATGGTTTGGCTGGGGTCAACGAGTTCAAGGGGGTGATCTTATGTGAAAGACTCACACTTGAGGGGGTGATTGTTGGGAATTTCAATTGTGAGTAAGATATGGATGAAGAAGTTTCACATTCGAAAGAATTGGATAGGTTGATGGCTATATAAGTGGAGAAAACCCATAAACTCATTGCTTTAAGGTTTTGGACCAAGATGCGGTATCAAACCCACTTATGTGCTTCTTCACTTAACCCGTGGAAGAACTTCATAGCCCATGAAAGAAGATTTCCATGTGTTGGCGCTCCCTCAAATTAACAGGCCTAACCATATCACTCTGTACTCAAAGGAATCATGTCACACTCAAGTGTGAGGATACCTTGGAAAATAAAGTAATAAAGTAAACATAAAATACTTATGGTTTTACTGAAGTTCTGGTGTCTATATTTTTAAATATTTCTTGCTTTATTGAATTTTTGTTCTAATTTTTAATTGAGTTTCTCAATTTACTATTTATGCTCAACATATGTAGTTCCCATTATCAAGTGTCAACCAAATTAGATTGTTATCTAAGTTTGAAATGTTTCAGCTTTAGTTATATAAATGACATAAATTTAACGAAGCCTTCATACAGATTTGACATCTAATATAATGAGTGTGTGTGTGAGGGAAGAGATAAATAAATAATGTTCAGAAATAATTAAGTTGATAAAATTAATCTGAACATGTAATTTTCTTCTTGATGGACAATATGTTGATTGTTGAAAATTTTCCATACTTAATTATCATGAACAGGGTGTGCTCCCTCTCTTCTGTCATCTAGGAGTGACTCTTGGCTTTCTCCTGTTGATCTCTCCATAAGATGTAGTGCAGCATTACGCGAATTAATAGCAGAAAACCGTGCTGCGCTCATGGCTAGGCAGCTTGTTTCAGATAAAGACTGGCATTTACACCACCATGCAGCAGAAGACTTCAAGGTGATCCAACCTGAGTCCAATTATTTCCCACAACAGATGTTTCATCAGACACAATAATGGTTCCATATGGCAAGAAGTTTTGGAAATAGGTTTTTTTTAAGGTTACTTTTTCTATAAAGTGAGCAAGTAAGGTATATCTATTATTAGATTATTCAGTGGGTTGAAATTTCTATACATATTATCAAATTAAGGTGAATACATATTTACTTGCTCACTTTAAAGATAAACCAACTTTAGATTAATCTTATTTGTAGCTCGGAAACAAGAATTGAGAGTGTATACATTTGTGGAATGCCTAAGGGGAGGCATTGTTTGTCTCAAGTTTTCAATTCTTAATTTGTTAAAAATAAAAAGTTTAGAACTGTTTTCCAGGGTGAGGCTGCTAGCCTGCTAGCAAGACTAGTTAGAGTAATAAATTGTAAGGTTTTCATTTGCATATCTCATTGTAGCTAAGTATTTGTGCAATGTTTTTTTTTATATTGAATTCAAATTCAGCCACTTGAAAATTGTATTGAATAATTGGGTTCACTATTATGTTAGTTTTGTATTACTTTAGTCGACGTTAATGAAGGGAATCCAGAAGCTTTCGCTTTTGTTGAACTTCATAGGGAACAAAAGCACTTCAGCATGACTCTAATTAATTGACTATCATTATAACTTGTTTGATGTCCAAGAAAAACACAGGTTGCTTGTTCTGAGCAGTGATTTGCATGGCTATGAAGCGCACACTGCCTTGGTTAAATGTTTTGTTGGTTACATAATTAACAGAATGTTGTTGGTGAATTGGGTGCGAGTCTGTGAGAAGTTTTTTTTTTTTTTTTTTTTTTTTTTGTAAGTATAAATGTATTGATTGAAGGTATTAGGGATATTCCAATCCATATACAAAAGACAAGATAAAACCACTGGGGCCCATGTAAATAGCATACATACTCCAGAAAAAGTAGTATGCCTATTACAAAGTCTAGGACCTAATAGACGTCCCTAGAGACAAAAAAGAATCACACCTAGAGCCTCCCCTGCTCCCTTACATCAGTCAGGAGCATAGCCAAAAGTACGGGAACAAACCATCATAACCACAGCATAGAAGGAAAAACCCGCAGCCTGCACTGTTCCTAACCAACGCCAATATAGGATTCGGATTTGCTGCTGTAACTGCGTCACGCAGTTACAATAGAGTAATAAATAATGTGTAAAGTGGATTTTATAAAGGTATAATGTGAGTCGTTTGATCTTAAATCAATAATTGAGATTGTTTAATGCGTGTAAATGTGTGTTTTTATTAATGCAGGGAATCCGGATCCGCCAATATATCCAAAACCATCATAACTTGCAGATAATGCAAGCTACATCTTATACTCACTGTTTTGATCTTGGTCTTTTGCCATATTTCTCAAACTCTCCTGTGAGAAGTCATTGAGAAATGATTCATGAACATCAAATTTGGGACATGTTTGTTTTGTTTTTTAATGTATTTTTAAAATATGTGTATGCAAAGAAGATAAAAAATAAGTGCGAGATAAAGATAAATACAGATGATATCAAATTCTTGATGTTCAAATAATAGAACTCAAGTTGTATGTAGGACTGAAATGATCGGCTTGGTCATAGGATTTGGGCTCAAAGGTTGCGATCTAAGACAAAATAAAGTGGTTATAAGAAGTTCACGTATTACTATCAGGCAAATATCTAGAAGAAATAGTAAGTTACATTAGAAGATTAATCAGTTCCAACTACAAGCTGGTTACATGATTTTATTGCAAATAATTGGGAGGCCTCTTGACTCTAATGGAGCGCATGTCTTAGACGTGGATAAGGTGGAGGAGAAGAAAAAGGCGCCCCTGTAATAGACTTACATATAAGAAGAAAGAGTAGGTTATGCAAGGTAAGAGTCGGCTGTAATACCAACAAGTTGTGATTTTATTTTTTAAAATGTTAAATTGTTATTGATGGAGGATAGAGAATGTGACAAAAAATTGGGATAGAAGATCTTCATCTAGGGGTGTTCATCAACCGATCCAAATCAATTCAAACCGCAAAAACTGAAAACTGAATAAACCGAAAACCGAAAAAATCGAAAACAGCAAAAACCGCAAAAAACCGTTTTTTTTTTTCATTGGATTGGATCGGTTCGGATCCCGTGAAAACCGATCCAATCCAATCCAAACCGACCTATTATATACCTATACTATTATTTTTTAAATTATAGTAGTACTCATATTTAAGCATTGTTTTTTATACCTTTATGAACGAACACTCTCATTCTCTTTAATATTTTTGTTGGAATTGTCAAATACTAGATGTATTGGAATATATATAGTTATTCATGTACCTAGGAATCAATTGTTATTTATGTACTAGAAGATTTCATGCATGTACTTAGGAACTAGAACTACAGTAATTCTAATATATATAAGTTTAATGTTGGTTTTCGACTTAATATAACTATGTAACGATATATCGGTAAAAACCGAATTATCCAATCCAATCCAAACCGCATTTGATTGGATTGGATTGGATCGGATTTTTATAAGGAAGCAAACCGATCCAATCCAAACTACAAGTTATTTTCATTTTTGAATCGGATGATTTTTTGACTCAAAATCGATCTAATCCAATCTGTGAACATCCATATCTTCATCCCCGGCTGTAATACCCCTCGCAAGCTGGGAAGTATAGATCCACATTTTATGTGGAATTGACCTTATACTTAATCAACTGTACGTATTTTAATATAATTCACGCACTATGAGTATTTTTAAAGCTTTTAAAAAAGGCACGTACAATTGAGGTAGGCGATTCCTTAATGGTATTTTCTTATTAATAATTTTCTTTTTGCTTATCTTTCACAATAAAAACAAATTGATAGGATAAATTGACTAGATAACAGCTAGTATTGTATTTATCATATGAACAGTATAAATATCCAACTCCGTGGTTTAAATTGAAGGAACGTTAGCCTAATTAAGTACGAAGCTTTCGTACGTGGACAAAAACCCTTCTCACATGACCATCAATAATCTGCCAAAGTTTGATTATTGCTTTGAAATTTTTTTTTTCTTTTACAGCAGCTGTAAGCAAAAGCATGCTACGGTGATGGCGATATCTCTCGTTTCTCTTTGTTGGATCGATATCAGCAGCAAGTGACAACAAATTAAGTGGCATGATGTGCTAGTTTCTACAGAAAAATTATACCGTGAATTCGCTGGTATCTCAAGATAACTTTACTTTATTTAGGTGGTCCAATCAAATGGTGATAATCATTTGACTTGATCCATTAATATGACTCATTTAATTGAGGTGACACATTCTGATTATACAAAATAACTTTTATTCCTAAATTATTGGAGGTACCGAAGAAAATATCAAATTACATACCCAATGAAATTGCTATGTGGCCCACCATGAGTTTCTAGGAAGGTGCATGGGAAGGAGGCTTCAGTACGAATATCTTTCAAGAATAGCAACAAAAAACCATGACGCAATATAAAAGGCCAAAGTGCTTAAAGACTTGAACTTACGAAACCATTACCAGGCACTACATCTTATGGTACCGAAGATAAAAGAATTAATGCGATGAGATTATCTTTAGAGTCAAATTAATAGTGTTTGTGGATCATTAAATCAATTTGCAAAAATATGTTTTTAGCATGCATGCTACGACATTGTTGGAAACTTGTTTCTCTGTCCCACGTTATTAAAGTGGCTAAACCCTTTGGCTATGATTAAAAGGGGATGTAATGAAATGAAAGGGAACATAATAAAAAGCAATCGAAAGGAATAAAAATTTCATTCCATTGTTAGGATATTTAAGGATGGAATTGAACAAAATTATTATTCCACTGTTTGAAATGTGGATGGAATAAAATAAGTTATAATTTGTTTATTACTATATTATCCTCACTTTAAAACTTAATTGACTGTTCAATTCCCCTCCACTCCATCCCCTTCCATCAATCCAAACATATCCTTTCTTCACGCTTTTTTTCACTACAAGAAGTTTGTTATATACCTACGAATACATATAGTGACAGTCGTTAAAACAGTAGGTATAGGCACCTTATACTTATGGATTTATGATAAATCATGAGTATATCTCATGTACCTTTAGATGTCCAATTTTGTCACTAATTGCATTAGTGACGCATTTGAATCCATGTGTATAGACATTATATACTTACAGATCAGAGATCTGTAACTAAATGTTTTAGTGATAGGTTCAAAAATTGTAGGTATGATTACATATACCTATATGTATGGTTTTGTCACTATACATACTTAAATTAATTATATATTTATTTTCCTTATAATTTTCCTTTAAGTTTATATTTTTATGTTTTACCTAATTTTAAATTTATTAATTCTAAAACCTAATATCAAATCTTTACCCTAATTTATTTCAGTGGGTGAAACTAGCCCAATGAGGTTGTGTGACGTACCTTTCCGGACCCTGTACAAACATTTTTTTTTTTTTTACTAAAAATGTTAAATTGAAAGTTCTTTTTATATGATTTTGATTATGTACTTTAGTCTCTTTAAAATACCATCATCGCTTTAGAACAGATCTGGAAATGCCGAAATACAAACATCTATTTAGAAAAGGTTTGTTTCCCCTTTTACCCTTTGCTCGCTCTCGCACTCTTTTTCCGTTAATTTATCGTTGCGCTTCTCGAACAATCATCCTCTTCGCAGTTTCGTCTTCTTCCCGATCTCACCACTGTAAGTCATGCATTTCCAATCCGTTACCCTAATTTCTCGATTGAATCTAATTTTTTTTTTTTGTTCTAGATCCTTTAAGGATTTGTAGATTGTGTTTTGCTATTGATGTCATCGATCATTCACTACAATAAATGCGCTCATTACCGACGAGCAAAGGTCGTCGATAATCTCAAAACATCGGTAATTATCTTTTACCAATGGCCTACCGACGAAACAAGATTTGTTAGTAAATCCCTCGTCGGTATCTGTTACCAACAAATTTTTAAAATATGTCGGTAATTACTGACGAAAAATTGATCAGTAACTTCCATGGGTAAGCCACAAATTTACCGACATTGAGACCGTCGGTAATCTTACCGACGAACAGATCATGAGTAAAACATGATAAAACTATCGACGGACAAGTCGTTGGTACATTTGTCATGCATTATCGACGGAACTAACCGCTGGTAACTTTGTTACACAATATCGGTGTTCATGGCCGTCAGTAACTTTGTTTTTAAAAAAAAAGATAAAATAATTAAAAATTTAATTTATCCAATAAAAATATTAATAAAAACTAAAATTAATAAATAAAAACTAAAATATAAATAAAAATCAAATAAAATGTAACCAATACGTAAGAAATCAATAATGTATATAAGAAAAATACAACTCAACATTCATCCTATGTACAAAATTTTATAATTATGCCAAAAAGTCTAAAAATTCCGAGTAATGATCCGGAGAGGAGGGTGTAACGGCCCGGACTGCTTTTAGGATTGCCGACAGTCCTCACAAACCAACACCGGTCTTTTCAGTGTGTTTTGTCCTCACTCACATGCTTTCTGGGAAACTTCCCAGAAGGTCACCCATTCCACAATTGCTCCAAGTCAAGCACGCTCAACTATGGAGTTCTTATGTTCTAGGCTCCCGAAAAGAAGATGCATCTTGTTGGTATAGGTAGTACCAATCAATTCTTATAAGCCTTCCTTCAACTGTACAGTCTCATACCTGCACAGCCTCAGGATCCCTCTCATTCCGATGTGAATCCGGTTCACTCATGTGTCCCTTTGCCTAGAAGCCTGCCGCTCCATATCTGTGCCTCAAGCACCGGCGATCACTCCCCGCCCTCGTCAGCCTCAGGTGTCACAATTGACTAACAAAACGATCGTTAATGAGACAGATGATCAAGCACTTGAAAATGCTGATATTGAGGATGATCCATTCTTCTGGACATCACAATCACTTCAATCCAATTCAACTATAGATGAGGGTTTGTACATTAGAAATGATCATGATAAGGATCTTTGGGTCAATCCATTGTTTCGTACCAATAAGGGACACATAAGTCTAAATCCAACGAGGAGGAGGAAAAGATTTACTCAAACATGTATGTAGTGATTTTGTTTTTTTAACTTCTTCTTCAATTAAATTTATATTCATCATTTTTTCTAATTAAACTAATTTATTATGAGTTTAATTTTTATACACTGACTGTGTAAAATTTTTTACATAGACATCCAATTAAAAATTGCCACATCTGCATATTTCTTTGACTCTTATCCTAACTACCTTAATAATCATCCATACCATGATTGGTGATTGGTTGATAGTGTAAAAAACTTTACACTGTCAGTGCATAGCAATTAAACTCATTTATTATTGTGAACTGATGTTTTTACTTGTGTTGTAGATCATGGCTTCATCTAGTGATCATGATGGTAGTTCGAATTCTAGCCTAGAGGCGCCCAAAACACAAATGAGGCGTGGACCGATGTTCAAGAGAATCTGATCCTTAAGAGGAGTGGAGGCGGGAGATTAGAGGTATATAAGATAATTATTCATTAAGTATTTCGTTTTATTAATTAAGTGTTTCATTATTTTATTTATCCAGTGTTTCATTTTATCAGGTTGCCTGGAATACAAAAGGCAAACCCATTGGTAATAATGGGAAGGAGCTAAAGAGTTACATTGGGACCGTAGTCCAGCAAACGGTCCCAATTAAATGCAAGACGTGGAAGGATAGAGCGTTGGACGAGGTCAAATCACACATTTAACGCGATATACAGGTAAATAAGTAATAAGTAATTAATTAACATTAGTTTCTTAATTAACATGTATACTTTTGCACTTATCCCTTTATCGTTTCTACAGACTATTTTTGACATTGATGAGTCTTAGAGGAAAATAGTACTCCAGATTGCCGGAAGATGTCACCGGACATTCCGAACAAAGTTGACGAACAAGTATAAAAAAGATGAGCGTGAAAATGTCAGACAAGAGCCTCCATAAAAGTACGCATACATGATAAAGGTGGACGACTAGAGAGCTTTTGTAATGACACGCACAGAAAATGAGACATTTAAGGTATGTACAATATAACCCTGTGTGTTAACTTAATTTATATATATATATAAAATCATGCATCGATATAAACTTCTATGTCTATGTAGAAAACCAGTAAAGCAAATCGGATTAGAGCGTCAAACCCTCCATACCCTTACTTGGCAGGCCATATGGGTTATGATGGTCTCGAGAAACAAATTGTAAGTACAATATATCCTTATAACTTGTTGATTAGCCCACTTATGGTTTCTTTCTTAGCATTGATGAATTTTTTTTAATTTTTGTGTTCAAATGTACAGCTGAAGAGTGCAGAAGCAGATCCTGCCACAGAGGCAGTTAAGCGGAGTACTTTATGGATGACAGCCCGCATAAGCCATGATGGCCAGATTTTGCACCCCCCACTAAGGAAGTGGTTGAAAGAATTGTAAGTATACGCCCTCACTAATTAACTTAGTTCATTTGTAATTTTCTTTTTATAATTATTATGTTTAACTCTTAATTTGTTTGTTAATATTTGTGTCTCGGGTGTCCTTATCACAGTCTGTATCACAGGGGGAGATAACAGACTTTGTTAGCCGTCAAGACATTCTTGCACGAGCATTGAATCGCCAAGAATACTCTGGTCGCTTAAGGGGTGTGGGGTTTCCCGTCTCCCAGAGGATTGTTTTTGGCACACAACAACGCGCAAAACATCAAGATATGTTGACTCAAATGGGGACGCAAAGGAGGCTAGCCGAACTAACTCAACAAGTCAAGGAGTTGAAGGCTAGCAAGCAGGATAAGCAGGGACCTGCCGATTATAAGCCTGCTGATGATCCTCCCACCCCTACCTCGCACAGCATCAAAGATAGTTGCACTGGTATGCCACCGCATATACCCCTTCCTGAGGTAATACTTATCAATGATCATTTTTTAATTTTATGTATTGTATTGATAGTTTAATTCATACAAATATTTCGTTTATCATTGGTTTAGGGCATAAATCTGTGCAACCTGTATCCACGGCACCTAACTCATTGCATTATCGCTAGGGCGATGGTCTTTAATGAGGAGAGTGCCACATTTCACAACCTACCATTACCACTTGGCCATGTAAAAGTGAAGATTGACGTTGCACTAAAGGGGCATGCACCATTGCCTGTACCACTTGAGCATGATGATGTCATGGTAGTGAATTATGCAATAGGTACGATTGTCGCATGGCCAATCAACCTTGTGCAAGTATGTTAATAAATACTAGAGTAAAGACCTAAATTGGTCCTCGACAAAAACCCACGATGACATTTTTGTCCCTGAGAAATGGAAAATATCAATTTGGTCCTCAAGAATGTAAAATGGGGGTCAAAATAGTTCCTGACCGGGACTAAAATGTCCCCAAAAATTACCCTAAAAAGGATCAATTTGACCCGCATTTTACATTCTTGAGGATCAAATTGGTATTTTCCATTTCTCAAGGACCAAAATGTCACCGTGGGTTTTTGTCGAGGACCAATTTGGACCTTTACTCTAAATACTATCCATTATGATATGTTGTATATATTTATTAAAGTAGGTGGTCAGTAACTACTGTATTTCAATATGTAGGTTATCTTCGAAAAATCCAAATCCAAGGACAAGGGCAAGAAGATTGTGGATTCCCGGCCCCCTATAATTAATAAGGAGCATACAAAGAGGTCCATTACATCCCCTAAGATGCAGTAGTCCTCCCGGCCTCCTATAGCAGCAAGCTCATATGATTGTATATCCTACATGAGGATCCTTGTGAAAAAAGGCTTGAACGCGCTAATTTATGTGGTGATGGAGGAAGAAATTCTGGGTTATCAACATACGCTAGTAGTGGGTAAAGACAAAATCAACGATGTTATCACTCGGATGAAATCACTCAGACTGGTATTAGCATATGTCTCAGGTAATACATCAAACTTTAAAGTATATAACTTCTTTTATTCTTCAAACGTTAAATATTAACGCTTATTATATATTTTTTAATTTCAGGTACATAAACCGAGAGATGTTAATCCCAACGAATAACAGAAGGAGGTTTGTCTTCTTATGCCCGGATAAAATAGCTTTATATTCACATATTGTTGAGCAAAAGGAGTACATAGTTGATCGCCTGGAGTTAGCAAGGCCAGATGCTGAGACCCTGTTTCTGGCACCTGTGAACGTTGTGTGAGTCATTTAGTTAATGATACTCTATTTTATTGTGATTAATTACCTGCTTATGATTTGCTAACTCATTCTTGTTTTGTAGGGGACATTGGCTATTGTTAGAGATCAATTTCAATGAAGACACGGTTTACTACATGGATCCATTGCATGTATCCTTTAAAGAGCGGAAAATGCTTATGACTACCTTCAACGAGTAAGAAAAGTGATTTATTTTTATATTCATATATGTGATGATTCAAATTGTACGTGTACCTTAATGAATTTGTTTGTTTTTGCATTTCAGTGCTTTGACAATTCATCGTGGATGCAGAAGGAAAGCCAAGTCCCGATCTTCAAAATCATCAAAGGCAAAATGGATCTTTGTCAAGGTATTTGCTCAAATTGTAATTATGCAATTATTTAAATTTTAAACCAATTAACTTATTATTTTTATTTTATAGTGCGCCCGCCAATATAGCAACATAGACCGTGGATACTATGTTCTAAGGTTCATTAAGGATATCATCGCTTATAACCAAATTCAAATCTCATCGTCGGTATGTAATTTCGGTTTAATTACACTTACATTAATTGGATCATTTGAAAGTACTTTGATTCTAACTTAATTTACTTTTCTATCGTATGCAGTACTTTCCCGATTGCAAATTGTAAATATGACACATACACCGACGATCAAGTATTTGAAATTTTGAATGAGTGGTGTAACTATATTATTATGAATTATATGAATAAATAAAGGTAATTAAGTTTGTCTTTTTAGTGTTAATTTAAGTTGTGAGTTGTGAGTTGTGATTAGATTTAATTATACTTCAAGTTCATTTAATAGCTTGATTTGTCTCCAATTTTGCAGGTTGATGATTTTTTGGAAGTTTTGGTTAGTAGAGCTAGTGTGTATAGTGTCTGGGATTGTATATTGTAATTTGTTTGAATTAGTTTAAATTGTGTATACTGTACTCTGAATTTGTATATTGTAACATTTTTAATAAATAAAATGAATTTATGTATAGTGTGTCAATTATGTATATTGTATTGTCTGGGTTTTGTTGAGTACAGAAAAGAGTAGGAGAAAATCAAGCATATTATTAAAAAAATATGAAAATAGATAACGCTTCCTGCTATCTAAAACACAAATTAACAGATAGCGCTCCCTTAATGAAGCGCTATCTAAAACCCAGGAAACGACAACACTTTCTCAAGAAAGCGCAGTCTATTCCTGGGTTTTAGATAACGCTTTTTCAAGGAAGCGCTATCTATTCTTGGGTTTTAGATAGCGCTTCCTCAGGTGCTATCTTTTCTACTTTCCATAGCGTTTTTTTAAAACGTTATTGTTTTTTCAACCTTTAATAGCGGTCGATTTAATAGCGTTTAAAAGCGCTATTAAATGTCAAAAATAAACGCTATTAAAATTTTTTTCTAGTGATTTCTCCTCACTGACACTACCTAATTTTATCAAGGGCCAATGTTGTCCAAATGGGACTAGATCTTCGACAATGAACTGGACACTTACTAGTTATTCTTTATCTTTTATCAAGGTCTCTTTATGGACTTCACTGTGCAATTAATTTTTGGATTGAATTTAGTGGTAAAGTAATTATTAATTGGATCTTGCTAATGAGTGTTCTAAGGATATTGATTAAAGAATCAATAAAAAGAAAGTTTGTACTGAGAAATTAAGTATAATATTTTTCAATATATTAAATACACTATTTTTTCATGCAAAATTTCTTTTCTTAATTCTTTAAACAATGTCCTAAGGACATTCCTTAGCATTCTCTTTTTTAACCAAGTGTCATGACTAAATTTATGGTCAAACCAATTTGGGATACACACCACAAATTAAAATTCCATTAAGTGGCTAGTTTAACCAATTAAATCAGCCAGCTATTATTAAAAAAAACTATATTTTTTCACATGTCACAAATATTTTCATATATTTTATAGTGTTTTGCTAACCAACGCTAGGACATTGGTTAATAAGTTTGAAGAATGCTAACGAATGTCTTTAGAGCATGATTTAAGAAATTAAAAGAGAAAATTTTGTATGAAAAAAATTATGTATTTAATAAATTGAAAAATGTTTTACTTAGTTTCCCAATACAAACTTTTTTTTGTTGATTCCTTAAACAATGTTTTTAGGACATTCGTTAGCGGGCCCAATAAGTTTTTATTGGATAGCTACATATATAACTTCTCAAAATATTAAATACATAATTTTTCAATAAAAAGTTTCTTCTTTTAATTCCTTAATCAGCGTCCTAAAGACACCGGTTAACATTCTCTTATTTCATATTATTTATGAGAAATTTTTTCATGACGTCATCCAATTTGACCAATTGATATTTAAGCGGTTGATGATGCTAATGAACTCCACTAGCTAGTGAGTCTTTTGCTGTTTTACAAACGATGAAATTTGCAACGACCTAAAATTAAATCCCACCTTAACCCAATTGCCATTATTTGATCAAAAAATCCAAGTGGAACCTCCCACTCCGTAAATGTAGCATGTATGTGCAGGTGAATTTCATAAGTGAATGTGTTGTTTTATTGTCTAAAATAGAGTTTTCTGGATCTATTATGCACCTATTTGGTTTAACTTTTATTTGAACGCAAACCTGAATTTCACATCCTCAGACGTCCCGAGGCGCTTTTCTTCAAAGCTTCAAATTGGCCTTTTGATTTGTTCGATGCAGTTTTATCTGAAAATTATCAAATTAGTGCAACTTGAAAAGATATTTCCTGCAGGGTGTAAGTCGGACCTGAAAATCGAAGTCGTACATTGCATCCATGATTATTCATATGTTATTTTATAAAAAAAATAAGGGAAGTCGTATATGAAAATACGACTTTGCATGAAGCTTAATTTTTGAAATGAAAGTCGTACATCTTATAATAGACTTTCACTGATAAATTTTTTTTTTAAAAAAAATAGGACAAGTCGTACATCAGATCTACAACTTGTCATGGATATATATTTTTTTATTGAAGTCATCTTTATCTTGTTCAACTTGTTCACTTACTTTTTTTTATTTTTTTTTTAAACAATGAACCAAAGCTTTTCGTTCACAGAATACATTTATATGCATTATTTTGGGAGGTCATTGTTTTGCAGATCTTCCCTGTGAGCAGCTCCAACAAGGCACAATGTAGAGATCACGTGAAATAAAAAAAAAAATGTAAGTAAACAAATAGCATAAGGCAAATACAACTTCAATAAAACAAAAAATTAACTGGCATGCAAAGTCGTATTTTCGATATCGGATTTCTATTATTTATTTATTTTAAAAAAATAAATGAACAAGTCATGTATTTAGTTTACTTGAATTATAATAATATTCCACAGGTTGTCTAATTTACACCTTGGAGAAAAAATCTTTTTAACTTGCACTAATTAGATAATTTTTAAATAAAATTACACTACACAAGTCAAAAAGCCCTTCAAATTGAAGCTTTTCCCCAACGCGGATCGAAATGTAAGTTAGTTAGCGTTGAAAAAAAGTTATAAACAAATAGTCTCTATCTCGGGTGAAAAGAAATTTGATTTTTTTTTTTATACAGTTGAACAAATGAAACATAAACGCAAGTCTTGCCGGCTCCTTATCAAGCTTATTTAACAATATTAACCAAAGTACTAATTTGATAAGGATGATGCAAAAACAGTTCTCTCTTAAAAAATGAAATGAAATTAATGATATTTTAACGTGACTTAGGCCTAGATATGGATAATTGTCTCATCCCCATAAATTTTTATAAAATAAGTTAAAAATAAAATTTTTATTTACTTTTTTGAAATAAGATAAAAAAAACTTAATTATAAAAAAATTATAAACTATTTTCATAATTTTATTTTTATAATTTGTTCTCATAAATTTAAATAAGTTCTTCTAACTAATCAAGGGTTGGTCGAATGGTACGTATCACAATCCCATAAGGACGGGTTCAAATCTCGACGACAGACATTTTAGTTGGGAGGCTATAAAAATCAATGATTAATTCTCTGTTCTAAACAGTCAATCGAGAATTAGTTTAATAATCGATCCAAAGAGCCGAAACTTATAAAAATATCCGAGATGTCATTGAAGAATCAAAAACCTTACTTACGATAATTGATAAAAAAAACATAAGCTCTTCCAAACGCGTTTGAATCATGTTTAACTTGATTCCATTCTGATTGGATATTTTGATTAGATTAAATTTTTATTTTCAAATATAACCCAAAAATAACCCTTCCGATCGCTTACCAAAATAATCCACCCTACTAGCTAAAACGCTCGTCACTATGCATGTAGACTCCATAGAGGAGACAGCTTGATGGTTTGGCATTCCAGTACATGTTCCCAGCTAGAAACTAAGATTGATGTCCATTGATAAGATTATGTTGGTCATGTTCATAATTGGCATGATTCCTGCATATTTCCGGGAAAATTCCAGGGTCAGACAAAAAGATATTAGGTCATATTCATAATTAGGCCTGTAGCCTGACCACCCGTGCTTGGCTGCCACAATATTCTGAGACCCAACAGACACTATTTCCGGGAAAATCCAAATAGATGGGCCGGGGTTTCAATTCTTAACTTGTGCTGTTTAATTACCATAACTTACACCAGTTAAAACGCAACATATATATCCTCACAAACTACAGTGCATTTGCTACATGTAGCACTAACGGCCAACAAAATATATCAAACTGCAATTGTTAATTTCAGTTTGATCATATCATTTTTATTTAGAAGAGATAATATTTAAGACTAAATTTAGTATGAAGAAAAAATATAGAATATATTTAATGAAAAAATTTTAATTTACAAATATTAATACACCAAGTGTAAAAGTAAAGGTTGACACTAAACTTCTCTCTTACACCAATTTTTTATTATTGATTTTAATTTGATTTAATGGCTCAAACTTATCAATTTTATTGAAGAGATAGAATAATTAAAAGAAACATAAATGTAAAGAGAAAAAATAGAATATATTTGATATAAAAAAATAGAATGTATTTAATGAAAAAACATTTTAAGTATCTTGAAATTTATTAAAATTATAATATTTATTTATTAAATATTTTATATTTAATTTATAGATAATTTTTATTTTATTAAATAAAAATGGTTAAAGTAATATTTTGGTCCATATACGTGACACTGATTCTTCATTTAGTCCCTATACGTAAAAAGTTATTAAAAAGGTCCTCATACGTGCAAATATTATCCATTTGGTCCCTCCCGTTATGTTGTCGTCTTTAATGATCCGTGAACTACTACGTATAGGGACTAAATGAAGAATTTGTGTCACGTATAGAGACTAAATGAAGAATTTGTGCCATGTATAGGGACCAGATTATTTTTTTAACACAAATTATTGGGTCCCTATACGTGGCACAAATTCTTCATTTAGTCCCTATACGTGACACAAATTCTTCATTCAGTCCCTATACGTTGTAGTTTACGGATCATTAAAGACGACAACATAACGGGAGGGACCAAATAGATAATATTTGCACGTATGAGGACCTTTTTAATAACTTTTTATATATAGGGACTAAATGAAGAATCGGTGTCACGTATAGGGACCAAAATATTACTTTAACCAATAAAAATGGATAGAAGAATATTTTACTAAAAATGATATCTTTTTTATGTGCAACGTTGTTTTACAAAAACATGCAGATTGTTTTACTAAAATTTTTATAATATTTTTTATGCATTTCAAATTTATTAATATTTGATAAAATTTTGATATGTTATGTATTATCTTTTAATTTGATAAATAATAAAATTAACTATATATTTAAATTTAGATGTAATAAAAATAAAAAATATATAAAATTATTTTACTAATAAATAACTAATGATATTTAATATCAAGAAATTAGGATATAAATTATTTAATAAATAAATAAATACTATAATTTACAACTTTACATCACCTAGAGCACAAAATACTATAATATTAACAAAAATTCAGGATATAAATAGTATATTTTAATAAAAAATCAAGATATTATAATTTTAAGCAAAACAATCTTGTTATTAAAAAAACTGCTTTTGTATGATTAGTAAAATATTTTTCCATCAATTTTCTGGGAGCTAAGACTCAATGGTTTAAGCCTATTATGGATGTTCATATGGGGGAGAATGTTGACCTTTATTTCCCTATTAATTGGATGAAAGATTTGCATAAAGAGAAGGTGATTTTTGAATTAGATTAAAAAATAATAGTTGATAGTATGAAATCCTCCGATGATGATGTGATGACATTTCTGAGTTTGGGGCTTTTATTTCTTCTTATAAGAATTTACTTTCTTCTTTTTGTCAAAACTCTCCTGTGGAGTTTACTATCATGCAAGCGAATATGGTGCTCACAACCTTGTTAAGATGGCCATAGATTATGATAATCCATTTTTATTTAATAAAATAATTTATAATTTTAATAAATTCCAGATACTCAAAATATTTCTTCATTAAATGCATTCTATTTTTTATTTTTACAATATTTATGTTACTTTTAATTATTCTATCTCTTCATTAAAATTGGTATGTTCAAGCCGTTAGATCAAATCAAAATCAGTGATTAAAATTTGATGTAAGAGAAAAGTTTAACATTTGTTGTCAATGGATCATCCTATATATATATTATGTATGTGAAAGGGTAATTATGTACATAGATGCTTAAAATCATTCTTACTATTGGCATAAAATCAAAGCTTTGAAATTATAACTAGGAAGTTACAAGTTGAAGTTCACTATATATAGTTGTTGATCCTTATTCATTGATGTCTAAGTTTTTTTTTGACAAAGTTGATCTCTAAGTTATTAGCCATGCAAATTGCTCCACATTCACACCCGCTTGATATTGAAGACCCTGCAATTTAGTGTGGCCTTCGATGGAAATAATCTGGTGGCGACTCCACCGCCACAGACGAGGATGGCTGAGCTTGCGAATCCCCGGGGGACCCTACAAAATTGGCCAAAGTGAAAAGTAGTGTTATTTGTTATTTATGAACATTTACATTATTCTCAAAACCAAGTTAATATATATTATATAACATTTTATCCACTTTTTGCTTCATTCTAAAACCTTATGTACCCCAGTACAAAATTGTTGCAAATAGGAAAAAAACGAAAGGATTTAATTAGAATGTACTTACAACGTAAAAAAAACATTTATACTAGCCAATCAATCATAAATTATCATATCATTAAAAAAATTATTTTTTTAATAACCATCTTAAAAGTCATATATAAGGTGATATAAGGAAAGCAAAAAAATATGTAGGGAATGAAGTAGAACATATTATAGAGGTTTGAACCTATACGTTCATAATTTATGTTTTACAACTTAACTAACTAAGCTGTGTCAAGTATCTCAATCTTAATATTATTAAGATACATTTTTAATATTCTTTTCTTCGATCAAATCATTAAAAAAATTGAAAAGGAAGAAAAGTCTCCTATTTACCGTTGATGAAACCACATATAACAAGTGATAACTTTCCCTTTTTTCTTTTATTTTTTATTGTATTTTTTCCTATTTCTTTTTATGATATCACAACAAAGCCTGATCATCTAACTCAAGTTGAAGATTTAGTTATTTGAGATGTGCAAGTTAATTAAATGGCCTATTAGGAACCACAACCTAACTTATTTTTAGCTTATTAATTCAGGATTAACTTATTCAGCGAACAAGCCACAGGTAGACTTTTAGACAAGTCTATTTATTTATATGAAAAATGCTAACAACACATTTTTTAACACTCACTTTTCAACATACTCTCACCTATTGATTGAAATTCATTTGAATCCTACAAAATTCAAGTGGGACCCACATGAATTAGTGGGACCCATATGAATTTCAACCAATTGGAGAGTGTGTTGAAAAAAAAGTGTTAGAAAGTGTATTCTTAGCACCCCTCTTAATTATATAAGTTAAAAGTTGAGGTTTTGAAAAACGAAACTATTTATTTATAATATATAATTAAAAAATTATACTTACATAATTTATTAATTATATGATTTTAATTGCTATATGCTGCCAGTGTAAAATAATTTATATAGACATTCAATCATAAGTTGCCGCATCAGTAAAAAAAAAAATTGTCTTTCATTCTAACTACCTTAAAAGTCATCCATATCATGATTGGTGATTGATTGTCTATATAAAACGATTTTACACTATCAGTATATAATAATTAAACTCTAATTATATATTAAAATAATCTAATACCTACTATAATAAGTTTAACTTCCATTTATTCCCAACCATCTTTTTAAAATTTGGATTTGTCAACCACACATTTAAGGATCTAAATGATTTCGGGTCCCATTCGCTAATCTCACAGATAATCATTAATGGCCAGGGATCAGACACTGATCTTTTCAAACCCCATAATTTGAAGTCTCTAAACCACTCTAATCATTCTATATCCACAGAAGCCCTGTCAATGCAGCTCCGTTAGAAAAAAATTATGTAAAGCTTAATTTAATCTAATCTATTTTCATCTCTAATTCTTTTGGATAAAACAATAATTTTAAGATATATTTTGTGCACTAAATTAGTGTTTGCCTCTTGTTTTTTTTTTCAGAAAATTGAGCAAAAAGTTTTCTTTCATGTTATTCCGAGTCTTGATAATAAGAAAAAGGCTTTTTGAAAGTAATGATTACGGGATTTGTACCCTGAGATAATGATATCCATGCATTATAGTAGAGAATATGAGAGAGATGAATTAACCAAAAGTTGTACTTGCAACATCATCCAAAGTAGGCTGATATTTCTGGTTTTCTTGAGTTAGCTGCTGAGTTTTTCTTCTGCGACGATTATGATCTGCCAGTCTCTTCCTGCAGCTACGTTTTCCATTATCAAACTCCGAAAGAAGATGGAACCTGCAATTAATTTAAACTAAATTAACATATATTTAGAAATAATTAGTTTCTTATGCCAAAAACGAGTATGATTACGTAATTGCAATAGTAATAATAATAATAATAATAATAATAATAATAATAATATTTTTTTATAGGTAATCAAGGATGCCAGTTATTTAGTGTTTAATTTGATGCTACTAAAATCATCAATACAAGGCAGTAGTACGTAAACTGAAGAAACTGGATGGGAGAGGTGTGTTTAGGAAAACCAGTGCCATGTACTGGTGCATACTCATTGCATCAAAGACGAGTAAATATCTAATTTGATCCCTGAAATTATAGGATCATATCAACTTAATCCCTCATATTATCAATATTTCAAAATGATCTTTGGAATTGCAAAATATAACAAATACATCCCTCAAATTATTCACTTAATTTCAAATGCATCCCTGACATTACCAAGTTAATGTCATTATAGTCCATGCAAATACCAATGGAGGGACGGATCTGATTAACTTTTTACAATTTCAGGGATCATTTTGGAATATTGATAATGTGGGAGGACTAAGTTGACACGACCCTATAATTTCAAAGATCAAATTGAGTATTTACTCCACCAAAAACACTCCCCCCAAAATCCCAAGGTCACTTTCGTCTTTCTCAACATCATCATTGATCCATCCATTCTAGGAAAGCAGCGACACTATGCTGTTTTTAACTTCTTTCATAAATTGAATTATGAAAGAAGTGACGTAAAAGATTGATTGATTAATGTGTCTAAAATTCAATTTATGTATAAATGTGTTTATTATAACTGATTTAAGAACTCAAGTCGTTCATATTGTATAAAAACAACTTATATAATAAATTATCAAATGAGTATTGAAATGAATTAAAGAATATTTTATAAATAAAGTAATGAATTTTGAAAACAAAATATATATTTATATTTTATCTTAATAACTCTTAAATCTTACAAAATGAATCAAAAGAGTAAAAATGCTCCTTAATGTAAAAAGTTGTTAAGAAAATCGTATAGTAAAATCAAAATACACTTATGTAAACCAGTGATCTATAGGACATTATGAAATTTTTTAAAAACAAATTTATTGAAGAGGGGAAAAAATTTATAAAAATTGATTTTTCAGTCAAAAAAAAAAAAAGGAAAATTGATTTATGAAATGATGTCTTTTGGTGACTCTGTAAATTGCACTACCATATAACCAAAGGCAAAAACAGTATAAAAGGAGAGGGGAATTTCTTTCGGACGGAAATGCCCTGGGTATCACTCAGGTAACTCGCAGCCAATCATTGGCATACAAGGGCAAGGTCCTAAGGGCATTCTCGTCATTCAAAACAAAACCACCAAGGACAAGTGCAACCTGCTGCACTGCTGGCAAAACCGCTGAGTCAACCCGGCGGCGATGACGGTGGCGGCCTTGGAGTGAAACTCGCACACCTTATGACGGCGGTGGTAGTGTTTCGCGTCGGAGAGGTCGGCATTGCAGCCCTCCGCCTGGCACCGCGGCGAGTTGTTGGAAGACAAGGTAGTGGTCGAGCCCGGTTCAACCATCTTGGACCGGCGGTAAAGCCGGTTCAGGAAGTTGTCTTCAGAGGGAGGGAAGTACGTTCGACCACCTAAGTTGAGCCCAAGTTGCGAGCCCGCAAAATCCATGGGCCGAACGACATCTTCAGATTTAGGCACCAGCAGAAGCCCAGGCCCGGGCCCGGGCCTACAGTGGTTGGCGTTGACGGGTGAGAGCGAGTCAAGAGAGAGCATGGATGGGTGTAGTGTTGAGAAAGAGGTGGAAGACGCGCCGGGGAAGGCGCGTGGGTCGAAGAAAGGGTGGTGCTGTTGCGGCTGTGGTGGGTTAAAGTGGTGGTAGTGAGAGAAATCAGTGGTGGTTGTTGTGGTGGTGGTGGGTGTGGGACCATGCTGAGGTTGAGATAGGTATTGGTCAGGTTCGGGTAGAAATGTGTAGTTGTGGTCGAAGATTTGCCGGTGGGTTTGTTCGGGTTCTGTGGCGGCGCCGCCTTGGTTCCCGGTGAGCATTATTGTTGATGGGTTCCCCCAGTCGTACTCCAACATATTTCTCTCTCTCTTTCTCAGGGTAGCTACTAGCTAATAAGTGAGAGTAAGCAAAGAGAAAGAAAAAAAGACCAATTTTTATTTTCTTTATTTATGGTTTGTCACTTCGTGTTGGTTTTTGTGGTGATGATGATAACAACTGTGGGTTTTGAGGAACTCAAGTCAACTATGGCAGTGTGAGACTCAGTGAAAGAAGTGGGATTCGGTTTTAAATAACTAAAACCCTAATTTGCGGGCTCTAGCTAATCAAACCTATAACTGGCTCTGGCTCTGGCTCTGGCTCTCTCTGCTCTATCTCAATGCTTCCACACTTCAATGGGTGTGCACTGTCTCTCTCTTTCTTTCCTTGCTTAATGGGTGTGTTAAAATGATGTCATTTCACCCTCGATAAAAGCTGAACCCTTTTGTCCCCTTTCACTCTCTCTCTATAAGTAAAAAGTTGCTAACTTACTCTACTTCTTTTTCTGTAGTGAAACTTTGTGATTCTGGGAGAAACTTAGTTATGAGGCAGCTTGCCCAGAGAGTGAATGATGGGGAGAAGTGTGATGAATGATAGGAAAATTTCTTTTTGTACTAATTACTAATTACTAATTATATAATTTATATAGGTAGGCCGAAATATAAGTTTAAAATTTCGTAATTGTAAATCTAACATTCACATAAAAAAAAATATTTGATGTTATAAGTATGCATGAATCCTGGAAGTGATAATAGTCTCAATATCGGGTAAGTGTCGATTTTAAATTAAATATTAAAGATGAGGGATCAAGTTATTTAAAGAATAATTTTAAAAAAATTATTTTCGATCTCATTTATTCATTTATTTTAATTTAATAGATCTATATTAATTTATTAAAAAATTATATTATTTTTGTTGAATTAAAATAGATAAATAAATACTATTGAAAATAATTCTATTAAAATTATTATGTTATAACATTATACAAGTGGTATTGTTTTTACCATTTGATCCGATGGAAATAAGAAATTTTTTGGCATATTAAATGTTACTATCTTAATTATATACCGTAACATAAAGCAACGTAATTAACATCTCTGAAGTGATAAAGATACATCGTAATATGTAATAAATATTTCCAGAGTATATATATGAAAATTCCTCCACTGGACATGCACTTATTGCGACAAAGACAAAATATCGTAGCTGCCTTGCCTGCTTCAATAGCTATTTCTATAGGTCTAATCACTCTGTCTCAGAGCCAGAAATATAGAGCAAAACAAGTAGGATCAGTACTCAGTAGCAGCAGTTAGCGGTAAAGGCTAGAATGATAAAGCCTTCAAAATCATGCTACATGAACAGTAACGAATCTAGAAATGATGATTGATGGGGATAAAATTATATAATATAAATATTTTATAAAAAAAAATATAAATATATAAGTGATAAAAAAATGATATCATTATCATTTAATCAAAAATTTGGAGATTACAAAAATTATATCATCACACCCAAAAAAATTGAAGATATCTTAACTTCTACAAATTATAATTACTCTCTAAGTATCTTCATTTTTTGAAATTGTTGTATGATTTTTTCATTTTCAACACTATAAAAAATATCTCTCTCTATATATGTGACCAAATAATCATTCAGCAGTTCATCTTCCATACGATTGTGCGGATGATTCTTCACAAAAAGGAGTAAAAAGGGTTTCAACATAGAGATAAGGGAGTAGTGGGGGCAATATTTATTTTTTAATGGGGTCAAAAGTAAAATTATGCAATAACTAAAAAAAAAAAATTAAAAGTCAGTGGGGGCAGCTGCCCCCATTTTAATATACATGAATCCGTCCCTTTACATGACGTATATGATTATCGTCGGATATAATAATATAATATTAAACAATCCAGATTTGAGCTTCCAAAAAAAGTACTACCTGTTATCATTAAGGTAACAAGAAACATCAATTTATAACATTATTCATATCCCCTCATCCATCTCATGGGAGTTGACGGCCACCGCCAGAACCATCGTCGATCTGGCGGTGACCATCACTGTCCACACCCCACCTCACCACCAACCGCAGTCCTCACTCCTCTTCCCCTCAACCAAGATCTGGACTTTCAGATCTGCTTTCAGATTCAACCACCACCGCCGCCACCGGAAGCTATTGTTGAAGCTTGAAGAAGACGACCACCCACATCCAGCCAGAGAAGCATATTGCAGAACCACCACCACCACCTGTCGTCTTCGTCAGTCTACCACTGCCGTGGATTCCGACCACCATCATGGCTAGTCTTCAACGGAGGTGCGATGGTCTTCGACGGAGGTGCGATTGTCTTCAACGTCTTCACCAATAATTCACTGTTTCCGGCGATAGGGACAACATTGGTGCGATGGTCATTGACGGATGGAAGGGGAAGGGAGAGGGGAAGAGGGTGGGGATGGGGAGGAGGGAGAAGGAAGGGAAAAGAGGAAGAAGATGGTGGTGGTGGTGGTGGTGGTGGTGGTGGTGGTGAGGGCTGAGAATAGGGGTAAAAATGGGTTTTGAAAAAAATAAATTTTTTTACTTGATATACCTGCTATCCCAAGTCACTATCATGCTACACCGGTGTAGCACTTATTCAAAGTCCTCATGGTAGAAGCCATCGCAATTAGCAGGTAGTAATGTCAATGTAAAAATATAAAGAAGAAAGAAAAATTAAGAAGAGATAAATAGAGAAGAAGAGTGATAAAAAGTAATAAAATGTTTGGGAGGATGGAGTAAGGTGCTTAGTAATTGAATGAGATGGTTAAAAGGACTTAATCCATTACTTGAGAGTTTAGTAAGTAATGGATTGAGATGGTAACCCAAATTACTCTATCCTAGAGCTGCCAAAATGGGTCAACTCGGCCCACCCGAGTTGGCCCATCACAGGTTGGGGAAAAAACGGGTCAACCCAACCCAGCTCACATTTTGGTGAGTCAGAAAATAGCCGACCCAACTCGACCAACCATGAGTTGGTGGGTTATACGGGTTGGCTCACCTAAAATTGAAAAAAACTGGAAAAAAAAAAATTTAAAAAAAGGACTTCAACCCTAATGAACCATAATCAGAGAGAATGAGGCTCTTTCTTGGTCACGATGTTGCTCCCAAACTAGCTTCCCATACTTTGATAGAAACTAAGCATATTCCTCAAAAAAAATGGGTTCCCAGGATTTTCCTCTATCATTCTCTTGTATTCTTTCACCTGATGCCTATCTCCATCATTCCTTCCAAAACATTCAACCACAAAAAATTTGACAAAATCAGGGAGGGAAGAACAACAAAATCAGAGAAGGAAGAACATTAATCAACCCCAATGAACCAAAATCAGAGAGGGAAGAACACTATTATACGTACCTGAGAGTGTTCTACTTCGTCTTCCGTCGAGCGACGAGTGCCTGGGCTAGAAACTGGAAGCGCGTTGGAGTTCAACAGGAACGGCGAAGGAAGAAACGGCGAGAGAGTAAGAGGGAAGAAACGACAAAGAGAGGGAAGGACAAAGAAGGATGGTGGCGACCATGGGGGAGGGCGACGCAACTCTGAGTCTCAGTATTTTGGGAGAAATGTGTTTTTAGGAGAAATGAGGCTTTTTTCAATTTTTTTGGGGAGATGTTATAGTTTTTTTTGGGTTGAGCTTGGCTTGTTGGTCTGGACTCTGGTACGATTTTTTTTAAAATTACGTAACCCTTGAGCCAACCCGACTCACACTGGGTCCAACCTGTCTAACACGCGGGTTAAGTGAGCCGTGTTAAAATGACCCGGGGTAAATGTGTTGGGGTTTCAAGAGGGATAATTTTTGAAATCAATTTTCAAAAACCTCTTGAGCGGAAAAACCCTTTACCAAAGAACCACGCATTGCACATGAATCACAAGAATATTGTGTTTATCACTTGAAGCGTAGCTTTACCACGAACACTGTGAGCGCGCCAACGACACTGGTTAACCACAATCACTGCTACTGTGAGATGCTCATAACTCTCTCTCCAGACATCGTATTGAAAAACTGAATGGTGAAGATGATGAACCACATGTCTTGAATCTGTTAACCAAATTTCAACCCAATCCAATGGTTAACGAATCTCAGATCGCTAGATTACGATAACTGTCCAGCCATAATAACCATAAGGAAAGGTTTCTCTATCACTAGAGGTATTGCAAAGTAGCAATACCTCTACTCAGTCCACGCGAGCAAATCAACGTCAGAGATAGCGTAGTGCTAGCTATCAGGATTGAGAGAGGTGCGGCACACATAGAGAGAAAAGAGAGCGCGCCTGTCAAGAGTGTACAGCGACCGTTATGAGTGTTCTGTTTTATGTGTCACTTAAGTGACGTGCACAACTTACTAATAGCTTGTCACTCACTTAACCTAACCCAGTTATGCTACTGTACGCTATATACCTAATGTTTAATTATCAATTAAATCATATTTAATTAATCAATTAAACTAATCTCATTTAATTATTAATTAAATTAATTCTCTGAACATTTTCTCTATACGTGTGACCCTATAGGTTCTTAATTAATTGGCAATAACATTAATTATTATTAATCATATTAATAATCAATTAATTATATAAAAATGAGCGGCATCTAGGAATATATCATTGCTACCCATTTAATTAGAATATTGGTGATATAATTAAAACCATATTGTAACCATATATAATGTGAAGTCAACGTCCTTTCGTCTCAATGTCTTAATTGGACACAAGGCAAAAATTTGTCATCCCTGTTAAGTCCAATTATTTATTTCTTGATCTAGTAATTGACGTACGATCATGTGGGCTCAATTTTTTCTCATATTGTCCTACCTTAGCATGGTCATGCATTTCTACATGGCATACCATCAAGAGGCCTACAGACATTACTCCTGTTATGTAGGAGGGACGATTCCTATCTACTTCACTCACATTCCTCAACATTTTTCATTGCAGGCCCAATAACTATCTTTATAGTTGTCCTGTTACAGACAACGTTTAATATTATCAAAGCCTACAACTACATATGTTAGGAATCGTAGTGACTTCAAGTCGAATAACTACTTCACTATGATCACCATGAGAATCACTTATGAAACTTTACATAACTATTATGCAGAGTTCTCATAGCGGGTCACTCCAGTATAAATATTCCTCTAATATTTATACCTATGTGAAGACTTGATTTCTTATATCTATGACCCGTGAGATATGGTCATCAGTACACTCACATAATAGTCTCAATGTATTATTATTGTCCTTATTAATAATAATACTTGACTATGGATATTTAAGAATAGTGTTCTACAATTTAATGGTACCTCACGGTCAAGTCATACTTGACGTTCCATTAAATGAACTACCTATTCTAAGGACTTTGTTATACTATAAATATGATCATCAAATACAACATAATAAATAAATGCCTTATACATATATCAAATATATAATCAAAGACATGATACAAATGATTAACTATTCGAAAAAGATTGGCCACTAGGGCTTACACCAACAAATGTGAGCTAGGTTTTGTCCAACCCAACCCACCGGTGAGCCGGGTTGGCTCGCGGGTTTCAACCCATATTGACAGTTCTATTCTATCCCATCCAAACCCCCAATTTTTAAACCCTGCAAGTTGGGGGGTTTGAGATTCTCTCATTAAACTTCCAAACAATGGAGTGATATACTTTTACCTCATTACTAACCACTCCATTACTAACCACTCCACTCCATCTCCTTAAAACTCCTAAACATAGCCTAAGGCCATGTCCATTGTCCAATAGGTGTTCTTAGCAGGTTCTTAAAGCTAAGAATTAGTTCTTACAAGAACCTCAATCGGAGAAGTTGAGATGGAAGTTCTTAGTAAGAACAGTTCTTATGAAAGTTAAGTTAATTATGGGACTCATTAAAAGAAAGTTAAGAACTCAAGTTAGGTTCTACCATTGAAGTGAAAACTAGTGAGAATTTTCAAATTTTATGTGACATTGTTGGACCATTAAAAGAGAGTTAAGAACCCAAAATAGATTCTGTTATTAGAGTTGCTTAACAAAGGGTTAAGCTCACTGTGGGGGACATTAACCCACATATATGTTTTTCGGTTAGATCTACTTTGATCAATGGTTCAGGCCAACAGATCTGCATGATTAATTATGGTTTTTTTTTTTTTTTTTTTTTTTTTTTTTTTTTTTTACCAAATTGGGGCTTTTTTAGAAACTATTCCCTAATTTGGGGCACTTTTAAAATTATTTACCAAATTGGAGTTTTTTTGTCAAGTCAGCGATGACGTGGAAGGCGCCACATGGTCGATGTGGGAGGCGCCAGTCCACATGGCGCCACCATAGACGTCAGCTAGAGTGGTGTCTTCCACGTCAGCACTGACTTGGCAAAAAGAACCTCAATTTGATAAATAATTTTTAAGAGTGTCCCAAATCACTACAAGAAAAAATCTCATTAGCGACGACCAAAAGTCGTTGGTAATGGGCATTTTCTAACGGATGACCGTCGGCCAAAAATCTTTCGGATACAAGCTCCTTGGTAACGCATACCGACGGCCAAGCGCAAAAGGCCGTCAAAACGTTTTTGATTGGCGTAGCCGTCGGTAACTACCCACCCCGTATTACCGACGGTCTTAGTCATCGGAAAGTACCTACAACCAGAAATAGACAGATGCAAACACTAGAATGGGGGTTGAATGGTGTTTGACAATTTTATGAGGAATTAAGAAACTTTTTCATAAGCACAGACGGGTGAGAATAGAAGAGTAAACTCAGACAGGTCAATTAGACTAATAACTTGTCTGAAGATTTTCATAGAAAACACACAATAATGCAATATGAAAAAGGTTTGATAAGCATAGTTATAATCCCTTTAGTTAAATGATAGTTAAGATAAATAATCAAACTAAAAAGTTAAGGGAAAGAGAGAATCACTCAGCAGGTTTTATCCTAGTTTATCCCTTAACAAATGCGGCTACGTCCAGTCATTGGCAGCACCAAGTTTTCTTCACTATAACTGATTTAGGTTATAGGACAGACAAGTATTATTTTCACACCTAGCCTCTTCAGGCTCCAGACAAGTATTGTTTGCACACCTAGCCTCTTCAGGCTCAGACGAGTTTGCTTGAGAGAAGTTGTAAAATAAATTACAATTTGCAAGTCTTCCACAAGCACTCAAACGAGTGAATTAAATGTGAAGTTCTAAAAGACTGCGTAATAACTTCAAATGATTGAAGAATAAATAATGAAAGAATGAAGATATAAATGCTCAGAGTAATTGCTTTTTGATTGCTTTGTTCGTTGTCTTCTCTGCTTGAATCTTCAAAGTCTTCTTCATTAAATAGGCTTCAAGATTTTAAAGCCGTTAGACACAATGTTTGAAAGCTTGGCTTTTTGCAGATCTTCAATAAATACAAAGAGTCGTTCTGATCGGCCATTAAAGCCTTGAGAACTTCGCTTGTTCTCTCTCATCAGAATAGTGAACACTTCTGATACACCTTTGGTCTTAGCATGTCTTTATACTTGCTTTTTGCCATCAGATGGAAGACTTTCCCTTTTGGTGTAAGATGCAGTTGTGTTCAGGTAAAGCTCTTTGTTGAAATTCCTTTTTAGAGACGAGATAGCTTTCATCCAATATATTTTTTAAAGTTAGTCACCAGACGGGTGAGTAACTTCATTAGACGGGTTGACTCTTAATAAAGAGAATGACGTCAGTTGCGTAGTCTTTCAGACAGGTGAGTCTTCTTTTGATCAGACGGTTGATTTCTTCATTAGACGGGTTGAAGGGATTTCTTCAATGCTAGTCAACAGACTGGTGAAGACTTCATTAGACGGGTGAACTTTTAATAGTTCAGACGGGTGAACTTCTCCTAGTTCAGACGAGTGAACTTTCCATTGTTCAGACGAATTGAACTTTTGCCTTAGATCCAGACGGGTGATAACACGCTAAAGCTCAGTTCATATAGACACTTAATGTTTTAATTTACACACTGAGTAGACGAGTTAAACACCACAGACAGGTTCAATTAAATCATTGAATAACTGTTTTAGTCTCATTAAAACTATGGTAAATGCACATCAGACATTTTAGAGACTCAACAATCTCCCACTTTTTGATGATGACAAAACATGTTAAATGATTTAATGAACTTAAGAAAAATTCACATAAAGTAGTCATGTATATGTATCAGACAATTGTAACATGATCAGACAGGTTAAACATTGTTCCATTATTACAACATACTCAGACAGATAAGCATTGAAAGCATATATCTTTTTATCGAAGTCTTGTCTTAGTATTTTCTCAGTATTTTCTCCCCCTTTTGACATTATCAAAAGCAACAAAACATAGACAGAGAGAAAATAAAAGATACATATTATTTATCATATTTCTATATTAGACGGATAAACAATTGTTCATATCAGCTTATAACATTAAAACATTTTTCATTTAACTTTCTCCCCCTTTGACCTCAGCAAAAAGATAAACAGAGAAATAGAGGAGAGAATTTTATTTAACCATCATTGGCTGTGTACCAGGTAATTTAAAAAAAGAATAACAAAAAGGTACTATGAGAACAAAAAAGAGTTAAAAGCAAGTTTGTCCTTTGATTTTGCCTAAAGGCTTCTTCAACTGCTCCTCCTGAGCAGATGCATCCTCTTGATGGTTTTAAAAACGAAGAGAAAGAGATTTGAAAACGTAATAACGAAATACCTTTTAAAAAAAAAAGGTTTTCCCCTTTTTAAAGACCAAAGACGGTTTTAATTTTACAACATAAAGATGGAGGTTTAAAAAACGGTTTACATTAGAAATAAAAATAGCTATGTACACATTTTGCCTCAAAGAAAGAAATGGCATTAAAGATAATAACCATTTAAAAGAAAAAAATATGTCAAATAAAAGTATGACTTATAGAGTCAGACGGTTAAACACAGACAGGTAATGCAAAACACATTAGACAAGTTATTCAACAATGCAGTGTATATTCAAGTTATCTCTTATATATTTAAACCTATCCTCAGCTAATGGTTTTGTAAAGATATCAGCCCATTGATTTTCAGTTTTAACAAACTTAATATCAAATATACCTTTTTGAACATAATCTCTTATGAAGTGATGTTTGATTTCTATGTGCTTAGCCTTAGAATGTTGTATGGGATTCTTAGTTAAGCAAATAACACTTGAATTATCACACTAGACTGGTATATTATGCTCAAATATAGAGTAATCTTCGAGTTGATGTTTTACCCATAAAAGCTGTGAGTAGCAACTTGTAGCAGAGACATATTCTGCTTCTGCAGTTGAGAGTGCGATAGTCGTCTGTCTTTTGCTTGACCAGGAGACTAATTTTGGTCCAATGAAGTGACATCCTCCACTGGTGCTTTTCCTTTCAATTTTATCTCCAGCAAAGTCAGCATCACAAAAACAACTAATCTGTAATCTTGTGTTCTCAAGTACATTAAACAAAGATTAGTATTTCCAAGCAAATATCTAAAGATTCTTTTAACAGCCTTAAAATGAGATTCTTTGGGATCAGATTGGAATCTAGCACACACACAGACACTAAACTGAATATCAGGTCTGCTAGATGTTAAATAAAGAAGAGATCTAATCATACCTTTTTAGACAGTTGGGTCTACCTTTTTACCTTCCTCATCTTTGCTTAGATTAGCATTAGTTTGCATGAGAGTTTTCATGATCTTTGAGCGATCCATTTTGTACTTCTTTAGAATTTCCTTGATGTACTTTTGTTGACGGATGTAGATACTGAGACGACCTGCCGTCCATCAATAGAACCTAAGATATTAACTAACCTTAATCGCATTATGAACGTTAGCATGCCTTATTAATACGAAGCGAAGCGGAAAATTGAGCGCGGGAGCAAAACAATACACGTCAAGCCACGCTTCAGAGTACACAGCTTTAAAATATAAATAAATATATCACATACATCAGTTGCCCCGTCAGTAGGGCTACAGTATTAAAGTAGTACATACAAATATATTGTTACAAACCAAAATAAAAGTACGAAGAGTAGGCCGAGGGGTAGCTCTCCGGCTAATCACGATCACTACCCAGTCTCTCGAGGCTAGGGTTTGTGGCCCGTCCTCCGGCGTCAGGCTCGTACTGAATGTCGTCCAGTTCCTCAGCATCTGGTTCCTCTTCGGGATCTTCCTATTAAATAAAGTAACACATATAGAAAATAAAGGGAGATAAGAAACATAATTCATCAATATGGGAGAGGGGCATCAGTGCAGCATATATATATATACATCGCACAACACAGATAGCATATACAACACAACATCACCCATCTATTAAGTCACCCATCACAATCATCTCAAACATCATTCTCTCAAATAAGCCTATAAGAGGATACTAGTCCCTATGTATATGCTGACTTCCCTATATACATGTCGGCCAATACATCACGTCCCCAATTGGACATCCCCGTCGGGATTACATCACATCACATCACATCCCGCCTCGGGATTTTAAGTAATGTCCCCAATTGGACATCCTCCTTTGGGACCAAATGCTGTGGTATGAAATGATATGAAAATGCAACAAACATCTATCGCAGGTTGATATCGGAACCTCACGCCTAAACACTCGTCCACGACCACGACACATCGCATCACATCAACATCAACATCAATCATCAACATCAACATGACATCATCATCAACATCACATCAGCATCAGCATCACAATGCCTTGCATCTACGAGCCACAGCTCCACGGTCGAGACCACAACGATATCAACCCGAACAACATCATCACTCACCATTCTCTCATCAACACTCAACCAACCAATCACAATAAACATCGCAACAGAAGATCTGTCCAGTACAGTTATCATCATAAATTCAGACAATAGTTCATCAAACAGACAGTTCAGTCAAAATGAAATCAACAGGTAATCAATTAAATAATTCAACACAATCAACCTCAATCAGTCTCATCATTCATAATATCAACTTAGCAGTGATAGCCCAAAGGTACCTACACCTAGGGTCTAGGCACTTTATCCAGGGCTCAACCTCTAGTAGGGTTAGGGTTCCCTTACACAGATATATATACTCTATACTAAGCTTGTCTTCCCAACGATATTAGTTCTTTCTCCCCACCTTAGTGATTTCCTCGTGAAGCTCGGGCTACGACTCCGCAGCTGTCAGTCGGGTGCGCTGTCGGGTGTTCGAGTCCTGTCTGATTCTATACAACAGAACACAATCAGAAATCAATATAGTTAAATCAAAAACTCCCTAATTTCTTAGGATTAGTTACTGCCCCTATTTGATCAATTAGGCTAGGGATGTCTAAAAATTCCTAACTCTTGGATCAATGATCCTCAGGTATCCCTAAACATAATCAATGAAGGCATCAACTCAAAAAGTAAAGATTTCTCCTACTGCACTACCCCTAGGGTTCGGCCCTATTGAATGAAAAACATGAAAAATAGCTAGGGAGCTCCAAAAATTCTCATTTCTTGGATAACACCCTAACTAAATGTGATAACCTTAGATATCAACTCAAAATATCAAAAACCAACCAAAAACCCTACCCTACTCAATAGGGGGTTTCGACCCCTCTATGGTTAAATACCCTAGAGAGATTTCTTGGCTCTAAGCTCTTGGACCATACAACTATGTCATGAACCTAGGCCATAGAAATTGGTTTAGTATCACAATGATTTTTCTACAATTTTTCATGGATTTTTGAAGATTTAGGGATAAAAACCCTAACTCCTCTACACATAAAATTTTGGGGAGACAAATGGGAGATTGAGAGAGATAGAGATGAGATTCTACCTCCTATGATGATCTACTTCAAGTTTGGTGAAGATTGCTTCAAGAAACTTCAAGGTTTAAAGCTCCAAAAATGGAGAAAATGGTGAGAAAGAAAAGAGAAGAAAGAAGAGAAAGAAGGAGAAAAGGAAGAAGTGGGTTCTGGAGGGGGAGGGCTGGTCGAGAGAGTGAGGGAGTAAGAGTGAAAAATAGATATATTTACTTAGGTTTTTCTTAAGAGTTAAGTAATGGTAAAAGTAATTAGTAACAAAAAAAATTAACTAAGGGCAATTTGGTCAATGCACGTCCCGACATTTTGAAATCCTCACGACACAGGTATGAGTCCTCAAATAACTTGACACAGCTTTGACATGAAGATTATCCGTTCGTGGGTCTCGAAAAACCCTAATACGGCTCGAATCGTCTACCCGATTGATTATCGGTCCGAATATAAAATATTATTTATATTTTTGGACGTCAGGACACATTTTAGCAAATAGGTAGATGATCAAATTCTAAGACTAATGGTTCTGACCGTTATTCAAAATGAGGTCTTGATAGTAGAAAAATACTATCATCCGAAAAAACATAGATCGGGCTTCGTTTGAGTTTTCGGCCCAAAACTTAACCATAGCCTCCTACGATGGCATAGAGCGTGAGCGTGACTATGGCTTCGAAATAATTTATTTAATTTTCTAGACCCTCCAATAAAATATAATTACTTAATTACTGATTAATTAGAAAAATCGGGGTGTTACAAATACCATCACTCGTCTGCTTGATTTGCAGTCCAAGGAAGAACTTCAATTCTCCCATCATGCTCATTTCAAATTCTGCATGCATCAGCTTCTTGTTGGTTGTAGCCTTGAGCTACTAACCTTGCTTTGTTTCTGACGACTTTGCCATCTTCATCTAGCTTGTTTCTGAATACCCATCTTGTTCCAATAACAGACTTGTCTGCTGGTTTGGAGACAAGTTTCCAGACATCATTCCTTTTGAACTGATTAAGTTCCTCTTGCATAGCAAGAATCCAGCTTTCATCTTCAAGAACTTCCTCAATATGCTTTCGTTCAATTTCAGATAAAAAAGCTATATTGCTTGACTCTCTTAAGACAGATCTGGTTCTAACATCTTCAGAGGGACTTCCAAGGATAAGATCTTCAGGATGATGAGCTTTGAATTTCCAGTGTCTTCTGAGATCATCATGCTGATGTTGACTTGACTGATGACTCGTCTGCTCCACTTGTCTGATAGAGTCCTCAACAGACTCAATTTTTGATACGTCTGGCTGTTGACTCGTCTGTTGGGTAAGGTCGAGTCCTGCAAGATCATCTTCTAGATCTGATAGTGCCCTATCAGTCTTTAAATTATCATTGAATTTTACATGAATGGATTCTTTAACAACAGAGGTTCTAGAGTTGAAAACTCTGTATGTCTTAGACATTTCAGAATATCCAATGAAGATACCTTTGTATACCTTGGAGTCAAACTTTCCAAGTTTATCCTTGGTATTTAGGATGAAATTGTTGGAACCAAAGTGGTCATGGTCCAGATAATCCCTTATGTTTTGATGTTAACAAAGAGCTAATTTAAGATGAACAAAGATTTGTTATGGACTAATGTTCTATATTAAGTGTGCAGGACAAATCTAAAATGAGTCCAAAGACTATCCATAGTCCAAAGACTTTGTCTTGTCCAATATAGTCCAAAGACGTTATCTCGTCCAACATAGTCCAAAGACTCTATCTCGTCCAACACCTATTCCTGGTTTACGACTGGACGATAGTTTATAGAACCATTGAGTCCAAAGACTCTTTTGGTTACCTTCTGTAATAGCTAGTCCAATAAATGTCTTTTGAATTTCAAGCGCGAATATCTTTGTAAAAGCATTTGAAATTATTATTCCATGTAAAAGGCTTATACTAGTGGGACAAAACATTCTCTGTAAGATTCGTACAAAGAAAAGCATAAGCCAGAATGTCTCTATCACCTAAAGAAGTTGACCTTCTTGTTTTGGATAAACAAAAGGCAACTTTCTTCTACTCAGAGGATATGTCAGCACCACTTTTAGCTATCTCCCTGATAGTCCTTTCTGCTGATCAGAAACTTCAGAAGCTATCAGACTCAACGGATCAAATGCATTCAATGCTCATCAGAACGGATCCTTTTCCATCCGTTGAAGACTGAAGACTGCCCAAAGAAAAGAGGCTATATATACCTTCATCTTTTGAAAGTGCTCAATAAGAAAATAGTGAACGAAATCGAACTTGAGCAAAAAGAAGTGAAGCACCACAAAGCAATTCAAAATCCTTCAAGAGATAAAAGAGAAAATCTCAAAGCTTGCAAAGCTAGACAAGCTACTCTGATTCTCACTTTCATATTACTCTCTGTGTAGAGTTGTTTTCAAGAGTCTAAGCTTTAGTTTCGAATTCTCACATTTAGTGAGTTAGTAGAACAATCTTTTTCAAAACCTTAGTTTGGTTGAGCCTGAAGAGGCTTGTCTGTAAAAGAATACTTAGAGAACCTGAAGAGGTTGAGAATACTGCCTGAAGAGGTGTTGAATACTTTGTAACAAAAGGTTTTTGTTATAGTGGATAAAGCTCTCAAGTAGAGAGGACTGGACGTAGCTCTTTGGTGAAGAGTGAACCAGGATAATATCGCTGTGTTCTTTTCTCTCCGTTATCTTACTTTAGTTTTTATCTAACAAACTAACTGGGATTGAATTGCAATTCACTTCTTATCTTAGTCAAAACTAAGTGAGCGTCCAACTTGGAGTTTGGAAGAGCTCTCTTTGCTTTTAAGCGTTTTAAGCGTCCAATCTTGCGAAAATCATTATCTGCTTACGAAAAGAATTTAAAACCGCCTAAAACACAATTCAACCCCCCTTCTTGTGTTTCAAACAGGTTCCTTCAATTGGTATCAGAGCTCAGCCTCTGGGTTGAGCACTTTGCCGTGTAGAGGAAAAGATCCTACTGCAGATATGTCTGGACCAGGTATGCCAAGCGGGAGTCAACCAGTTATGGAAGGCACTTCCATGACCAGACCGCCGTTCTTCAACGGTACTCACTACCTGTACTGGAAGGAGAGATTCAAAGGTTTCATCCTCAGTACAAACTCAGTTCTCTGGGCTAGAATCACAAATGGTCCTAACGTTTGTCTCAACTCTGACGGGACAGACAAAGCAGAGGGCGATTGGACAGATGCTGAACGGGCCAGAATGGAACAGAATCACAAAGCAAGATATGCTTTAATGTGTGCTCTCAGTCCTGACGAATTTCAGAAGATTCACGCATGTGAATCAGCTAAACAAATATGGGACACCTTGTCTAATCTCCATGAAGGGACAACCAAGGTGAAGGACTCTAAAATCATCATGCTGGTTGGCCAGTATGAAATGTTCACCATGGCTGAAGGAGAGTCCATCCTTGACATGATGGTTCGCTTTCAGACGATCATCAACAATCTGAAATCCCTTGGAAAGGTGTACACTACCAAGGAGAATGTCACCAAGATTCTTAGGAGTTTGCCTAAGAAATGGAGACCTCTTGTCACTGAAATCACCCAGGCCAAAGATCTCTCCACTTTGACTCTGGATGATCTTGTCGGGACGCTTCAAGTTCATGAGCAGGAGCTTGATCTTGACAATCCCGGAAAGAAGAACAAGGGGATTGCCCTGAAAGCTCATAGGTCCAATAACTCAAAAGCCTTAAAAGCTGATGAGTCCAGTGATGAAGCTGATCAGTCTGATGATGATGTATCAGACGATGACGGGCTATCCTTTATCTCCAGAAAGATTCAGAATATGTGGAGAAAGAAAAATGGAATGAAGAGAAGGCCATTCCAAAAGAAAAGCTTCAAGGACCATGCTGAACCCAAGGATAAAAGTCAACTGGTCTGTTTTGAATGTAACAAACCAGGACACTTCAAAGCTGATTGTCCTACGCTAAAGGACAAGAAGAAGTTCTTTAAAAAGAAGAAAAAGAACTTCATGGCAACTTGGGAGGACTTGAACTCTTCTGAAGAAGAAGAAGAAGAAACAAATGAAGAGGCTAATCTATGCCTATGGTCCAACAAGCAAGATGAAGACTCTTCGGACGATGAACAATTTGTTGTTCCCGGAGAAAGAAGTCAAGAGTCTACCTCTGGAAGAGGAAGGAATGTGAATGTTCCACCCATCTTCAAGGGAACAGACTACACTTATTGGAAATCAATGTTCCAATTATACGTCCAAGCTCAAAATTATGAGCTGTGGGACATCTTCACAAACGGAGATTATCGTCCAACGATTACCCATGAGGACGGTTCAACATCGTCCAAACATGAAACAGACTGGACGAGTGATGACATCAGACGATGTTCTCAGAATGCCTATGCCAATTGGTGTCTTGTCAACGCCCTTGATCGTCCAAGATTGGACATGGTCTCGCAACTCCAAACAGCTAAGGAGAAGCTGGACGCTCTGGAACATCTGTTCAGACCAAGGAACTCGTCTACCTCAAATCTCTGCCTAATGGCCAAAAGCTCTTCGGACGCTGAATCAGAAGATGACGAGGTATCCGTTTCTGACTCTCTTCAAGAAGCATATGATGAACTGCTAAATGATTCTTCTATATTGCATCATCAATACATCGTGCTTAAGAAAAAATTGTCAAAAGTAAATAAGGAGTTGGAAGAGTCCAACAAATTAAATAAGCAGCTTGTTGAAGAGAATAACAAGCTTAAACCTGAGAATGTCAGTCTAACTGACAAACTCACCTCTGAGTCCAGTGAACCTCATGAGGTAACTAGACTAAAACAAGAGGTATCTGATCTCACCAAAAGCGTAACTAAGCTTGTTGGAGGATCAGAGAAGCTAGACCTGATATTGAGGTACACTAGATCACCTCATGATAAGTCTGGCCTAGGCTATGACTCTGAGAAACAAAATGCGTCTCAGAAAATATCAGGGTCCAACAAAAATCACAAGGCTTTTCATTCCTATGGAAAGCAAAAAGAAAATAAATTGCATGCATCCAGAACTTACTGTAAGATTTGTGGAAAGAGTGGTCACACTTCTTCAAAATGCATTTACAAAAATAAAAACAAAATGCATGGACGAAGACCCCCAACTAACCCAAAAGGACCCAAGTCTATCTGGGTACCTAAGAATATGATAATACCTGTTGCAGATCTGCTTAGCAACACGAAAAAGACCCCAGTCCTGGTACTTGGACAGTGGTTGCTCACGTCACATGACGGGAGAAAGGTGTATGTTCCAAGAAATCCATGAGAAGTCTAGTGGATGGGTCACCTTTGGAGGCAACCAGAAGGGTAAGATAGTAGGAATAGGTAAGATTGGTAAGCATCCTCTTCCCTCTATTGATAATGTTCTTCTGGTTGAAGGATTAAAACACAACTTGCTTAGCATAAGTCAATTATGTGACAGTGGGTCTGTTGTTTCCTTCAATAAAGGTGAATGTATGGTCAAGAACCCTGATGGGTCCATCTTATTCACTGCCAAAAGGCAAAATAATCTGTACAAGATTAATTTGGGGGAACTCTCAACTCAAAGTGTATCATGCCTAGTGTCTGTTGAAGATGAGCGATGGATCTGACACAAAAGACTTGGTCATGCTAGTATGAGATTAATCTCTAAACTAAACAAGCATAACCTTGTAAGAGGTTTACCAAAGATTGTGTTTAGATCAGATGCTCTCTGTGACGCTTGTCAAAAAGGAAAACAAGTTAAGAACTCGTTTGAGTCCAAAAACATTGTTAGTACTTCTAGACCACTGGAATTGTTGCATATTGATTTGTTTGGTCCAACAAGGACGGCCTCTGTCAGTGGTAAGAAATATGGACTTGTCATAGTAGATGACTATACTAGATGGACATGGGTTAAGTTCCTTGCTCACAAGGATGAGTCTATCAAGGTCTTTTCTATATTCTGTAAGCGAGTTCAGAATGAAAAAGGAGTATTCATCAGCTCGATCAGAAGTGATCATGGTGGCGAATTTGAAAATGAGCTCTTTCAAAGGTTCTGTGATGAAAGTGGTATTCATCACAATTTCTCTGCTCCTAGAACTCCTCAACAAAACGGTGTTGTTGAGAGGAAGAACCGATCTCTTCAAGAGATGGCTAGGGCAATGCTCAGTGATAATTCTGTCCCTAAGCACTTCTGGGCTGAAGCTGTAAATACTGCCTGCTATATTCAAAACAGAATATACATAAGACCAATCTTGAATAAGACTCCTTATGAATTGTGGAAAGGACGCAAACCCAACATCTCTTATTTCCACCCCTTTGGATGTCAATGTTTTATTTTAAATACTAAGGATCAACTAGGAAAGTTTGATGCCAAAGTAGATAATGGAATATTGTTAGGATTCTCTGAAACGTCTAAAGCTTTTAGAGTCTATAACTCTAGAACGTTGATTGTTGAAGAATCCATTCATGTTAAATTTGATGACAAACAGCCTGATAAGAGATTATCAGAGCTAGATGATTCTTTTGCAGATATGAATCTGAATGATTCAGATGCTCGTCCAACAACCAACAAAGATGAGGCATCAGACGCTACGATGGACGCATCATCGTCTCAGCAAGCTGTAAATACCCCTTGTTCATGGCAATTCAGAACTTATCATCCCGAGGATCAAATCATTGGCAAACCTAATGATAGCGTCCGGACAAGGTCAACTTTCAGAGAGCAAGCTGACTCAGCATTCATCTCTGAGATGGAACCAAAGTCTGTGGACGAAGCCTTATTGGACGAGTGCTGGATCCTCGCTATGCAAGAAGAGCTCAACCAGTTTCAACGTAGTGACGTTTGGACGCTGGTCTCCCTGCCTAAGGATAAGTCTGTAATTGGAACCAAGTGGGTCTATCGCAACAAGCTGGACGAGGATGGCAAGGTGGTAAGGAATAAAGCAAGGCTAGTTGCCCAAGGCTACTCACAAGAGGAAGGTATTGATTATACTGAAACCTTTGCTCCAGTAGCTAGATTAGAAGCCATACGCATCTTACTTTCATATGCTGCACATCATAACATCATGCTTTACCAAATGGATGTAAAAAGTGCATTTCTAAATGGTGTAATTAATGAAGAAGTAAATGTTCTCCAACCACCCGGTTTTGAAGATCAGAACCGTCCTGAGCATGTATATAAGCTTAAGAAAGCTTTATATGGACTCAAGCAAGCTCCTAGAGCTTGGTATGAGAGACTCAGCTCTTTCCTAATGGAGAATGGATTCTCGAGAGGAAAAGTGGACACAACTCTTTTGAGAAAAGTAAATAAAAAGGAATTTATTGTTGCTCAAATTTACGTTGATGATATAATATTTGGTGCAACTTATGAATCTCTTTGCCAAGAATTCTCTGAATTAATGCAAAGGGAGTTTGAAATGAGCATGATGGGAGAACTAAAATTCTTCCTCGGACTTCAAGTAAAGCAAACTTCAGACGGAGTGTACATTCATCAGACGAAGTACACAAAGGAGCTTCTAAAACGCTTCAAGTTGGACGATTGTAAACCTATGAATACACCAATACATCCAACGTCCGTGCTAAACAAAGATGATAAAGATAAAGAGGTAGACCAAAAGGTATATAGAGGTATGATTGGTTCCCTCTTATATCTAACTGCGTCCAGACCTGATATCATGTTTAGCGTTTGCTTATGTGCTCGTTTTCAATCTGATCCAAGAGAGTCTCATCTCTCAGCAGTAAAAAGAATCTTTAGATACTTAAAAGGTTCTACTAATCTGGGTCTTTTGTATAAGAAAATTGATGAATACAGATTAGTTGGATTCTGTGATGCTGACTATGCTGGAGACAGAATAGAAAGGAAAAGCACAAGTGGAGGGTGTCACTTCATTGGTGCTAATCTCGTCTCATGGTCAAGCAAAAGGCAAGCACAATTGCTCTATCAACTGCTGAAGCTGAGTACATTGCTGCAGCCAGCTGCTGCTCACAATTGCTTTGGATAAAACATCAGTTGGAAGACTACAACGTGTTTGTAAGCAACATCCCTATAATGTGTGATAACACTGCTGCTATTAATTTGTCAAAGAACCCCATACTGCATTCTAGAGCAAAGCATATAGAAATAAAACATCATTTTATTAGGGACTATGTGCAAAAAGGAATAATAGATATTCAATTTGTTGATACTGACCATCAATGGGCAGATATCTTCACTAAACCTTTAGCCGTAGACAGGTTTATATTCATAAGAAAATATCTGAACATGCATTTCATTGATTAACTGAGAGTCCAATGCATGCGTCCAATATTTGCATTACGTCCAATATATGCTCGTCCAATGTACCTTCTGAATGATCGTCTAATGCATTAATGAAACTCAATCTTTGTCGAATGAAATATTATCCTTCATTCCCTTAACTGAGTCAGTTCTTTATCTTTTTTATTTGCCAAAAATTCTTTTTACGGTTTCAAAGTCTGAACGTGTGTCAGACATTTAATGCACGTCGTTTCGCTCTCTCTCTCTTTAAAACTACGAAAGGTTTTCGCTCTCTCTTCTTCTTCCTTTTAAAACCTAAGTTTTGCTCTTTGATAAAAATCCAACCTTTACAAAAAGCTTTAACCTTTCTTCTTGCTTCTTCGAAAAGGAAAACCCTTTCTGAAAAACCTTCTCCTTTAAACATCCTCTCTGAAACCATGGCAACCTCTTCTGCTGCTGGCTCAAAAGGTAAAGGAAAAACCTTCAATGCTCAGACTGCTGATGTTATGGTCGAGTACAAGTTTAACCTACAATTCCTAGCTGATAATGGGATTGATATCTTCTCCAACATCCATGCCGCTGGATGGTCAAGCTACTTTGAAGGTTCTCCAGTAATCTACCCTGCTCTTGTTAGGGAGTTCTGGACAAACCCCATTGTCTCTGCAAGAGAGATTCGCAACAAGGTGCTTGATACTGAGGTCATAGTATCTGAAGCAACAATCTCTAATGCAACTGGGTGCGCTCAATCAGGCATAACTGTTGAAGATAACTGGGAAGAAGAGATTGGTGATGCTTCCACCATCAGAGATTGTTTGTTGAAAAACTCTGGTGACAAGCTCATAGCCTCAAAGATGACTGACAAGGCTAGGGTTCTTCACCAAATCTTGAACAAGGCTATCCTTCATAAAGTGGGGTCAAAGGATAATGTTTCAAAGGCTCATCAGTTTTGCCTAGTTCACCTGATTCTTGAAAGGCAAATAAACCTTCCCCACCTCCTCTTTTCCTTCTTCAAATACGCCATTGAAGGCTCTGGGAAGAACACTGCACTCATCTATGGCGCCCTTCTCTCCAAAATATTTGAGAAGCACATGGTCTACGACGACCTCAAGAACTTAGCTCCAGAAAGAAAGTTCAAATACTATGGAGTTCATGGGATTGAACGGGTGCATCAGCCTGAGTTTAGCAGGCAAAGTTTGGTAATGATGCAGTTGGACTGCTTTAAAAAGTCCAAACTTGAGGAAAAGCAAAAAGGAGCTCAGACGCAAGGATCAGAAGAAGCGTCTGAACAATGTGTCTCTGCTGGACGCTCTGCTGAACGAGCTCGTCCAATAGCTAAGACTTCTTCGTCTCGTCCAAAGCCAATCGTCCAACCTTCAATTTCTTCGTCTCGTCCAAAGCCAATCGTCCAACCTTCAAGAAAAAGGAAGCTGGTTCTAGCTCCCATAGATGAAGATGAAGAGGACAATCTACCCATCTCCAGGGTAGTGAAAGGACCAAGATTGGAAACCGCACCTGCTGCACCTCTGTCAACAAGGGCAAGGTCATCTCGAAGAAAGACGAAAGGTAATACTGAACCTATCTCCAGTTCAGTTATTATTTCTCCTATCGTCCAATCATCCGAGATAGAAGACTTAACCTTTGAACCTTCCCTACCTCCCTCACCCACTAACCTACCACAAACCCAAACTCTAGCCTCACCAAATGAACCCGAGGATTGGTTCACACCTTGGGGAGATCATCCCTTCCAACCCTATGGTGCCCCCTACCCTAGACGGATCTTTCCCTTAAGCAAATATAGACGCCTCCCTGGAGTAGACTACAACAACAAATGCTCAATTTGGGCTGATGTTAAACGCAAATTTCCTGTTCTATTCCTTAAACACACACCCCCCACTACTGAACCTCACCCCAAAAGCCCCCTTCCATTGCCCGAATATGAATTTGAACAACCCTCCACATCATCCTCCTCACCTCCAAAACTTGCCTACCAACCCATCCCATACACTTCAACTCAACCTCTGCCCTCTGAAACTTACAATGCCCATGGACCATTGGTTACCTACCTTGAGAAGAAGACTTTTCCTCCAAGGAAAATCTTTCCCAACCTCATCAAGGACAAGGCATTCAAATGGTGCCATTACAATATAAAGAGGCATGTTGTTCTTCGCCATGAAGACAAGAGAGGTTGCAAGACGGAGTATGAAAGAAGGGCAAGGACGTTTGGCTTAAGTAACTTCATACTTGATCCCGACCTTTCTTTCATTCCAAGCTATCCATCATCTTGGAAGGAGTATTCTGATGTCCGAGACTTTCTTCCTTACTATGCTGTGCGGAAGGAGTGTGACATGCCTCGAGAAGCTAAGATCCATCACAACCTTCCTAAGAGATTTTGGTCAAAGTCTTCTCGCACTAGCGTAGGAGTTGTTCCTCCTCGAGCTTGCCCAAGGCTCCCTATCCTAGATCCCAACAAGGATAAGGACCTTCGCAAAAAGCTTGAGTCATGGACGCTGCCTTACCAACATGCTTTTGATCCCCTGTTTTGGACAAAACATCGAGATGACTCTGGGGCTCTCGAAAGTATATGGAAGAAAGATCCTCGCTTCAGATTTGACCCAGATGCTAGGATATATTGGGAAAATCACATCTGGAGATGCTCCCAAGAAGCGTCATCATCTGGTTTATCAGTTGAGGAGAAAGCTGAGATTCGAGTCTACCCGAGACAATATCGAATCCGTGAAGCAACCTTCATGATCGTAGACGATATCTTTGGGATACCTCTTTATCCTAGAGATGTTCTGCCTATGCCTCCTATCAGATGGCGTGAAAACAAGTTTGATGATGCTGATATCATACTTGAGGTGCTGCGTCCACCCGAACCTTTTGTTGCTCCTCTTGCTCCTCCTACTCTTCCTCCTAAGCCGGCCATTCCTGAAGAGACTGGGGACACCGAAACCATCTATGTGGAACCCTCCTCTGAAACTCATGGTAACGAAGTGGAACAAGTTGAAGACTCTGCTCAGTCTAAGTCTCAACCGGTCCCTCTCTCAATGGTCCATCCTGATGCTCCATCTCCTTCTCAGGCTCTGAGTGTAGTTCCTGATCAAAGAGGTGTGGACGCAACCCGGGCCACTGCTGAGAGCTCTGCCTCAGTTATCCCTCCTGAGTTTCAAGAGTTCGTCCAACGGACTATAGAAGCTAACAATGCGGTGCTCCTTCAGCAAATTGCGGCCATGTTCAAAGATTTCATTCCCAAACCTCCTCCCTCTTCTTAAAATTTTTTTTTGTTTTGCTTTCTTTGTTTTTTTTTAAACAACTGACTATGATGTGTTTCTCACTCTTTTGTCTGATGACAAAAAGGGGGAGAAGATGGATTTTGATTGATTATTGTTTGATTGATTGATTATTTTCAATAATTGATTATTATTGATTGCTTATTTAAAGTCAAATTTGTTTATTGAATCCTTAAATTTGTTGATTGAATCTTTAAATGATACATGTGCTCATATTTGTTGAATGATGCTTTAAATTGATTATTATTGATTGCTTATTTAAAGTCAAATTTGTTTATTGAATCCTTAAATTTGTTGATTGAATCCTTAAATGATACATGTGCTCATATTTGTTGAATGATGCTTTAAATGATTAAATGCTTTAAATTATTAGAATGTTTGTCTTAGGGGGAGCCCTTCAGCTCTCTAGGACTCTTTGTTCAAATCAAAATTAGCATGTTTTGTCATCATCAAAAAGGGGGAGATTGTTGGAACCAAAGTGGTCATGGTCCAGATAATCCCTTATGTTTTGATGTTAACAAAGAGCTAATTTAAGATGAACAAAGATTTGTTATGGACTAATGTTCTATATTAAGTGTGCAGGACAAATCTAAAATGAGTCCAAAGACTATCCATAGTCCAAAGACTTTGTCTCGTCCAATATAGTCTAAAGACGTTATCTCGTCCAACATAGTCCAAAGACTCTATCTCGTCCAACACCTATTCCTGGTTTACGACTGGACGATAGTTTATAGAACCATTGAGTCCAAAGACTCTTTTGGTTACCTTCTGTAATAGCTAGTCCAATAAATGTCTTTTGAATTTCAAGCGCGAATATCTTTGTAAAAGCATTTGAAATTATTATTCCATGTAAAAGGCTTATACTAGTGGGACAAAACATTCTCTGTAAGATTCGTACAAAGAAAAGCATAAGCCAGAATGTCCCTATCACCTAAAGAAGTTGACCTTCTTGTTTTGGATAAACAAAAGGCAACTTTCTTCTACTCAGAGGATATGTCAGCACCACTTTTAGCTATCTCCCTGATAGTCCTTTCTGCTGATCAGAAACTTCAGAAGCTATCAGACTCAACGGATCAAATGCATTCAATGCTCATCAGAACGGATCCTTTTCCATCCGTTGAAGACTGAAGACTGCCCAAAGAAAAGAGGCTATATATACCTTCATCTTTGAAAGTGCTCAATAAGAAAATAGTGAACGAAATCGAACTTGAGCAAAAAGAAGTGAAGCACCACAAAGCAATTCAAAATCCTTCAAGAGATAAAAGAGAAAATCTCAAAGCTTGCAAAGCTAGACAAGCTACTCTGATTCTCACTTTCATATTACTCTCTGTGTAGAGTTGTTTTCAAGAGTCTAAGCTTTAGTTTCGAATTCTCACATTTAGTGAGTTAGTAGAACAATCTTTTTCAAAACCTTAGTTGGTTGAGCCTGAAGAGGCTTGTCTGTAAAAGAATACTTAGAGAACCTGAAGAGGTTGAGAATACTGCCTGAAGAGGTGTTGAATACTTTGTAACAAAAGGTTTTTGTTATAGTGGATAAAGCTCTCAAGTAGAGAGGACTGGACGTAGCTCTTTGGTGAAGAGTGAACCAGGATAATATCGCTGTGTTCTTTTCTCTCCCTTATCTTACTTTAGTTTTTATCTAACAAACTAACTGGGATTGAATTGCAATTCATTACGCTGTCTTCTTATCTTAGTCAAAACTAAGTGAGCGTCCAACTTGGAGTTTGGAAGAGCTCTCTTTGCTTTTAAGCGTTTTAAGCGTCCAATCTTGCGAAAATCATTATCTGCTTACGAAAAGAATTTAAAACCGCCTAAAACACAATTCAACCCCCCTTCTTGTGTTTCAAACAGGTTCCTTCAATTGGTATCAGAGCTCAGCCTCTGGGTTGAGCACTTTGCCGTGTAGAGGAAAAGATCCTACTGCAGATATGTCTGGACCAGGTATGCCAAGCGGGAGTCAACCAGTTATGGAAGGCACTTCCATGACCAGACCGCCGTTCTTCAACGGTACTCACTACCTGTACTGGAAGGAGAGATTCAAAGGTTTCATCCTCAGTACAAACTCAGTTCTGTGGGCTAGAATAACAAATGGTCCTAGCGTTTGTCTCAACTCTGACGGGACAGACAAAGCAGAGGACGATTGGACAGATGCTGAACGGGCCAGAATGGAACAGAATCACAAAGCAAGATATGCTTTAATGTGTGCTCTCAGTCCTGACGAATTTCAGAAGATTCACGCATGTGAATCAGCTAAACAAATATGGGACACCTTGTCTAATCTCCATGAAGGGACAACCAAGGTGAAGGAGCTCTCTTTGGAGTTTGGAAGAGCTCTCTTTGCTTTTAAGCATTTTAAGCGTCCAATCTTGCGAAAATCATTATCTGCTTACGAAAAGAATTTAAAACCGCCTAAAACACAATTCAACCCCCCTTCTTGTGTTTCAAACAGGTTCCTTCAGCATTCACATCCAAATACGAGGAAATAAGATATATTGGGTTTTCTAACTTTCCACAATTCATAAGGAACCTTCTTTAGGATAGACCTTATAAGTATTCTATTTTGCACATAACATGCAGTGTTTACTGCTTTAGCCCAGAAGTACTTAGGGAGATTATTTTCATTGAGCATTGACCTAGCCATCTCTTGCAGAGATCTGTTATTTCTCTCAACCACTCCATTATGCTGTGGAGTTCTTGGTGCAGAGAAGTTGTGAGAGATTCCATTCTCTTCACAGAACAGTCTGAATTGCTCATTTTCAAATTCTCCTCCATGATCACTTCTAAGGGTAGAAATACAGAAACCTTGCTCATTTTGTACTTTCTTACAGAATACAGAGAAGGCCTTAAAGGACTCATCCTTGTAGGTTAAGAAAAGTACCCATGTAAATCTAGAATAGTCATCAACAATGACAAATCCATATTTCCTTCCAGCTAAACTGGCAACACTAACGGGTCCAAACAGATTCATGTCTAGCAGCTGAAGAGGTCTAGAGGTTGATACAAGGTTTTTTTGATTTGAGACTTGATTTTACTTGTTTACATCTCTGACATGCATCACATAAAACATCTTTCTTAAAACAAATATCAGGCAATCCTCTCGCAAGGTTATCCTTTTTCAATTTCGAAATAAGTTTCATACTAGCATGTCCTAGTTTCTTATGCCATAACCATCTTTCATCCTCTTTAGACATCAGACAGGTTACACTTTGATCTGAAAGTTCAGTTAGCTCAATCTTATAAGGATTTTGCTGTCTATTAGCTGAAAAGAGGGTCTTGCCACTCTTGTCTTTGACTATGCATTCATTCTTAGTAAAGGAGACATCAAATCCACTATCACATAATTGACTTATGCTAAGTAAGTTGTGTCTTAGTCCTTCAACCATAAGCACATTAGAGATTGAGGGAAGAGGGGGTATACCACCAATTGTACCAACACTAATTACTCTTCCTTTTTGATTGCCTCCAAAGGCAACATATCCACCATTTTTAGACTGGAGGTTTTGGGACATAGACCTTTCTCCTGTCATATGTCGCGAGCAGCCACTGTCCAGGTACCAGCAGAGGCATCTGCTTTGTCGTATTAAGGATATTTGCAACAGAAATTATTTTATCTTTAGGTACCCATATTTTTCTGGGTCATTTTCTGTTAGTTCTAGGAGTCTGTGAAGACTTCCTCTTCTTCTTGTGAAGACACTTAGACATAACATGTCCAGCTTTTTCACAGAAGTTACAGACGGGTCTAATTCTAACTGGAGTGGGTTTAACATAGACAGTTGAAGATTTTGTTGATACTTTATGATCAGCTTGATGATCATATCCAATGCCTTCTTTGTTAAGAGAGTGTCTCTGACATCCTAGCAGTTTTGTCAGATTATCTCTGCCATTAACAAATCTAGCAAGATCAGAAGTAAGCTCCTTCACTTTCTGTTGAAGTGTGACAACTTCTTCAGAATCTGATGTTTCACTTGAGATCGAAGCTTCATCATACTTTTCAGTCCTCAGTTGGCTATTCTCTTTGGCCAGCATCTCACACTCTTGAGATTGGCCATCAGACAGAGATTGGCTTCCTCTTCTGTCTCTTCTCCTTCAGAAGATGAACATTCAAGATCTTCCCATGTCGCCATTATTCCTTTCTTCTTCTTTCTAAAGAATTTATTTTTGGAAGCTTTCTTTAAAAGAGGGCATTCAGGTTTGATGTGATCAAGCTTCTTGCACTCATAGCAGACAACAGGGCTTTTGTCTATTGATGTGGATTCCTTGTTGATTTTTCTGAAAGACTTCTCCTTTCTGAACTTCTTCTATCTCCAGAGCTTTTTCATCTTTCTGGTCATGAGAGAAGTTTCTTCATCATCATCAGAATCCTCATCATCAGACTCGTCTATGTCACAATCAGACTTGTCTGCCTTTGAAGCTTTTAAGGCTTTAACTGCCTTTAGATCAACCTTTAGAGCAATGGCTTTGCTCTTTTTGATTGACACATCTTCATTGAGCTCTTGCTCATGAACAGTGAGTGTGCCAAGTAGTTCATCCATAGTCAAGGAGGTGAGATCCTTGGCTTGAGATATAGCAGTGACAAGAGGTCTCCACTGCCTTGGAAGACTTCTGAGAATCTTAGCAACTTTCTCAGCATTTGTATATATTTTACCAAGAGATTTCAAACCATTAGTAATAGTTTGAAATCTTTCAATAATTTGAGCAACAGATTCACCTTCATCCATGGTGAACAATTCATATATTCTAACAAGAATAGAAATTTTAGATTCTTTTACCTTTGCAGTTCCTTCATGTGTGATAGATAAGGAGTCCCACATTTCTTTAGCAGAATCACAAGCACTTACCTTTTCAAATTCTTCTGGACTGAGTGCACAGATTATAGCATATCTGGCTTTATGGATTAAATCCCATCTTGTCTTTTCTGCAGGTGTCCACTGAGCCTTTGGCTTGTCTGAGCCATCATCATTGCGAGGAGTGTAAGGACCATCAGTGATGACATCCCATACATCAGATTTTGTTGACAAGATGAACCAGTGAAACCTTTCTTTCCAATAGTTATAATTTGTACCATTGAAGAAGGGAGGTCTGGTCATGGAGCCTCCTTCAGGTTGGGGGTTCCCACTTGAGCTTGCTCCAGAATTCATTGTCTATTCTCCAGGATCTTTTCTCTACACTGTTAGGTGCTCAACCCAGGCTAAGCTCTGATACCAACTGAAATAGACAGATACAAACACTAGAAGGGGGTTGAATGGTGTTTGACAATTTTATGCGGAATTAAGAAACTTTTTCGCAAGCACAGACGGGTGAGAATAGACGAGTAAACCCAGACAGGTCAATCAGACTAATAACTCGTCTGAAGGTTTTCACAGAAAACACACAATCATGCAATATGAAAAAGGTTTGATAAACACAGTTATAACCCTTTTAGTTAAATGATAGTTAAGATAAATAATTAAACTAAAGAGTTAAGGGAAAGAGAGAGATCACTCAGCAGGTTCCCTTAACAAATGAGCCTACGTCCAGTCCTTGGCAGCACCAAGTTTTCTTCACTATAATTAATTTAGGTTACAGGATAGACAAGTATTATTTTCACACCTAGCCTCTTCAGGCTCCAGACAAGTATTGTTTGCACAAGTATTGTTTGCACACCTAGCCTCTTCAGGCTCAGACGAGTTTGTTTGAGAGAAGTTGTAAAATAAATTACAATTTGCAAGTCTTTCACAAGCACTCAGACGAGTGTATTAAATGTGAAGTTCTAAAAAACTGCGTAATAATTTCAAATGATTGAGGAATAAATAATGAAAGAATGATTAGCAGGTCTTTATACTTGCTTTTTGCCATCAGAGGGAAGTCTTTCCCTTTTGGTGTAAGATGCAGTTGTGTTCAGGTAAAGCTCTTTGTTGAAATTCCTTTGTAGAGACGAGATAGTTTTCATCCAATATATTTTTTAAAGTTAGTCACCAGACGGGTGAGTAACTTCATTAGACGGGTTGACTCTTAATAAAGAGAATGACGTCAGTTACGTAGTCTTTCAGATAGGTGAGTCTTTTTTTATCAGACGGTTGATATCTTCATTAGACGGGTTGAAGGGATTTCTTCAACGCTGGTCAACAGACTGGTGAAGACTTCATTAGACGGGTGAACTTTTAATAGTTCAGACGGGTGAACTTCTCCTAGTTCAGACGAGTGAACTTTCCATTGTTTAGACGAATGAACTTTCCATTGTTTAGACGAGTGAACTTTTGCCTTAGATCCAGATGGGTGATAACACGCTAAAGCTCAGTTCATATAGACACTTAATGTTTTAATCTGCACACTGAGTAGACGAGTTAAACACCACAAACAGGTTCAATTAAATAATTGAATAACTGTTTTAGTCTCATCAAAACTATGGTAAATGCACATCAGACATTTTGGAGACTCAACACAGCGAAGTACCGACAGCCAAGTTATCGGTACGTTCTACACCCGTTACCGACGGCTGGTGATGGTGGTGGTCGGAACGGTGGTGGCAAACCGTCCTCCTTTACCTAAACGAACTAGAGGTAATACCTGAGGCAAAATCAGTATAAATGCAAAACACCATAATAAAATGAAATGCAAACATAAATGAAAACATTACCCTTCAGTGGTGGTGGTGGTGGTGGTGGAGAGGGGGTCGAAGAGACAAAGCTCTTGTCAGAGAAGAAGATGGCCTCGCGGTGGAGAGGCAGTCATGCGAGTTTGTGAAGAAAATGGGGAGGGAGAGGGTGAGAGAAGGAAGAAGGGAGAGGTTTGTGGAGAAGGAGATGTGGTGGTCTCGTGGTGGCTGGCGGAGAGTAGGATCGAGAGACTAAGAGAAGAGGAGGCTAAGAGACTGAGAGAAAAGAGGCTGAGATACTGAGAAAGTGTGATGGCCATGAAAAATAAAAACTATCCAACAGTGTGAAAGGTATTATAAATGCACATGGAAAGTATGAATTTTTTTTGAGATCTTAGAACGCGAATTCAAGTGTTCTAACATAGTTCGTATGAAATTACGACACTATAAATTTAAGGGTGTGCTAAATATGCCAAACAAGTGAGGGATATAGACCTATTTTTGCAAAAATTACCCTCCCCACTTGGGGGAAGGCCTTAGCGGCCCCAAAATAATGTTGAGGGGCTGTTTTGTAAACTTTAAAGTGGTTAAAAAGATAGGAGCAAAAGGGCATACGAGTTTTGCTAGGAGAAGGAGGAAAAGAAAAGGAATTGGGAGAAGAAGGGGAGGAAGAGATGCAAGGAGAGTTAGGCAAGCTCCTCACCCTCTCCATCATCTTCACTTCATGGGTAAGCTTTTTCCACTCCATCATCTTCTCTGTTTTTGGGTACATCATCTATTTCCTCAAAACCCTCATTCCTCCCCCATTTTTGGTTTTGGAGAGAACTCCATTAATGGAGTTTAGATTTTCCAAGATTTTGGCCTAACAAGTTAGGGAACTTGCTCCCTATTGTTTTAGGATAGAAAAAGGAGCTTGAAGAAGCCTCAAACACTTTCTTGGAGCTTCAAAATCAAGAGGAGAACACCCACCCAATGGCAAATCCAAATTTGGCTTCCACTCAAGATAAAGGATTTTGATGTTTTCTTGAGTCTGTTTTGGTTTAATTTTGATTATTGATGTTTTTGTCCATGAAATTGAAAGCAATATCAAGGTCATGATTGATGGGTTAATCCCTAGAAATTGGGGGTGAAAAACTCCATTGATGGAGTTTGAGTTTTCTTGCTTGCGGGTGTTGGAAAAAAAAAAACTGAAAACTTCACGTGTTTCTCTGGGTGATTTAGATTTGTAATTTGGTTATGATAAAACCCTTGACGTAGATGTTAAAATGTGTGATTTATTGTGTGGGTATGGATGAGTGGTTGTAAGTGTTGCAAAAATGGATTTTGAACTCTAGTTCCTTAAAAGGAAAATCATTGGGTAAAAACGTCCAAAATTAACATATGCATGAGAAGTATATGAAATTAAGTTTGATGTCGAAATGTATGGTTTGTGACCTTTTTTGAAGGTAAATTGAGGTAAGAAAGTTGAGTTTGAGTGACTAAGTTTGAGGATAAGCCTCAAACCCGAGTTTAACATGTTTCTTGATAAACTTGATTTTGTCCAAAATCTTGATCAAACTTTAAATGGAAAACTGTGTTAAACCACTCCACGAAAATTTTTGAAAATTTATACACAGATAATATTGTGTCTTGGCTTTCAAATGACACTAAAATCAATTCATTTGGGTCTCTACATCCCGAGATATGCTCATTTGAGGTTAGACAGTTTATAATTTATCATTGCAGAAAAATGCTTCTGCATAATGAGTTGTTGGGAGCTCTTATGATAACCAAAAATTCTAATTTTTTATCACTTAAACTACTATGTCTTAGCTTTATTTACCCTCTGGAACCAAGTCAAAGGGCTTTCGGCTTCCGCAACCCAAGTTATACAACTCAGAAGTCTGGCTATCATAAGTGAATTCTGTAGCATAAAGGCCAAATTTGAAACGAAAACTATATTGATTCACAATTCCAAAAATTCTAAAATTTGGATGGAATTTAAATGTGTGTCTTAGCTTTCGATTCAAACAAAAGGTGTATTATTTGGAGGTCTTTGCAAGGAGCTATGCAGTCAAGAGTGACGACTCTCATAAACTTTCTATTCTGTAAAGTTATGTGGAGTAAAATGCGATTGAACATAATATTGAATATTATCCAGCCACCTAAATTTTTTGATATTTTAACAAAGAGTATCTTAATGACTTATCTTTTCAATGGCTTAGACCTCATGTCAATAGGAACTCCCTATCCCAAGTTACGCATAAGTTGGCGTTAGCATTCCAAGTTGAATAACACGAGGGTATAGTTTATAGAAACCTTGAATCTAATGCTTGATCCATGTGTGGAACAAGTCTTCTAGATAAACATATTCATGTGTTTAGGATCATACATGTTGTTTCATTATTTGAGCATTTTTGTCGTGTTGGATCACGGTTTACCCCTATTTTATTAAGGAATTAATTAGTATGCACTGACAGTGTAAAGATTTTTTACACTGTCAACCAATCAGAAATCGTCACATATACTAAAATGTTTGACTCTTATCCTAACTACCTTAAAAGACACCTATACCATGATTTCTGATTGGTTGACAGTGTAAAAAACTTTACATTGACAGTGCATAACAATTAAACTCTTTTAGTAAAGTACTAAGTTTACCATTTTGCTAAGTGATTCATGAATTGGAACTTAGTTGTCCATGGGTGAAGACTTGAATTGATCTCACCAGGGGAAAAGCATTTGAGCTTGATACAAAAAGGGATGTAATACTCTATTGTTTCGAATAAGACTTCCTGTGAAAATTGTGAATGAGAAATAAATTGTGGCGTTTATGGTCATGATTGGAAAATGTTTGGTTTACATACCTTATGAATTTGTAAATCTCTTGTATGTCCTTGTTGTGCAAAGAGAGGAAGACAATAGACAATTTGAGTTATTTGTTTTGTTTGCCAAGAGATGAATTATATATATACGTATATATATATATATATATATATATATATATATATATATATATGAATTAACTTGTGTCATTGTTTGGATTATTGGTTTATGCTTTAAACATGAATGTGAATGGTTGCAAATTATATTGAACATGAGAAGTACCTATGGATTATGTGAAATGATATAATTGATTGTTATGTTTGGGAGCTATAAATGAGGTTAATGTTGGTTATGAGATTGCAAAGGCACTTGTATATTGAGATAGTCATGGTCTGGAATCTATATTGAGTTTGACGCTAAAATATATGCTGATGTTGGCATATGATACAATCATCATGGATTGAATTGTTAATAACTGAAATGTCTACATCAGAATATGTGAAGATTTTGTTGCGCTTGTGATTGTTGTTACGTGTTCCTCATTGTGAATGATTGCTTTGTGAAATGATAGAACTATTGCGAGACTGATTGAAGGGATAAAGTATCCCCAGAGCCTGAAAGTGAAATGATGGTGGCATGGTGCCATGGTTATGGAAAGGAAAATGTTGTGGGCTTCAGCCACATTAGGATAATGGAAATAAATGACTTATGATGGAAAATATTACCATTCCAATGAGGAACCCTCGTGATTAAATGTATAAGTTATCAGACTTTAAGGCATATAAGTTTCTTTTCTAGATATTATGCTTATTGATATGTTGTTAATTGATGTTCTATCTATTGATTATTGATTTCTGTTTTAGAAGGGGTATCCCTCATTGAGTTTCATACTCACCCGTTTGTTTTAACCTTTTAGCCACATGTCCTTCTTAAAGGAAAGAATTCAAGGATGTCCGATTGCTGTTGTAGAGGATTTTTTTTGAAGCTGTGTTACCATAGAAATTTATAGACTTATTAGGATTTAAGTGTTTATGTGATGTATGTATTGTTCCTTTATTGGAAAAGAACAACTCTGATGTATATAATGCATCTTGTGAATCATTTTGGAAATTTATGTAAGTTGGCACCTAGTGTCGCATTGTAATTATGGAAGAAGTTTCCATGTAAAGGTTGATGCTAGGCTTCGCGGCTAGGTAGACGACCTTAGCCTTGACCGGTCATGGACGCCAGATTTGGGTCGTGACAGAAAGACTCAGCGTGCCTATTAGATACATTAGATGTAGGGTACATGTATTTTACCGACGGGCTAGGCCATCGGTACATGTATTTTACCCTTATCGATGGCTCAAACCGTCGGAAACAAAAAAAAAAAAAAGACCGTTGCCGCAGAAAAACCAAACGACACTTATCGACAACCTGGCTGTCGGTACCAATAAAGTACCCTTACCGACGGCCTTAACCGTCACAAATGTAGCGAGAATATTTTGGCGCCTATTTACGCCAAAATTAATGAAGGATGTACCGACGGCTGGTCTTACGGAAACATTACCGACGGCCTAGCCCGTCGGAAATGAGGAAGTTATCGACAACCTCAAGGCCTTCGTTTAGGGTCGGCCCAACAACAATTGGGGCCTAAAACAAACTATGTGGCGAAGCCTTTTTAAAAAAAATAGATTAATTAACTCAACAATTTTCTCATACAAAATTAATTATTTTGTACACAAGAAGGAGTTGACCATTGACCTTGTAGCTAATGATAACCTTTCATACCAAGTTGGGTACTTGGGTAGCTCATGTTTGTTGATATACCAAACATATCAAAAAGATAATAATAAAAAAAGATATAAATTGAGCCTTTTTTTAAAAGAATTTTTTTTTTTTGAGAGGCCTACAACTAAGACTTCACTAGCTTGGACCTCGGGTCGGCCCTGCCTTCTATAAAAAGCCGTCGGTATACGCGAGTTTTCTTGTAGTGAATTAGTAAATAATTTCTAAAACAATCTCAGCTCGCTCAAAAAGCCTAATTAACGGGTATAAGGGTACTATATAAGAAATTTTAAAAAAAATGTATAAAATATTGTTCCTTTTTATTAGAAAGTGTTGTGTAAGGAACCAATGATACAGAAAACACGACCTGCAGTGTGCAGTGTGCAACCAGAAAACCAAACCTCCAATGTTGAGAAGATCAATGAAAGAATGAGTCAAGATGTTATCGTGGTTCGGAGCAATTGTTCTCCTACGTCCATACTGAGTTTGCCGTTCTTATTGTTCACAAGAATCACAGAGAATTACAAAGAATTGATTGAGAAATAGCTCAATCCCTCGCTCAATGTACCTCACAGATTTACAGAATAAGAACACTCACTTTTCAAGTAAAATGCTTCAAAAATGTCATGTTACTTGCATACCAAGCTAAGGCTTATATATCAAACTAAACCAATACAAGTTAACTATCAATCGGTTACAATGATATCACTTAGCTTAACTAACTAACTACCCGCATAACTAACTCTCAACTAATTGATGATCCACTAGATATAACAATCTCCACCTTGGATCTTCAATCCTTGGACCAAAGTCAGCGATGCAGCAAGTCTCAAACTGAGACTTCAGTTAAGAACATCTCCCACATTTGCCAATTCAAGGCAGTGGGCAAATTTAGAACCAGGGAGTACCTTTGTTAACATGTCTACAGCATTGTGCTCAGTTGACACCTTCTCCACCTTGACAATGTCTTCAGCTATGATATCACAAATGTAATGAAGCTTCACATCAATGTGCTTGGTCCTCTCATGGAACACTTGGTTCTTAGAGAGGCACAAAGCACTCTGACTGTCACACAAGACAGTAACCTTGCTTGCCTTGCCTTCAAGTTCACTTACAAAACCCTTGAGCCATATAGCCTCTTTGAATGCTTCAGTGAGAGCTATATATTCAGCCTCAGTAGTCGATAAGGCAACAGTAGCTTGCAGATTTGCCTTCCAACTAATGGTACATCCATATAGAGTGAACAAATACCCTGTCAAAGATCTTCTCTTGTCCACATCACCAGCAAAATCAGAATCAACATATCCAACCACTTCACTGCCCTGTGCTTTTGACCTATCATACACTAAGCCAAGAGAATTGTAGCCCTTTAAGTATCTGAACAACCACTTCACAGCCTGCCAGTGTTCTTTACCCGGTTGTGACATGAATCTGTTTACAATGCTAGCCGCATATGCAATGTCAGGTCTTGTACAGACCATGGCATACATAATACTACCAATGGCATTGCAATAAGGAATACCACTCATGAATTTCTTCTCCTCTTCTGTTTTAGGACACTGAGAAACAGAAAGTTTGAAGTGTGCTGCAATAGGAGTTGTCACAGTTTTGGCATTCTGCATATTGAATCTTTGATTACTTTCTCTATGTAACTACTCTGCCTCAAACATATCACTCCCTTAGATCTGTCCCTGACAATTTCCATGCCAAGAATTTTCCTTGCTGCACCCAAATCCTTCATCTCAAACTCAGAACTGAGAAGCTTCTTCAACCGATTGATAGCTTTGCAATCTGCACTTGCAATCAGCATATCATCCACATATAGTAAGAAATAAATGAATGCACCTGAATCCTCCTTTCTGAGATAAACACAGCTGTCATAAGCACTTCCTTGATACCCCTTTGATGTCACAAATGAATCAAACCTCCTATACCATTGCCTAGGAGATTGTTTCAATCCATATAGGGATCTCTTAAGAAGATAGACTTTGTTTTCTTTGCCAATTTCAATGTGTCCCTCAGGTTGATTCATATAAATCTTTTCTTCCAAATGGCCATGCAAAAAAGCTGTTTTTACATCCATTTTTTCCAATTCAAAATTGTTAACTGCCACCAATGCAAGGATGACCCTTATGCTTGTGTGCTTTACAACTGGTGAGAAAATTTCATTGAAATCCACTCCTTCCCTTTGAGAAAAACCCTTTGCCACAAGCCTTGCCTTGAATCTTGCTCTTTCAATTCCTGGAATTTCTGGTTTCCTTTCGAAAATCCATTTGCATCCAATAACCTTTTGCTTTGCGAGTTTCTCAACAAGTTCCCAAGTGTCATTCTTCATCAAGGAATCAAATTCCTCTCTCATAGCAGTCTTCCACTCTTCTTTATCAGGCCCAGAAACAGCCTCTGAGTAAGACCTTGGATCAGTGTCTTGATCCTCACTTTCCACACTTAAAGCATATGCTATAATGTCAGCATAGCCATACCTTTCAGGTGGTTTTGATTGCCTTCTCTCCCTGTCCCTAGCCAAGTTCCAATCTGCACTAACAGAACCGGGTGAGTCTACAGGTTCTGTATCAGCAGAATCAACTCTTGTGTTTTGAGCAATTCTGTTTGGTGTAGGCTGCTCCACCTCTACATGAGCTACCTTACTAGAGCCTTGATTAGTTTCTTCCATGGTTACCCCTTCATAGTAGTTTCAATCAAGTCTTCTTCTCTGAAAACAACATCCCTGCTGATTACAGCTTTACCACCACTTGAACCAGTTAACCATACCTTATAACCTTTCACTCCTTCAGGATAACCCAAGAATACACCCTTCCTTGACCTTGGCTCGAGTTTACCATCATTAACATGAGAATAAACAGTGCAACCAAAGATCCTGAGATGATCATAGCTGGGAGGTCCACCTGTCCACAATTCCTCAGGTACCTTACCATTTATAGCAGTACATGGCAGCCTATTTATGAGATAACAGGCAGTGTGCACTGCATCTCCCCAAAAACCTTTGCTTAGTTTGGCATTTGACAGCATACATCTAACCTTCTCCAAAATGGTTCGATTCATTCTTTCGGCCAAACCATTTTGTTGAGGAGTTAGCCTCACTGTTTTGTGCCTAACTATGCCATGATTTTTGCAAAAAACTGTGAACTCATCACTTAGATACTCCAATCCATTATCAGTTCTGAGCACCTTCACATTCTTCCCTGCTTGATTCTCTACTAATGCCTTCCATTGTTTAAAACACTTGAAAGCTTGATTTTTATGTTTCAACAAATAAACCCAAACCTTTCTTGACCAATCATCTATGAAAGTAATGAAGTATCTAGCTCCACCTTGAGAAGTTACCCTTGCTGGACCCCAAATGTCTGAGTGTATGTAATCTAATTTGGACTTGGTTGTGTGTGCAGCAGTTAAGAACTTAACCCTTTTCTGTTTTCCATACAAGCAGTGTTCACAAAATGATAGTTTTTCAGGATTACCCGAGCCAATTAAGCCTTGTTTGTACAGTTCCTTTAACCCTCTTTCACTAACATGTGCTAATCTAACATGCCAAAGACTAGCAGAACAATCCTTAGCAACTGAAATTAAACTAGCATTGTTAGTAAAAGTGTTACCTTGGAGCCTATACAAGCCATTCCTCCAGATTCCTTGTAGCACAGTCTTAGAACCTTTGCTGACTTTGATTATACCTCCTTCACCTTTGTAAGTGCATCCAGCTTTGTCAAGCATGCCTAGTGAGATGAGGTTCCTCTTCAATTCTGGAACATGTCTAACTTCTGAGAAAACTTTGATAGAGCGATCAACCATTTTTATCTTAACTGTCCCGATTCCAACAATCTTGAAAGCAATATTGTTTCCCATCAAAACCTGTCCTGCATCAACCTCTTCATATGAATCAAACCACTCCTTATTTGGTGTCATGTGGAATGTGCATCTTGAGTCTAGGATCCATTCCTCACAATGGTTATCGACTGTAATCGCAAGCAATTCAGAACTTTCACAATCATCTGCTACCACTGCAATATCACTGTCTTCCTTGCCTTTATTCTTGCCCTTTTTCTTTCTTTCTGGACAATCCTTTCTGAAATGGCCCTCTTTGTGACAATGAAAGCAAGCCTTTCTTGGTCTTCGATTTGGATCTTCCTTTGTTCTTTCCTTTTCCCTCTTTTTTCTCGGTTCTTCCTCTGACAAACAGCCCTTCTGCATCAGCACTCCCTTCACCATTTATGTCCAAGATTCTCTTCTTCATTTCCCTATTGTTCAGGGTCACCTTGACATCTTCAACAGAAATACTCTCCTTTCCAAACATCATTGTGTTAACAAGATTATCGAAAGAAGAAGGAAGGGAGCACAGCAACATGATGGCTTGATCTTCATCACTGATCAAGACATCAAGGCTCTTCAGATCAAGAACAATTTTTGTAAACAAGGAAACATGTTCTTTGATCGGTGTGCCTTCCTCCATCTTCAATTGATGTAACTTCTTCTTCAAGTACAGCTTGCTGGTTAAGGACTTGGTCATGTATAGGCTTTCCAGTTTCAACCACAAGCCCGCGGCAGTGTCAATCCCTGAAACCTCTCTGAGTACTTCATCACCTAGTGAAAGAATTATTGTGCTGTATGCCTTGCTGATCTTGTCCATCTTCTCTTTCTCGGTCAAAGTCTCTGGCATCTTTGCAGTTCCCAGCAAAGAATCCTCCAAACCTTGATGAACCAATAATGCCTTCATCTTGATTCTCCAAAGCCCGAAATCATTGTCACCAGTGAACTTCTCTATATCGAACTTTGCTCCTCCCATCTTCTTGAACCTTGCTACTGATACCACTTGTTGTGTAAGGAACCAATGATACAGAAAACACGACCTGCAGTGTGCAGTGTGCAACCAGAAAACCAAACCTCCAATGTTGAGAAGATCAATGAAAGAATGAGTCAAGATGTTATCGTGGTTCGGAGCAATTGTTCTCCTACGTCCACACTGAGTTTGCCGTTCTTATTGTTCACAAGAATCACAGAGAATTACAAAGAATTGATTGAGAAATAGCTCAATCTCTCGCTCAATGTACCTCACAGATTTACAGAATAAGAACACTCACTTTTCAAGTAAAATGCTTCAAAAATGTCATGTTACTTGCACACCAAGCTAAGGCTTATATATCAAACTAAACCAATACAAGTTAACTATCAATCGGTTACAATGATATCACTTAGCTTAACTAACTAACTACCCGCATAACTAACTCTCAACTAATTGATGATCCACTAGATATAACAGAAAGTGATAATAAAATAATATATATTTTAACCATTTTCCCTGCAGCAGAATTAGCCAAATCATTTATAAAAAAAATATATAACTTTTGAATATTTTATATATATTAAGTATGTCAGTTTTTTATATGATTTTTCTATGTTTCTAGCATCTGTCTTCGTCTAAGTCATAATGTGGATTTTGTGCCTGCTTCGTTGAATCTTCACCTTCTTGCCTCCAGAAACGCATTCTTGATCTCGCTTTTTAACATTTTAAGCTTGAAAGGGTCTCTATAGTGCAAGTGCAATAACATGTTTGAATAAACTGCGAAAAAATTCATTGTTTCAATAATTCTATGCATCATCAATTGATTATAATTGAATAAGTTTTTTTTCAATGTATTTATTAAAAAGTGATTTTAAGATAATATATTTCTTTTGAATTGTGTAAAAAATTATTTTTATATGATAAATTACAAAAAAAAGATATGCGATTATTTGTATAATTTAATAATATTTGTTTGTCAATTAATTTTGTAGGAGTGAAATGAAAATAGTGTTATTGATTTCAAAATAATCTAACAACTTTTGAAATAAGTTTCAAACTTCAACCTTTTTTAAAAATCATCTTTTCAGTTATAAAACAGTTTTTTTTTTAATTTAATTGGATTTGTCAAATATATCAGATTAAACCCAAAATAATTTTTTTCAAAATAAATGTTGTTTCCTTGCAAATTAATCTGTCCAAAATATGCTTGCATGTTTTCTTTCAAACAATAAAGTTTCATGTGTACCTTCTCCATGGTTGGAGGCCATTTTTGAAGCTTGAACTGAGAAACGTGTCAAACAGTCAATAAGGGAGCACATCTTGTGGCGATCATGCTTTCACAAGAAGGGAAAAAAAGATTGTAAATTCAACAATCAAGTGAGAGGAGAGAGGGCTATTACCGTCCCTTACATCAAAATGTACGTATGAGATTAGGAGCAAAATCTACTGATTATTCTTAATTTAAGTTTATATTCTAAAGTATAAGCAAATTTTCAGTTGTTCTCTGGAGAACATATAGTAATATGTAACATGCTATAAAATGAGAGGACAAGCCCCACCAACAAGGTGCTCCAATAACTCACCTAATTACAGAATCTAAACGGCAAAAAAAGAGAAAAGAAAAGAAAATTATGGAAAAGGCCAATTATGTGGGTACCCGCGCGTGTTCCATAATTCATAACTTTCATGGTACCATATATCTTACGTAAATGTTAATTTTCCATCAAAATGCAAACGTGATTAGTACTAGTAGTTCTACTGCTCGTTTGTCCACATATATGTAGTGAATAAATCCATACCCCAAAAGTTATCATTATGGAGAGATTCAAAATTTCTAAGATGAAAAAGGTTGAGCCAAGTTAAATGATACTCATAGGCTTATGGGGAAACTAGTTATATAAGGAACCTTCTGTGGGCTAAATCATATTCATCTTACAATAATGTTTGATCCGTTTAAGAAGATATATAGAAAATGATGCCTATAAGAAAATGTCTGCAAGTACTTGTGCAATCCTGGTTTGGACACCCTAATTGAAAGCAATTTGGTAAGAAAATAAGGACTGTAGTTATTAATCATATTAATTGATGGAATGACTAATACTAATTACCCGCACATTAAACTTCTATTAATCAAATATCAGACATGTTTAATCAACAATTCATCTATCATTTACCACTTAATTACCTATACTTAACCGCAATACATGTCCTAAGCTCTTCGATTAGTTTCATTTTTTGGTAGAAAATAGATATTCATTATTAATTTTTTTTGTAAGCAATAGATATTCATTATTTATAATGAAAGAAATACAAATTAATTCTAAGAATGCAAAGCAATGAGTTACTGTCCAAGAACAAGATCACTTTCCTTCAAGTCTGGAAGGAAAGAAAGAAGGAACCCAACAAGAAAACCACCATAACCCCTGTCAATCCTAACAATAAAACCAATGAGGAATAAAAGAGATAAAAGAATAAAATATGAGTTTAATTATTATGCATTGACAATGTAAAGTTTTTTATACTATTAACCAATCATCAATTATGCTATGGATGACTTTTAAGGTAATTAAAATAAGAGTAAAAAAAACTACTGACTTAACAATTTATGATTGAATGTCTTTATAAAAAGGTTTTATATTGTCAGTGTCACTACTAGAAATTTTCGGATTACCTGCGGAGTTTACACAAAAATTCGCAAGAAACATGTTTCCTATAGTTTTTCCTATGAATTTTTGTTCATAGATAATACCTTCGTGAGTAATTTTTTCCTGCGAATTTTAAAGTCCGCAGGAAATTTCCTGCAAATTTTCTTAGAAAAAATTTAAATTCTTAGGAAATGTCAAAATTTCCTACAAATTTGAATCTATAAGAAAAAACCTTAGTTTTAAAAAAATTCCAGAAAAATTCGTAACAAATTCCTGTAGAAAAAATTTGCAGGAAAATCCACAAGTAATTCATGAATTTCTATTAGTCTCATAAAATATATGACAAACTTTTTAGCTTCGGGTCTCTTAATTTTGCTCTCTATTTATACTTTTATACATAGAATCATTAAAGATAAATATCATCAAGAGCATTCACTGTGTCCTTGGCATAATATCAGTTTTAATTCTGTCATACGTATCATCATTTAAACAACTTCTTAAAAAGTTGCATAGCTCTACTGTTAAAAAAAAAAAAAGTTTTCAAGCAAGTCATTCCAATGTTGTTTAGGTTTAAGAATGGCAACGGGTCAGGGCGGGCATGGGTAGCACTCCCCCACCCGCACCCCCCCATCCCCCGCCCTGCAGGGGGAAAACCCCGCCCGTCCCTGCCTGTTACCCGAGCGGATACCAGCTAGATGGGTTTTAAGCGGGTATCATGCTATCCACGGATATTTGTTACAATATGTACTTTCATGCCATTGCATACAATTTGTGCAATGAACTAGTTCTTACAGAATCTCACGAAAAAAATCTCGTAATAGAAATTAGTTCAGTAGCTCTTATAAAACAAAAGCATTATTTATTTAAAACAAAAAATAATTGAATGATAAACTCATGAAAATTTCACAACTTTATTTGATGACATTGTAGCAAACCCCAACACAGGAACTTCTTTAATTATATGTGAAATACTAAATATGTAATCATACACTAACAAGACTCTTCTTGCCAAGAATTATGTCATCTATTTCAAAATCAGTCTCTTTGCGATAAGTTCCTCAACCAACAGTATAAGTAAAAAGTTCCATGTACCAGTAGTAAACCCAATGTTCACAGCTGATGTAAATACATAAACGAACATCATAGGCAAAACAGGAACAAACATAGTACAATAACCGAAGACTATACAGAGTTTAAGAGAAGAAAGGAAACAAATAAATCTCCCTAAATACAAAATATACCCAAATCAACAAAGAAAGGAAACAGATCTGTTTAGAAATAAAAAAATATATACCCAAATAAGAAAGGAAATAAATCTGGGTTGTGTGACCAGATGATGAAGCTTGTGGACCAAGGATGAAGCTCGCGGACAGGATGGAGGTTGGTGGGTTGTGCGACCAAGGATGAATCTCGCGGAGTCGCGGTGGCCAAGACGGTGCGCGACTAGGGATCAATGGTGGTGGGTTGTTGTATAAACAGGTGAAGATGAGAGATTGGGATGAGATCAGAGAGTGAGATGAGAAGTGAGAATGGCGCAGAAAAGGTTGGGTTTTGGAAATTAGGTTGTTAGGTATATAAAGGGGTACTTAGGTAATTTCACCATTGGGAACAGGTATCCGCGGGTACGGGTACTTCAAGACCTGCCCCCGCCCCGTTACCAAGCGGATAACAAAAATACCCATTTATTTTATCCTCGGATATCTGTTAAGTCCCCTTCCTTGTATTCGTTGTGGATTTTACCTGCGAATATCTTTGGGTAGGGATAAAATTGCCATCCCTATTTGGGTTTTGGTATAAAACCTCAATCACAATATCCCATAAATCAACATCTATTGAATGCATAAAAATTTCTATTCTAATTCTTCATTATATTAAATGCACACCATCAAAGAATGGTGGTTTATCAAAATAGTTTGATTTTGAAAAACCTCCCATACCGGTTGCCAACAAAGAGGATCTTTCACTCTAAGCGATTAATCTTCTAACCAGAGCACGAAGGCTCTCATACCAGTTGTTGGATGACAATTTTATCCGTACCTGCGGATATCCGTGGGTAAAATCCGCAATGGGTATGAGGCGGGGAACTTAATGGATATCCGCGAATAAAATAAATGGGTAGTTTTGTTACTCGCTTGGTAATGGGGCGGGGCGGGTCTTGAGGTACCCGTACTCGCAGATACCCAATCCGATGGTGAAATTACCTAAATACTCCTTTATATACCTAGATACCTAATTTCCAAAACCCAACCTTTTCTGCGTCGTTCTCACTCTCAGATCTCATCTCACTCTCTCATCTTCACCCGTTTCTGCAACAACCCACCGCCATTCATCCCTGGTCGCGCAACCCACACGAACCTCCATCCTGTCCGCGAGCTTCATCTCTGGTCCGCAAGCTTCATCATCTAGTCACGCAACCGAGATTTATTTCCTTTCTTGTTCGAGTATATATTTTGTTTATTTCCAAACGCGTTGTTTCCTTTCTTTGTTGATTTTGGTATATTTTGTATTTAGGGATATTATGTGTTTCCTTTATTCTTTTTTACTCGATATAGTCTTTGGTTATTATACTATGTTTGTTCCTGTTTTGCCTATGATGTTCATTTATGTATTTAGATCAGCTGTGAACATTGGGTCTGCTACTGGTACATGGAACTTTTTATTTATAATTTGGTACAGGAACTTATCGCAAAGAGACTGATTTTGAAACAGATGACATAATTCTTGGCAAGGAGAATCTTGTTATTGTATGATCACATATTTAGTATTTCACATATAATTAAAGACGCTATTGTGTTGGGGTTTGCTACAATGTCATCAAATAAAGTTGTGAAATTTTCATGTGTTTATCATTCAATTTTTTTTTTAAATAAATAATGCTTTTGTTTTATAAGAACTATTGAACTAGTTTCTATTACGAGCAGTAGATTTCTATTTCTATTACGAGATTTTTTTCGCGGGATTCTATAAGAACTAGTTCATTGCACAAATTGTATGCAGTGGTATGAAAGTACATATTGTAACAAATATCCACGGATAGCCATGATACTCGCAAATATCTGTGATACCCCGCTAAAAACTCGTCTAGCGGGTACCCGCTTGGGTAACGGGTGGGGTTTTCCCCTGGCGAGGCAGGGGGCGTGCTATCCATGCCTGCCCCGCCTTGTTGCCATTCCTAGTTGTTGATTGTGGTAACCACTACCTAAGAAGGGGTGAATTCGTTGAATGTGTATTTTAATTAAAATTTTTGCTAAATAAAATGCTTTTCAAAAAGCAGAAGATGTAGTGGAATAAAGCTTAATATAAAATAACGATGTAGATTTAGAAATTTATAGAGATAAAGAGAGAAGAGCACGAACACAAATGTTTATTTGGTTTTGTCAACAACCATTTGTGACCTATGTCCAGTCCCCAAGGTCAACCACTTCGGCTTTTCAACTAAACAAACAAGTTTCACAAGTGCAGGACACAACACTCTTCACCAACATGGATAACCATACCCTTTTTGGAAAAGCCTCCACCAACATAAAAGGAACAACACCCTTGAACAAACAGGGATCACACTTTCAAAAATCAAGAATTGCTCCTGGGGATTACACCCTTTCAAAATAAGGATCACATTAATAACTGTTTCAAAATTTGTTCAATGTAGAAATTGCTTTTCTGGTGAATATTTAAAAATTGCTTTGATAACTCCTTAACATTGCTTTGATTACATCTTTACCCTTAAGATTTAGGTATGGATATCACAACGCTGTCACCCACTAAAACTAAGGTCGCTTGACTGGTGACAATTCGTTCACCTTGTTGGAATTATTCCATCCACGATAGGGTGTGTCTTCTCTATTGGCACAATTTTTTCTGTCCCTTTGTTTTCTAGCATAACTTTCAGATATCAAAATTTTATTTATTTTGCAACCCCTTATCAGACTCTACAACAAAATCTTTAATGGGGAAACATGTACATTTTTCTAACATAAACTAACTAGCTCCTTTTTCTTCTTTTTGGTGGCTGTAAGGATGCAGGAAAAATGCAAACGATTTACCAAACCTTTCATTCGGAATTTACTTGCATTAAAAGTTTTATTGACAGCAAGTTTTACCACCATATCCTTTTAGAATAAAATTCTGCGGTACCAAAAAATGGTGTCTCGTTATCCAACACCAATCAAAAGGCTGAGAATGTGCATAAGTGTTAATAAGTTATGATTTTATTTTAGTAAGTGGCAAATTGTCATTGGTGGGGAACAGAAAATGTGACAGGAAGATGAGACAAAAGATTTTCATCCATGCCTTTAATACTTGTATATTTACTTTACTCAATCGTGTTTTTGCAACGTAAAAAAACATAGATTGGCATTTCGTCACTGTCGGTGCTATTTTTGACCGCAGCCAAATTTTCCAAAACATGAGTTAACAATCATGGATATTTATATCAAAAAGAAATCTTAACAACACACTCTTTTCAAGAATCTCTTTATAAATATCCCTTGCTTTAGAAAATTTGTTATGCCACCAACCAAGAGTTGATCGAGCAATAAGTATTTCGACCCCATAAGGAGGAGAACACAAGTTCGAATCCTGATGATAAACACTCTAGTTGGGAGGTTGCGAAAATCAAAGATTAATTCCCTGCTCTAAGAAGCCAATCGAGGATTAGTCTCATAAGCAGTCCAAAGTGCCGAAACTTGTGGGATGCCAGTGGAGAACTAAAGGCCCTAAATTATAGTGGTTCATAAAAAAAATATTGTTATGCCAATTTTCCCATTAATTAATATAATTTTGAATATTTTAATAAAGTATTATTTAGTCCAATGCAATTATATTTTCTTGTAAATTATTTGATATGCTTTCTTAATCCTTGTGCATTAATACATATATTTTAAAATAGAAAGAGTATTTTGTTTTTATAGTCTCCCCTTCGTGAAATATCAGAACCAACATGGCCTCCTTAGAAACATTTCACTGCATCACAAGAGCAGTTACCTAGATAACAAGGAAGGTCGGCCTATTCGTTTCGAAGAATATATCTGATGACCCTACCATTCAAATTTCGACAAACCAATTTAAATAGAATCTTTTGCCTGAACCCACCACCAGCAAAAGAAAATAATCGTCCAAATGTAACCGACTTAAAGTGAGGAGGGTCATCATACATTACTAGATTTCAAATGCCAAAAGTGAGAATCCTCCATTATGCCTGTTATCCCTCTACCATCTACCTAGGTTCTTGCAACACCGATGTTCCCTAAAAACAAAATGTCGGATTCACTAATAACAAGCTCGATTCAAACTCTATTATGTTTGCATAATGTGGGAGAACATTGCATACTACGTTCCATAAATATCGTGCATCTCAGCTCAAAACATTACCAAAAAAGTGTGGTTCGCTTAATAGTTGAAGTATTGAAAGATCAAACATGTTAATAACAATTTCTCCATTTATGAGAACCATTAAGTAGGATAACACTATTGAAAGATCAAACATCTTAAATAGTTCATCGAGTTTGGTTTGGAAAGTTTAGTTCTGTTATCCAAGATTTTAGACTTAAACATAGTAATGCAGATCATTCGGTCTTCTATTACCATACTTTTACATGATGGTTTATGTTGATACTATAGTTATCACAAGTAATGATCATGAGAAAATCTCTCAGTTAAAGGAACATCTATACATCCATATTCAAACCAAGGAGTTGGGAAAATTAAAATATATCCTTAGTATTGAAGTTGCCTAATCAAGGAATGGAATTACCATCTCACAAAGAAAGTATGCATTAGACATACTTAAAGAAACCGGTATGTTAGATTGTAGACCTATTGTTAGTCTCATAGATCCAAACCATTAATTGTTGACTAGTAGAGGGCGCCTTATTCAGATCCGTAGAGATATCAAAGATTGGTTGGAAAGCTTATCTATCTCACTGTTACAAGACCATATATTTATTTTGTAGTTGGAGTAGTAAACCAATTCATGCAGTCTCCTCATACTGATCATTGGAATGCAGTGATACAGATTCTGATGTATATTAAGGCACCTGGACAAAGGTTACTTTATGAAGATAAAGGGAATACTCAAATCGTTGGATATTGTGATTCAGATTGGACAAGTTCTCATTTTGATAGATGTTCCACCTTAGGGTATTATGTCTTATTGGTGGAAACATTGTCTCATGTAAGAGTAAAAAGCAAAATGTCGTTGCACAATCTAGTGTAGAAGCCAAATACAAGGGTATGGCTACATCCATTTGTGAGCTTATTTGGATTAAACAACTTCTTCAAGAATTGAAGTAAAGATATACCCAACAAATGAAGTTATATTGCGATAATCAAGCAGCTCTTCATATAGTTTGTAATCCCGTGTTTCATGAAATAACTAAGCATAGGGAAATTGATTGTCATTTTATTCGATAGAAATTCTTTTCAAAGGAAGTCATCACTGAATCTATTAGTTCAAATGATTAACAAGCAGACATCTTCAGAAAGTCCCTTAAGGGGCCTCGAATTCAAAAAATTTGTTCCAAGCTTGGAGCATTTAACATATATGTTTCAGCTTGAGGGTGGGGTGTTGAAAATAGTAGTAATTAATTTTTTGGTTCATGTATTTATAGGTCCACGTACATAGATAGTATAGTTCATGTACTTAGGACGTAAAAATCTTATTAATTGTCTTGTAAACATAAGTTGCAATTATTTCTAAATGTATATGAGTTTGTTTGGTATGCCCCTTCTGCGAGCTTATAGCGAATAGCTTATAGCGGATGAGAAAGTAGTCTCGTTTGGCAAGTGCCTCTGTCACGAGCTTATAGCATTTTTTTCAAATGTTATTTGAAATAGGGTTTGAGCTTATAGCTTATAGCGTTTCATTTTTCTTTCCACTTTTATCCTTATTATCTTCATTTAATTCTACTTTTATCTTCTTCTCTTTCTTTTATGTAAAATCATTAATGAAGATGTCCTTTTATGTCATTTTATATGTTTCAGCTAGTTCAACCGCTAGTTTTACCAAACACTTCCACAGAAAATAAGCTAGTTTATCCACTATCCGCTATCAGCTACCTCATCCGTTATCCGCTATCAGCTAGCTTATTCACTAACAGCTAGTTTTACCAAACTGACTCTAAATATACAATCTGCTGAGTGATATTCACCGGAGCATTTCACAAATCTCTTGCCTAAATCCTATGTAAGTCTCTCAAGTACCGAAACTGAGGTTGATTTGGTGGTAAAGATGATTGTGGCCAAGAAAATGGTCGAGGAGGGAGCGAAGTGGAAGATGAGGTGGAGTGGGAGCAATGGCGAATCATTTCTAGAAACAATTGCGGTCTAGGCCATATAGTGGAGACAATGAGAGGACAATGATGGAGGATGTTCTACACCCGGTTGTTGTGAGAAGTCCGACAAACCCACCACCGCCAGAACTAATAGATTCAGGCCCACATGCAGTGGCTTACAAGGATCCAAAGTCAATGATGAAGAAACAAAAACTTTTTTAACATTGTGAACTCTGATTGATTGATAATGTAAAAAATTTTATACTAATAATACACAATAATTAAACTCTTTTTTTCCTATCATGTTTTTTATCATGTTACAAGAAACAAAGAAATAAAATCAAACTTAAATGGGCCCACAAACAAAAAAATTGATTTTGTCTATTTCTCTCTCAACAGAGTAAGCATGAGAGACAAAAAGTAGAGGACCTAAATCCAAATCACACTTCCCTTCCTTAAAATATATTAAAATAATAAGAAGTTTTAAATTTGATTATAAATTACATTCCATTTCATTTTTCAGTGTTAATTAACTATTGTCATAATACCAACACTAGATCACTAGCTCACTAGTTAAAACCGCTAGATGTAACATTGACATGTTGATAATCTGATGTAAATCAAATACTATGACAAAATATTTAATTTTAATAAACATATCATGTATAAGTTCACATAACAATTATTAAAATATATATTAACATTCAATAAGTATTTAAAGTTTTATAAATATTTAAAATTTTATAAATTAAAAACTCAAAACATAACAAATATAAAGAAAATGGTGAATACTACTTCAGATGCATGCTGTTGGAGTAATGGCAAATTTCATACTCACATTTGGAGAGGACCTGTACTCGAAGCTCTATTGAACTAGTTCAACATAGACCAGTCCAAACAACACAGCACGGGTTTGATCGGTTCTTATCTGATTTAACAGTCCAACCCTAGTTCATGAACATAGCAGATTGATTACCATGATCCAATCAGTAGGTGGTCCGGTTTCACGGTCAAATCAGTTTGACCGACCAATCTGATTCAATTTTTACAACATTGGTAAATTCCTAAAAAATGAAGAAAAATATGTATAACTAATTATTTGAAATTTATAAACTACAAAAGATTTTTAAAGATCAATCTTGAATTTACTTACTAATGAACACGATAGAGGATAGCTTTGGACCAAAGGATTAACAGTTTAACACATCCATTTGAAATATCTAAGTTCTTCACTGAACCTATAAAGATAATTGGAAACTCGAGCGTTGCTCTTCAGACCGGGGATGTAAAAGCTGGGAATAACATAGCATAACGTTGGGCAAACCACGTTCATGGTTTAGATAATTGGAAGCTAAACCCTAAACCATTCAGAAGGTAAGTTCGAAATGGAATATCTGTTTAATTACATTTTGTACAGGTAGTAGTGTCCACTAATATGTTAGTATTATTGAGCTTTGTTAATAAATTATTAGTTGGAACTTGGAAAGATATTTGTTTACATCATGATGCATAAACATTGCCACCAATAAGTCAAAAAAGGCTTACAATTTCAAAACTTTATTCCTTCCTCGTGAATAATGCATGCTAACTTCAAGAATCGATATATCTTTTTAACATCTGAGTTTTACCATCAACATACTAACTTACAAAAATAACTTGCAGACCTACGGTTCTTAACTAGACAAATTTTATGAACCTGTTCATCCTGTGTAATATAATTTTACATTTAATTTTCAAAGTAAATTTCAATTAAGCATCCAAATTTCACAAAGATAGGTGGCACAATAAGCAACCAGCAACTATATTGATACAAATAGATTGAATGCCAAATCTTCAACTTCTTTCCCTAAAGTCCAAACTGTGATTTCCAGTGAAAGATATTAGCTTAATCTGTTTGGAACAAAGAATGGAATCACAAGATTCAAAAGAATAAACGTTACATTACCAATAAAGGAAAAAAAAGGAACAAATGTTACTTTCAGAATCAATGACATAAATAATTATATATAAGATACCCTTTTCGTAATGCACACAAGGAAAACCAGCAACCACCGCTGACCCCCTCCCCCTACCTTTTCCTCATGACTTAGTAAAATGTTTAAAAAATCAATTAAACACATTCCTCGTCATTTTGACTTCCATCCTTAAAAGCGTTGCATCGAAGTCATCGATTCAAATGCTTGTTAGCTGTTTCGGTTGCAAACTGCTAAAAAGTAAAGGTCAGTAAACATGTCTGCTCAAATGGCTTGAAAGACGCTGTTACATGACATATACATGTAAATAACATTTTACAAGTGCTGTATGGAGCAATGCCTATTGGTAAAAGCTGTAGATTGCGATGGTGACATTACGATTCATAAAATGGAAGCGCTGCATATAAGCCAACGAACTTGTAGCTTAGTGCCTCAATTGGCACCTGCCTCAGTTTTTGAGATTTGGCGTAATGATGATGTTGGTGGTTCCATCCCCTACCTAGGTGCAAATGTACCCCCCAAAAAAGTGCTTGCTCATCTACATGGTTATCAAATCGAGATCCGTATCATGAATTGGAATACTTACTTTTTGAATCGAATCTTCAGATACATAACCAATATATAAAAAAATTTAGCATTTTAAAGTCAAATTACTCATTAAATAACCAATAAACTAAAATAGAAAATGCAACCTAAATCAATATTCAAGTCATAATAAAACAATAAGACAAAAACAATGACTAAACAAGTTCTAATGATCATCGTCCCCAAGATCAATGTCACTTAGTTCATTTTTATCTCCAATATCAAAAGTTCATCCTCTTTGTCATCATCCCTAACAATCACTTCAATTTCATTCTTATCTCTTTTTTTCTTGCTTGGAGCTCCTTCTTCAAAAGTGAAGCACTCATGTATATCCATCCATGAAGCATCAATTGGTAAGCAAGGTTCTTCTTTTCAGTAATCCACTCAGCATCCGATAAGCATATAGGATCATAAGCATTTAATCTGTTTTTCCAAGCGATTTCTTCTCTTAGCACACTTGGTCAAATGTGCTACAATTTCTTTCACATCCAGTAGCACTGCATATGAGACTCAAAACTCTCATGGCTATTTTCAGTAACTCTTTACCCTCTCCACCAAAGACGTATCAAAACAAAAGACAGCATAAAAATCAAAACTATATCTTGGTAAGTTATTGTTTAGTTTGGGATTAAAAATTAAACACAAGAAAATTAATGTAAAACCTTATCGGGGTGCTTTTTGTCCCTTAGTGTCTATCGTCATGCTCATTCTAGAAAGCTTCTTGGCTGCCTTAAATTTCTCAAGTTGTTGATCAATAAATAATATTATCCTTCTATCTGCAACCAATTAAAACTTCGCTTTCTAGATTAAAGCCTTTAATAATGGAATCTAATAAGATAAGGAACAATTCAATTTTTAATTACCTAAGTAACTTAATCTCTAAAATAAACAAAAAAGTGTATAAAACTGGAAGAATGAAATTACTTACTTATGATTAAGATGGTAGGCAGCAAAATGGATGAGCCTATGTAATTACAAATCTCAACGAGTATCAATAATCTTCCACACATTTTTATACCTTGCTTTTTAAAGTTTTCAGCTATTTGCTCTAGTCATAGCTTCATAAATATATGGCATGGCAAGTCTTGAATCACCATTGACAAAACTATGTTCATTGGTTTAGCCTCACTTTTACTAGCATAATTATTATTACCTCATTCCTCTAAAGCAAACATAGAGGTAAGAACATTCTTTTGATGCATAATGCAATTTAGAACCGGGTAAGCATTTGCAAACCTCATGAAACTATGTTCACTGGTCTAGCTAATTTCCTTCCTTTGAAATGCTTACTATACAAGTTTAGGACTCATGGATGTCTATATATGATAGTTGCGACTTTCTTTGCTTTTGCAATGGTATCATAAAATGCTGGAAGCTGCCCAATGTCTTCAAAGATTAAATCAAGGTAGCGAGGTGCACAAGGAGACCAAAATAATTTTGCTCTCTTCTCTTCTAACATTTTTCCAATTGTTACAAGATTAGAGGCACCATCAGTCACGACTTGCACTACATTATCCTCTCCAATTTCTTCTACTATTGTATCCAATAAATTAAACATTTGTTTCGCATCCTTGATCGTATCAACAGATTTTAAGAAAACTGTTCCACTTGGACTGTTGACTAGAAAATTTGTATGTGATCGACCTTTTTCATCAATCCAATCATCACACATCAAAGTGCAGACTTATTTTTCTCATTCAATTTTGCATTTCTCTAAGCTTTATTGGATATTGTCAACTGCCTTCTTCAACTATGCCCTCATGATAAATGGTAGGTTTCAAACCTCTTCCACATTCACCAACCGATTTCAACACTTGGGCAAACAACGGGCTTCTTACCAAATTAAATGGCAAAACATTGTCATATATGCATTTTCAAATGACTTCAATCACCAACTCCGTATCTTTCAGCATTTCATTCAATGGCTTTTGTTGCATGGATTTAGACGTTTCTTTGTCTTTCCTATTAAATGACTCCATTGTTCCTTATTTTGCATCAGCATCCTTGGGTTTCAACTTGTTTACACATTCTAGATTATTTCTCTTTAGCCCTTTCTTTATTTTCTAACATCTTCGAAAACATCTCTCTAACTTCATCAGGAATAGATGTACAAGCACTCGTGTTCTCCTTTGTTCCAGCAAGGTGATGCTTCATCCTAGAAAAACCACCCCCAACAAGTATTTTACCAAACTTGCATTTAACCGAAACCCTACGTGGTGGAACACCTTCACAATGGTCCCATGTGACATCAATCTCCTTTTTTCTTTGGTTGAACCATTCTGTATCACAAAAAATTAGCACAACCACAATTCGTAATGCGATACGCAACCGAATCATTGTGCTTTGTGTGCCCTCCTAACAGTTGCTTTTCAATTGTTGGTCCCCTTTGTCTCTTTCTACTAAATTTTTAATAACTTTCTACCATCTTTATTGTGGATGTGCTATTTTTTGAGACGCAATGGTTCAAACAAAGGAGATTAATGTCACTTGAACCATTGTGAAGATGTTCCACCACATAGGCTTTTCATTAAATACAAGTGTTGTTCACACACTTTGGGGTGATGTTGCAAAGAAAAGCATCACTTTGCCGGAACAAAGGAGAACATGAGTGCTTGTACATATGTTCCTGATGAAGTTAGAGAAATGTTTTTGAAGATGTTAGAAAATAAAGAAAAGACTCAAGCGGCAAATAATCTAGAATGTTTTAAAGAAGTTTAAACCCAAGATGTTAATGCAAAAAAACAATGGAGCCATTTGTAAGGAAGGGGGAAGGAAGCAGTGTCTAAATCTATGCAGCAAAAGACAATGAATGAGATGCTGAAAGATAGGGAGTTGGTGATTCAAGACATATGTAAATGCATATATGACAAGGTTTTGCCATTTAATTTGGTAAGAAGCCAATTGTTTGCTCAAATGTTGGAATTGGTTGGTGAATATGAAAGAGGTTTGAAACCTCCACTTATCATGAGGTGAGAGTTTCTTACTTGAAGGTTGTTGACAATATCCAATCAAGTTTAGAGAAATACAAAATTGAATGGGGAAAATGGGGATGCACTTCGATGTGTGAAAGTTGGACCGATGGACAAGGTAGACACTTATCAATTTTCTAGTCAGTAGTCCAAGTGGAATGGTTTTCTTAAAATCTATTGACACCGGTGATATAATCAAGGATGCAAAACAAATGTTTAATTTATTGGAGAGGATGGTAGGAGAAATTGGAGAGGATAATGTAGTGCAAGTCGTGACTGATGGTGTCTCTAATCTTGTAGCAGCTGGGAAAATGTTAGAAGAGAACAACTTTATTTTGGTCTCATTGTCAAGCTCACTGCCTTGATTTAATCCTTGAAGACATTGAGCAGCTTCTGATATTTTATGATACCATTGCAAAAGCAAAGAAAGTCACAACTTTCATATAGACATACATGGGTCCTAAACTTGTATAGAAAGTATTCCAAAGAAAGGGAGTTAGCTAGACCAGCACTCACGAGATTGACAACTGCTTAGATGACTCTAAATTGCATTATGCATCAAAATAATGCACTTCGCTCTATGTTTGCTTTAGAGGAATGGGCTAATAGTAATTATGCTAGTAAAAGTGAGGCTAGATTCTGGAAATCCATCCAATATTGCTTAAAATTTGTTACCCCACTTGTGAAGATTTTAAGGCCATAAGATGGTGATTCAAGACCTATCATGACATATATTTATGAAGCTATGAATAGAGCTAAGAGCAAATAGCTGAAAACTCAAAAAGCAAGAGTCAAGGTAGAAAATGGTGTGGAAGATTATTGATACTCGTTGGGATTTGCATTTGCATAGGCCCCTCCATGTTGCTGCCTACTATCTTAATCCTAAGTAAGTAATTTCATTCTTCAAGTTGTATATACTTTTTATTTATTTTCGAGATCAAGTTACTAAGGTAATTAAAAATTGACTTATTCCTTATTTCATTAGGTTCCATTATGACAAAGATTTTAATCCGGATAGTGAAGTTTTAATTGCTTTATATGAAACCATTGAGAGAACGGTTGTGAATAAAAGGATAAGATTTTCTATTGATTAACAACTTGAGAAATTTACGATAGCCAAGGGGCTTTTTGGAATGAGCATGACAATAGACACTAGGGACAAAAAGCAACCCTTTAAGGCTTTACCTTAATTTTCATGAGTTTAAATGTTAATCCTAAACTAATCAATAACTTATCAAGATAAAATTTTGCTTTTTATGTTGGCTTGTTTTGAAAGGTCCTTGGTGGGAAAGTTTTGGTGGAGAGGGTAAAGAGTTACAAAAAATAGCCATGAGAGTTTTCGAGTCTCACATGCAGTGCTATTGGATGTGAAAGAAATTAGAAGACACATGCAGTGCTATTGGATGTGAAAGAAATTAGAAGACATTTGACCAAGTGCATACTAAGAGAAGAAATCGCTTTGAGCAACAAAGATTAAATGCTCGTGTTTTGTCAAGTATAATATTCAACTTGAGATGAGACAAAAGATGAGAGAGGAGAAGGGAGATACCTATGATCCTATATGCTTATCGGATATTGAATCAGATGAAAAGAAGGAGCTCCAAGCAAGAAAAGAAGCTCCAAGGAAGAAAAGAAATAGAGGTATTTGTTTAAAACTCAAAACACTCTACATTCTACACTAAAAGGTAAAATATGTTGTCAATGTCATACTCAAAAAGTTTTTTTATAGGTCCAAGAACTTAAATGTCAAGGTTGATAGGAAGGGAAAATCTATTATAATAGGATGAGAATGAAATTGAAGAGATTGTTGGGGATGAGGACAAAGAGGATGAAATTTTGATATCGGAGGATGAAGATGAACTAGAGGACATTAATCTTGGGGATGACGAATGATGACCATTAGAACTTGTTTAGTCATTGTTTTTGCTTTTGTTTTATTATGACTTGAATATTGATTTAGGTTGCATTTTCTATTTTAGTTTATTGGTTATTTGAAGAGTTATTTGACTTTAAAATACTAATATCTATTGTTTCTTTACGTGAAAATATATTTTATATATTTTTAAATTATTGGTTATGTATCTTATAAATCATGATTCGATTCAAGATTCGGAAAATAGGTTTTTCGATTCACGATACGAATCTTGATTTGATAATCATGAGCAAGGCACAAGCTAAGAAGGTTGACCGCTTTCTTCCAAATCCAGAAAGACATTGGGGTCGAAATCTTAGGGTGGGACTTCAAATTACTAGCAAGCATGTCTCCCTTTTGGGTCCAGCAGCAATTAATGGAGCTCTCAACCAAGACAATGAAGAACCAAAAAGTAAGAGGTTGACGACTGAAGATAATATAACATCTTAGCTCACAAATGAGGTTTTGGAAATTCATCCATCGATCTAGGGGTCCTGGAATTCTATGTTTTTGGTTACTAGAGAAAACCTAATTTCATCAACAAATAGTCTTGGAAGTAAAGGGGTGTCTTGCAGGAATGAAATGGCCATACTTGGATAGTCGATCCACAACCATAATGACTTCAAACCCTTGTGATGAAATCAATCAAGTGGTGAATAGGAAGTGGTTGTAGCGACCATGCAGAGGCGAGAGCTTGATTTTTATGGTGCTGGCGAACATCACAACTCAGTACCTTTCCGAAACATACCCCCTACTATCCTTTTGTAGGTGTGGTGAAACCGGAGTGACCTCCTATAGGAGTGGAATGGAACTCTTGCAGCTAGGATGGGATGAGGGAGGATTGTTGGGAAATCACTAGCCACCCTTTATGAAATAACAGGTCTGCATGCAGCTGAAATCCTGGTTTAGCGAAAGGATCTCTCTCCAAAGTTTCTCTAGTATCCAGTAATCCACCAACATAGGATCAATGAGCTTTTCCTCTTTTACCTTAACAAAATCAACCCGATAGGAATTAGAGGAGTTGGAAAACAGCTCCTAACTCTCTGAAATTCTGGACAAGGCAACTTCTGTCTTGTTTTTTGGCCCTAGCTTATACCCCACTTCAAATAGGTACCTAATCAATTTAGACAGCCATGCTGGTCAGACCTTGCTGTAACAGAAGTTTGAGACTTTTATAATCTCTATACACCTTAAATGGTAGTCCTATTACGTAATGCCTCCAATGCTAAACCGCAAGAACTAAGGTCATAACTTCTTTATCGTATGCTGATTTGGAAAGAGTGTTGGCAGCCAAGGCATTGCTGAAATAAGCCAGAGGTCTTTGATCCTGCATTAGTACCACTCCCAAACCAAGACCAGAAGCATCACATTCAATAACAAACTCTTCCAAAATGTCAGGGCAAGGCCAACACGGGGAAGGTAATGAGTTGTTGTTTTAGAGTATCCAAGGCTGTTTGAGCATCTGCATTCCATGAGAACCCTTCTTTCTTAGTCAACTCAGTGAACGGCTTGGCTATTTTTCAATAGTCCCTAATAAATTGCCTATAGTAACCAATAAGTCCCAAAAAAACCATGAACTCCCTTGACATTACTGGGAAACAGGGACGGATCTAGAGGGGGCAAACATGGGTGTTGGCCCCTCTCTCTTGCATATATTTTGTAAAATTAGTTATATATATGTAGTATTTTTCATAAAAAAATATCTTACTATAAATATTTGTACATATATACATAATATGATAGGACCTCATATGTGGACTTGGGTCCAAATGGGCCAATAACTCAGCAACCATCCAGGCCTGTAACTTGAAGGGTCTATACTAGGAAAAATAAGAAGGGGCAAGGAATGAGTGCTGAGGTGGCAGAGAGAGAGAGAGAGAGATAGAGAGAGAGAGAGAGAGAGAGAGAGATGAGAGTAGGGTGTGTGAGTGGCTTTCAGTTATAAGGGAGATTAGGGGAGAGGAATAAGGTATCAAGAAGAATCATTGGTTAGTTATGGGCAGAGAGCATTTTGTTCTCTGATGGAGCTTAGCTCTTGGACAGTAGGAATTACCATTCCTCTGTATTTCTTTCTTTTCAGTAGATAATACAAAGCATATTCCCATTTCATAATCATTTTCTCCTTCATTCTGCATTTTGCTCTTTTGGTTCCTATGAAACTGGTCCGACCTGCCGGATGTTCGAGAGAGAGCCAGTGTTGGCGGAGATGGAGGACATGTGGGCCAAGAAGGTGGAGCTGCCGGAGTTTAAGGGGACAGACCCCGTTGGGTGGATCGTTAGAGCTGAAAGGTTCTTTGAGGAGCAAGAAATTCACCCGTCGGATAAGGTGCAATGGGCATTCATGAGCATGGACGGTGTAGCCCTGCTTTGGTTCAGTTCTTGGTGCCAAGAGAACCTTGATGCAGATTGGGATTCATTTTCCACAACTATGATAAGAAGATTAGGCTCACCCATTGATTTCTTTGAGCACTCGATTGAGAGGATGAAGAAGACAATGAGAATGATCAGGGGCGAGAAAGGGAGCAGCCAACGAATTTTGGGTGAAATGACGAAGAGTGAGGAGAAGTCGAAGTGTGGCACGATGAGGAGTCTGGTCAGCCTCGCGCCGTCGTTGGAGCCGTCAAATCGGAATTCTCATCCGAAAGCAACAGAGATCCAAGCTGCTGGTGGGTTAGTCAAGCCCCACCATCACTAAAGCCGCCGGAAGCTACCCCACACATGGTTGCCAGTGGGTCATTACCGATGAAGCCAACCAGATAAACGCTGTATATGGGTATCGCAAGCGTAGAGAGAAGAAAGGGACAAGTGGCTTTGGTTGAGCCACCTCCTCCGCCGGAGCCACCGGACGCCTATCCGATTGAGGCAGCTAGAGCAATCCAAGTAAATCAAGACCCTGTAGCACATACACCATCGCCTGAGCTTCCAGATTCAACTGACCCGCCCAAGTTTCCGCCATCAGGACCGTCAGAACGAACCGACCTGGTCATGTTTCCGCCGCCAGATCCGCCTGACCTGTGCTGCCTGTTGTCAAGGCTGTGGGCAGCTGGTCTCAAGGACACCGTCGCCGGAGCTGTTGGCGCCACCATAGCCACTAGGGACTGGCCGGGTTTGAAGTGGCAACCGTTGATGAAGCTGCTGGGTTCAAAAAAAAAGATAGAAGAGAGGAGAGAGGGCGTAGAAAAGAAAATATCAAAGATAGGTCAATTTTTTGACCTAATGGGCCAAGCCCAAGTTTCTTTGATTAATTTTGATTATGATAAAGAGGGGGCAAAGTCATACGTGAAACAATATTATGGACCTGTGCAAAAAACTAAATACAAACTTCAGGAGGAATGGACAATGGGCCTCATGGTTAGTGGGTCAGATTCTAATTCTTTGATGGAATTGGAGAGGCTTTTCAATGCCCTCGAGCTGATTAAAATGAAAGTGGGCACTCTGGAGTCCCATATTGAACTTGAGGAGGTGCTAAGTCAGGGCGAGACACCTTTACTATATAGTCTTGTATTTGGGGAGGGTGTTGTGATTCTTGTGAATGATGCTACATCAGTGGTGCTTTTGAATGCAATCCAAAGCTTTGGCCTCGAGCAAATTGACCCCTCAATTGCCTTGCAATTTATTGCCAACTTCTTGTATCTGTTCATCACAAGCTCAATGATTGGGGTTTTGGCAGGTGTACTCAGTGCTTACATTATTAAAAAGCTCTATATTGGTAGGCACTCTATGGATCGTGAGGTTGTTCTTATGATGCTAATGGCATACCTCCCCTACATGCTGGCTGAATTATGCTATCTGAGTGGCAGTCTAATTGTATTCTTTTGTGAGATTGTTATGTCTCACTATACTTGGCATAATGTGACTGAGAGCTCAAGAATCACTACCAAGCATGCTTTTGCAACCTTATCGTTTGTTGTTGAGATCTTTATCTTCCTTTATGTTGGTATGGATGCCGTGGACATTGAAAAATGGAGGTTTGTTAGTGATAACCCAGGAACATTGGTAGGGGTGAGTTCAGTATTGTTGGGTCTAGTACTTACTGGTAGAGCAACTTTTGTTTTCCCCTTATCCTTCTTATCAAACTTATTTAAAAAATCACCAAATGAGAAGCTCTCCTTCGGACAGTCAGTGATCATCTGGTGGGCTGGTCTTACGAGAGGTGTTGTTTCAATGGAACTTGTTCATAATCAAGTCACCATGACGGAGCATACTCAACTGCGAACCAAGGCAATCATGATCACTAGCACCATCATTGTTGTGCTTTTCAGCACAATGATGTTTGGCTGGATGACTAAGCCACTGATAAGGCTTTTGCTGCCTCATGGACCTCCTAAAGGCACAAGCAGGATGATAACCACATATCCATTTACTCCAAAATCAGCCACTGTCGCACTTCTTGTTAGTGCCCAAGATTCTGAAGCTGATATTGGTGGCCATGAAATTCCTCATCCAACTAGCATTTGTACCTTATCATCATGCTCCCAACAGTGGGATCCTGGGGGCAAGGGCTTGGCTTTCAACGACTATTGCACAAGGAAGGATATTGGAAGAAATTTTGTTAATCAGTTTTTAATTCAGTGGAAAGGGGAGGCTATGGAAGAAGCTACATGGGAAGAAAAGTTCAATATGAGAAGCCAATGTCCTACGTTCAGACTTGAGGACAAGTCTGTTTTTCAAGAGGGTGGCAATGATAGGACCTCATATGTGGACTTGGGTCCAAATGGGCCAATAACTCAGCAACCATCCAGGCCTGTAACTTGAAGGGTCTATACTAGGAAAAATAAGAAGGGGCAAGGAATGAGTGCTGAGAGTGTTGTTGCTGAGGTGGCAGAGAGAGAGAGAGAGTGATGAGAGCAGGGTGTGTGAGTGGCTTTCAGTTATAAGGGAGATTAGGGGAGAGGAAAAAGGTATCAAGAAGAATCATTGGTTAGTTATGGGCAGAGAGCATTTTGTTCTCTGAAGGAGCTTAGCTCTTGGACAGTAGGAATTACCATTCCTCTGTATTTCTTTCTTTTCAGTAGATAATACAAAGCATATTCCCATTTCATAATCATTTTCTCCTGCATTCTGCATTTTGCTCTTTTGGTTCCTATCAAACTATACATATACTGTTATATATTCAACCCCTCTCTTTAATTCTTTCTGGACCCGTCTCTGCTGGGAACTGGTCAGTCTAGCATGCACTGCAACCATAGGTCTATTGGATATTTTTGTAATTACTAGGCCCCGAGCAATTCATCTATCATCTCGTCGATAGTAGGAATATGATATTTATCAATAATTGCTACCTTGTTTAAGGCCCTATAATCCACACACATCTGCCAAGAGACATCTTTCAAAAACAACAACAGCCAAGCCTTTTCTCACCAGGTGGGATCGGCATCCTACCGTAATCATGTCTATAGACAAACCATTTAAATCTAAACTAAGTCTTTCTTAATGGTTTCACCTATAGTTTTTCTTGGTCTTCCTCTACCTCTAACTATTGGGCTACTCTCCTTACGGTGGCTTCTATTGGTCTTCTCCATGCATGCCTAAACTATTTAAGGCAAGATCCTACCACTGTATACTATATATAGCAGATTTTTTCTCAACCGCCAAACCGCCAAGCTTCCGCTATTTGCCGGCAACGCTATCCGCCATGTTGTATGGCAGATTTATGGTTTTCCGGCATGGACTGCCATATGCTATTGATAACACTGCTTTAGGGACCTTGGGCCTAGTTTTAATCTCATTTCCATCAGAGACTAAGACTTGAGACATAATTTTAACAAGCTTGGTCCCAAACTTTTGGGTGCTATTAAATATTTGTATTTTCTAGTAACTTAAACAAGATATTAGAGGTTTACATGATTATACACATAATTACCCAAAAACAGAACTTGATTAAAATAATTTCACATAATCTAATCACAAGGGTATTATACTTATAAGTTTTCCTTCCCTGTGAAACGGTTAACTGAAGAACAGAATATGAGTCAAATCCCAGGACATCAAATACACCTAAAATGACTGTACACCAAGTAAGTCTGCATGGACACTCCAAAGTCCGAAGATCCTTACCCCAAATTTAATTATATTAAATCACATATTTCAAAAAGAAGACCCAATCTTGAGCTAGCTCACTGATTTGAGAACATAACATGCTCCTCATGGTGCCCCACATAAGTAAATTGCCAACAATACAATACAAACTCGGCATAGTAAAACACAAATATTCAAGAATAATAGAAAACTAACTACACATACCAATTAAATCGCATGACCTTGCTCTTTGGCTTTCTTCAACCATTTAAGTGTGCTCTCCAATGTTGAGTAAGCTGCAACATCTGTCAAACTCTTGCTCTCGACTGCATAATCAAACACTTCGTAGGCCTCTGCGACTCTATCATCCCTACATAGTACCCGGAGCATTGTAGCATAAGAAGCTGTTTCAAGCTTCAGGCCACCCAATTTCATCACTTCATAAAACTGAAAGGCCTTCTCCAACAACCTTGCCTTACACAACCCATGTAGCAGCGTGTTATACGTGCAGGAATTCGGACTGCACCCTTTCACTTCCATTTCTTTCAACAACTCCACAGCACCCAAGGCATTCCCTTCCCTGCACATTCCATTCATCAGCGAGGTATAGGTGACTTCATCAGGTAAATAACCCTTATCCGTCATAACGCGCAACATCTTCTTAGCTTCCTTAACCCGACCAGATTTTGATAACCCGAAAATCAAAGTGTTGAAAGTGACAAGATCAGGCTCAACTCCTTCCTCCTTCATTTTATTATAAACCTCAATCGCCTCACTCCCCCGACTCAACATACAATAACCCTTCATGATCGTATTGTATACGAAGCAATCCGGCTTAAAACCCTCCTCATTAAGCACACTCACCAACCGCAAAGCCTCACGCAAGTTCTTAGTGTTACATACATTATCAATCAAAATAGTATAAGTAATAAGATCAGGCTTAACATCAAAATTGCTCCTCATTTCATCAATGAAACTATAGACAGTACTCAACGTGCGACACTTACAAAGATTCTTAACAATAAAATTGAAAGTGTAAGTGTCTGGAACTGAATTGTGCTTGGAAGATAGCTCCTTGACCAACTCGATTGCGTGCTCGAAACGTCCCTGCAAACAGAGGGAACGAACCGCGACATCAGTGGTAACTTTATCAGGGTTTACTCCATTGCTGACCATGAAATTGAGGGTTTGATGAACAGGGGCGAGAGATGGATCGTTTGATTTGCAGGATTGTGAGAGCAAGATGTGGAAGGTGGATCGATCGGGGGAGAAGGAATGGTGATGCGTCTTCATCATGTGGCGAAGGAACGCGATGGAATCGTTGACGGTGGAGATGGAGGCATAGGATTGGAGGAGATTGTTGTGGAAGCGAAGGTCGAGATTGGAGGATTGAGAGGTCTTGATGATGGAATCGAAGACGTTCTTGGCATCTGAGAGGCTGGAGGATTTGAAGAGAGTAGGAGATTGGGAAGGGTGAGGTTGTTTGAGGGTTTTTCTCGATTTTCCAGGAAAATGCGATGGTTTTTTCTTGGGAAAATGATGGGGTGGGTTAGGAGATTGTGTTTGTGAAGGAAGTAGATATGATGATGGGTTTCTTAAGAGTGGGTTCGAAATTGCGGAACGGAATGAAGGTGGGATTTTCCCCATCAACCTTCTTCTTTCTTCTTCCTCCTCTCTGCTTTGGGGGTTGGTTTTCGCTGTGGTGAACTCGACGGGGGTTTAGGGTTTTACAGGTCCCATAAACCCCACCCGAATTCTCCTTTTTATAATTTTGCCCCATGTTTGCTATATATTATAGCCTAAACCAATGCTTCAATCCTTACGTTAATTTAATTTTTTAAATTAATTTTTTAAGGTTTTTTTTGTGTTAAAAGGGTCTTTTAAGTTTTTTTTGTAATAAAAATATCCCTTAAGTTTTTTTATGACATCATAATTCATTGATTTAATAGCAAGATCGTACACTTTCATAATAATTTAAGGGATATATTTGTCACAAAAAAAAAAACTTAAAAGATCTATTTAACACAAAAAAATTTAAAGAACCAATTTAAAAAATTAAATTAATTCAATGGACCAACACACTAGTTTAACCAATATTATAACGAGATTATCATAACCAAGGTTGTAAAACTAAAGATCTTATCTATAGGATCGTTTCGGGTAGGAAAATCGTAATTCTTGACATGGTAGCATGAATTGTAATATCTTGTCAAAGAGATAAAATTATATATATATATATAAATTTACATATTTAAGAAAAGAGAAAAGGGATATGCACCGCCAATTTTACACCGACGTCTAATAAGAACTTATTATTTTGTAATTAATTTTAAAATGTATTTATAAAGTGGACTGATGTATCAATATAATAAACTCTTATTAAATGTAAGTGAAAAATTAATTTACACTAACAATATATACCCATTAAACTCATAAAAAAAATAACCTTAAAACACTAAAATAAACTTAACATAAGAATGTCAAATACAAATTGTAAGTCACAAACTCTCATACATAAAACTAAAAATGAATTCAGAAGAAAACGAACTCTTTTAGCCTTAAAACATAAAAATAGATCATACCCCATCCTGAACCCAAAATAATGATAAGACCAACCACAATCGAGCTATACACGCAAGCCTTTTACTCTTCACACTTTTCGATATATTTTTCGTAGTATATTTCTGTCTTATTCAACAATTTCAAATATTATAGTATAAAGACTTTTTACATAGACAATCAATCAGAAATTGTCACATAACCTAAAGTGTTTGACTCTTATCCTAATTATCTTAAAAGTCACACACATCATGATTTTTGATTGGTTGTCAGTATAAAAAACTTTACACTAACAGTACATAACAATTAAACTCTTTCAAATAATGTTTCAAGCTTGTCTAGTTTCTTCTCTTATTGGAACTATTTCAAGCCCCTTTAAAGTTGTTTTCTGCTATCTCAAAATGATGTTTCAAAAACCTTCCTCCGGATATTCACTTCTAAGTTTCAGCATGTCTAAAGCAAAAATTGATTTGGTAAAAACCCTTCCAAAGATAATCATTCCTCCCAAAATCATTGCGTTACAGGAACATACTAGTAATAATTAATGAAGAAGGAAGATATGTGAGTTACTCTATCCATCTTAAGTGTGATCATTGTAAATTAGTTGACCATATCATTTACTGTTGATAGATTTTACATGATAAATTACAACAAATTACGAATATTTCAAAGTCTTCTAGTTGACTATCACAAGTTAATTTTGAGAATTTCTAAAAATGATTTAAAGCTAGATAGCTCTTTCAATCATTGACTTCAATTGCTCACACTATAACTCCGTTGTTTATATATCCTAGCCACCATCTCTTGTACCATGTGTGTTTGTTTTTGGTCCTCTAATCGTATCTTTGGTAACAAGCATATGTTTTATGCTCTTTCATGTTCAATACAAATTTTCCCACCATTACCTTAGCTAATGGCTCTCAAGTTGACTCGAAGGAATTGTGAAAATTGTCCTTTTATTTGTAAATGAAAAATTGACCTTTCACCCTTAGTATTTGTTGACTTCATCCTTTATGTTTGTCCATGCACTTTTAATTTGCTCCCACCTTTGGGACAAGAGTGATTTCTTTGTGTACCTAACATTGCCGCAACGACATTATGCCTACGTTAGATGAATTTGCGCTTTACACTACATGGCAGAAAATAAAAAATGAGGTCCCTTGTTAGTGTGACAAAATGGGCTCTCAACGAGTAATTTATTTCAAAATTATTTAGAAAAATAGGTTATGAAATTACATCAAATCGGTTAGAGAACTATGTTTTGGCTAAATTCAACATGCAGATTTGATTAGTCCCTTAATTTCGTCAATATCACTTAACATTTTGTCTGGTCGAGTTGACTAGCTTGTCCAATATGTATATAAATAAGTGTGATTTTTTCTGAGTAAATGATTTAATTTTGATATACGTCAGTATAAGAGTAATTTGATGGGTGCTCTATCTTTCTGTTAGATACTAAAATGTAATAACTAATATTGTATATTTGTTTCAGCTGCTAATTTAACCAACTCACAATGTCTTTGTTTCTTGTAAATAATAAATGAATAAAGGTTAAAGTAATAATTTGATCCTTATACGTGACACGGATTCTTCATTTAGTCTTTACATGAAAAAAATTTGGAAATGAGTCTCTACATGTGTAAACGTTAGCAAATTTGATTCTTATATGTGCAAACGTTAGCAAATTCGTCCCTGTCTTCGGTAAATTGGTCCTTATACGTGACACAAATTTTTGATTTGATTCCTAAACCTGAAAAAAATAATTAAATCGGTCCTTATATATGCAATCGATAGTAATTTTGTCTCTGCCGTCTACCAAGGAGCTCAAACCCAACTAAAGATTCTTTTCTTATCGAATATTTTCTATATATTATATCAATCTATTTCTTCTATTGAGAATAAAAATTATATCATTTGGTTCGTAAATGATTTTATATTATGAAATTATCTAAGTTGACTCTCAATATAGTATATAAAAAATAATCAATACGAAAAGAATTTTTAGTTGGGTCCGAGCTCTTTGACAGATGATAGAAACAAAATTATTATCAATTGCACATATAGGGGCCAATTTAATTTTTTTTCAGGTTTAGGGACCAAATCAAAAATTTGTGTCACGTATAATGATTAATTTGTTGACGGCAGGAACAAATTTGCTAACGTTTGCACATGTAGGGACCGAATTTGCTAACGTTACATGTACAGACTCATTTCCAAATTTTTTACATATAAGAACTAAACGAAGAATTTGTGTCACCTATATAGAATAAATTATTACTTTAACCACGAATAAAAAAAGCAAAAAAATATCTAAAAATTAGTATGCACGTGTGCATCCCACGTGGTTCTTACAATGTCTTTTTCTGTTTCAGATTTCAGTTCTCAACCGCCAATTCTTTCAACTTCACTCACTTCACAGACACAACGCCATGAGACTCACAAGCGTCAAATTCAATCAACGCCACCCATGGCCACAACGACCCTCCTTCTTCCCATTCCCTTCAAATCTCAAAACCCTAACCCCAAAACACATCCCAATCAACGCTACACTCACTCGAGGTTCACCTGTTCCTCGGTGACAGCCCAATCCCAATCAGCCAGAGAGCACCTCCTCGCCCTCATCTCCGACCAGGACCGCGGCATCAAGACCCAGAAAGACCCGCAGAAGCGAGCGTCGATCGTGGATGCAATCGACACGATGGCCGCCGTAGGCTCCGGCACCGTCACCACCGGCGATTCCCTCTCGGGCACGTGGAAGCTGCTCTGGACCACGGAAAAGGAACAGCTCTTCATTATAGAGAAGGCTCACTTGTTCGGAACCCGAGCCGGTGACGTATTGCAGGTGATAGATGTTCGGAATAGGACCCTCAACAACGTGATCACGTTTCCGCCGGATGGGGTTTTCTTCGTTCGATCCGGCATCGAGATTGCGTCGCAGCAGAGAGTGAATTTCAGGTAATGATGGGTAAAAATTAAGTGTTAATTTTTTTTTTTTTTTTTTGGTTTTTAATGTAATTATAATTAATTGAGTTTGATTTTATTAATATGTTGCGAGAGTGAAGGGATCCCTGAGCATGTGGTCCTAGTTTGATTTCTTAGAGGGATAAGAATCTGTGGACCATTTTACATCATATCCCAATTAATAATATTTTGTTATGTAAGTTAAAATTTTATTTAATAATGAAAAGTAGAATATATAACAATATATTATTGATTGGGATATGGTATGATACACTAAAATGGGACAGGAGATCCTCATCCATTTTGGAGATCAGTCTCTGAAGGTGAATAATTTAGGAAACAAAAAATTTGAGTTTTATTTCAGTGTATCTTTGAAGCAAACTGTTTGATTCAAAGTAGGGTAGATGATAAATTTTAAGGGAGGGGATGGAAAATATTTTTCTATTGTATTGTTTGGTTTGGTTAAAAGGGATGAGAGGCCTCCCCTTCAAAACTCCAAAATCCCACTTTTGGAGGGGAGGCAAAGATTGAAGTTAAGGGATTTTAACTTCCTTGTTTTTCCTTCTCTCCTCGGCAAATTATTGAACCAAACAAGGAATTTTTAAAATCATTCCTGTACAACAGTGCTTTAGAATAAGGGGAAATTATACTGATGTCCCTTGAGGGTTGGTTTAATTATACTCGACGTTCTTGTTTTTTAAAATTGGATATTGAGATTTTTTATATTATCAATCAATCATAAATTCACATTATAAAAAATGTTGGACTCTTATAATAATTACCTTAAAAGTTAAAAGTCATATATAAGATGATTTGTGATTGGTTGACAGTGTAAAAAATTTCACACTTTTCACTGATAGTATATCAAAATTAAACGCTTCAAAATTACTCTTAACTCACGTTCCATACAACATAAACCTCAGAGGAGGATAATGTAATTCTAAATTAAGAGGGTGCCATGTGTAATTAAGCAAATCTAAGAGGACGTCAGAGTAATTTTCCCTTATAACAACTATCCTAGTGGTTAAACTCTTTGTTTCCAGAAAAATGCTAGATAGCTAGATTTTTTTTTTTTTTTACTGTTAGAATTTTTGGCGGAATGAGTCATCATGTTTATTGACTCTAGGATGGACTAGTGATCCTGGCCCTTTATATTATCTAATAAGTAATAACTACCTTTCAGTCTAGGTGAATTCAGTCAAGGTTCTAGTTAATATTTTTATTGGCTGTATCGCATTATTAAAGTTTTAAATGATAGTTGAAAATTTTTCACGTTCAAAATGGATCAAAAGTATTCTCAAAATTTTAAAACAGTTGTTTTCCCCTTCATATTTTTGGGGTTGGCATCACGTGCTTCACTTAAAGTGTGAAAACCTATGTAAGTTAAACATAATTAAATTCATAATTTTTGCACAAGAAATATTTATGAATTTAGCTACTTCTAAAGTGAGAAAGTAAAGATAGATACACTCTTATTTTCTCACTTTAGAAACAATCTCACTTTAAAGAAATCAAATCCAATATTTATATACCTATGAGGACTAATATTGATCTTTTAGATTTACTGGTGCTGTATTACGTGGGAAGAACTGGGAAATACCGTTGCCACCATTTGGACAGGGTTGGTAAGTACTTTAAATTTACAATGTAATTGAAGTAAAATTTGGTTAGTGATTGAGTTATGTTTCTGTTAAATATTCCCATATGGGTAAACATTACTTGCTGGCCAACTATTCAAGTGCTCATATTTATTCATTTTCTTTCAAATTTAAGGGTTTGGTTGGTAGGGATGAAACTAAAATGAAGCGTCAGAGTGAAAATGCAGACAAAAATGGTTATAAGCTTGCTTTCTTAGAAGATAGTTTGTAATAACTTTTAATATATTAGAAGTGGAGTATGGATCCTCTAACTTTAAAGAATTTGTTAAGAGGATGAGTCTTGACGTAACGATAAAGTTGTTGCCTTATGACCTAGAGGTCATGGGTTCAAATCCTGAAAACAACCTTTCCGCTTGCAGGGTTATGGTTGTGTATATCTACCCTCTCCATACCCCACCAAGTGGGAGCATTGTGCATTGAGCCTTCCTTAAAAAAAGAATTCATTAAGAGAGAAGAGAAAAATACAAAAACAAGAGGATAAGAAATTCTTAAGAACTAAAGGAACGACAATCGAAAATATAAGGGGAAACAAAAATTAAGAACAAGAAACATGCAACAAAACATGCCAATCTCTACGCAGATCTGTCCTAGATACCCCCCCCCCCCCCCCCCCCAAAAAAAAGGCCGTGAGCAGAACACCACAAAAGCTAGAAAAATTACACTATCCCAAATGAACTCAAGAGACAACCAACGCCCTAAAAAGATTCTAGCATTCCATTCCAACCAAAATGTATCTAAGAATCGCAAAGCATATGTAAATCTAATGGGGCAAACCCACTGTTCACCAAAGATACCAAACAAGTTATTCTATAGGAAAAACACCTGAAGTGCCAAGAGACCACATCCGCTTATCTGGACTAGATGAAATATGAAATGAATCATGCAAGAACAAATATCTGGACTAGAAGAAAAATGAATTGAATCTTGTAAAACAACAAAAGAGTCTGCAACTCAGAGATTTCCTTATCGTTCAAGTTCCTAAGGAAGTGAAAATTCCAGGATACAAAAGAAAGAGAAAACAAATAGAATTCAATTATAGGAGCATCATGCAAAGAAGAGAGATCATACCCGATCACATCTTAAGAACATAAAATTAACCCTTTATGATGAAGGCAACCTAAAAAAAAATTTTGTGAGGGAGAAAAGATGATTAAATACAATGAGATGATGATTATATATCCTCCTAAACATGGAATCTAAAAGAAAACACTGCCAAACAGTAAGCCTTGAAGGCTAAAAAATGTAACAAAGCATCCCAATCTCCCTGCATATATGACATAGATACTCCATTCTGATTTTAAAAAAAAGTCATGGATGAAGCACCAAAGAGAGGCCATAAACACAACCATCCCTCATATCCTAAGTCAGAGCAAAAGACAACCTTGGAAAATGTGGGCATTTTGTTCCGACCAGATACACCAAAGAACAGCATATAGCGCACACACTGCCAAAAAGTTTTTGCCTCCTTATGCCAGAACCTGAGAATTGTAACATCCCGATTTTTCGTGTTTTCTAAGGACGATAAACTCAATTAATGAGTTTGTATTTTTATCTGTGTTTTAGAAAATGATTTTGGGAAAACTAAAATCATAGTCTTGTTTCATAAAATCGTAGGAGCCTTCGGTTAAGTTTTGGGTCGAAAACTCAAACAAAAACCGATCTACGTTTTTCAGATGATAGTGTTTTCTACTATCATGACCTAATCTGGACTAACGGACGAAACCATTAGTCTTAGAATTTGATCTTCTATCTTTTTCCTAAAATGTGTCCTGACGTCCAAAATATAAATAATATTTTATATTCGGGCCGATAATCGATCGAGAAGACGATTCGAGCTGTCTTAGGGTTTTTCGAGACTCACGATCAGATGTTTTTCATACCAACTTTGTGTCAAGTTATTTGAGGAAGTCATACCAGTGTAGGGATGATTCCAAATATCGGAATGTGAATTGACCAAATTGCCCTTGGTTAATTTTATTACCAATTTACCTTTCCTATTATTAAACTAATAATATTAATAAATTGAAAATTGAATTATCTTCGGAAGAAGATATGCGATGTAAGATGTTGAGATTTTCAATCAGCTGGAGGAAGAACCCGTCATTCTTCTTTTTTGATAAAAGAAGAACCCGTCATTATTACATTCCATTTTATTTACAAATGTTTACAATGACAGCAAGGAAGTTTGTATGATGACCTCCTGCAAACTATTCAATTCCCGAACAAGTCACTGCTAGCTCACTCCTAGTAACTTATTACTTTCTCTCTTGAGTAGAAGGCAATTCAATACAACAACAATCATATTCTTTTCCCACTAGACGGGGTTAGTTATATGAATGAAATGACGCCACTTTGTCATGTCAGAAACCAAATCTTTAGATAGGCCATCTAGATCTAAATCCTTTCTAATGGCTTCATGAGTTTTTCTTGGTCTTCCTCTCCTATATCTATAATTATTAGGCTATCCTTCATCTCATAAAATCTTCTAACTGGGACTTCTATTAGTCTTTTTCTCACATGTTCAAACCATCTTAGGTGTGATTCTATCATCTTTCCTCAATAGATGCCAGTCCTACTTTCTCTCTGTTACATTTATTCTTGATCTTATCTGCCACACTTATCTTATACTCTTGTTGGCACTAGTCTTATGTTTGTATGGTGAATAGAAGGCAATGTTGATATAAATATTGGGAATGATGTTAAGAGGATTCTTAAAAAGAGAAAGATAATTTACAATAGAGTCTCTTAGATTTGGAACCCTTAATGTTATGACCATGATAGATAGAGAAATGAGTTTTTTATTGATGTGCCCAATCCAATCGGGGCAAGAGGCATCATGCTCCTTGATCTAAGGTTATCATTAAGTGGTTTGTGGTTTGTATTTTAATTTTGGGCTTGGCCCAACATGTGGCTTCACCTAAAAAGCCCACAGTCTGATCGATAAGCAATTTTCAAGGAGATTATGTGCAGTAGATGGACAACAATTGAGGATGCCAAAACTGTTTAAAGATGCATAATAATTGATAGTCTACAGACCCGAAGCAAGGCTATAGATCATGGGTTAGTTTTCGGTGGAGTTTGCATACATTTTCTTCTCTTGATAGACCTATTATTTTTCGCTAGACTTATTTTAATGTTAAAATGAATATGCATTGCATTCATAGGCATAAACACTAGTATATTTAAACACATAATGAATAAGGAAAATAGAACTTCTTAAGCATGTTTTTTGTGTAGGTGCTAATGCAGAAGAGGAGTGGGACTTGTGAATTTGGAAGATACTTTTGCAATAGGTCTAAGGAATTTGAGAATGGTTATTGGCCCCTTGGCTTAAACAATATCATAAAACTTGTAATTCTTATGATGTTGTTTACGCTAAGGAGCCTGTAAGCTTTCTAAAATTCATCAGAACTATTAAGAAATTATTTTCATAATTCACGAGTCCTGACATATCTTCTTTTCAGTGCCTACACAAGGGATATGCTGAGAACCTCTATCTTCCCCATTCAATATTTGTTTTTAAATATGGAAATGCTTATACTTATTAATGCAATGCATTTGTTTACAATAAATTAAAATTCATTCCAATAAAAAGTCTATGATTCTGGTAAAAAAACAATAGATCTATCAAGTGAAGAAAATATAAACAATCCTCATCCACAAGTAATCCATGATCTATACCTTTGCATATGGTCTGAAGTCTATAGATGGTGAAGCATCTTTCGTTATAAAGACCGACACATAACCTGCTTCCTTTTGAAGAGAGTATCACATCCATTGTCTCTGTAGATGTGAAGCTCTTACTAATCTGTAAGGCCAAGACATGCGATTTATCATAGATAGCCATGGCGAAAAATTGCCAGATCTACCATAACAAGACTAGATCTGAGAAATTTAGAGTCAAATTCTTCAGATCTATCTAAGGATCAAATATCTAAAAAATATGTATATATTCATTCGAAAAAATTTTGAAAGTAAAAAGCAGGAAAGAATACCACAAAGAGGAGAGAACACTAGGGCCGACTTAGGGAATGCAATGCATACTAACCTGATGTATTTATATACAAGGCCAATGGAAATATATGGCAAGTACTTTAATTCTTAGATTTTGTTGAAGAGATAAATATTAATTACTCAGTATCAAATTCTTACTTGGTGAATGCAATGCATACTAACCCGATATATGTATATATACAAGACCAACGAAATTATCATGTGTAACTTTTGAAGTAATTATTATGATAGTCAAATTTTTTAATGACATGTCATTTGACTGTGTATAATTTAATGACAGTATAAAAACTTTTATACTGACAATGTATCAAAATTAAATCCATCTTAGCTACTCAAGAAAAGTTAATATCTGCTTTCTTAGCTTTTTGCTTTTATTTGTCTGCTGCCTTTTCTTTTTATTTTTTTGTGATCCTGTGCTTGCATCTTGTTTCTGTAGGTTTGAGACTGTATACCTCGAGGATGACCTTCGAGTTGTAAAGGATATCAGGGGAGACTATTTAGTTGTTGACCGTGCTTCCTACAGCTGGAAGGAATGAGTGGAATCTTCATTGTCGTTGTCTGTTCATATCCATTAACGATTGCTTCTAACTCAACTGCCTATATGGTTTTAATTCTTTTTGCGTGCTTTGTTAGTTTCTAGCAAGATCGTATGATTCTTGGCATTTGAAGTATGAGTTGGTTAATCTACAATATTTTCGTTTAAACATGCTCATACAAATATGATGTAAACTTACATTGTTGTCTGTTTGCTGAATGTATGTATGACAAAGAAGATTCTGAATTGCTTGCACTTTGTACCATTATTGTTCTTCTGTTCGCACACATGGATGCTGACCATGCAATCAACCTCTTTGTTATTCTCAAGACACATGTCAAACCAGGAGCTCATTATTGTAGAAAATTGTAAATTGTAAATTACTAATTAAATGTAAGGATATGAAAATATATGTTGTTACTAATAGAGATATAATAAAGCTATTTATGTGCCTTCCCCTAACAACAAAAGCTTTTTGGAGAGTTGATTCATGACATAGTATTAAAGCATCTATGGTCGAGTGGTCAGGAGTTCGGTTGTTGCCATCCCTATTCTTTCAAAAGTTGAATTTCAGCACCTGGTACGTATGGACTTTTGCATTATCTACACGTCAAGCCCAAAGGATTCTTACGTGAGGAGGGCATGTTAAGGGTTATAATAAAGCCACTCATGTGCCCTCACCTAACAAGTTAAGTTTTTTGAAGTGTTGGTTTATGACTGTTACATCTGAGGAAAGACCAAAAAAAATTATATATTTGACATCTTTTTAACAGGAGCATGGAAGAGGGTGTTGGAAATGGCTAAGTTGTTTTTTTTATTAAAAATTGAGTACTCAACTAATTAAGTTTTTCAAAGTTAATTTGTTTACATCTAGGTTCACAATTCATGTATCTTTATATTTTTCACCTAGAATATAATACTTTGAAGGTTAGCTTAATTGAGTCAAGTCTAGAACTATCTAAATAGCCTATAAATATGTAGTTTGCTGTAGTTAATGAGCAAGTCAACCAAAGTAATTCAGATTAAGTTCGTAAGTCTCCTTTCCATACTTTTCTCTTGTCTACATCTTTTGGTTTTGCTTTTTTGTGATTTTTTTCTAAACATTTGGGTTGTGGATCTAGGGCTGGTATGACTTAGTTTACACTATTGTTTTCAGAGGGGTGGGATTATGAGTCATCAGAAGAAAAATTTAAAAGTTTCTCTTTTCAACCAATGCTGATGTTGCAAACCGTCATCATCTTGTGATCTTAGTTCGTCTTGCACGTTTTTTATGGATCTACCAGTTTCAATTAAATGAATCTTCTCTTGACTTTGCATTTGCTGGCTTCTGCGTAGATATTCTATTTTCATCTAAGCATTAGCACTATAATTTCATAGAATACTCTTATGGAAGCTTCTTTATATATTACTCCTTTTCAGAAATGAGAGAAAGATTCATGTTAGAATATTTGATCTTATCTTATTTTAGAGAACATCTTATCTTATGATAAAAGTATCTTGAATTATCTCATAGAATTAGGTTCTTATCACGTAGTTATTATCATAATTAGTTTATTTATTCAATTAGGATTAGAAGTCTTGTATCCTTATAAATAGGGGTTAGTGCTTAAGCTTTTTGAATAATTAGATCATAATCAATGATTAATCATAATCATATTTTGGAGTCTTCATTCTTTTTCTTGCCTTTCTCTATCTAAACCCATAACTTCAACATGGTATCATAGCGGTATCATCCTTCGTGACTTGTCCTATCATTATTCCGCTGCCGAGTCCCCAAAAGTTTGGGACTATTCCAATAATTGTATTCATAATTCTTTTTCTTTTCATCAGTGCAACAAAAAAAAATTGGTTAAGCATTGATAATTGTTTCTTGCTTCTGTCCATGGTGGTGGTTAATCGTTTGTCAAAAATTGGCATTAATATTTGGAAGCCTATAGAGCTCAATTTGGAGCGACTTTTGACTAATGTACATGCTAGCGAGTCAGCTCATTTCACATATAAATTCATATTTTTTTGCCAATGTTCATTCTGGCAAGATGTTTTTGCTTTCATTGATATTTAGAGGCCTATAGAGCCTAATTTGGAGCGACTTTTGATTGATGTGTATGCTAGCGAGTCAGTTCATTTCACATATAAATTCATATTTTTTGCCGATGTTCATTCTGGCAAGATTCATTTGCTTTTGGAATGAGTCTATGGAGACGCAAGAACGAGATCGACGAGGCCTAAAAGAAGGTCGAAGACTTCTCAGATCTATGAACTTTGGCCGTTACCCAATATCATTCTGGTTTTCTTTGAAGTTGTGACAACTTTAATTCAATCTTCAATTGTTATAAGCGCTAACTTGTTATCGTTTATGTTTGACTAGCTTGCCTGCTGTTCGTGAAGTCAGCAATGGTTTCTTCAGTTGGTTGCTCGGTGGTTTGTTCTTGGGCACAAACTTTATTGGCTGGTTATTAAATTTTCTCTTTCAAGGGTATATTTGTAACAAGTTTAAAGCTTTAGTAAGCTTTAGCTTGAGGGAGAGTGTTAGAATATTTGATCTTATCTTATCTTAGAGTACATCTTCTCTTATGATAAGAGTATCTTGAATTATCTCATAGGATTAGGTTCTTATCACGTAGTTATTATCATAATTGGTTTCTTTATTCAATTAGGATTAGAAGTCTTATATCCCTATAAATAGGGGTTACTACTTAAGCTTTTTTGAACAACCAGATCATAATCAATGATTAATCACAATCATATTTTGGAATCTTCATTCTTTTTCTTCTCTTTCTCTATCTAAACCCATAACTTCAACAATTCACTTCTATGCTCCTCTCCTTATGTTATCTCTTTCTTCCTTCTACTTGTAAGTTTAGGTTCTTGACCTTGTAAATCATATTTTATTTTCTATTCCCAAATTGCTAATTACAGAAGCTGGGATGTTTTGGATTCGCAATGATACCAAAGGGTAGTTGGTAATAGAAATTACTCTGTTTTATGAAAAAAAAATATTAATTGCACTTTTCGTCCCTTAACTTTTTCAAATGTGTCATTTTTGTCCTTCAGAAATTTAATTGCACATTTGATCCTCTAATTTGTTAAATTGTGCAAAATCAGTCTTTTTTAGGCTATTCAGACATAGTCCTTTTTAGGCTGTTTAGTTTGATTTTCACAATTTAACAAATCAGAGGACTAATGTACATTTAAATATTTTGATGGATCAAAATCGCACATTTAAAAAAATTGAAGGATAAAAAGTACAATTAAGCCTAAAAAAAAAACATGGTAGGATAATTACAGACCGCTAAAATCAATATTTCTGTTAAGATCAGTTTTTGTAATCAATACGTCTATTATGTTCTGTTGTTTTATATGAGCCATGTCTTGATAGGGTCTCTAAGTATGGTATTATTAGTGGTTCCATAATATCCAGAACTTCCAGGAGTTTTCATCTGTAACATGATGAAAGATTGGAAGTGTCTCAAGAGAATGAGAGACTATGGCTGGAATTGCGTGAATAATCAGTCTACAAGGTGTATATTTATGCTATGTACAGGATCAATTATTATAGGAATAACTAACTCTTAAATAGATGTTTTTAACTTAGGTTTATTGATTCTAACCTATGAAGCACGGACACCTCTGCCTTTGGCAGTGTCCGAGTGTCGGACACGCGTTTGACACTGATAATGACACTTGCATAACTTGTACAACATATGTTTTACACTCCTTGTCAGGTGTGAGGTGTCCAATTAAAAAATTATTTTTGGGGTCCAACACAGCTCTAATACTGGCTGGACACCTAACCGACACTTCTATGTTGCTAGACACCTAAAAGGACACTGCTGAATTTTTAAAAAAAATTTAAAAAGTGTAGTTTTTTGCTTTCATATTGATAGCTTAAAGGTGAAAAATATAATTTATCTTTTATATTTTTTTTTGTAAAGAAACAAAGTGCTCAAATTGTATAATGATGTCTCTTATCATGTTTTGTGAGACTCATTATCATAGAAAAATATAATACAATAATGCTTACCAAGTTATTTTGAGATGATGAATATATAAATCTTGATTTTAATTTAGATATTTTATAATGATATTCATATTTAATATTATTTGATTTGACAAAAAAAAAAAATATGGTGTCGCGGTGTCTTATATATTGGATATTACTGGTGTCGGAGTGTCATTGTATGTGTCAGTGCTTAATAGATTCTAACACAGATGTTTCTAGGTTCTAGGTATTGCTTTATAAATTTGGTAGCTAAATACAGTGGCTGGTTTGATGCTTTCTTCAGCTGGTAGTGGCAGAGGCTCTAGAAGACAGCAGTTTAAAACATTAGATGATCAGGGTCCAGTAGGCATTTGGCAGGAGAAAGTTGATCAAATTTCTTTAGGGGTTTTTACCAACTTAGCGTAATTTGATTGAAAAAAATACAAAAATAGCATAAATTTTATAAAAATAACATCATTAACGTAAATCGTAACGGAGAAATATGACTTATATATCAAAGTCATACATCTAACATACGACTTTACTTTATATTGTTTAAATTAAAAAAAATCCTAATTATACTGAAGTCGTGGATACAACCTACGATTAACTCACTTTTTTTTTGTAAAGGTTGCACAAGTCGTAGGTCTCAACTACGACTCCAACATTTTTAATTTCATGGAAGTCGTAGTCCCCATGTACGACTTTCTCAAAAAAAAATTAAAAAAACAGAAGTTGTATTTTATCTCTACGACTTCTGTGTAATTAAGATTTTTTTTAATTTAAACAATATAAAACAAAGTCGTGTGTTAGATATACGATTTTGATGTGTAAGTCGTACATCTCTATCACGACTTATCCCAATCACGTTATTTTTATAAAATTTACACTACTTCCGTATTTCTGCAACCAAATTACACCAATTTGGTAAAAATCCCTTCTTTAGGTGTTACAGATTTTATTGAGTAACAGGATGGAAAAGGATTAATTGTTATAAGAAGGCCATTGGGGAGTTAGAGGGTCACAAAATATCTGAACAGTACTTACAGTTGAAAAGGAGAGTCAGAAAAGTATTAGAAGGAGAGAGAGAAGATAAATGGGGTTCGGGGTGGGGAACCCGTGCCTTGCAAACCCATTACATGCTCAAATTCTCATCACCTCAATCTCTAACTTTTGTTCCCTTAGATATATGGAAATACATGCTATAGAGAAAACAAACACTTACTTATAACACAGGGCTTGTCAGCCACTCCTCCGCATGTGGAAATGTTGTTACCCTCATCGTCCTTAGTTGCCTAATAGATTTGTTCTACTTATCGAATATGTTCCTTGAATTGTATTTTTATTTTGTCCAACACTTAATTTTTCTTGTTGAAATAATTATTTTCTCTTCCGGGTTTGTTGTAGTACCCTATGCTAGATTGGCACTACTAGGGATGCATTTTTTTCTTAAATTCCACTTTGTTTTAATTATTAACTTCTTTCTTGTATATGTATATATGCTTATAGTGTGTACACTGCGTGTTGTACCGGTTGAGCTAAATTTTTTGGCATGGCGGAACTGCCATTCAGAATTTATTACACTCAAAATCAACAGCATAGTTTTCAGCAGCTGCCGTTTTGATTTTTTGTTTATTATTGTTTGAAATTTCAAACACTTATTATTAGAATTGAATGGTTATTAATTTGACTCCTCATTCGTCAATTTCGTTTTCGTTACATATAGCATTACTACAAAATCAATTATTTGCATTTTCTATTTATCTTTTCTGAAGATTACTCACATTCTTAAGGTCCGTCTGTGTTTTAAATCTTGCAATTGACTATATGTAATATGTCAATACTTCCTGAATGAGGAATAATTCCGGTTTGGGCTGTAATGATAATTTGATTAATTTCTAGATTGTCGATGTTCTTTATATATATTTAATTACCTATGTAACATCTCTAGTAAGGGTGCATAAGGAGATGCCCATATAGACCTAAACCTGAATTCTGGACCTCCACCTCCTCTTCCTTGGGTTCTCCTATGCTCCCTAATCTCCAATTTGTTGACAAAGGCAATTCAGTACGGGGAGAGGTGAAAGCAAGTGGAACGTATATCCTCCCTTCTAGGACAGGTCAGAAACAATTTTTGTTATAAGGTACTACTAATCTTGAAATCTGTAAATAATTATATTCATTACATACTATTAAAATGGGGCAGTGGCTTCATGATTCGTAAGGGGGAGATTGTGGTGAAGACACACTCTCTTACTAGGTCGCATAATATTCCTTTTTTTTTTTTTTTCTTTTCTTTTCTTTTTGGTGAACCAAGGATGTCTTGTGATTCACAATAATAGACTAATCTCTTTTGAGGTAGGATTTGTTTGATTCAAATGAGGGGAGGGGAGGGATTTTAAGTAATTATTGTGTTTGGTTGAGAGGAGGGAAGGAAAGAGATTTTAATAGAGGGGAGGGAAAGTAACACTATTTGTGTTTGGTTCACAATGGGAGGGGAGAGATTTTAAAATTAACTTACTTTTATATCCTTATAATTTTAGATTTTAAAATACATGAGTAGAGATATTTTAGTCATCTATTCCAAATGTTTTAAATCCCCTTACCTCCCTTCCAAATCCCTCCACTTTTGGAAGGGAGTTAAAATTGGATGAGGAGGGATTTTGCTCCCCTCCATTCACCTCCTAAAAAATGAATCAAACAACAAATATTTAAAAAAATCCTTCCTCTTCCCTTCCATTCCCCTCCAACCAAACACTATAATAGAGAGATCATAAAAGTGAGTACAGTCTCTTCCAACAAATTTTTTTCCATATATATGATAAAAATCGAACGTCTGACAATATACTTAAGCAATCCAACTATCTACCAACTATGTCGGATCTTATTTCCTTCTTCCCGGCGTTTTGGCTTTTATGATTTTTCGGTGATTTTATACTTTTTCTTTGGATATTGTAATTGTAATATATCTTTTTTTTTTTTTTTTCTGAAGTAATTTTGTATGTTGGCATTGGAAGTGCCTATCGAAAGTACGACTTAGGCCTATGAAAAAAATCTTGCATATCGTCTTTTTTCTTGTATTTTAATGTTTGATTTGATTTCACTGGGTGATTAGGGACAAAATTATGGTAGTTGACTCAATGGATTTGGGGTCAGGGTGATGTTGGAAGTCCCATTCTGTCCCCCACCCTAGCGCTAGAAAAAGGGAACAAAACTGCATCAGCTAGGGGGAAAATGTCAAAGTGGTGCTTGAAGAAGTATTAGCACACCGATTAAGGTGTGGATTATGTTGTGATTAAGCACTAAATGAGCGTGCAAATATTAGCCCCAATAGTTGGGACCATCACGTGTGGGTGGGGTGGGCTTTTGCTATTATATGGGATGGGCAAACTATTTGTCCATCATTATGGCGATACTAACTTTTTGGCAACCCTTTACTGCTGCTCCTTTTGCTTTTTCTAATTGTCATGTGGGAACCTCATTACTGTTCGTAGTCACATGCTTCCTTTAAGGTTTTATGCCTTTATGTTTAAAATCTTATATAAACGTGATATTTATTTAACAATTTTCATTTATAAATTTTGTCAAATTATTTTGACCGTGGTCCATGGTCATGTAAATATTAAATTATTATTCCCTCCAATCCATATTATAAGTAAAAAAAATTCAAATTTTTTGATCCAATATATAAACAAATTTTAACTACTTTCATCCTATTTAATGACGTTATTTCTAACATATCTTTCATTTAATATCAATTTTGTGTTTCCAATAACTCAATGTGAGATGTATTTGATAAAAATTGAAGTTTTCTATGAAGATTACTTTGGGTAATACACTTAATTTTTTAACAACATTAAATGAAATTAATCAACTTCCTTAATATATATATTCCATTTAAATTTTACTTATAATAGAGGCCGAAATATTATTTTATAATTATTTAGATTTGAAAGTGATAAAAATTTATCAATTTAAAAATATTGTTTACAATTTGTGATCATTGATTTAATTTTGTGTTTATATTAAAAATGTTTTACAAATAAAATACAACGGTAACAAGTGTTTTTCTTCGAGGTGAGGTCGGTTACATTTATTAAACACTTGTTTTTTTTTTTTGACAAATATTGAACACTTGTTATAAACCACACATTCTACCAAATTAACCAAATATTAGACAGTTTATTCTTTTTAGAGTTTGGTGAAATTTTTTCACATTATCAATCAATCATAAATATTTTTATGTATTACTTTTAGGGAGTGTGATAATAGTAAAACATTTTTAATGATGTGATAATTTATAAATGATTAACAGTGTAAAAATCTTTACACCGATATTACATACTAATTAAATCCTTCTTTTTAGTGGTTTCACTTGACATTTGGTCTCTACCTGGACCTGAAGAAAGAAATAGGATCACTTCTTAGGACTCGTTATGAATGATATTGATCTAGTTCATGGTCTTTTAGAAGTAGAAGGCGCTCTGATAGGATCCTCGCAGACAGAAAAAGATTGTAGATTTTTCTTAGTCATCATCAACTTCTAGTTATTGAGTTATCTTCCATTTGATCAACTCATATTACTACGCTTCTATTGGTGTTTTTTTTTTGACACAACCAAATTAGCTTAGGCGAGATTCTAACACCCTTTTCTTAATACATGCTATCTTTACTTATTCTTTTAATACATTCGTTGTACTTAAAACTCATCTATTGCAAAATCCTCATTCTTGATATTGTATTGTCTAAGTAGTAAGATTTTTCTTTAAGATTGAAAGACACCTTTTAACTACTAACACCTTAAGCATGTCCCATTTCATCCTCCTAGCTTGAAGTGAATCCTGTTTCTCTGACACTTCATGTGATAGATCCATACAAATATCTGAAAATAAAAGTTATAAAGAAATACACTATTATGTTTTATAATAAAAAATTTATATTAAAACTATAGTAAGAATATTTATTGATGTGTTGATGTTAAAATTGTAATATTTTCAGATTATGAGTGTCTAAAAAATGGTGTACAATTATGAGTGTATCAAATAATATCTCCTCCGTTACTTACATAGTGAAATTTGGTCTGGTTTCTTCATCGTACCTTTTTGACTTGCTGGAATCCATTTAAAAAAAGATATGATTAAATATGCATTCTAGTATATTCAACAAATATGTGAACAGAGGGACCATAACAAAGTGGATTGAATGTAAGATCTTTAGCCACTCTGGGATTTATTCTTTATTAAGGTTGGCAAAAGGTCCATAGAATTTAAAATTTGCTTATAATTTGTAAATTACTTTTGCATGTTTGATAGAATCTAAGTTAGAGATATTCTATGATGCATTAATAACCAAAACCACTGGAGTAGCTTCACTTGTCCCATCAGTACCCAAAGCTTTCTTTATGATCATCATTGTTGTTCCTCCCCTCCTATCTGAGACACTCCATATTCACAGTGACTCAGTGGATTATGGTTGATCACTTTTTTATTGTGAACTTCTATTAACACTGCCAACAGTATTTTTCAATTCTGTACATGAAATCTGGCTAAGATTCAGACCTCATCTTCCACTTCCATTTTAGAATAAATACCCAATTTGATCCCTAAAATTATAGGATCATATCAACTTAATTCATTATATTATCAATATTACAAAATGACCATTGGAATTGCAGAAAGTTAATCAGATTCATCCCTCCGTTGGTATTTGCATGGACTATAATGATATCGAGTTGATAATGTCAGGGATACATTTGAAACTAAATGAATAATGTCAGGGATGCATTTACTAACCGATCCAAATGGAGGGACGAACCTGATTAACATTTTGCAATTCCAAGAATCATTTTGAAATATTGATAATATGAAGGATTAAGTTGATATGATCCTATAATTTTAGGGATCAAATTAAGTATTTACTCTCTCTTTTCCCTTCAACCTCAAAATCCCATGGCCCCCACCCAATTCCGCTGGCGCTGGGTGAGTCTCACATGTTATGGGCCCAGGGCTGATAATAAAATTGCAAGGGGAAACATACTTTGTTTAGAAGCCAAATTTGGTGGTCACTTTTATCAAGAAAAAATTGTATTCATTAGGGTCCCCCACCTATCCTACAAACCTCGAATTTGTAATGGTGCTGTGTGTACGGCATCAAATACCCCTTTTAAGGTGCAAGCAGATTTGTTGGCTGCTGGGCTTGTGGGCACATTATGGACACTGAAAGAAAGTTGTGTAGCAGTGGATGAAGCCAGAAAGGAAAAGTACCCTTCTATAGGGACTTCCATGGGCCATGCAAGGCATCGAATGATTTCTTGTGGGATTGCGTTCTTTCACAGCCTTGCCTTGATGGCCTCATTTTTAAAGAGGTTGCAAATTTTCAAGGTGACAGAAAGTGATGCCTTTCCAGTTCCACCTTCAAGAAAGGAAGGGTGGGGTTGGGGTTAGTTTGGCGCTTTGCTATTGCTATGATGCCAAGCTATGTCCCCTAGTTCGGATCAGGACAAGGTTGTTGCTTCTACTTTTGGAGATAACTTGGTATGAACTATGATGCTTTAAAATGGTTGAAGAATTTTATTGGAAAAATGTTTGAGATTAAAAAAAATTATTTTTTAGAGATTTTTAAATAAAACAAAAATTAATATTTGTTTATTTACGATTATAAAAATCACTTTACTTGAAGAAAAATTAATTTTTTTTTGAGAAACTACTCAAAATAGTTTTATATCTTTCTCAAATTAATGATTTTTTTTCTTTCAGATTTTAATTTTTTCAAAAGTAGAAATAAATATATATATACAATCCTTAAGAGTGATTATTTTTTAAAATAATTGATTTTTCGAAAAAATATCTTTACCAAACAGGCCTTAAAACTCTTTAATAATGGAAATTTGTTAGAAGCATTAATTTTGAAGGGAGAGAAAAAATAGAGAGGAAGGAAATTTTTTTTATTTTTTGTTTGGCTGAAGAAAACAATAAAAAAAAACTAAAAAGAAAAAAAAATCAATAAACATTTTATTCAATTCACATTTTGAAATTTTCTCTCCTTCCTCCCTTTCTTTCCTATCATCCAAAGAAAGGGTCTAATAGTACTCAAAATAATAACTCATATATAAATCAATAGTGGAAAATTTATCAGGGAAGATTATAAGAATTGTATTACCATATTGGGTACGTAAATCAATTTACAATGTGGGGTTGGCATTTTAAAAATTTAATTACAATAAATCTCTTTTTTTTTTTTAAAAGCCTAAATTTTTTTTTGAAAAGCATTACAATAAATCTCTTATGTGTGTGTATTCGTAAAATTTAAATTTATAATTTTTTAAATTACTCTATGCAAATGTCTTTTTTTTTAATCTTTGTCAGGATAATTGTGTTTTCCTAAATTTCAAATTGAATCATCTCCTCCAGAATGCCGGTAATTTTTAATTATTTATCTATTTTTAGATACCGTTTGAAGGTCCTTGTAATGACACTGGGTGAATCACTTTGAGGGTAGATATTGCATTGGGAATGTTGTTGTTCTTCATTGTGATTGATCATAGTTCCATGATTTCTGCATGTGAAGAGTTGAATTTTATGTTAGTGCCTTGCTATTTTGAGCCTATTGTTGTATGGTGGTTGAGCCTATTGAATTCTTCCTTGTTGGTTTTGGTGTCTGGTTGTTGGTGTTGTCTGAATATCTGCTTGTTGTATAGTGTTATCATTTCTGCTTGAGCCTATTGAATTTTGAGTTGATTCTCAAAGGAGTTAATGGTGGTTACTTGCTGTCTTTGTATACTATGCATCATGTCCGATCCATACCCATTTTTCATGTTCTTCTCACATTCTATGAAAAATGGTGTATGTATATACTTGTTGTCTTTTAAGGGGAAGTAGTTGTTTAGTTGTATGTCTGTATATAGAAGTTGAATTACCTTCCATTGCTATGTTTTACAAATGAATGAGCAATTCCTATTTGTTTCATACTAATGTGTGTCGGTGCTTCGTCGAAGCTTCATCACCTTCCACCACTGTTGGCCACCCCATTATCGCTAGAGGTAGGCCACCATTTCTCTTTTAACTAGGATATTCCAAAGAATAAACTTGGATATTTCAATTAGATATTAAATTCTGAATTTTTGATTCTTGACTGATATACATGTGTTGGTTGTGTGCTGAACAAATATGAGTATGCATGCTAAACAAATATCTCGTGTTTGACATTCAATATTATTGAGCATGTGTACTTTAACCATTTGGTGGTCGCTTAATCGGTCGCAAAATGATTTAAGGATCGAATTTCCATATTCAGCAATCAAATTTTCATATTTAGTGATTTATTAAGCGTGATCGCTAAATTCGATTGCTAAAATACCTTTATTGTTGTAGTGAGTGTTGTTGCAACATCTCTTTTAATAAAGTGATAACTCCTCTACCATAATAGAGCCCAACGTTCCTCAACATTTATTATCTACCTAGAACGTCTTTTTGGCATTAATGGAGATTCAAAGTTTTTGAATTAAAGAACTCACTACCTGAAGAATGTCTCTAATGGATTGAAGTGACTAAAGACTCTAGATAGAAGACATTGAGGAACTGCAAAGAGTGAGAGAACTGATATTCAAGAACAAGCATTTACTCTGCGTATTCTCTTTTATTCTTTCATTCTTCTCAATCATTCTTTAATATTCTGTTAGAGAAGTTAATATGCAGTCTTTCCTACTCTTTATATTTATTTCACTCTTCTGAGTGTTTACAAAAGACTTGTAGTTTGTGATCCAAACATTTTTCATTCACATTGATTGCTGAGTGTTAGAGCCCGAAGAGGCTAGTGAGAAAATAATACTTGTTGTAAAGTTGAGCTTGGACAGGCTAGGTGTGCAAATAATCCTTGCCTATAACCTGGTCAGTTATAGTAGAAAATCTTGATGAAGCCAAGGACTGGACTTAGCCCACGTTGTTAAAGGTTAAACCAGGATAGATCTCTTTAGTGATATTCTCTTCCCTTACCTTTTAATTATTGGTTGTTTATATAACTTGTTTCTAACAAGGGGTTAATCGTCATGTTCAAACAAGCTTCTGTTTTGGAAAAAAGGTTTTCTAACATCGATCTCTAAAACACTTATCTTTGACATGTTCTGAAAACTTTGCATTTTGTAGCTTCTGCCTCCTGTTGAAAAAGGTTTCTATTTTTCTAAAATGTTTAGGTAAGCACAATTCAACTTTTTTCTCGTGCTTCATGATGCAACAAAAAGAACTTGATATTGCAACAGGTCTTACAGGTCCTTCCGCCGCATCTGCAGCTATTGCAGCAGCCCACACCTTCGCAGCAACCCATTAAGCAGTAGTAGTACCTAATAGATGACCATTCCTCCGACTATGAAGAGTAGTGGCCATTCTTAGGATTTATTATATGTTGTGTACATGTGGAACCTTTTAATTTGTTTTTTAATTGGATTTATTTGTTTACATTTATTTTTATATTATAATTTATATTATTACATTAATTATAGAATATTTTTAAATTAAAATAATAATAATAATAATAATAAATAAATATTGTGCTTACCGATGGCTAAGTCACCAGTAATGTAATCAAATATTACTAACGACCTTGTCGTCGGTAAAATGATCTGATTTTACCGATGGCTTGATCGTTCATAATGGAATCACATACTACCGAAGGTTCGACCATCAATAATTAGGTAATTAAGTAACACATCACCGTAGTAACAACGATTGCTTACTGTCTGCTCTCTCGGTGATCTAATCTTCGGTACTACCGATGACTTTATGTTTGTCCATCGATAACATTTACTAACAAGTGAATTACTGAAAGCTATAAGTCGTCGGTAAGTGCCAATTATCGAGGGCTTTTGGTCATTATCGACGGCGTGAAAGTTCTAGTAGTGGTAAAAATATCCAATAATAAATGTTACTATAAGAATGCTCAAATTAAATATCCCAATAACAAACGTTTTTTAACAAAGAAAACCTCTGCAATGCAAGGACTTCGGTTTTGTTCTTCTCAGTTTGGTTTTGTTTGTATTCACTCCATGTAACGAGGGGAAATTGAATTACAAGATGTTAGAAGTTTCACACACGACATCGTTTGGCTGCAATTTTGGAGGGAATTAGGATTCAGGTTAACCTTAAATTTTCATCCATTAGGGATTAGTTAGTGTTTTTGGTTAATTACGGAATTAGGAACAATCCATGACATGTCAACTACCAATTTGGTGCCAACACTACGCCAGATTCGAAGTTTATTAACATATACTTAATAGTTGTTTCAGGAGAAAGTGCTCTTAAAAAATGTGCGGTAGTATTTAATAACACTATCCTGAGGAAACGCTATTAACATATAAACCTTTAGTAGTGTTTCACCTAGTAAACGTCATCTTTAACCCATACCCTAATTTGAAAAAAGCGCTCTTTACCCTATACCCTATTAATGGCGCTTAATCGGGGAAGCGCTATCATAATAGACGCTTTTAATAGCGTTTAATAGGACAAACGCTATGGAGGTGGTAACTATCATAGCGCTTGAATGAGGAAACATTACCAAGCCCTCATATTAAAACTATACTTTCTAGGCGACCAACTCCCTGCCCGTAGTCGTTGGGCGTTGGCACAGTTTAGTACAATAAATGTTTTGCACAAAAAACCTGATATTCAACCTTCAAAGCATAGAAAATTGTTCGTAATCAATTATGCCTTAAAAGCTATTGAACAAACGCACCTAAACCTTAGCCAATTTCTCCTATAAATAACCTTCCTTTGTCTTTTTATCCCACACTACAAATTTTATAATCTCTCCTTGTGTATTCTTCTATGTGTTTTTATTGTTCCAGAAGAGGCTGACACTCTCATATCTTCTTGTCGTGTGTTATAACTAATGTCCAGAAGAAAGCCTAAATGTCTCTCCCTTATGTGGGCAATAAAGTGCCCGCATGAAACGAGTGGCGCAATGGGAGGCGTTGGCGACCCAGAACAGAATGGTGAGCCTTTCAAGCAACAAATTTTTCTTTTGGCCTGATAGACGACAAAAAGATATGTGTATACCCTCATAAACAACAGTTCTTTCTCTAAGAGCTGTGTTAGCCTCTTTAAGAGCTTCGACAATATCATGACAGACTATGAGGAGTATATTATTGGAGGTATGGAAGGCTGCTTGAAGACAACACTTGATTCTTTCTCCAAGAAGGCGCCCAAGGAATGAAAAGGGAAGGGACATGTGATATATTGAAGGGAGTCAACAATCTACAATAACTGAAGTGTCTTCTTTATCTCTTTAAACTTCATTCCATGTATATTGTAGCAAATATTAGTTTAAGAATACCTTGCATCAACATGCTGCTGAAAAGAATACCCAATAATATTATATTCAATTTTTTATTGTTACTGTAAACTCAATAATATTGTATTCATTGACAAAAAAAGTAATAATATTGTATTCAATTTTTTATTGCGGGTTTAAATAACACTTGTTCTAGGAAGCGCTATTAAACGGTCATTCATTAATTGTTGAGAAAGTGCTGTTAAATAACGAATATAATAGTGCTTGTTTGAAGAAGTTCTATCGTTTACCTATTTTTTAAAATTGAATCCTTTATCTATGACTACACTTTCACACTTCAAACTTCAACTTACTACTTATGCTTCCTTGTTAATTTAAGATATCATTGTTCTCTCGCGTTTACTTTGAAGTTAGTCATGCAATTGTTGTTGCTTATATTTGGTTCTTGTCATTTTCTTATAGCTAAATGATAAATAGTTTTAAATTCTAACTTAAAATTTCGAAGTTAGTCATACACATTTCAAAACTTGTAGATATTGAGAGTTAAAGTTAATTAAATAGTGAGGAGAACATATATAGAACAACAGAAAATGCATTGATAATATAGTACTTCATTGATAATAATTAAAAGTTGTTTATACAAATAGTCCTCGCTCCCCTCTTCTCCTCTTTGCCAGATGATATTCCAACCTTTCCCTGTCCTGAGTAGTTAGCTTGAGCGTGGGGTAGGTCTCTCTGTACTCACCCTTTCTTTTTGACTGAATCTCATCCAGGTCAGATTCAGATGGAGACAGTGGAGAGGCAGGCTCTAGATACGTAGATTCTGAAGAAGAATCTACCATGGAAGAAGTCGGTTTAATACCCCTGCCTCTGAGGAAGGTAGTGTCAAGGAATTTAGGCCATATTGACGATGCTTCATGTCATTAGGCTGCATGAGATCTTAAGATCTTAACAAAGAGCATTCCATATGGGATGCTTCCATCATTCCTGCAAAGACGATATTTTAGATATTCCACGATGAGGAATGGAAGGTTGATTATGGAGTAGGTGAGGAGATGATAGACCACAATCATTTCAGACTTTAACAGTCTAAGGGAGTACAAGCTTTCACTCTTTGTGAGGGGAAGAATGAAATGGCAACAACACTCCAGCAAGAATCTAGCCTTGTTGGTCAGTCGAGAGGTCTCATTCTTCTTCAGACCAGCGTTGTCCCGAAACAGTCTCTGGTATACCTTTTTCAAAGAAAGGCTTGGGTTTTCCAATACCCAATCAAGACTTCTAAAATTCTTCAAACCCTTGTTTGGAGGTCTCGTTATTTGAGCAAAAAGAGCCTGTGTGATGGTCACTGGTACACCGCCACTTATGTGCCTAGTGATAGATCTGTCGGCGTTGATATCAACATTTGACCAAAACTCCTTGATTTCTAAAATAGGGATGGATCTATGGAGATTGAAGTAATCAGTCCATCCTTGAAAAGCAATCTTTGTAGTCATGTCATAATCATCATGTTTAAGCTCTTCAAGATTAATTCTCCTCATTGTAATGGGATGAAATTTGGGAGTCATTTGGGTTTCGGAGAGTGAAAGGTTATTCGAAGAGTGAAATGTAGGTTTCAAAGAGTGAAAGGTTTCTGAGTGTGGAATGGTTTCATAGTATGAAATGGTTCTATTTATACACCCGATTGGATGTGCAGTTAATGGAGAAGACTTCCAGTCGTGCAGTTAATGGAGAAGACGTGCAGTCGTGCATTTTCATATAGAAGTTACAACGTTGGTGGAGAAGATGAAGAGATCACATGCGCAATTGTGCTCTGTCACTTGGTATCATTCCCGCTAAAAATTTTCCTATCAAGATATAATAGCGCTTCTCCAGAGATGTGTGTTAAAACCAAAACAATAATGACTAATGGCCCCTAAAAGTTTTAATGATTAACACAATTATTATATGTTTACTGAATTCACTCGAAGTCAAGTTTATGCTAATCCATAAGGTCAAAAGACCTTTATATGTTTCTGACTTCAGACAGTTCTCCAAAATCAAAATTTCATCTAGCTCTTAAAGGACAAAAAGCTCACTGCAATATCTTCGTCCAAAGAAACTTCATGGTTCATCTAAATAATCTTTTGGACTACAGTGGTAAAGGTTTACGTACCAAACATGATCATATAGTATTGTGCGTCCAATTATCTATATTGTGCGCCCAATTGTCGACACTACTTGTGCGTCCAATTGCTTATACATATTGTGCGTCTAATTATCTATATTGTGCGTCCAATTGTCTACACTACTTATGCGTCCAACTGTCTATATAAATTATGCGTCTAACTTTTTATATATACCTGTGCGTCCACTAACTTCATTTTTGCAGATGACGTGGCTCTCTTTTTGAAAAGTCTTAATTAGTTATAAGAAAAATATCTTTTTCACATAAGACAAAAGAAAGTACGAATGTCTTACAAAGCAAACCACGTAGATCAAAGAATCATATAGAGCAAAACGTTTGTCGGCCATAAAAGCATAATCAGTCTGCTACAATTCAAGCTGCAACTACCTCCTCATTCTGAAAGGACAATTACACAACGGAGAACAACTGACGAATGATGTGCCTAAGGAATATTTGAATGTGTCTAAACGGAAAAGTTTTCCACTATTTTGAAATCAGAAGGTCAGACAAAACTATAAGAAGACCCTCTTCTGAAGAAGCAAAAGAGAGAACACACGAGCAAGAAAATATTCAAGAGAGAATTCATTGTGAAAACAAAAAGCCTCAAAGCTTTCACTCTCTAGAAATTTGATCTGTAAACCTTCTCATTCTTTCATTGTAAAGTTGAAAATAGATTGTTAAAGAGCTGTTGTAACATCCCAATTTTCGTTACACGTGTGTTAATATATGTTTACATGTTGTCTTATATTCTTAGTTTAATGTTGGATGTTTAAGCAGTTGATTTGGGTGACTTAGCCTTGAAAAGGAGGCATATGCTGTCAAACCAGATTATAATCGATTATGAGAAATAGTAAAAGAAGTCAGAATACTCATAATCGATTATGGTAATCGATTATGAATAATAGCGAAATAAGTCAGAACAGACGTAATCGATTATGAATTTAGAAAAACAAGTCAGAGAAGACAATAATCGATTATGGGTATCCGAGAACGATGATTGTCAAGTCAGAACAGCCATAATCGATTACCATAATCGATTATGACTGCGTTTTCTGCAGAAACGGGTTTTAAATCCTTATTTTGGTCCGTTTCATCTTAAACCTTTTTATAATCCTTTAAGCACGAAATAAACCCTAGTTAGCAGCCTCTAAACCTCTGTAAACCTCCTTCCTTAATCTCTTGGGATTCCCTCTTATTCCTTTTGAGATTCGTTAAAAACGTAAACCGTTTTACCCTTTCTTGTTGGAGAATCGCTGTAGCTGATACGAAACCTTTGTGCAGCCGTTCTTATTTGTTCTAGTTTGAGTCTTCTAGTTGTGATCAAGGTAAGATAACCAACCCTATAGTTCGTTCTTTTTCCTTTAAATTCTATTGGATTAAGAATTGAATCTATTCCTTTTGTTATGTTGTATTGTGATCAAGCGTTTGAGCCCTGAGACGGAGCCAAGAACGAATCTCGCACTCTTTTCTTCCTCGGATTTCGTTTTGTCATACCAGGTATGGGGGGAGAAGGTCGATATGAATATAGGTGTAGGGGTAGAGTAGGATGAAGGGTTAACCCATGACCCTAATAATATGTTGATGTATGATGTATGATTTTTGAGGTATTATCTAGGTATTCATGTATGTCTAGGGATGTTGTTAATTGACTATATGTGATATTCTTGATTCCGATGATTATTGAATGTCATTTATCACTGTTATGGCCTGATTATGTGTGCTGATTGCATGTTTCATGTTGATGATGATGAACTTGAAATAGACAGATGCAAACACTAGAAGGGGGGTTGAATGGTGTTTGACAAATATATGCGGAATTTAGAAACTTTTTCGCAAGCACAGACGGGTTGTAATAGACGAGTAAACACAGACAGGTCAATCAGACTGATAACTGGTCTGAAGGTTTTCACAGAAAACACACAATCATGCAAGATAAGAAAGTTTTTGATAAACACAATTATAAACCCCTTTAGTTAGATGATAGTTAAGACAAATAATCAAACTAAAGAGTTAAGGGAAAGAGAGATCACTCAGCAGGTTTTATCCTGGTTCACCCCTTAACAATGAGGCTACGTCCAGTCCTTGGCAGCACCAAGTTTTCTCACTATAACTGATTTAGGTTACAGGACAGACAAGTATTATTTTCACACCTAGCCTCTTCAGGCTCCAGACGAGTATTGTTTTCACACCTAGCCTCTCCAGGCTCCAGACAAGTATTGTTTGCACACTTAGCCTCTTCGGGCTCAGACAAGTATTGTTTTCACACTTAGCCTCTTCAGGCTCAGACGGGTTTGTTTGAGAGAAGTTGTATAAAGATTACAATTTGCAAGTCTTTCACAAGCACTCAGACGAGTGTATTAAATGTGAAGTTCTAAAAGACTGCGTATTAACTTCAAATGATTGAAGAATAAATAATGAAAGAATGAAGATATAAATGCACGGAGTAATTGCTCTTTGATTGCTTTGATCGTTCTCTTGTGTCTGTGGAATCTTCAAAGTCTTCTTCATTAAATAGGCTTCAAAATTTTAAAGCCGTTGGACACAAAGTCTGAAGTCTTTGGCTTCTTGCAGATCTTCAATAAATGCAATAGAGTCGTTCTGATCAGCCATTAAAGCATAGGGAACTTCGCTTGTTCTCTTTCATCAGAGTGATACAGACTTCTGATATACCTTTGGTCTCAGCAGGTCTATATTCGTGCTTTTTGTTTGCAGAGGGAAGACTTTCCCTTTTGGTGTAAGATGCAGTTGTGTTCAGGCAAAGCACTTTGTTGAAGTTCTTTATCAGGGTCGAGACAGCTTTCATCCAATGTATTTTTTAACGTTAGTCTTTAGACGGATGAGTAGCTTCATTAGACGGGTTGACTCTTTAACAGCGAGATGACGTTTGTTGCAAAGTCTTTTAGACGGGTGAGTCCTCCTTTGATCAAACGCTTGAAGACTTCATTAGACGAGTGAACTTCTCTTAGTTCAGACGAGTGAACCTTAGCTAGTTCAGACGAGTGAACTTATCTTAGTTCAGACGAGTGAACTTTAGTTAGTTCAGACGCGTGAACTTAAGTTAGTTCAGACGGGTGAACTTATCTAAGTTCAGACGAGTGAACAGTTCATATAGACGCTTAATGTTTTATTCTGCACACTAAGTAGACGAGTTAAATACCACAGACGGGTTCATTTAAATCATTGAATAACTGTTTTAATCTCATCAAAACTAAGGTAAATGCACATCAGACATTTGGAGACTCAACAGAACTATGATGGATGGCTACGTTGTTTAAGCCTTGAAAGTAGACGTTAAATTAATCTTAAGTCATAGATTAAGTTATAGGTCCATTAGAATTCATAATAAATGGAGTTAATATGAGAGGTGAGGATGATAGCCAAGGATTTTTAGTTCAAACATATAGATGTTGAGCTGTGAGTGTTAAAAATATTCAAGGTTAGAAATACACTTAAAACTAGGTATGACAGCTGTAACAGGGGTTATAATCGATTAATACGTAGTAATAATCGATCATCAGTTTAGCAATAATCGACTACCAGGTTGTTAGCATTGAACATAATGGGAAATAGTTGATTATTGGATATGAGTGAAACCACATGATCTTGCATATTTAAATAAAGGAAGTAAGTGAAGCACATGATAATCTAAGGAATATATTTGAGGATAATAATGAAATTAAGATGAGAACATTAATGAGAATAATAGTAAGAAAAATAGAGATAAAAGCTCAGTTAACTCAGATAATACTTAATAAAGATAAAGATGCTAGTAGTAATGATGTGTTACTATTAGTGATGTTGATAAAGACGGTAACGATGGGTTATCGTCAGATGATGATTGTGATCATCATTAATGGTCAAGGTTATTAATCATTGTGAATGATTACGATGAAGGATGGTTGGACATGTGATTGCATGTTTGTTCGACATTGCATGCATCATTGCATAGAAGATGTTGATGGGTGGAAAGCAAACGATGAATCGCGACGGTGAAGGCCACGATGGGTGTTATCCCGGCCTTAAGGGTAGAGTCGGGTAAGAAGGTTCCACATGGCATGGACTTGCAACCCGTAGCCGGAGCGTTCTATTGACAACCTGACTACCCTGACTAGCCACTGTACGTTTTCAGGATTAGTGAGAGTATCTGTGGCTATCATCTGGTATGGTGATGCATCCCTGTTGGTTAAACAGATATGTACTCCTAGTCGTTTTTCCAGAGTTAAAGTTAATGGATCCACATGTGCATGGAGTAGTGACGTTGCATAGCATTGCACGCATTCGTTAACATGACATATTATGTTTATATGATTGTGTGTTGTATGCTCATCTTAGTAACTACTCTGCTACCGTTTATATTCATATATATATGACTTCTCACTCCCTACTTTTGTTGTTCTATGCGTGTACCTTGTTTATGTAGAGGAGGGTGAGCCAGCTGCTGAGGAGTGATCCCGAGGAGATCGCTGCTCGTAGTTAGGTTGTTAGTTGGTTTTTAGTTTTTATCCGATGTATTATCGGTATCTTGTATACCAGCTCTGATATGTGACATCGGGTTTCGGGTTTAGTTATTTCCACAGTTAATGTATTTTAAATGTTTAAAACATATTTGGTTTACACAGTTACTTATCTTGGATAATGTGATGTTTGCTACTCCTTAAACAAGTTTTTATTTTAACATGTTTTTGAATTAAAGTCTTGCATGACCTTTTATATTAATTATCATGTATGGGGTAGTGGGTGTCACAGCTGCATCGTGTAATACTCTCACTGTAGTGAGTTTGTAAAAAGCTCAGAAAACCCCTCTCAAATCTTAGGATTTGTTGAGCCTGAAGAGGCTTATCTGTAAAAGAATACTTGTAGCCTGGAGAGGTGTAGAATACTTGGAATTGTAGTCGTGGAGAGACTTGGAAACAACTTGTGAAAAGTGCTAAGAGTTTTAGTGGAAAAAACTTCTCAGGGAAATGACTGGACGTTGTTCTTTGATTTGAAAGAGTGAACCAGGATATATTTTTGTGTGAATCTCCCTATCCTTATCTTGTTAAATTTTATTTATTACTAACTTGGGGATTGATAACCAAGTATCTTAAACGCTTGTAATCGTTTTGGTGTGTTCTTTCATCTTGCTTGTCTTAAACGTTTTTTTGAAAAAGGTTTTCGAAAATCGGTTAAGATACACGATTCAACCCCTTTCTTGTGTTTCCCTGTTTCACTTTCAGTTGGTATCAGAGCTCAGTCTCTGGGTTGAGCATTTAGCCGTGCTTGAGGAAAAGATCCAAATCTCGATGGCAGGACAAGAGATGCCCAGTGGGAGTCAACCTGTTCTTGAAGGTACCTCCTTTACTATACCGCCATTTTTTAATGGCACTCACTACCTCTACTGGAAAGAAAGATTCAAAGGATTCATCTTAAGTACCAGCTCTGCGCTCTGGCCATTAATCATGGACAGTCCTCACTTCGTCAACAATCCATATAGCACTGAGAAAGATGAATCTCAGTGGACTGATGATGAGAGAAGAAGGATGGAGCAGAACTACAAAGCTAGATATACTCTGATGTGTGCTCTTAGTCCAGACGAGTTCCAAAAGATTCATGCATGTGAATCAGTAAAACAAATCTGGGATACTCTATCCAATGTTCATGAAGGAACACCCAAAGTAAAGGACTCAAAGATCATTATTCTTATGAGTCAATATGAAATGTTCACAATGGAAAATGGAGAAACCATCATTGATATGATAGGTCGTTTCCAAACTATTATCAACAATCTCAAGTCTCTTGAAAAGGTCTATACCACAAAAGGAATGGAGTTTACATAAGGAATGGAGACCACTCATCACTGCAATCACGCAAGCCAAGGATTTGTCAACCTTGACCTTAGATGATATTGTGGGAACTCTTCAATTTCAGGAGCAGGAGCTTAACCATGACAACCCTACAAAGAAAGGCAAGACTATTGCCTTAAGGAGTCAAAAATCCAGCAGCTCGAAAGATCACAAAGCTAATGATTCCAACGATGAAAATGATCAAGATGAAGAAGAAGAATCTGATGATGAGCTGTCTCTCATATCAAAGAAACTTGAACGTATTCTGAAAAAGAAAAACATGAGAAGAAGACCATTTACGAAGAAAAACGTCAAAGACCATGGTGAAACCAAGGATAAAAATCCAATGGTTTGCTATGAGTGCAAGAAACCAAGTCACTTCAAGGTTGAGTGCCGTCAGCTGAAAGATAAGAAAAAGTTCTTCAAAAAGAAAAGAAAGAATCTCATGGCAACATGGGAAGATCTTGACTCCTCTGAAGAAGAGGAAAACGAAGAAGAGGCAAACCTATGTCTCTGGTATGAAAATCATCTTTCTGGAGATTCTTCTGAAGAAGAGGAACAACCTACCTCTTCAATCATCTCGTATCCTGAGTATGAGTCATTAAGAGAATTCAGTAACCTCTCTATAAACAGACCACCTATGTTCTATATAAATGGTGACTATGCCATGTGGAGAGAACTATTCATTAGATTCAACTTGGAACAAAATGTTGATGACCTATGGAGAGCTTACACCGATGATAACTTTTGTCCCACTACTGTTATCAATGGTGAACGCATAGTTAAACCAAGAGCTGAATGTTCTGAAGAAGAAGAAAGAAGTGTGAGAATCAATGCCAGAGCTGTCTATACTCTTACATGTGCCTTAGACGCAAAAACTGTCAACATGGTGATGTATTGTGATATTGCTAAAAGAGTGCTTGACATGCTAGATGCCCTTTTTATGAGAAGGAGACCTGCTCGTTCTGAAGGACCACCTATTTATCAATCATCAGAATCAGAATATGAAGCTTGGAAAGAAAACTTCATATCCTTTGTAGTAACCCAAGGATCAGAGGAACAGTGGAAAACTCCCACTGACGAAACCTTCTGTCCCATCATCATCATCAATGGAGACTACACGATGAAACCTCTAGATCTCTGCACCTTTGAGGAAATAAGAAGAGTTGATCTTGACTGTGAGGCAAGTGCCTTCCTGTTTCGGAGAATACACAGAGCAAGAAGAGATGCCCTGGCTGAAGAGACAACTGCTTAGGGAATGATGAACCTAATGGATATTCTTGAGAGATCTCCACCTGCATCCCCAACAGCAGATATGTGTCTCATGGCAAGTATTTACTCTGAGACAGAAATAGAAGAAGATGAGATAAATATATATGACTATTCTACAGATGCATATGAAAAGCTATTAAATGAATCATGCTCTATTTATTCTGAATATAAAGCTCTTAAAAGAAAATTTGCCAAACTCAATAAAGACTTTGACAAAGTCAAAATTGAGAAGGGAGAACTAAGAGATGAGATAATCAGCCTAACTAAAATCTCAAGCTCCAAGTCTAGTACATCCTGTGAAATTGAGAAACTTGAGCATCAAGTGACTTACTTAACTGATAGTCTATCTAAATTCATTGATGGATCTAAGAATCTTAATATAATTCTTAGATATAGATCTCCGTATGATAAATCTGGCATTGGATATAAAAAAGAAAATCCAAAAATTTCTGAGACAAAAACAGTAATATATTGTTCTATTTGTGGTAAAAATGGACACTCTGCAGCCATATGCTTACACAAAAGAAAAGCTAGAACTTATAAGTTACCTGCAACTAACCAAAAAGGACCCAAGTCTATCTGGGTACATAAAAGTAAAATAATCTCTGTTGCAGACTTGCTTGACAACAGAAAGAAAACACCAATCATGGTACTTGGACAGTGGATGCTCACGACACATGACGGGAGAAAAGTCTATGTTCCTAGACCTAAAGCCAAAGTCTGAAGGATCAATTGTTTTCGGTGGCAATCAAACGGGAAAGATTGTAGGTATTGGTAAGACTGGTAAGAATAACTCTCCCTCTATAAATAATATGCTGTTAGTTGAAGGATTAAAACACAATCTGCTTAGCATAAGTCAATTGTGTGACAGCGGGTTTGTAGTGTCTTTCAACAAAGATAAATGTATAGTCAAATATGCTGATGAGTCCACTCTATTTACTGGTAAGAGGCAAAACAATGTATACAAAATTGACTTTGAGGACCTCTCTAATCAAAATGTATCATGTCTAATGTCTGTGAATGATGAGCAATGGATTTGACACAAGAAACTTGGTCATGCAAGCCTGAGATTAATCTCAAAGCTACAAAAGCATAACCTCGTAAGAGGATTACCAAAGCTGGCCTATAAATCGGATGCTCTCTGTGATGCCTGTCAAAAGAGGAAACAAGTTAAAAATTCTTTTAATTCAAAGAATATTGTTTCAACATCCAGACCTTTAAAATTGCTACATTTAGATTTGTTTGGTCCAACAAGGACTGCCTCCCTAAGTGGAAAGAAATATGGACTTGTCATTATTGATGATTATTCTAGATGGACATGGGTAATGTTCCTAGCTCACTAAGACGAGTCTTTTGAGGTATTCTCAATATTCTGCAAAAGGATTCAGAATGAGAAAGGTATATGTATCAATTCAATCCGAAGTGATCATGGAGGGGAGTTTGAGAATGTAAACTTCCAACTATTCTGTGAAGAATTTTCTTCATAATTTCTCTGCCCCTAGAACACCTCAACAAAATAGGGTCGTTGAGAGAAAGAATAGGTCTCTTTAAGAGATGGCAAGAACATTACTCAATGATAACTCTGTCTCTAAGAACTTTTGGGCTGAGGCTGTTAACACATCATGCTATATTCAAAATAGAGTATACATAAGACCAATACTGAAAAAGACTCCATATGAACTGTGGAAAGGACGAAAACCCAACATATCATAATTTCATACTTTTGGATGTGCCTGCTTTATATTAAACACTAAAGACAATCTAGGAAAATTTGATGCCAAAGTTGATAATGGTATTTTCTTAGGATACTCTGAAGCATCTAAAGCTTTCAGAATTTCTAATTGTAGATCATTAATTGTCAAAGAATCTATTCATGTTAAATTTGATGACAAGAAGCCTGATAAGATATTATCAGAGCTGGACGAATCTTTTACAGATCTTGATCTGAATGATCATCGTCCAACCAACAATGGAAAGGAAATCTTCAAAGAAGTCAAAGCTGTTGATCACAACCCTCCTTTGTCAAGTGATAGCCAAAAAAACTTGGCAATTCAAAGTTTACCATCATGAAGATCAAATTCTTGGTCAACCCAGTGACAAAGTAAGAACAAGGTCAACCTTCAGAAATCAAGCTGATTCATCTTTCATATATGAGTTAGAACCAAAAACTGTGGATGAAGCTCTCTTGGACGATGGATGGATCTTGGCTATGCAAGAAGAACTCAATCAGTTCGAGAGAAATAATGTTTGGACCTTAGTTCAAGAACCTAAAGATAAATCCATTATTAGAATAAAGTGGGTATTTAGAAATAAGATGGATGAAAATGGAAAGGTTGTGAGAAACAAAGCAAGGTTAGTAGCACAAGGTTATTCTCAAGAAGAAGGTATTGATTACACAGAAACCTTCGCTCCTGTTGCTAGAATAGAAGCTATACATATCTTACTATCTTTTGCTGCTCATCATAACATAACCTTATATCAAATGGATGTTAAAAGTGCTTTTCTAAATGGATTAATTAACGAAGAAGTCTACGTAATGCAACCCCCTGGGTTTGAAGATCATTCCTATCCTGAGTATGTATATAAGCTTCAGAAAGCTTTATATGGACTCAAACAAGCTCCTAGAGCTTGGTATGAGAAACTCAGCTCCTTCCTCATGAAAAATGGCTTTAGTATGGGAAAGGTTGACACTACTTTGTTTAAGAAAACTAATAAAGATAATGTTATAATAATCCAAATATATGTTGATGACATTATTTTTGGATCTACTAATGATTCTCTTTGTAAGGAATTTTCTGATCTTATGACAAAAGAATTCGAAATGAGCATGATGGGAGAGCTCAAATTCTTTCTGGGTCTGCAAGTTAGACAAACCTCAAAGGGTGTGTACATTCACCAGACCAAGTACACTAAAGATCTCTTAAAGAAATTTCAAATGGATGATAGCAAGCCAATGAGTATACCTATGCACCCAACGTCCATTCTGACCAAAGACAACAAAGATAAAAAGGTAGATCAAAAGGTTTACAGAGGTATGATCGGATCTCTCCTATATCTCACTGCGTCCAAACCAGATATAATGTTTAGTGTATGTCTTTGTGCACGTTTTCAAGCTGATCCATGTGAAAATCATTTAACTACTGTCAAAAGAATTTTTAGATATCTAAAAGGTACTTCTAATCTGGGTTTGTTTTATGAGAAAACAAATGAGTACAGATTAATGGGATATTGTGATGCTGACTATGCTGGAGATAGAATTACACGAAAAAGTACAAGTGGTGGCTGTCATTATCTTGGAACTAATCTCATCTCATGGTCCATTAAAAGACAAAGTACTATAGCCTTATCAACTGCTGAAGCTGAATATATCTCTGGGGCTAGTTGTTGCTCACAGCTTTTATGGATTAAACACCAACTGGAAGATTACAACATCCATGAAAGTAAAATTCCAATTTATTGTGATAATACTGCTGCAATTAATTTATCAAAAAATCCTATATTGCATTCAAGGGCTAAGCATATAGAAATCAAACATCACTTTATCAGAGATTACATTCAAAAAGGTGTGTTTGATGTAAAATTTGTTGATACTGACCATCAGTCGGTAGATATCTTCCCAAAACCTTTTGCAGAGGATACATTTTCTTTCATAAGAAAACAACTCAACATGCTCTATGTTGAATGACCTTGAGTCCAATAAACGCTTGTGTCTAAGAAAAGCGTGCGTATAAAATGGTTGCGTCCATTTACTGCTTTCTATCAGCTTACGTTATTACTTTGTGATATTTATTATTTGTCATAAATGTTTTTATTTTAAAAACTCTTTATCTGTCCTCCACATAATTTCTATGCTGAGTCAGCACTCTCGGGGTCACGTCAAACGGCGTGCGTCTGGTACTTCACTCTTAATTAGCCCCCACCCCCTCTCGGTAACCGCTAGTCATCATGGTTCTTTAACCACGATTACTTTCTCTGACGTTTCGGTTACTTTACTCTTCTCTATATTAACCTCAACCTGTGAGCTTGAACCTCACTAAACGTCCTTCCTCTCTTACTCTTAACTGTTCATCTTCACTCTCTTCTAAAAAATGGGAAGAAATCTTCGTTCAGCTGGAGAAGGAAGCAGCATTCCTCAAGAGACCATTTTACAGCTAGGCCATCCAACTTGAGAGATTCCAGACAACTGCCAGATCAACATTGAGCACCAGATCGACTTGAATCTGCTAGCCAAATTAGGAGAAGATGTCAGAATCTACATCATTGGAGCTGGATGGTATCACTTCTTCATCAACTATCCAGAAGTCTATCCAAGACTTCTCACTGAGTTTTGGAAGACTGCTCACCTGGAAAAGGAAGGACACATCTCTAGGTATGTCTTAGGGACACAAAAGGTTGATGTCTCCAAAGTGACTATAGCATCTACTATAGGATGTTTATCTCTCGGTGCCACCTTTTTCAAAACTTGGCACAACAAGTTTGGAGGAAAAGACAACGTCTTGAACTTCCTCAAAAATCCCGAAGCTCAGCCAAATGCTCTCTTTCGTGCTGCTATCATGAAAGACGAAGCAAGGATTCTTAATCAGATCTTGAACAAAGCTGTTCTTCATAAAGCTGGGTCTAAAGACTCTATCTTTGAGGTGCATTCTTTTCTGCTTACCCATCTGCTTTATGGTATAAAGGTCAATCTTCCCTCTCTTCTCTTTGATCGGTTAGAAGAAAACTGCATTGATGTCGTTTCTGTTAAAACCATTACGTATGCAATCTTTCTCTCCCGAATCTTTGAAAATCAAGGGATTTGTCGCATGCTAAACAAAGTTTGTCCTAGCATAAGAACCTTCTATCAAACCATAAGTTGCCCTATGTTTGGAAAAGCGAACCTCTCCAAAATGCAACTCAAATCTGTGTTGGCCTTTGAGCAAGCTCAGTCCACTACTGCTCAAGACTCAACGCATGGAAGCTCTTCAAAGCTGACAAAGAAGGAAGAATAAGACTCAAAATGTTGCCAATCCTCCTCGTGTCTCCTCTGATTCGTCCACTCTAGAGAGATTGTTTGAACAATCTCAGGCTAAGTCTCAAAACGTTTTTGAAGAATTTGAGGAAAAGCCGAACTTGGAGTTTGCTTCGATGATAGAAGGTATCGCTTACACCATTCATGGAGAACAGTTCATCAAGCTCAATGGTGTGGATTGAGCAAGCTCAGTCCACTACTGCTCAAAACTCAACGCATGGAAGCTCTTCAAAGCCGACAAAGAAGGAAGAATCAGACTCAAAATGTTGCCGATCCTCCTCGTGTCTCCTCTGATTCGTCCACTCTGGAGAGATTGTTTGAACAATCTCAGGCTAAGTCTCAAAACGTTTTTGAAGAATTTGAGGAAAAGCCGAACCTGGAGTTTGCTTCGATGATAGAAGGTATCGCTTACACCATTCATAAAGAACAGTTCATCAAGCTCAATGGTGTGGTTGTTCCTTTTGTTGAAGAGATTCATGGTCCTTTGCTTAAAGCTAAATTAGGCTCAAAATAGCAGGCTCATGTATCCTCTCAAGCTGGTCTAGAAGCTGGCCCCTCTAAACCTAGATATAGAAAGAGGAAGCTTTTGTTGGACGAACACGACGAAGAAGATGATGAGGATGATGTTCCGATTGCCCTCCTTCTTGCTAAGAAAACTAAGGTATCTCCATCACCCTCAACCTTACCCAACCCTTCTGTTTCTTCTGTACCCTCCACTCCCCCTAAAGAACCATCTTCTGTCTCTCACCCCAATCCTAGCTTGTCTACGTCCATCCCTCCTCCACCTAAACCAATGCGAATCAAAATCGTAGCCCAACGGCCACCTAGACCCAAAATCCTCATCCCAGATTCCTTAACCTCCACTCCCTTTCCACAACAACTTGGTTCCCCACCCTATCTCCACCCTCTATCCCTTCATCACAGGTCCCGGAATTATCTTCTCCTCCTCTTGTTCTTCTGCTTCCATGGTACTCTCATGAAGATGCTACATCTTCAGAGATTCCAATGGATAATTCTCCTGATTCATTGCCTGCACCTGACACCTAAGCAAATGTCTATTGTGCTGAGTCTTCTGGTCAACGATGCAAGCTATGAAGGTGTTGATGTTCCTGATTCACAAGCAGAAGCAAGCTCTGTTTAGCACACTGAACGTCTTGATGCTAATTCCACCTTGTCTGGAAACACTGTGGAACTACATCTTGATGATGAAGATGTCAACTTTTCTGCAGCTGAAAAAGTCCACCCTGCTCAAGCTTCGGCTCCCTCTCTACCTCCTGGTCTTTCTCCTGAAGTTGCTGACTACTTGATAGATAGGATCTCAGCAAGGGTCACTCAAGAGTTAAATCGCAAAATGGATCAGATGTTCTCTTACCTTCATTGCATCTTTCCTGACTTTCCTCCTCCACCTCCTTAGTCTCTTTTCCATTTCGTTTTGCTGACAATGATATGCATCCTCCCTTCGTTCCTTTTGTCTGATGACAAACAGGGGGAGAATATATGAAATGAAATGTGTAAAAGTTGTTTCAAATAGAATTTGAAAGTTTGGAAATAAATGTTCGTATATGTCTTGTTTTTATGCTTTCATAAACCATATGTTCTGAATTATGTCTTCAATATGTAAATGCATAATCTCAGGGGGAGCTTTTATTCATAAGGACATATGAAATACTGTTTATATTGTTTCAAAAACATACTTCATAATAATGTTTGTCATCATAAAAAAGGGGGAGATTGTTAGAACCAAAACAGTAATGGCTAATGACCCCTAAAAGTTTTAATGATTAACAAAATTATTATATGTTTACTGAATTCACTCGAAGTCAAGTTTATGCTAATCCATAAGGTCAAAGACCTTTGTATGTTTCTGATTTCAGACATCTCTCTAAAATCAAAGTTTCATCTAGCTCTTAAAGGACAAAAATCTCACTGCAATATCTTCATCCAAAGAAACTTCATGGTTCGTCCAAATAATCTTTTGGACTACAGTGGTAAAGGTTTACGTACAAAGCATGATCATATAGTATTGTGCGTCCAATTGTCGACACTACTTGTGTGTCCAACTGCTTATACATATTGTGCGTCCAATTATCTATATTGTGCATCCAACTGTCTACACTACTTGTGCGTCCAACTTTTTATATATACCTATGCGTCCACTAACTCCATTTTTGCAGATGACATGGCTCTCTTTTTGAAAAGTCTTAATTGGTTATAAGAAAAATGTCTTTTTCACATAAGACAAAAGAAGGTACGAACGTCGTACAAAGCAAATCACCTAGAGCAAAGAATCACGTAGAGCAAAAGGCTTGTCGGCCATAAAAGCATAATCAGTCTGCTACAATTCAAGCTGCTACTACCTCCTCATTCTGAAAGGACAATTACACATCGGAGAACAACTAACGAATGATGTGCCTAACGGATATTTGAATGTGTCTAAACGGAAAAGTTTCCATCTATTTTGAAATCAGAAGACAAAACTATAAGAAGACCCTCTTCTGAAGAAGCAAAAGAGAGAACACACGAGCAAGAAAATATTCAAGAGAGAATTCATTGTGAAAACAAAAAGCCTCAAAGCTTTCACTCTTTATAAATTTGATCTGTAAACCTTTTCATTCTTTCATTGTAAAGTTGAAAACAGATTGTTAAAGAGCTGTATCGTGTAATACTCTCACTGTAGTGAGTTTGTAAAAAACTCAGAAAAACCCCTCTCAAATCTTAGGATTTGTTGAGCCTGAAGAGGCTTGTCAGTAAAAGAACACTTGTAGCCTGGAGAGGTGTAGAATACTTGTAGTTGTAGTCGTGGAGAGATTTGGAAACAACTTGTGAAAAGTGCTAAAAGTTTTAGTGGAAAAACCTTCTCAAGGAAGGGACTGGACATAGCTCTTTGATTTGAAAGAGTGAACTAGGATATATCTTTGTGTGAATCTCTCTATCCCTATCTTGTTAAGTTTTATTTATTATTAACTTGGGGATTGAAAATAAAGTATCTTAAACGCTCGTAATCATTTTGGTGTGTTCTTTCATCTCGCCTGGCTTAAACGTTTGCTTGAAAAAGGTTTTCGAAAATCGGTTAAGAAACACAATTCAACCCCCTTCTTTTGTTTCCTTGTTTCACTTTCAATGTGTTGTTAAATTTATACATTTCTAATAGCGTTTTCTACACAAAGCATTGTTAAAGTTATGGTCTTGACTATTAAAGGTCTGTGTCCACTATTTCAAACCCGTGCGGGCTCTCAAGCTCTCCCTCTCCCTCTCCCTCTCCCTCTCCCTCTCTATGACCCTTTCTCGCTCTCAAACTCCCACCCTCGCCCTCTCGCTTTCACTCTCTCTCTATGACCCTCTCAATCTCTTTAGTCGATTCACCACCGCCACCTAACAACTAACTTTCTCCGTCTTCTATGGTAAGTCTCTTCAGCATTGTCATTTGAAATACTTAGTGCTACTTTAAGTAATTTCATTGTAGTTACTTAGGGTTACTTAGAGTACACAAAATTATGGGAGTTACGTTTAGTACATGTGGTTTCTTGTACTTTTTCGAACATTCCCTCTACTTGAGAAGTTGATATTGGAAGGTTCAACTATAAGTTCTCCTTAGCAATCTATGTGTTTTATTTGGTTAATTTGCATCTTTAACCTTTTACAAAACATGTGTTGGTAATTAATTTTTTTATTCTGTAGGTTGAGTTTGACCAATTTTGAATTGGAAGGCTACTCAATCGATCCACCGAGCATCAAGACATTAGTGAATGTTTGTCATTGTCTTTTCATATATTATTTTGTTTCATTAATGCATAATAGTACTTTCAACATGCAGATTCAGACACATAAGAGAGCGGAACTTGCTTCTAGTTACTAGCTTATTCTGAACTACAACAAGACATTAGTGAAGATTTGTCATTGTCTTTTCAGATATTTTTATATTTCAGTAATGCATAATAATACTTTAAACATGCAGATTCAGATATAGAAAAGTGGAAATTGCATCTTGTTACTAGCTTCTTCTGGATGACTACAAGTCATTAGTGAAGGTTTGTCATAGTCTTTTCAGATCTTTTTTTTTTTTGTTTCATTAATGCATAATAGTACTTTTAACATGGAGGATTGTTTTAATCTTTTGTTTGATAGAGGTATAGTGGCTTTTCTACAATAGGTGTTTGTGGCATTTCTTGATGGATGTAAAAGTCTCAACTTCAGGATGTTGGTGGCAGTTCTATCTTTGGGCTTCTGTTAGTGCAGAAAAGGATGCGAACTGGACTTTGTCAAATTCTGATATATTCATTGGAGTATATGTTTTTGTTTTTGCATTATCATATATGTTTTTCAGAACCAAAGTTTGATTCTGATCAATTTTATTGATTGCATTAGGGGTATGATTGCTGTTGATTGTTGAATGCTAATTTTTGAATGCTGAATGCTGTTTTTTTATATGTTGAATGCTGGAGGCCTACTTTTGAATGTTGAATATTGTTTTTTGATTGATGAATGATGTTTTTTAATGCCGAAAATGCTATTTTTTTTATTGCTGAATGTTGTTTTTTTATATGCTGAATGTTGAAGCTGTTTTGAATGCTCAATGTTGTTTTTAATTGCTGAATGTTGTTTTTGATTGGTGAATGTAGGGGGAATATGCAGACAGCAGTGAAAATACCAATTAAAAAAAAGGTGGCTATTAGAAAACGTTTGTTTTAGAAAACACTATCGTAGTTAAAACTAAGATAACGCTTTAATGAAACCGCGCTATCATTTTTGGGTAACTAAGATAGCACATTTTTAAGTCGGCGCTATCTTTATTATGAACCCACGTCAGCACCGCTTCCTGGATGCGCACTTTAATGAGAATTACTATAACATTTCATTGGACAAACACTATTGTAGTTGAATCTACGACAGAGCTTCGGAAGCGATATTCTTGTTTACAACTTTCAATAGCGCCAACATAGATAGCGTCCGTAAGTGCTATAAAATGTCAAAATTACATGCTATTAAATCCTGAATCTGATATAGTACATCATCAGCTGTTAACGTGCCATGTGTGTCTATTATTTAAGTTTCACTGACACCACTTAATGGAGGGACTAATGTGATGGGTGGTCTGATCTTTAGGGGACTCATATAGGGTTTTTCATCTTTGAGAGATCAATGTGAAGGTTGTCTAATCTTTCAAGGACCCATCTGCATATTTGTTCCTAATTAATTCTTGTGGAAACAATATTCAAGACTTGATTCCTATATACTTGAATGATAGGTACACTCATCCTAGGTGCATTTTAGATGTATCATTACACATTTTGCATGTATCTCCCTTAGGCGATGTCTATCATATTTTTCTAATTTTCTGCATGTGTTCTTTAATTTGTCAAAATTTTAATTTTGCCGCAACAACAACTAAATTTTTTTTTTGGATAAGACAAAAGTAATATTAACAATAGTGTACGAGGGATATCCCAATAGAGAGTTCCACAATTACAACAACCAAGATAATAATACAACCACCACACAATACACAAATGAAAAATACCCGGTCCAAGAGACAAGACCTATGTCCTGTATCATACAAAAGAATCACCAAACCGTACATCCCAAATGACAACAACGGATGAAATATTATCCTATATCACTTAGAAATTTCCGTGCCACTTTAGGGTAGGAAATAATTTACCAGTGTAACAATATGTGTAAACTTATATATGAGTTAAATATTATTTACTTTACAGAGTGTGTTTGGGAAAGCTGAAAAAAATAAATTATGTTGATAATCGATTATATGTATAATCGATTATTGTGACAATCGATTATAATCAGAATCTGTTTTTGTTTGAGTATGTTTGCTGAAAAGCGATTTTAAGATAATCTATTTCGTTCACTACTAGAAATTCATGAATTACTTACAGATTTTCCTGTGGATTTTTTCTAAAGGAATTTCCTGCCAATTTTTCTGTAATTTTTCTAAAAATAAAGTTTTTTCTTGTAGATTCAAATTTGTAGGAAACTTTGACATTTCCTACGAATTTAAATTTTCCCAAGAAAATTTGTAGGAAATTTCCTGCGGATTTTAAAATTTGCAGGAAAAAATTACCCACAAAGGTATTACCTATGAACAAAAATTCATAGTAAACCTATTTCCTAAGAATTTTTGTGTAAAATCCGCAGGTAATCAGAAAATTTCTATTATTGGTTTGGATGGTACAAAAAAATCACTTTTACATAGTAAATTACGAAAAAAGGTATGAAGTTATTTGTATAATTTAATAATATTTGTTTGCAAGTTAGTTTTGTAGGGGTAAATAGGGAAGAAAGTTTTGAGAATGAAAAATAATCAAATCACAATAATCTTAAGTTAAAACAAATTAGATGACATAAAACAGCTTTTTTCCCAAAAAAAAGTTTTTCATAAATTTAAACAAAGTGTCAAACAAGAAAAATTATTTTAAAAACAGCTTTTTTCATCCAAAATAACTGAAATCCAAATAATTCAGCTTTGTCAAACATTTTCTAAGTTAAAATTTACTAATTCGTGGTTATAAACAAAACACACACATAGTTTACTCCTCATCTATATTATTATGTCAAAAACTGAGAATTTATTTGGACAATTATATAATATCATGAGTTACATGCCTTTTTCAAGTTGTTGTCATATCATATATAACAACTCATTATTATAAAAAAAATCACGAAAAGAATAATTACATAAATATTTAATACTTTAATAGTATAAATTGTGCAAGTTACTAGTGACATTCATGCAACTGATATATATACTCACCTAATTGATAACTAATAAGTAGTATTTATGTACCCCAAAAAAAAAAAAAAACTAATAAGTAGTATTTTGAAATTTTATTTCTTAAATTAAAAATGGATTGACACTTATAAAGGATGATGGCAATTAATATAATTTGTATGATTAATGTTTAAAATTAACTCTAGTTAGCCGTCGAAATCCATGATACGTCTCCTTGTGTGGACGTGCAACCAATCTTAATTGACTTGTTCTAAGGTTAGATAGTGAAAAGAATAAATAAAAAACGAAAAAAATAAGAGAAAAGTAGATTCGGATCCAAGTTGGTGTGGTCATGAAAAAGATTGACGCATTTCTTTTAAGGACTTAATAAGAGAGTGATGTGGAGGATGATGGGGCCTTGAAAGCTCGCCATTTTGGAAAATAATTACAGAAAAGTGTACTCCATAATTTCCATGGGATAGTTACAGATTATTTTCTTTGTTCCTACTTTTGACATCTACAGGTCAATTGAATGATGTCAATGTGATGTGAAAATAAAATCATTTCTCATTCTGGAAAATTGTTGGAGGCATTTAAGGAAGGATAATTTATATTTTATAGGACAAAACAAGAATAGTTTATTGTTTTATTTTCTGAGGCAAGTTTAGTTTTATTTTGAGGGTGACACACCATTGCAATTGTACAACAGTTTTGGACTTCGATATAGTAATATGGGGTTCAACAAACACTACAACAACTTTTTCTTTTCTCTTTCTCATCTCAGTTTGAGAGAGAATAGAGGGGCTTATGTTTGTGTTTGTGTCTGGTAAAGAGGTGGTGGTGGTAAAGAATAGGAATCAGAAACTTGTTCTACCTTGGATTTCTTCAGAGAGCTCGATCTTCCAGCAACTTCAGGCTCCTTCCAGTTAGGAGCAATCCCTGTCCTTAGACTTTTGGGAATGAGGGCTAGGAACAGACGCTCCCCGAAGCCTTTGTTGTTCTGTGACTAGCAATCTCAGTCATTACAGTACATGCAAGAATTGTAGTTTAGGGACCAACTTAGAGGAGGCAAGAATTGGAGTATGAGTGTTACCGTAGAGAGTGATGTTGACATTGTCAATACCCACTTCATCTTCCTAGTTTGCCTCATAAGTGGCGCCTTCAATCGCGCATTCAACGACTGTGGCCAACTCTTCCACAGAGATCATAAGATGACCCTCGTTAGCATCTCCACTAATGAAGGAGGGTGCAGATGGTCCTTCGGACAGCCTAGCAGTAGTCCAGAACTGTTATACAAGAGCAGAGTAAACATTTTCCCTCGACTACTCATAATAATAGAGAAAACTAAAGTCAACAAAGGGAAACGCATCCTGGATAATTGAAGAGGGAGAAGTTGTCTCTAACTTAATTTACAGATGCCAATCCTACTCTAGAAATCAAAACTACAAAGATTATAAACTATAAATCCTAAAACTAAGAATAAAAAATGAAAAGAATGTACAGAAGGCAAAGTTTGCCAAAGGAGTCAAAGACATCTCTTAAGTGGCACAGAGGGCCTCTATTTATAACAAAATATGCAGACCGGGCCTTGAATTAGATCTTCTATGCCATCAGCACGGACGTGCTCTTCACTTGGCACGGCCGTGCTCTTCGCTCAGCACGGACGTGCTCTTCACTCAGCACAGCCGTGATCAATTGTGTCAGGGCTTGCTAACTTCATAAAACAACGTTCTAAGGCACGGGCGTGCTCTTCATCTGGCACGGCCGTGCTCTTTGCGATTGGGGCCGTGCCTGCTTCTGTCAGGCCTTGCTTTTCTGAGTCAGCCCTTTCTTCAATGTGGCACGGCCGTGCTCTCGCATGGCACGGCCGTGCTAAGTCCCCAGAGATCAGTTTTGAGTATTTTTGTAAGGCTTTGTTTGGATGAATGGATTTGGAAGGTTGGCACGGGCGTGCTCTCGCATGGCATAGGCGTGCTCTCGCATGGCATGGCCGTGTTAACCTCAGAACTTCAGTATTCTGTCAGTTTAAGCTCTAAAACCTTCTCTTTTCTTCAAAAGTCCATTAAACTATCTCTGAACGTCAATTCTGTCAAAACTTAAGTAAAAGGGTGAAATATAATAACATTTATCTTTAAAAGCATCGAAATTCGACCCAAATACCCTCTATAAAATGCACAGAATTGAGGTTCATCACGAGGTTTGGGTGACTGGCGAACATCTTGATATGCTGGGGATGTGTCGTGACGGTGAGACTTGGTAGTGGGCGATCATCTTGATCTTCTGGGGATGTATCGTCGTGACAGATAGACATCCTGATCTCCTGGGGATGACACAGTCTTCTTGTAGGATCCCTTCCTCTTCAATTGTTGTTCAACTTTAATAGCTTGATGCATCAAGTCTTCAAGCTCCACATAGTGATGCAAATTCACAATGTCTCTAACGTCATAATTCAAGCCATTCAAGAACCTAGCCATGGTTGCCTCCCTTTCTTCAATGATGTTGGCCCAGATGAACGCCATGTCCATTTCCTTGAAGTAGTCATCAACACATTTGCTCCCTTGAACTAGCCTTTGTAACTTGTTGTGAGCTCTCTATGGTAGTGAGAAGGAACATAACGCTTCCTCATCAATGCCTTCATGTCCTCGCAAGTATCAATAGGAAGCTCCCCATTTCTTCTCCTCTTTTTTTGGACTTGGTCCCACCAAATCAATGCATAGTCCTTAAACTCAAGTGATGCTACCTAGTCTCTCTTCTCTTCACTATAATGATGACATGAGAATTAAGATTTGCTCAATCCTCATTTCCCATTCTAAGTAAGCCTTCGGAGCTTTTCTTCCTGGGAAGTTAGGAACCTTCACTGTTGGGACTTTACGTATTTAAAAACCAAAAATGCAGTGGAAAAATTCCCACCAAAAGGATCCTTGCGAATGGTCATGAATCAGGATTAACGTGTTTACCTCTTGTAGCGCAGACCGTTAATAAAAACTTTGTCTATCACGAGCACCGCACGAGCAATGCCTCTATGGTATCCACACGAGCAGGCGTCGTGAGGGTCCAACGTCACGAACAAGAAGCGGCCTCCGTCTCTCAGTGCTAGCTACGAAAATGAGACCTGCAACTCACTATTCACTTTGATGTGCAACTAGGGTGATGTCAAGCATAATGGCACTAAAGAGTGTCTAGAAGATCAAACAAGTTCAATATCCACAATAGTATGAACACATGAAGAACATGTTGAACACTGCATGAAAAAGAGCAAGTAAAATGTAGAAGATGAAAGTAGATCAAATTATCTTCAATTCAAGGTGCTATATAACACTAAAACAACAACAACAACAACTCAAGAATCATCAAGATCAAAGTGGAAAAATTCAGATATTTGAATTGAATTAGAATCACCTCCAAAAACATGAACACTTGAGATTCAGGAGTAAATATCCAATTTGGTCCCTGAAATTGTAGGGTCGTATCAACTTAGTCCCCCACGTTATCAATATTCCAAAATGATCCTTGAAATTGCAAAATGTAGCAAATGCATCCCAGACATTATTCGCCTAGTTTCAAATGTATCCCTGACATTACCAACTTAATATCATTATAGTTCATACAAATACCAACGGAGGGGCGAATCTGATTAACTTTCTGCAATTTTAGGGATCATTTTGGAATATTGATAATGTGGGGGACTAAGTTGATACGACCCTATAATTTCAGGGACCAAATTGAGTATTTACTCAATTCGAGTTTGAGTGAATTATGGCCTCAAACAACAATGTTTGAAGTGGATCAACAAGATAACAACATAGTTGTACTCACAAATTAGATCAACAACAAGATCAATACAAGATTAATGGAACAAATTCAAATCAAATTGAAGAACACAAGAACAAAGGTGGCGCCACTTTTGTTGGCTCCAAAACCGAGGTCACTTGAACAATGTACCAAGCTTGTGATGCTTGGATCAAACACAATTAAAACATGAATAACAATAGGAAATGAATCTAAAGTAATAATTAAACAAGAACTAAGATGAGCACAAGAAGAACTCAAGATCACCACCAAACTCTTGGATCCTGGCTCATGATACCAAATGATGAGAATCCTATTAGGAAACTCATGATATAAGGATCTTCCTTGAGTTGGCTCGCTTGATTGGAATTGAAATTAACAGTTAGAATAGACTAGCCGAATTCAACATAAAGGAATCAAACAAAAATACAAAAGATGGAGTAGAAGATAAGAGATGAAGAAGGCGCCACAATCAAGAACTTCATGGATTGGAGAAGTGATTGATAAGCCAAGTGAGGATCACCATAAAGGAATGAGACCTTTGATAAGATCTAGCTTGATTCTTCAAGAACCAAATAGGAGAAGCAAGCTCTACTCTCACAATTCACAATGAGTGAAATTCAAATTGTATTCAAAAGTGTTGAAATGAGCTTACAAATAGCTATTTATAATGCTAAGGGGTGCCACCCCTTCCCTCCTAAATGTGGCCGCACCACCTACCTTACCCATGCATGGGTTTACACTTTGTTTCAAGCTTCCTAATTACAAGGTCCAATCAAGCCCATTAATGCCTAATTACAATTATTGTGAATTCCTAATTACAATCATTATTTTGGACCAATACTAATAGTCTAGGTTCTTTCATGTTGAGCCTAAGAGCAATTGTCTTGGTCATCTCTTCTTCCATAGCTTCTTGAAGCTTCTTGGTCTTGGATATATCTAGTCATGGGTCCTCCAAGCTTCTTTGGGCCTTCTTCTTTCTTGTCTTTGCTTGAGCTTCCTTGCACTACAAGAAAACCTGCTAATACCGACAGCTTTTTACCGACGACCGTAACGGCGTCGGTAATTCAGGAATTTCTGACGGCCTACGCCGTCGGTAAAAAGCGAAACCAGTTTACCAACTGCTCTAACCGTCGGTAAGTTTACCGAGGACAAGACTGTCGGTACATTCGTCGCTAATTTTGGCACAATTAGGGGCCAAATATTTCCGCTGGATTTCCGACAGTTTAAGCCGTCGGTAATGATACTTCAACTTTACTGACGGCCTAGTTTTTCAAACTTATCGATGGCCTAAGCCGTCGGTAAGTGTCTTTTCGCTTTCACGAGTTAACGGTCATATTTCAAGTTTTCCGATGGCCTAGGCCGTCGGTAAGGGTTCTTCAAACTTATCGACGGCCTAAGCCATCAGTAAGTGTCTTTTCACTTTCCCCAGATAACGGTCACATTTCAAGGTTTCTGATGGCCTAGGCCGTCGGTAAGGATATTTTAACGTTACTGACGGCCAAGGCTGTCGGTAACCGTCGGAAATGTTCACTAACCCGAGGCCCGCGCCTTCTCCCACTCATTTCTCTCCTTCTCCTACGACCAAGCTCCCCCTCCCTCCCCCTCCTCGTCGGGTCTCCTTTCCGCCGTCCTAGCCACTGCCACCACCACCATCTCCCTCTCCACTCCTCTCCTCTCCTCTGTATCAGCCACCACTGAGACCGCCACCATCCACACCACCAGCAACCACCTCGCCTCAACCCCAGCACCACCTCTTTGCGGCCCACCACCACTAACCGCACCACTGTAAGTCCAAACCTCAGAACTCTAAGTCTCTTCACCGCCGCCACCGCAAGACTGCCGCCACCACCACTTCGGCCATGTTCAACCACCGCGAGTCCGCCTTCTCCATTCAACCACCGAGAGTCCGCCTTCTCCATTCAACCACCGAGGGCCCTCCTTCTCTGTTACCTCCCTGTTAGACTTCTCCCTCTCCATTCAACCACATAAGGTGAGTCAATCATTTCAGAATCCCCCATTGGATTTTATTGCTTTTCTTTGCATTACTGTATTGTTGTTGAACATGTATTATGTTGCTGAAATTGTAGTTGCTGAACATGTATTATGTTGTTGAAATTGTAGTTGTCAAACTGTGTATTGCTGGTGAAAGTATATGTTCTATTGTGTAGGGTTTAAATTGAATTGAGGTTTAGGTTGTTTTTTTATTTGTTCTAATTCCTTAATTTTATTTTAAATTATATTCATGACGTTTTAATTAATTTGCATGTTTGTACTGATAGCCTAATAATCTTTTTTTCACTCGTGAATTTTTTAGTATAAATTACATGTTGTATTATAGGTCTCATAAGACTTAAACAATAAAAGATGTCACCCTATAATACTTTTATTTTAGCTTAAGTTAGAAACATCGACCCAAAGGCCTGGCCAAGTAAAATCAAATAAATAAATATAATAAATAATACAATAATATAAATAAAATAAATTAAGATAAACCGATTCCTCTTAACACTTATAACAAGTGTTAAGCCACATAAAACTGGCTGAGTCCGGGCGACGTGCCGAGGACCATGAGCGTCGAATGGAGGCGTCCATGCAACGGATGCTACATTTCGAATATGTTAGAACTAAGTTTAATAATCTGTTTAAATAATTATAATAAATTTATTCATAAGACTTAATGCTTAACAAATTTAAAAAATTAATTATTAAATTAAAATTGGATAATTAATAAATCATAAATAGTAAAATAAAATATTAATGTATACAATATCAAAATCTCTTAACACTTGTATTTGTGTTAAGCCTCATAAGAGTTATAATTAAATAATAAATTATAAAAATAATTAGCTTAAGTTAGAAACCTGGACATGAAAAAAAATGCCTGGACGGTGGTAGCTGAGTCATGACAAATTGCAGATGGTTCGGCAGCGGATAGTGCGATGTGGCGAGACTAATTAATGAATAAATTTAAAATTTAAATAATTAAATAAGGTAGAAATAATAAATAATATTTGAATAATTGAATAAAGAGGTTAAATATTTGAAATTAAATTACAACAATAATTAAATAACAGAATAGGTTAATAAAATAAATAAGTCCGCAACAAGGAATACAATACCAAATTTTCTTAGCACTTAAAATAGGTGTTAAGGCTCATAAGACTTAGAATAATTACTTGTTGATTTGTTTGCAACTTTGATCCGTTCCTATGCACTTTATCCTATGAACTTGACTTTCAAGTACAAAAGGTAAAATTACCTCATAGAGGTTAAAGTTTTATTTTCTGCACGAGTTATTAATACTGGAGCAAAAACTTAGCTTCCCGTTTGAGGTTCAATATTATTGAGCAGACGTGTAATCGCATAGAGGTGCCGCTCATTGTATTGAACCTTGAATTGTCCAAGGAGGACAATTTGGGAAAAACTATTTCTTCACTTATATAATAGTAATATTGCTTATTTCTAATGCTTTATATTTGACGAAATATCGGTCCAATACATTTCCTTTTGTTCTTTAGGTGCAAACTTGACTGCAGTATTGCGGTCAACTATTGTACTTAGAGACCAATGGGAAATGCTGCCGAAATTTCGCCAAATATAAGGCATGTGAATTAGGTAATAACTATTAATACTAGGATCGGGTGTTGAAAAAGTTTCTTCTCGAATGCGATAGAGCCATACCAAATAAAGAAAGTGAATGTGGATATATCTGAGTTGGCATGTTGTCCAAATTTATTGGTTTTGCATTCTTTAACATGCAGAAGATGGATTTTTATCCTTCGAATCGTAATTGAATGTATGATAGGGTATATCCGGGAAGAAGGGGTCTGAAATGATCCTTTCTATATAGGGTTGAAGAATTTGTTGCTTAGGCGAAGCGACAACAACGATTCATCGATGATGGGGGAATTAAATGTTCGTGCCTTAAATGTCAATGTCGACGGATTAAGAGTGATGATGAGGTGAAAACAGACTTGTATAAAGTTGGATTTAAGGACAATTACTAGATTTGTACTGATCATGGTGAAGAAGTGTCAAATGTTGATTTAGGGGTTGATGAGAATTGCACGGGTGGCTCAAGCAGTTGCGCAGATATGGGATATGGGGAACAATTTGCATCAATGCAGGACATGGTGGGTGATGCACTCGGAGTGAATGAGACGCATAATTACGATAACACCGAAGAACTGCCGAATGCGGAAGCACAAAGATTTTTTAATATTTTGATTGAGACAAATAAGCCGTTGTATCAAGGTGCCTCAGACTCTAAATTATCGATGTGCGTTAGACTGTTAGCTTGCAAGTCCAATTGGAATGTTGCAGACTAGTGTTTGGATTATTTTTCCAAAATGCTTTTGGACGTGACGCCTGTAAAAGATGGTTTACCCAAAAATTATTATGATGCGAAGAGGTTAGTATCCAAGTTGGGACTCCAGGCTAAGAGGATTGACTGTTGTGTGAATGGGTGCATGCTTTTTTAGGATAATGAATTCGGCAAAAATGACAGTGCGCTGCTTGAATGCAGATTTTGTCAAGCGTTGAGGTATTGTCCACGCAACACCGGGACAAGTAAGAACAAACCAGTTCCTGTTAAGGCAATGTTCTATCTGCCGATAATTCCAAGGCTACAGAAAATGTTTGCATCAATGCAAACTGCAGGAAAAATGACGTGGCACTATGAGAACAGAAGAAGTTCAGGCGTGTTACGCCATCCTTCTGATGGCAAAGCATGGAAGCACTTTGATCGAGTACATCCAAAGTACATCCAAATTTTGCTGCGGATCCCCGTAATATAAGACTTGGTTTATGCTCTGATGGTTTTACCCCTTATATTCAAGTGTCGGCTACGCCGTATTCTTGTTGGCCAATAATTGTTACCCCATATAATCTTTCTCCTGAAATGTGCATGTCGAAACCTTATATGTTTTTGACTTGTCTCATACCGGGTCCATCGAATCCGAAAGCTGGTATTGATGTTTATTTACAGCCATTGATCGATGATCTGAAGAAGTTGTGGACTGGCGTGGAAACGTATGATATTGCAAGGAAACGAAATTTTACAATGAAGGCAGCTTTGATGTGGACCATTAATGACTTCCCTGCTTATGGTATGTTGTCTGGTTGGGGTACTCATGACAAATTTGCATGTCCGCATTGCATGGAGTATACAAAGGCTTTTACTTTAAAACACGGAGGGAAAAGTTCTTGGTTTCATTCGCATCGTAGGTTCTTACCAAGAGATCATTCATTTAGACGAAACAAGAACACCTTCAAAAAGGAAGAAGTTGAAAGAGATGAGCCCCCGCCTAGGATTACACCAGAACATATTTGGACGAGAGTAATGGAACTGCCCAAAGTCACTGACAATGGTCGTGTGTCCAGATTACCAGGATACGAGGAGGTGCAAAATTGGACGAAAAGAAGTATTTTTTGGCATCTCCCGTATTGGAAAGACAATTTGTTGAGACACAATCTCGATGTCATGCACATAGAGAAGAATTTTTTTGACAACATATTCAACACAGTCATGAATGTGAATGGCAAGACCAAAGATAATGAGAAGGCAAGAATGGACTTAGCTTTGTCCTGTAGGCGACCAGACTTGGAGCTGAAGCGGCATGCTAATGGGAAAATGTTAAAGCCCAAAGCCAATTATAGTTTATTTGCTGAGGAAGCAAAGTTAGTTTGTGAGTAAATAACAGAATTAAGGATGCCAGACGGTTATTCTTCGAATTTGGCAAGATGTGCTGATGTCAGCAAGGGAAGGATGCATGGGATGAAAAGTCATGATTGTCATGTATTCATGGAAACTTTACTTCCTATTGCTTTTAGTTCGTTGCCAGTCCATGTCTTGAATCCGCTTACTAAATTGAGTCAATTCTTTAAGGATTTGTGTTCTGCAACGTTAAGGGACGATCAATTGATAAGGATGGAGCAGAACATTCTAATCATTCTATGCAAGTTGGAGAGAATATTTCCTCCCGGCTTCTTTGATTCCATGGAACATCTCCCAGTTCATCTCGTATATGAAGCAAGGCTTGGTGGACCTGTTCAATATAGGTGGATGTATCCATTTGAAAGGTATATATAACTATCATACAATTTTAAATAGATTTGTTTCCATTTGATTTTAAATGTAATATATATAACTATCATTGTGTTATTTTATAGATTCATGGGTGATTCAAAACGAACGGTGGAAAATAAGGCTAGGGTTGAAGGATCAATTTGTGCGTCTTACTTACATCGCGAGACAACTCATTTTTGTTCTCAATATTTCAACAACTTCATGTTGTCACTGAGAAATAGTAGGAATGAAATGGAAAATGAAAGTGAAAGACATCTGTTAGTCTTGTCAGTCTTTTGTCAGCCAAGTCGTCATTCCGGGAAGGAGTTGACCTACCGGTTAACGGATGCAGAGAGGAAGTCAGCTCATGTCCATGTGTTGATTAATTGCACTGAAGTTAAGCCATACCTTGAGTATGTATTGCATATCCTTTTCTTTCAATTACATAAAATAATAAATACTACTCTGCTAAAAATATGAATTATCTAATTTGTACAGAGCATTCTTGTTATCTGAAAACATAAGTGAGCAAGAACAGTCTGCTCGTATACATGCAGATTTTCCAGTGTGGTTTAGGCAACAAGTAAGTATATTCAAATTCTGTACGTAGGATTACATAACTTTTTTGAATCTAACATAAGGAATTTATCCATACGTAGGTTCCTGTGAGGCACCAACTCCTCTCAAAAGACACTTAAGGAACTTATCCGACGGTCCTTATTCATGTGTCAAAGAATGGCACACATTCTTCGTGAACGGGTACAAATTTCATACCCATTTCATACAATTAATAGCGGGGTTTACGTGAAGGGCATCACAGAAGGGGGTGAAGATGACTTCTACGGAGTAATCCCACTATATATGAATTGGCGCATACTAATTTAGATTATACTAAAAGAATAGTTCTATTTTATTGTAATTTGTTTGATACATCCATTAGAGGCACAAAATTAAATCCCAAATATAATACGATGGACATCCGCTTGGGTAGCAGATATCAGAAATTTGATCCGTTTATCCTGGCACAGAATGTGAGACAAGTGTATTATGTCCCGTACCCAGCAACCCGAAAGGACAAACGAGGTTGGTGTGTCGTCATCAAGACGAAACCAAGGGGTCGCATTTAAGGTGATGATCAGCAGGAAGATGTGCCTTATCAAGTGGATGAAATGTCTCGTGTAAATGAAGGCATTGAAGTTGAGCGTATTATTGGTTTACGGGACTTGGAAGCTGCTGGTGAAGAAGTGGATACTGATAACTTGTCATCCGTTCAGGAGCATTTGGATGAAGAAGACGAAGTCATTGATTTAGGAGAAGAAAATGTTGAAATTCGATCTGAAGATGATGGAGACTTTTTGTCAAATTCTGAATAAAACTTAAGATCATGTAACCTTTATAATTAGATCATGTAACTTGTCAAAACTATGAATGGAACTTGGATAATTATTGTTCTATCTTAGATGATTATTAGTAATTATCTTATTATCTTATTATTTTATTATTTCATCTTTACATTAAATTGCTCTATAGACACATGGCATCTGGAGGACGTGATCCATCGCCACCCATACCACCCATAGGTGGTAAGGGTAAGGGTGTCGACACTGCTCCTGGTTCAACTCGTCATCGGACCAGGGCACCTCGCATTGTTATTCATGACATTGCAGACGGTGTCGTGTCTATCCCTTCGACATCTGTCCCTGCGGTGTCTGCACTCCCATCACGTCTGCCTGCACCTACATAGCGACTACATACACCGCGTGCAGCACCGCCTCCACCGGCTGCACCTACTCCACTGCTTTTAGCTACGCCATTCATAGCATCCGGGATTGATATGATTCCCACCCCGAGGTTTGAGACACATACACATCGGGGCGATTCTAGTTCAGCTGGTGTGGGTGCATCGTCACCTGGTCATCAGGCTACGGAGCAGGAGTAGGAGTATAGTCCAGGGTATACACCCTCACCTTCAAAGGCGGATGCAGAGGAGGAGGAGGAGGAGGTTGAGGTCATGGTCGATGGTCGACCTATCATCAGGCCATCTAGTGAAGGGTAAGAATTAATAAAATAAATTTATTCAATTTTAATTATATATTTTTATTTGATATTGATTCACATGCTTTTACTGTTAAGGTTACTTCCTTCGAAGGTAGCTTCGAAGAACATCACAGGTGTTATTGAGTTGATGTTCCATTATCCTTGGTTTACATGGGAACAACTCGATGACAATGAGAGGCGGAGTTTCTTTGAAGCTTATAGAGTAAGTTGTAGTTTTCAATTTACTTAATATGTTTTGGCTTATTATTTCATATAAATTATTAATATAATAAATTATTATTTATGTATTTCTAATGCAGAGAAAAGTTGCTTGGAAAGCCGAGCATGAAGCATTGGTCGAGAGGAACTTTCATATAAAGGCCTCCCATCGCCTATCCGATATGCTTAGGGAAGCTCGCGTGAAGGGCGAGCGACCCTCATAGATGGGAGATGCAGTCTAGGATGCCCTATGCCGCCACTGGGTTACTGCTGATTTCCAGAAAAAATCAGCCCAAGCAAAGAAAATAAGGCATCAGAGAAGGGTGGGAGCCTACACACAGGAGGTTCCACGTGCCAGGTGGAGTACTTTGAGCTTCTGGTACATTCATTCATATTTAATACATATATTATTCGTATTGTTTTTTAATTATTGTTTACTTATAATTTATGTTTGTGTACGTACAGGTTAGGAACAGAAGGGGACCAGTGCCGATTAATGAGCTCCACCGCCACACCCATACTAGGAAGGGTACTGGCGAGTATGTAGATGAGCGCTCTAGGCGCACTCAGGTAATGCCTCATTTATTAATAGTTTTGAAATGTGTGGTTTTATTATATATAATCTTCATTAATTTGTTTGATTATGCATAACAAGAGGAGTTCGAGGAGAGGATGTCTCAGGCAACAACATCTTCCTCCACCCCACTTGAGCCCGAGGAGCAGCAGCGACTTGCATTGCGTGTTTGGGCTGAGGTTGTTGGAGGCAAGAAGAAAGGTCGTCTTTACGGTGCAGGAGACCTTTCCGGTAACTATCAGAAAGGGTCTTCGAGCTTGGATATCAGCGCCACAACATCCATCGGAGCCAGTCGCCACACTGATCAGGAGATTGCTGAGCTGAGGCGGACACTGGCTGAGTCCGAGCATCGTGCCGAGGAGTATGATCGACGTGCCGAGGAGCGTTAGCGGCTCGCCGAGGAGCGTGAGCGTCGGATGGAGCAGATGCTACTGTGAATACAACAAATGCACCAACAGCCCCTTCGGCAGCAACCCCCCATCTAGATTAGCCGACCAGTCGCACCAGGGCCGACGATGATGAGGAGGACTCTTTCGATGATCTTATCCAGTCTCCTCATCATTATGATAACGATTATTAGATTTTCATATTAGTTTTTTTATTTATATTTCTATGTATTATAAGAACATATGTAAGAATATATGTTATTTATTATTTGGATATAATTTTAAATTTTTTAATGTTATTTTTAATTTTATTTTGCACTATTTATTTAATTAATATTTATAAATAATTAATAAAAAAGAAAAATATTTAATAAATATAAAATATAATTTAATAATAATTAATTAATCAATTAAAATTTAAATTAAAAAAAATTTATATACACCGACGGTCTGGCCGTTGGTAATGACAATCAACACATTATCGACGACCTAGACCGTCGCTAACTTTACCGACGGCTAGACCGTCGGTAACGGCCGTCGGTAACAATTACCGAAAAGTCCCTTTCCCACGGATAATAAGCCGTTGGAAATCCGTCTGAGCTGTGCTGGTACCGACGGTTTTTGGTGATTACCGGCCGTCGGTAATGAGCTGTTTTCTTGTAGTGTTGGTCTTCATCACAAGTATTGAATGGGATTTTTAGTTCCACCTTATTGGGATATGATCGAGTTTAATTCCGTAATATAAAAGTTGTTGGTTCATCCATACAATTTGTGCACAACAACTCCCAACGACATGCTCAGTTTCAGCAGTGGACAAGGCCACGCTAGCTTGTTTCTTACCATGCCATAATACTAGAGAATTGCCAAGTAAAAGACAAGTTTCACTAGTGCTTTTCCTATCCGCTTTGCATCCCACAAATTCAGAATCGGAATAGCCAACAAGACTACATGAGGCACCCTTAGGATACCTAAGACGACTCGCCGTCCCATTGAAGAATCTAAAATATTTAACTAAGCCTTAAACTATATTATAAATGTTAACGCGCTTTATTAAGACAAAACGCAGCTGAAAGATTAAAACGCGAAAACGAGATTATATTAAGGCTATGTCAAAACACGCATATATCATAGTAACGCAGTTTAAACGTAAAGTATACATAAATGCATCAGGTTCCCCGTCAGTAGGTTACAGTAGTAATGTATACATACAAAGTACATCAGTACAGACCATAAGTAAAATACGTCAAAAGACAGAGAGAAAACTCTCAGGTTAACAACGGTCGCCACCCAACCTCTAGAAGCTGGGGTCGGTGGCTCGTCCACCGGCATCAGGCTCGTAAGGAGTATCATTCAACTCCTCAGCAACTGGTTCCTCCACAAGGTCTTCCCATAAAATAAAATAAACATACATAGAAAATACAAGGAGATAAGAAACATGCATCATCAAATATGGGAGAGGGGCAATAGTACAACATATAGACATGCAGCACACAACACATAGAAAACATATAACATGCCAACAACCATCTCTTGGGTCACACAACACAACCATCTCAAAAGTCACTCTCTCAGATCAAACCTCTACAAAGGATACTAATCCCCATATGCATGTCATCATTCCTATATGCATGTCAGCCGATATCATCACGTCCCCAGTTGGACATCCTCGTCGGGATTAATAACATCACGTCCCCAATTGGACATTCTCGTAAGGATAAAAACACCACATCCCCAATTGGACATCCCGCTTCGGGATTAAAAACGCCACATCCTCAATAGGGCACCCCCCCTTTGGGACCAAATATGCTATGGTATGAAATGTTATGACATGCAACAGACATCCATGACATATTGATACCGGAACCTCACACCTAAGCACTCGGCCACAGCCATGATGCACTGCATCCACATCAACATCAACATCAACATCACAGTGCCTTGCGTCCACGAGCCACAGCTCTATGGTCAGGACCACGATGGTATCAATCCGAACAACAGCACAATCTCACCATACTCCCATCAACAATCATCCAGTCAATCACAATAATAAAATATCACAACAATAAATATGCCAATACAGATATCATCACATTGATAGATAAACAGCTAATCACATAAATAGTTCAACATAATATATCAACAGATAAGCACATAAGCAGTTCAACATATCAACCTCAATCAATCACATCTTCTAGATTATCATCTTCGTGGTGATAGCCCAAAAGTACCTACACTTAAGGTCCAAGTACTTTGTCCAGGGCTCAACCTCTAGTAGGGTTTAAGGTTTCCCTACACATGTATATATTCTATACTAAGCTTGCCTTCCCGACGATACTAGTTCTTTCTCCCCACCTGAAACTGCTACACACGATCGCCTTCTCGTACAAGCTCCCAAACATAGCTCCGCAACCGGCACTTTAGAATGCTTTAGGGCGATCGAGCACAATCTGATCCTTCACAACAAATCACAACTTTAACATTAACAAAATATCATCCCTTGCCTCATAGGGTCTAGGTTCGACCTTCCCTATTAAAATAGGCTAGAGATGTCTAAAAATTTCTAACTCTTGGATGGATGATCCTCAAGTATACACAACACTAGAGTAAGTTTTATTACACAAAAACTTGAAGCAAAACTTATCGTTTCCCCACAAGCTAGGTTCGGCCACTTCATAGGAAAATAGGCTAGAGGTGTCTTGTCTAAAAATTCCTAACCCTTGGATCAATGATCCTTAAGCATACATAACACTAGATCAAGTCTTATTACTCAAAACTTGAATAAAAAACTCAAACTTTTCTCACCATAGGGTTTTGGCCATCTATATCCATATGGGTTAGAGAACTCTTTTGGTTACATGCTCTTGGATTATGAGAGAGGATGATGATACTAGGGCATAGAAATTGATTTTACATTAAAATGATTTTTTTACAATTTTCTAGAGATTTTTGAAGATTGAAGCTTAAACTTGAATAAAGCTTGAAAAGCATGGTTTCAATGGAAGAATATGAAGATTAAGAGATCAAAGAAGAAGTCCATACCTCTTAGAGGATGAAGGTGAGCAAGATGATCAACTTTGTTTCGCAAAATCACTTGAGAATCCTTTAAGAAAATGAGAGAAAGAAAGGAAGAAATGAAGTTGAAGAAAAATGAAAATGATGGAGGATTTGATGAAGGAGGGGGCATGGGGGAGGTGAAGGAGGGATCAGGAAGTCCAAAAAAAATTTCACTTAAGGGCAAAATGGTCTTTTCACAAAAGGGTAAAATGGTAATTATGAAAAAGGTCAGGGGCATTTTGGTCTTTTCGCGTTCAGATATTTTCTAAAGTCATCATGGCACTGGCACGCTTTTCTGGGTGATGTGACCTGATTTGACTTCATGTTTATCCGTTTGCGGGTCCCGGTAAATCCATATTCAGCTCCGTTCATCACCCGATTGAAGATTTCGTCCGAATAACTTATATTATTTTTCTTTTTAGTGCGAAAAACCAATTTTATCAAAAATGTAGGAAATTCGATTCTAAGTCTAACTGTTTCATTCACGAGTCAAAATTAGGTCTTCTGAGCAATCAGATCATACTATCAGTGAAAACGCAAACCGAGCTCCGTCTGAGTTTTCAACCCAAAATTTAACCGTAACTTCCTACGATAGCGTAGAGCGTGACTAGGGTCTTAATTTATTTAATTTCATTTTCTAAACCTTAGATAAAAATATAAACTCATTTATATAGTTTATAAATCTTAAAAAGCATGAAAATCGGGGTGTTACAATACCATAAGCCCATATTTATTGTGCCTAATAAATATTGCAATATTTTTTTAACAGCCGTTAAGTGTGACTCTTTAGGATTTGCTTGAAAACTAACACATGCAAACACTAAACATATATTCGACCTACTTGTCAAAAGGTAAATGAGTGAGTCAATCATATCTCGATATTTAATAAATTCTACGGGTTTGCCTCCTCCATATTTATCCAAGTAACACAATATGCTCATGGGAGTGACTGCTTCTTTATATATTTTTTAATTCCAAAGCATTTTAGTAACTCCTAGCAATATTTGGCTTGGTTGGTGAAAGTTTCATTCTTGATTTGTTTTATTTGAAGACCAAGAAAGAAATTTAGCTAGCTCATCATTTACATTTCAAATTCTTAGTTTATGCATTAAACTAGCAAACTTCTTGCACAATATCGTAGTAGCAAAGTAGCAAACCTTTTACCATTGGAATGTCATCAAGAAAATGATTAAAAAAAAATAGCACTATTCATTGTTTGCAACATCTCTTTTTTCTTCACATCTGCAACAACTATACATTAGGGTGATGATGATGATGATCTCATAATAATAATAATAATAATAAAAGTTACATATTAATTTGTGAGGTGAAGAATAGTTTTCACCTTAAAGTATATAAATTCTTTGTTTAATTAATTTTTTAGTCCCTGAAAAGTGAGTCACTTTTGTTTTGGTCTCTACACTTTTTTCGTTGGTTTTGATCCCTGCAAGTTCTAAAACTTTGGTTTTGACTCCTGTCATCACTATTCATCCGTTAAGTGCTGACGTGGCTAACGGATCGCTACGTCAGCACTGTCACGTAAATTAATTTTATAATATTTAATGTCAAGTATGATTAAATATTAATTTTTATATTCTTTTAACCTGTCAATAATGTCACATAGGTTATATTTTTTTAATTTATAAAAAATATTAAAAAATTAATATTTAATCATATGTGATATTAAATATTATAAAATTAATCTATGTGATAGTGCTAACGTAACGATCTTTTAGTTACGTCAACACTTAACGGATGAATAGTAATTATAGGAACCAAAATCAAAACTCTCACTTTCCGAAAACTAAAAACTTCATTAAACCTAAATTCTTAAATAAATGTAATGACATAAATACTATTTTTTTTAATGAAATTCAGTTTATATATTATTTATTATAAACTTATTGTTGGTGGTATATATTATATTATTGGAGGCCGTAAAGGGCCCATTATCTACCTTTTACACATGAGAATCTTTTTAAGCAATATGTAGACTTTTTTGACTCCTAAAAACAAAAAGCAATAAAAAAAAAGCAAAAGGAAGACTGAAAGAAGACCTGGTCCCCCATGAAGCTTATCATCTCCATTACGTACAACATCACACATCAATCAGCACTGTGCATCATCGTTATCCAAACTAGGGATGGCAACGGGGCGGGGCGGGCACGGGACGCACTTCCTCCGTCCCCGCACCCGCGGGATGAAATATATATCCGTCTTCGTCCGTTACCCGCGTGGGTATCTTGCGGGCGGGTATCCAACGGGTTTCGCGGATATTCGCGGGTTTGCGGATATCCACGGATTATTTTTTTAGAAAAAAATTATTACTTTTGCTTGAAAAATTATTGAAATATGTGTAATTTCTATTAAAATAACTGTGTTCATACAAATAAATGTTACGAAACTACGAAAGGATTATCCAATTACAAAAGTCGCTAACAAGAGTAATCAAATATATTTGTTTTCTCTAAAAATAAAAGTTACAAAAGCTAGGATTCACTTAAAACCCCTTGGATTATGTTTTCTCCTAACTTAATAATAGCTCAACTTAATATAATTAATATTAGTAGGTACTTATTTTTCCATTAGTATTAGCTTTAGTAAGGAAGGATGAGAAATTAGGTTTAGTAATTAGTAGATATATATGATAAAGAGTATTATAGTAATTTAAGTAACGGGTGCGGATATCCGCGGGCACGGGTAGCGTGATACCCGCCCCCGCCCCGTTTATAAACGGGTATTGAAATTACCCGTTTATTTTACCCGCGGGTACCCGTTTAACTACCCGTTCCGTACCCATTGCGGATTTTATCCATGGGTATCCGCGGGTACGGATAAAATTGCCATCCCTAATCCAAACCTATATTCACACACTATTCGTCATAGAGGTGTTGGAATTTGTATAGAGGTGCGGATCAGCGTAGAGTAACTCCGCGATCTCTTCCTAGTCCTATTTATAGCGTCGTAGACTTTGTTAAAAGTTAGCCAAACAGGACTGTACTTTGGGTTCTGTTTTATTCCCGAAAAATGTTCATAGGAGTTTGTTCAATGACCAATGTGTCCCCTATGCATATAGCGACAAAGGATTTTTACTAGTATGTGTGTATAACTACGTAAAGTTTGGGGCATTAGGGCCTCGTTTGTGTTTTTCTGGTTTTTCACTTTCACCGTCTTTATCGGTGTATGAAGCCTCTTTCAGAACTAATTCACATTTTCGCACAAGCGCGTGCGATAATTAGAATTTCTTTCTGATTTAATTATAAGTAAAATTAATTAACTTTATACTTATTAAAAAAAAATAAGTTAATAGTTTTGATATATGTTAAAATTGAGTTATAATTATTATATTATTCTGATATTAATTGTCTTAGAAAAATAAAAAGAGAATTAATCAAGGATATTTTTGAATTAAATAGAGTTGATTTTGTTGGATTTTACTTATATTTGAGTCAACAAAAAATAGATACTTTTTTTTGCATATAATTGAGTTGGGAGGGACTAGTTTTGTTTACCTTGGAAATGATAATGCTCTCTAGAGCAATGTTGATAATACTAAAAAAGGTTTATTTAAGGGTTAAATAAGTTTTTGTTCCCCGTAAAATAGCGACAATTGGTTTTTAGTCTCTCATTTTTAAAAAGTTATTTTTTGGTCCTCAATTTCTAAAATAGCTCACTTGTGGTCCATAACGTTATCTCAATTTTCAAAATAGGGACCAAATGTTAGCTATTTTGAAAATTGAGGAACGAAAAAATGACATTTTGAAAATTAAGGACTAAAAAAGGACGTATTGAAAATGTGGACCTAAAAACGAATTTTCACTATTTTACAGGGACAAAGACATATTTAAATAAGTGAGAATTATTTGATAGGTGAGTAAAATTTTTTTGTAACATTATCTTTTACAAGTTTATCCGTAAATTTTTCATCCTTAATAAAATATATTTATAATTTTATTTTTTATATTGCTTTAAATTATTAAATGAATAATTGACAATGATAATTTAAAAACAAAAATAAGACACTGAGGTGGGAAATAATTTTTTATAATAGTATCGATGAATAATACCAATTTTCTCTATTGTGTTAAGTTTTATTGTTTGGATTTATGACACACTGAGTTAAAAGAAATCTACCAGTATAATTAGGATGTGATTTTTATATTAAAAATAATTATTATAATTCTTAATTATAAATTGAGGTAGGTATGAGTGATATATAATAGATAATTAATTTAAATAAATTATTTAATAAAGGGCATTTCTGAAAAATAAGAAAAAAAGTTATTGCATTATATGATTATTTAAGAAGTTTATGATATGATTATTTAATTTAACACCCAAACTATATAATAATTGCATTATATGATTATTTGCTATTCACATAGAACAATTATGAGTTGTATATCATTTTGATTAAATTTTACAAAATAGTATTGAAGAATAAGGGTTAAATATGTTTTTGGTCTTTATAAATAACGAAAATTCATTTTTAGTCCCTCATTTTCAAAACATCCTTTTTTGATCCCTTTATTTTCAAAGTAGCTCACCTTTGGTACCTATTTTGAAAATTGTTCTGACATTAGAGATCAAAAATGAGCTATTTTGAAAATTAAGGACCAAAAAAGGACTTCTAAAAAATGGGGGACTACGAATTTTTCGCTATTTTACAGGAACCAAAAACATATTTAACCCTTTACTTAAAGAGGGTAAACAACAGTGTAATTGTTTTTAAATTATTTGATAGGTTACGGTCTTTATATATATTATCAAATTAAGTGTATCCACTCTTTCTTACTCATTTTTAAAGACAAATTCACATTAGATGAATTTTATCTCTCACAACACATTCTTGTTAACACTTTCTTTAATATACTCTTTAATAAAAGGTGGAGTTAGTGTGGGACTAACTAAATAGAAAGTGAACCTATGTGATTTAGTGTGACTACATGAAATTCATCTAATAATAAAAAATATATAGAAAAGAGTGTTGAAAAGACAATGCTGCTAGTACTCTCGCACTCCCAATTTTGATATTACATAGGGGTGTTGTGAGTTAGGGTAGCCTGAGCTAATATTTATGGATCCAACCTGCTTATTAAAGTTTTGGGTTGGAATGACAGCTAAAGGCATGTCAGGACAAGGACGCTTCTCTTTTTCAACTTAGAGACGAGACATCAGATGAGGATTGTTAATATTCAATGGATGAGCGAGGTGTGCTTTGTTACAAGGGACGGGTTGTAGTTCCCCTGGAGCCCCAAAGAAGTTGCTTGAGTTGGCACATTCCTCCTCTTATACGTTGCACTCTGGTTCGAATAATATGTATCATGATCTTATACCTTCTTATTGGTGGTCGAGTATGAAGAAGGATATCATCAACTTTGTGGATAGGTGTTTTACCTACCAGCAAGTCAAAGCAAAGCATCAGTAACTAGCAGTCTTCTTCAAAGTTTGGAGATTTCCTAGTGGAAGTGGGACAAGATCACCATGGATTTTGTAGTTGGTTTGCCTTGGATGCAAGAGGCATATGACTTGATTTGGGTTATATTGGACTGCCTGACTAAGTCTGACCACTTTGTCTAGGACAATATGTGAGATTTTATGTGGATGAAATTGTTTCTGCATGGTGTATTGGAGTCAATTGTCTTCGATAGAAGGTTACAATTCACCTCGCATTTCTGGAAGTCCTTTAAAGGGACCTTAGGATCCCAGGTGCACTTCATCACGACCTTTCATCCTTTTGGGAGCATATGATATAGACCTTAGAGGGCATGTTATGATCATGTTCCATGGAGTTTAAGGGTTCTTGGGATAGGTATCTGTGATGATCGAGTTTGAAAATAAAAACGACCAACATAGTAGCATTCAAATAGCACCTTTCGAGGCATTATATAATAGGAGTTGTAGGACACTTGTGGGATGCCTTGATACAGGCTAGCATCAGTTGTTAGGTCCCAATTTGGTGCAAGATTCGTTTGAGAGGAGCCGGTTAATAGGAGAGCATTTATAGACGGCCCAGAACAGGCAGAAGGTACATGCGAATGTGAGGCGACGAGACCTTGAGTTTCAGGAGGGCGAGCATTTGCTTCTGAAGGTGTCTTTTTTCCGAGGGACACTGAGATTCATTCGAAAGAGCAAGTTAAGCCCTAGGTATGTGGGAGCATACCAGATTGCCTGCCGTGTAGGCATGTTGGCTTATGAGCTTTCATTACCTCCGGATTTCGCTCACGTGCATCCAATTTTTCATGTTTCTATGTTACGGAAGTATCTTTGTGATGAGTATCACATACTTCAGCCACAACCAGTAGAGGTGAATCGGTAGTAGACTTTGTGGAACGTCCCTTACGGATAGTGGATTGTAAGGTTCAAAAGCTAAGTTCTAAGAAGGTACCTGTTGCGTTATGAACATACTTATAGGCAAGTGTACCCTGATGCAGAAGTAATATAGGACAGAAGTCCAGATATCGAACCCAAGGGATTAATGAGCAATATGCAAGTGAGTATCGGAATAGATAAATACTTATGCTATTTAGACAAATCGAAAAAATGTGGAAAGATTGTGATGTAAACAATAGTAAAAAGATGAATAAAAGAGAAACAATGGTTTTGAAATCAAGAGCGTGAGGCCTAGATTCGTGGTTTCACTTGTACGTTCGATACCCTCAAATCCTAATTCTATTCAATTTTGCGGTTGGTTTCTGAATGTCAATCCCTCTATGAAAACTATTAGCAATCAATGGTCATGAATTGCAATATTCTTTTCCTCAATTAATTCCTAGTTTGGTCATGCAAGGAATTCAAATCCAGAGAAAGCATAAAGCATAGAGAGATTGATTAACAATTAATCTGATTGGAAGCTTGGAATTAAAGGTTGGTCATGCAATAATCCAAACTTCGTTTATCCTATAGGTCTACCAATTAATTGCAGTATGACCGCTGATAACGTAATTGATTATTAGCATGCAAAGGGTGATCAATTCTAACATGGGATGAAGAACAATATAATCAAGTTATTCAAATTGCAACCTTGAAATCAAATAGAATCCGAATTAAAGCTAAGACATAGAAAAGAGCATTTCTACTAATACAAGATTCATCACAACTCTAGTGATGAAATTATCTACCCATAGACATAGATAAAACCAAAACCAACATGGGGATATGCATCATGGGGAATTAAGAAGAAGAAGAGACACCTCCAACTTGATCCCCAAGCGCAAATCCTACTCTAAAAATATAAACCCAAAAGAAAACAAACTACTAAAAACTAAAAAGTGATGAATAACAACTGATGAAGAGAGTGGTACCGAGAGCCTCTATTTATAGGAAAAATAGGAGAAAATCCCTAATTTTTGTTGTCAGCACCGCATGCACAGTCGTGCTTCTCGGTGCACGGCCGTGCTTCCTTCATATGCAGCCATGCTTGATTCAGTACGGGCATACAGAGTCCGTAACATCATCGTCACTAAGGCACAAGACTGAGCACGAGCATTCTTCATCCAGCACGGGCGTGCTTCACATTATGTACGGCTGTGCTTCATTCTGCACGGGCGTGCTTCAACTTCAGAGGTCAACTTGAGACTTTTGTAAGGGCGTGTTTGGATTGGATTGAACCGACAGGTATGTACGGCTGTGCTTCATGCTCTGGCCTTCAAAAAATCTTCTTTTCAGCTCAAAAACCTCCAACTTTCATTAATTGTCCATCAAGCCGCCTTAAACATCAATTCTGTAAAAACTTAGGCAAAAGGGTGAAATACAATAATAATTATCATTAAATGACCAAAATACAACTCAATTACCCCTCATAAAATGCACAGAATTGAGGTTTATCAATACCCTCTGTAAAAGTTGCTTGGAATCACCCTAGTGGATAGGAGTTTACATGAGAATCGGAACAAACCATCAGAAACAAGTATATGTATCTATTTGATCCTAGTGAATTATCTTTCTTCCAAATTCGAGGATGTATTCTTTTTAATGGGGTAGAATATTATACCCATGAATTTTAATAATTATAAATCTGCCATTAATTAATAAACTTATGTTATAATTTAAATTCTCAGGTGCATTAATAAATGAAATAAGGATTTTTAAGACATATAGTTCATAACTTGAAAAACCCTTAGTAATTTAATTAGTTTCCTTAGTGAATGAATGGTAATTTATAAGTTTTCCCATAATACCTTTATTGAAAAGGGCAAAATGGTCCTATTTTAAAAATTAATATAAGAAGGGATCACATCCCCTTCCCTTCATTTTTTTCATTCTCAAACACTAGACCAAGAGATAGTGAGTAGAGCTTGAGAGAAGAGGAAGCTAAGGGAGGAGCGCATTATGATGTTTTAGCAACCTTCTTCTTCATTTCCGTTTTTGGGATCCATATATTGTAACTCACACCAAAGGTGAGGGATTTTATGTTTCTTTTGTGGGTTTTGGTTGGTGTGATGCTAAGGGTATGAAAATGCATGATTTTGCAAATGTAATGGCTTATGAGTATTGATATAACGAATATTTTCATGAAATTTTGGGGTTGATGTTATTATTAAAATATGATCATTGTATGACCTTATGTTACTGCACCTTCTTACATTTGGTGGTTTATAAATGCTGGATTATGGGTTAAAAATGAGAAAATTGGCGTCACAGCGTGTCCTATGCAGAATTAATGAAATGCTTATTTTTGCGCCCTTTTAAACATAAGTTGACCATGTATTTATATCTTTATGTATCTATTGTATTTTCAATATTTTGTAGAGGAATTGATATATATGAATGACTATGACTTACTTTAGGAAGATGAATGTATATGATGTTGATTTGTGTGTTCGATAAAATGGTACTTTGTGGAATGGATTGGCTTGTTGTTGATGTGAATCTTTGGGTTTTCGATCGGAAAAAAGGGAGGCTTTGAGATATAAATAACACCATCGGAGTTGGGGACCCTAATGAATAACCCTGGAGTTGAGGACGAATGTTGATGATGGTCGGAGGATGCAGTATCTTTGGGATACCAATCAAAACCGTCGGGGTGGGGATCTTCAGTGAACCAACCTCCAAGGGGATCCAAAGACTCGAGTTGTGTTTAAAAATTCATAATATGTATTATACCCTATGTTATGGGACTTGATAAAGGTTATGAGATTCCAAGTTAATCCATAAGTACCCTCTTGAGAGGACAAAATGGTCCTATATGTGTTATGTTGATTGCATGAATATTATGATATGATTTTGAGATGATTTTTTATATATGTGTTGTGTGTGTCGAGACCTTCACTGAGTTCAGTACTTACCCCATGACTTTTATATATTATAGGCATCGATATTGATAAGGCCAGGCCATCTCATGCTTAGGAGCTGTTTGATGTTTTGCATGCAATGTAGGAGCCTCCGCTTGTTTTGAGTGTTTGAACCTGATTTTGTTAAGGTTGGCAAGCCTTTTCTTTGTTATGATTCAGGACTATGTAACTCGTTGGTGATTTATTAATATTATGTACTAATGAATAGAATCTTTACACTTTGGATGAGATAGATTGAGTATGTTTGATAGGCTACGAGGGAGAAACATTCTCCTTTCTCTTTCAACCGGTAATGACTAAGAAACTCGAGTCATGACATAATTGCATTTAAAAAACATCTCACTTGTGATTGAAATACGAATTCTAAAATTTAATATACATAACAAGTTTTAATTAAAACTAACATAAGTCTCAAACGAACTTTAAGGAAGCATAGCAAGTTTTGTTACAAACGTACATAATCTTAAAAAACTTAAGAACAATGTAACATTACAAGTCATAAAAAAGCAAGGTTTTATGATACACCTTGTAGTCAAAGTGAAATAATGCTTGTAATACCATGCTTTTCACCTATATGCTTGTAGGTGTTGATCTTTGTTAACATATGTTATATATGGTTTTTTATGCTTATGTTAGATGCCTAGGGACGTGTTTGAGGGTAGTTAGCTTTAGAAAGAGCTAAATCTTAAATCTAATAAGCGAGCACGCCCGTGCTCGAGTCCAGCACGCCCGTGCTCTGGGCCAGCACGCCCGTGCTTTTGGCATGCACGGTCGTGCTTCGCGCATAGCAGAAACGCGAATTGGGCTTTTGCTTCAGCCTGTTTCGCCCAAATCCTTTTATATACCTAATCCTTCGACCTAAACTAGTTGCTAACGTTCTACACTCAGAAAAGTTGCTTCCTCTTCTCCAACAAGGATTCCTTAACCCCCTTGCCAAGGACCCTTGAAGGAGATTACCCTTGTTCATCGTTCTTCGTTGTTCTTTGCTTAAGGGACATGGCTGCTAGCACGCTTGCTATTCGTGGTTGGTTCTCGCCTCCGTTCGTGATCTCTTGAGGCCGTGATCGTGAGGTCGAGCGTTCGTGAGACGAGACCCTGTGGACCTTCCTTCTTCCCTTTTCTTTTTGAGATCGTCATGCCAGGTATGGGGGAGAGGTCAATATGAATATATAGGTTTTGGGGTACATTAATATGAAGGGTTAACCCATGACCCTAATGGTATGTTGTTATATGCTATGCCTGATGTTTGAATCTAGATTGAATGTCCTTGTATGTTCTTGAGTATTCATACGTTCCTATCTTGCTTTATAACACGAAATAATGATTGTATGATCTTGACTGTTGTGATAATCTATTTAGATGAAGCATGACATGTTATAGTGAGAAGTATTGATGGTATATGCTATGATGATAATGTGTTGTTATTGGTTATGTTAGGTTTCAAACATAGGGTTGATGATAGATTAACCATAAACTACACGAACATAGTTTTAGGTTAATTGGAATTCATAAAACGTTCATAAAACTTAGGGATAAACATGAGAGTTGAGATTGATAGCCCTTTGGGTTAGCCACGAACTTGATTTTTGAGTGTTTGGACCTTCGAATTCGTAAAATCCAGATCTAGGATTGTTGTCGCGGCGTGGAGCATGCTCGTGCCACCACGCCGCCAGCGTTCACCGTCGCCGATTACCACTCTGTCTAGATCGCCCACGGCGGACACTGCGGTCAAGGCCATCAACGACATCGTCATCGACGACGACGATGCTCTCTATACTTTGCTCCAACATCAAACCCAAACCAAATCTGAGCAAGATCGGGGGAACCCAGATATAAAACCCAGCCTCCATCCGGACTCTGCTCAAGCCACCACGGTCTCCACCCCTTCGCGTCGTGCCAGAACCCAGCCTCAGTCCACCGTTGATCCAGAGCCATTACTTTGTCTAGATCTGCGCCCTCGCTCAAGCCATCACAGTCTTCGCTCAGATCGAGACCAGTGGACCGTGAACGATGTAGCCCTTGACCACCATTTGACGTAGCAGAGCACCTTTCGTTGAAAAAGGGTAATAGGTAGGGTTACCTGAGAAAATTGTGGAATGAGGTATTGTTTCCTTGAGGTGGTTACTTGTGAAATGGTGGGGCGGTAAAGGGGCAATTGGGGTGGTGTACGGTGGTGACAGTGGTAAACTTGGTGGTTGGGCGGCTGGGTTGAGGGACGAGGGAAGAGTGAAAGAGAAAGAGATGGGTCAATTTTTAAATTTATAAATATTGAGATTTTAGAAATAAATAAAATTTTATTTAGATGCCCCTGTTTTTGGTCTCTCACGGTGGAAGACATGATAGAGTCTCCCACCCTAGAAGCCGCCTATGAGCCCAATTATTTAGGTTTTTTGCAATACAAAAAGTGGTTTTTGATAAATAAAAAAAAAAATCACTTTTGACATTTGCATGTGTGTTTGATTGGGATTTTACTAAAGAGCAGAAGCTGCAAAAAGCTGAAATTTAGCCTTTACTAAAAAGCAGAAGCTGTAAAAAGCTGAGAAGCTATACTTTTCATCATCTAAAAAAACACAATTTGTAAATTCTAAACAAATGAGCTCTAAAATCCATCGATTCATGAGTTAGGGCCACGTTGTTACAGATTATGAAAAAAATAATTTTTATATAAAATAATTCAGAGATTATATGAAAATTATTTTTTCATAATCTATAACAAACATATTTTTGCTATCCTCTATAGAATCAGATTTTAATGAGAAATTAATGGGAATAACTTCTTATTTTAGTCATAAAATGATTTTTTTAAAAATAATTTCCTAAAAAATCTTAAACAAACACAATTAAATCACAATTAAAACTACTAAAAATTATTTTTTTACTTAAAAAAATAATTTTTATCATCAAATAATCTTAAACAAACACACTTTATCCGACCTTACGATTTACGAACACCCTTTGTAACTTTTGGATCTAGTAATACATTTTTGAACATTGACATTTGTAGTGTGCGGTAGTAGCCTGATTATGAGGTCCTTACGTGGACAAATCCTTGTAACCAACTACTTTTAGGTCATCTCAATTTGCTGTAATTTTTGTTAGTCACCAACGTAAAACTATAAATACCAAACCCCCTCGGCTTGTGAATGTAGATTCATTCTCTCCAACTCATCTTCCATTTAATTTTGAGTAAATACTCAATATGGTCCCTAAAATTATAAGGTTGTATCAACTTATTCCCCTACATTATCAGTATTCCAAAATGATCCCTGGAATTACAGAAAGTTAATCAGATTCGCCCTTTCGTTGGTATTTGCATGGACTATAATGACATTAAGTTGGTAATGTCAGGGATGCATTTGAAACTAACTGAACAATATCAGGGATGCACACTACGCCACATTAGGGAATAATTGACGCTACTTTCACCAGCATTTCCCCGTGAAACGCTAGAAAAAATGAGGCGGAAGAGTATTCCCAGCGCTTTCTTAAGGAAGCGCTAGCAAATTGCGAGACTTTACCAGCGTTTTCATTATAGGAATTGTCAGCGCTTTCTAAAGAGAGCGCTGACAAAGGTGTAGAATCTTTACTAGCGCTTTCTTTAGAAAGCGCTGGCAATGTCCCTTTTCTAATATTTCAATTTCCCATCTACAAGTTACTTTTCAATTTCAATCTAGTCTCGCGCGCCCAGAGCTCCGTATTCCTTCTCGCGACCCTCATCGCCCCACCGTCGTTCTGCTCGTGCACCACCGCGGCCTTAAGCCCCTCACCGCCCCACCATCGTCTTGCTCGCTGCACCAAAAGGACCACCGCGACCCTCAAACCTTCCCTAATTTCCTGTCATTAATTCTTCCTTCGCGCAACCTCCTGCTCGCTGCTCTCTCTTCTCGCTGCCATTGTTGCTTCCATTACGAGGGTTCACTCCTCTCTGCTTGGGTTCTCAACTCCTGCCATTTGTTCTTTTGAGTTTCTCTTTGTGAGTTTCTCCCTTTTTTAATTTTGAGTTTTGAGTTTATCAACTACTGCCATTGTTCTTTTGATTTTGATTATTAGAAATCCCTTTTTTGTTCTTTTTTATGCTTGAAATTTTGGTTGTTTCTCAACTACCACCCAATGCTTTTGATTCTGATTATTAGCAAATTAGAGTTTCTCAACTACTGCCATAGTTTTCTCACCTATTATACATTCATTATGCTTGTGTCAATTTATTTCACCTGTTTAGTTTTAAATCATCTGTATCTTAATTGTTTATTTTGCTTGTGTTGATTTTGCAAATTATTTTGATTTGTAGGCCAGGGGGAAATAGATAAAACAAATGTAAATATATAAAAAAAAAAAAAATAAGGGAATTGCCAGCGTTTCCTTGAAAAAACGCTGGTAAAGGTGCACAATTGCCAGCGCTTCCTTGGAAAAGCGCTGGCAAAGGTGCACAATTGCCAGCGTTTTTTCAAGGAAGCGCTGGCAAAGGTGCACAATTGCCAGCGTTTTTTCAAGGAAGCGCTGGCAATTGTGCACCTTTGCCAGCGTTTTTCCAAGGAAGCGCTGACAATTTTGCACCTTTACCAGCGCTTTTTCAAGCGCTAGCGAACTTTTTCCCCTTTTGCTAGCGGATAGATAGCTAGCGCCCGAAAGCGCTAGCGAAGGCCTAAAAAAAACGCTGGTAAAGCCCTTTTCTGTTGTAGTGGCATTTGCTGACGGATCCAAATGGAGGGACGAACCTGATTAACATTTTGCAATTCCAAGGATCATTTTAAAATATTAATAATTTGGGGAACTAAATTGATACGACCCTACAAATTTAGGAACCGGATTGGATATTTACTCATTTAATTTTCTTATTCTTGTTACTACTTTAAATATCGGAGTGAAATCAGGAAGCTTCTTGCACATCAAAGGAGAATCGGAAGCTTGTTGCACATTTCTTCTTTATATGTACATGAGGCTTTTATGGTACCCCCTTTTAGTCACTTTGAAGTTATCTAATATAATATGTTTTTGTTACAAAACATGGCATTCATGGTGGAAGAACGACAAGTAGAGAGAAAATTTAGAAAATGTATTTGATTGATTGGGTGTAAATGATACAAATGAAAATGTGATATGAAAAGTAATACAAGGTAACCTTATATACTACATAGGCTAGTTCCAACCAATCCTAACTAAATTATAACTCTAATAGCCTCCCGCAAGCTGGAAGTGCGGATCAACACTAACAGCTTGGGATCAATACGATCAAGAAGAAAAATACAAAATACAATACTACTGATCAAATGAAACAAAATACATGTCGTAATCACAACGACATATCAAAGAAAGCGGGCAAAGAAAGTGGTAGCGTCTTAGGTGCATAACTCCTAGAAGTCTTCGACCTACTTCTGGGCCCCTTCGAACTTCTTTCAGCGTCTCCACAACACTCATGCCACATCATCAAACATTACAATGCTTAACCACCTGGCAGAAACTATACCTCCAAGTTTAACCACTTGACAGAAGCAAGAAATCAGAGAACCCAATGCTTAACCATCCATGACAGAAGCTCAATCAATGTTTAACCGCCATGAACAAGCTTACAAATGCTTAACTAACTAAAAATTCATAAGCTTACACAAAACAATTTAGGCTCAACAAGAAACCAAAAAAAAAAAAAACATGAAACAAGCTTTAAAAGAATCAAAAACAGAACATTCAAAATTAGGGACTAGTGACTCTTATCCATATTTTTTTATCATCACGCAGCAGTCGCCTTGCAAGGAAGCTCAAAGATCAACCGCATAATAGCCTAGCCCATAGGAAAAAAAATTTCTTCCACGACCAAGAATCGCTTGCTCTACTTTCTACTTAGCAATGAACCTTCGAGAAATGCTAGAGCAGGAAGACAGTAAGGATCGACAAATCCCTCCAAACCAGTCAATGTGAAATAATCGTCGGCCACCAGTGATTATTCCGCATTGATTGGTTTGGAGGGATTTGAAACGACTTTGAAACCACTTCCGCATTGACTTTGAAACGAGATCTGAATCGCAAATCTGAAACCACCAGCGACCACAATATCGGAATCAAAGATCTGAAAGAAAAACAACATCTAAAATCTAATCGCTGATTCTCCGGCACCGATCTTTCAGAAACAGAGTTGAAGCTCAAAGGTAACAACAGTGGCGACAGATCCATCAAAAGGTATCAAATTGGAACTCGTGGATGCCAACTCTGAGTCGACTCCTTCATGTTGCTCATCCGCCAAGGGTTCCATGAAGTGATACTATCGAAAGAGATAGAAGTAAATTGCAAATCAGATCTGAAAAAATATCTCAGACCAGATCCGAAGAAACCAAGAAATTGCGAAAAGGAAAAAGAGGAAAATCAATTTCAGAAAGAAATATAGAGTAATGTTCGAGAGAAAGAGAAGTAAAGAGAAATCATATGTGATTTTCTCGGGAAAAATGAGTAAGAAAGGAAAATAATATAAAATAAAATAAACTAATAGAAGAAAAGAAAAGAAAGCAGCGGAAAAATCTTTCAAGGAGTATGATATGACTCTAATACCATGTTACAAAACTGTCAAAACATGGCATTCATGGTGAAAGAAGGAGAAGTACAGAGAAAATGTACAAAATATATTTGATTGATTGGGTGTCAATGATACAAATAAAAAATTGATATGTGAAAAGTAATACAAGGTAGCCTTATATCCTACATAGGCTAATTCCAACTAATCCTAACTAAACTATATCTCTTATAGTTTTTGAGTATTTAAATATAACACAGTGTCTTATTTATTTTTTAATTAGTCCATCACAATTATAAATTGCATTATCATCCTTTAGCATTGTTTCCCCAAATCCGTCAGCACTGAAGAATGAGTTTTGGCATCTGTTCCTTCTCTTCCAAAGGCACCTATTAAAGTTGATAAGCAGAAATCATGTTGTTACATTTATGTATTTATTAGCACCACTGCTGTTTCGTACGAAATAACAGCTATACGAAGGATCTGGATTCACAGCAGTTACTCATTCCTGCAATTATTTTAGTCACAATAACTTCCACCATTGGATTTTTTCTCACTCTTCTTCAATATTGTTGATTTATTTTGTTCAAAAAAAAAAAATTTAAAGTAGAGAGAGAAAGAATGGATTGACCGTAACTAATCCAAATCCCAGTACGAGCTAAGGAATCAACAAAAATGAGAGTGAAATAACTTTTTTAACAGTTAACTTTTAAAAAAATAAAACTAAAATATCATGTCACATCATCCAAAAATGGTTTTTGAAACTCTCATCTTGTACTAACCAGAAATATACCTAAGAGCGCTCGGATAAAATGACACGGATTTCTTCCAATTTAATCCGTGATCTCGAGTTCAAATTCGAACCTTAGAAATGTAACAACGTTAAAACTCTTGAGGGAAAAATTTGTCGTTCTTGTAATCCTATTAGACTCAACGAATAGTCCCTACAATTGCACAAGAGATATCCTAAAAAACAAAAAAATTCATTCACAAATATATCGGGTTTATATTCTCTTTATTGTATCTCTCTTTATACCACACCTTTTTTTTATAGGCAAATATTATTAGGATATTAAATGTTATGTTATTTTTTTCTCCTTTATTAGAGTTTGAACCCTAGGCCTCCAACACCTTATACCCATAGTTCTAATAAGTTGAGTTACCCCACCCCCCTCTTTACAACACATCTGACGAGACAACTCATGTTCATCATGAGTCATGACAATATATGGAGCAATGAGTTTAATTAGCATCCTGGGAAACAACATTGATGTCCCTTGGAGTAGCTTTAGTTGCAGTAGCAAAGATATGGATTATTCCATTTGGCAGCTGCATTTTTCAAGCAAAAACACATTCTTTCCCATTAAATTTTCCCGAGTTTCTCTTCTAGATTGCATTATGAAGAGGATGGATCCTCCTTGGAGGACTACAGAAGAATTGAGCAAGCCCAAATGGAGACGAGAGAGATATTTGGTATGATATATTGCCATTTATTTAGAATTCAACCTGATATGACGATTCAATAATGATGGGGTTGGAATCGAATCCACTCAGTACATTAATATAATCAATGTATAAATTTGAATATTATACATAATCAAATTAAAAAATTAAAGAAATATAAAATTAAAACTAAGATATAACTTAGAATATATATTTTAAAATAAATAATATATATAAATATATTATCACGTTGTGCAAAAAAAAAATTATTAATTTAAATCAAGAAGTCTTAACTTATACTTAACCATAAAAAAATTTAAATTTTGAAAAAATGGGTGATGTCGGATCGAATTGGAAAGATCCAAATTAAACATAATCTAAACTCAACCCAAAAATACCTACATATAACTTTTGAAAACTCCAATCTTTCATAATTAGTGTTATGTTAGACAAGATTAATAGTACGACCCAATTCTTGAACACCCTATAAATAACTAACCTACTCGGTAGGTAATAATCATTCATTTCATATAAATGTAAAGGGCATCAGTGCCCCCTAAATTAAATGGTACATGTTAATCGTTCCCCTAAACACATGTTGGAGAGCAGCCTAGACTTCAGAATATGAAGAGGAGATCCAAGACTGAGGGATTCTAGTCGTATCCACAACAGATAAGTTTTTTTTTTTTTTTTTTTTTTTTTTTTTTTTGTGAACGCCACCTCAAATATTCGGAAAATGATGTTATTAATATAAATTTGTATGCTGATTAAACTTTTAACATGATTGCGGATTTTGTGTAAAAGTAATCAAATTGGGTGGTCAGGATGATGGGTCAGGATGGTTAATAGAACACGTACGTAAGTAAATGGACATTGGAATTAGAAAGAACTAGAAACTAATTTGTCCCACGCCTGTGAATTTAAGGGATTAAGTGGTTAAATTATTTTTTCAGGGATCACAAGTGTCCCCGTATTTATTTTTATGGATCAAATTGGGCCTTTAGTCTTAAAATTAATATCTTCAGTAATTATATATTTTATCTAAAAATATCTTCAATAAGTGTGTAAATGTTTCAATTATTACATTAGTTTCAACAGATCCAGTCTCATTATATATGGAGCTAAGACCCTTTTACACAGATGTGCGAATTTGTACATTTATACATGATATGGCTTCTGTAGATTTTAACATACCCATCCTACAAAAGTTTATTTATTAATTCACAAATAATTCTAATGAATAACAATTTCAACCCTAACCCTAATTTAAATGTTGACTTTTAATAAAATTAAAAAATTATAAACACTATATTTTTAAGTATATTAAGTTAGGATAAGGACGTACAATTTAATTATTTAAATTAATAGATGAAACTAAATTAAATATGTAGCAGGAAGAAGAGTAAAATTATCAATTTAATAATTGAAATAGAAATATAAAAATTTAATATGATGCATACACTTTTCACTTTTGTTATTACCTAAATAAAAAATGTAAAACCTATTATTAATGTTGTTATTATGCAATGGTGGTTTGGATGTAGGTTAACCTTAGATAATTATGAGTTTTACGATATTCCGTCGGTTTGCATTTTCTTTTCCTTCAAAATTGAATTACAATTTCCTTACGAATAAAATTCGTCATTCCTTTCGAACGGAAACTTCTCACTTAAAATAACAAATAATCGATCAGTGGTTGGGATATGGCTTCGAGAACCTTTTTCTCCATTAACATTTGGAGAAATGCAATTGGGTCTGCTAACTAAAAAGAAATCACTATATTTGTCATTTGGAATATATGGCTTAGTCATTAAGAATGGCCATTTCTAAGACTAATAATAGTTGTACAAGGAAATCGAATAGTCACTACGACAACTATATATCTCATTTTCAACTGGGGGTTTAGATCATTGTATTTTATTGTTATTAGTGTGCAGCACATGATTGTTGGGATTGGTGGTGCCAATATAATTGGGATGACTACCCTTATTGTGATGCATTTGCATGCTATTCTATTTTCTTTCCTTTGATGGATCACTTTTGTATTGGGTTAGAGTACCTCGTGTACTCTCTTTAGTATATTTTGTCTTATAAAAAAAAAAAAAGTCATATTATTCTGCATACCAAGCTTTTCTTTCAGGAATATTGTCATTATTTTAACAGTCATTAGTTTGATTCTATATCAGCAGCATCTTTTGTGATCTGCTAGAATAATTATTTCAAAGACATCTATATGTCATTCACTACAAGAAAATACTCATCCGTCTCATTTTACTTGTTTCATTTGGTTATGCACAGCTCCTTAAGAAAATGATTAAGTTTACTAACTTTTATAATAAAATGACACTCTTTGACTAAAATACCTCTATTTAAATTGTACGGTTGAACAGTTGCAATTACTCACCAACCACTACACTTCTTGATAAAAAAAAACTCATTAATATAGATTGATTGAGATACAAGGGGTATTTTTGAAGGAAAAAAAAAGTAATTAATATTTCTTGATTTTTTAAAGGGACAAATAATTTGAGACAACACAATATTCCAAATAGAACAAGTAAAATGAGACAGAGGGAGGAACTATTTAGCGACGGAAAAAAATTGGTCGCCAAGGGTATGCAATAGCTCGTAAAATAATTTAGTCACTGAATTTGCGACTAAACACGGCGATTGCCAAAACCGTGGTTACAAACTGAATTTGCGATCGATATTAAATATAGTCGCTATTAGCGAGGGACACATTTGGTTGCTGAATGCACAAAAAGCGGTCACTATCTTGGTCTGTAGCATATGTTCTGGGGACCGATTTGTGACTGATTTGGTGGTCTCTATTTCGTAGCAAATATGTTAACAAAAAATATCAGTCACTAATTTGCTATGTAACCAATTTCGGTCGCTAAATTTCTTTTTTTCTTCTCTTTTACAATAATAGTTAAATGAAATCATACAAATATAAACAAATCATATAAATGTAAACCATATAAAATAAAATAAAATCATATAAAATGAAATCATATTCAAATCTAATAACAATTAAATGAAAACATATAAATAAATAATCCAAGAATAAAATACATTATTTTTTCTGATAAGAATAACAAAATGCAGTAAAATAAATTTATCTATAATGTCCTAAAGAATCAACGTGTGGGGGAGGTAGGGCGATCATCACCATTATCAGTGGGATGGATGATGTCATCTTCATCACCGTCACCATGGCCACACCACACCGTACGTATTGGGTTAGAATCCTAAGTGTTGGAACAACGGCTGAATTTGACTCCTCTACTACTACAACTAACCCTTCATCTCTAGCATCTCATTGTCCTTCGTCGCGAGCTCAGCATTGAAGTCGGCGATGAACTCTCAATAGTCTGGGATAAGGCCAGGGTTAGATTGAGACGTGGTGTTGATGAGGTCACGAACTCATCCCCCACCTGACCTAACCCATACATGTTGGCCTTCTTTGTTCCGACCTCCAACCACCTCCAAATAAATGGCGTTGTGAGAGGCTACAAAGTGTTGCCCCTAACTAGAGGCTAGGCCTACATCGACACATGTGTGGCCCTCCTTTTGGTAGTGGTGGAACTCCTCCTGCATAATATCTCAAACATGAGCATTTGCAATTATAAAAAATAATAAAACATAAGGAATGAAATTCAAGTTTAAGTGTTTATGATTACTCACAACATTGTCCTTTGCCATCTCGCCGACCCACTCCCCATGTTTAGTCTTCTTCGTCCTTTTTCCAAGGCGTTATATGTTCTTGAGGCTTGGTTCCTCTCTTTCATCTGCATATATAAAGTAGAGATTAAATTTTTTTGTGATGCTTGAAGCTGACGAGGGCAGGGAGTGATCGCTGGTGCATGAGGCACGGATAAGGGCTCCTTGCAGACTTCTAGGCAAAGGGACACATGAATGAACCGAATTCACATCGGAATGAGAGAGATTCTAAGACTGTGCAGGTATAGGACTGCATAGTCAAGGAAGGCTTAAAGGAATTGATTGATACTACCTATACCAACAAGATGCATATTCTTTTCAGGAGCCCAGAACATAAGAACTTCATAGTTAAGCATGCTTGACTTGGAGCACTTGTGGGATGAGTGACCTTTGGGAAGTTTCCTAGAAAGTGTATGAGTGAGGACAAAGCACGCTGAAAAGACTCGTGTTGGTTTGTGGGGACAGTCAACAATCCTGAAAGCAGTCAGGGCCGGTACATTTTTAGTATTAAAAAAGAGTGTGATAAAGTTGAATATAAGTTTAAATAGAATTTTACTTACCATCCTCGGCCAATGTGTGGCAATAGACAAGAAGCCATCGGTGTACAGAGGCACTCCACTATCCATAACCGGTTTTGCTTGCCGATATAGCGCTCTTCTGTCGGAACTCCTCCCCTCCCAATATTGTCGAAAGGCTTGCAACTCTCGGAGCCAATTCCCCCTATCCTTGCCCTCTCGAATCTTATTCATAGTATTCTCAAAACATTTATTATTTTATTCCTTCTTAGTGTTGACCCTGAAGTGGCTAAGTGTGAAAATAATACGTGTTGTGTAGTTGAGCCTGAAGATGCTATGTTTGCAAAAAAAAAAAAAAATGCTTATTTGTAACTAAGTTGGTTATATTGGAAAATATTGGTGATGCCAAGGACCGGACACAACCCAAGTTGTTGAAGGGTTAACTAAGATAAATTTCTCTATGTGATTCTCTCATCCTTTATCTTTTAATTATTGCTTGTTTATTTAACTTGTTGCTGACAAGGGGGTTAATTGTATTTCCTAAACAAGCTTTTGTTTTTATCCAAAGGTTTTAAAACATCTGCTTTAAAACACTTGTCATTGATAAGTTCTGAAAACCATCAGACGAGTCAATCATCTAAGTTTTTCAAGCGTCTGCTTCCTGCTATTTTCAAAAGAGTTTATGTTTTGCGAAAAGTTTAGGTGAACACAATTCAGCCTCTTCTCGTGTTTTTGTCTAGTTCATCCAAGAGGTCAATGGTTCTAGCATTTCATCATACATGCAACAAGAATTACATACCACACCGTGACAAGAGAGAGCTTTTCTTGCGGTGATTTAGGTTCACCGTGACAAGAATGACGGGGATGCTCAATCCAGCTCACCGTGAGAAGAACAAAGACAAATAGGGATCGAGAGAGTGTGAAGAGGGAACCACAGTGAGCGTGAGCGTTTCTGGCTTGCTCACAGAGGGATCCTCACGGTGAATGAGAGCGTCTGCGTGAATGGGAGTCTCGCGGTGGTCTTCGCAGAGGGAGACAAGAGGGAGAAAAGGGAAGAGAGTTGGAGGAAGAAAATGGAAAAGAAGAACTGAGGGAGAGTGCAGAGAGAGATGCATATGTAGAAATGAGGAGGAAAGGGGCTTGCGCACTGATTTAGGGCTTTTAGAATTTAACAACTGAATTCATTGTCCACTAATTTTGTCGCAAAAGTATAAAAATGAGAAAGATCACTAAATCGGTCATTGTATGTCTCCCCTTGACTTTTCAGTAACGCGACTTAGCGACCGATCCTATGTGGTAGCTTAGTGGCACCACAAATTACTTCAACATCGTGATTTAGTAACTGATATGCATTCGATCACTAAAAAGAGCAGTTACGTGGTCGTCACTTCGATCGCTAAATGGTCCACTTAGTTGACTTCAAAGTATTGTAATTTAGCGACCAAATTAGTGATCGATTGGGTTATGAGCATCCAAAATGGTCGCTAATTCAGTCGCTAAACGCATTCCAACAATCATTTTTAGAAAATAGCTTATTGGTTGCTAGTTTGATCCCTATTTGCGACCGATATTTTTCAGTGGCTGAATTGATTTTTACTTGCGGTGATTTTGTTATTCCTATATTTGGAATTCAATTGATTAACACTGAACTTTTTTCTTTGAGAGCAACATTGTGATATCGTCCCAAATAATCATCGTCGAAACCTATCTTGGAAAGCCTAATAGGTGAGCAAAAAGCAGCCAGATATAGAAGAAGGGACGGTAAGGACAGTAGCCTCAAAGGAGGCGGCTCTTTGTCTTTCTGGTGTACCTGATTGGGAGGTATAAGCATAAGTAAATTTGTTTATTATAAACTTAAATATAAATATAAGTTACAACGTTAATTAAGAAAACATAATTAAAAGAAAGAACAATATAATAATTCCTTCTATTTAACATAACACAAATCAACAGGGAAAGCAGGTGGTGATCATATCAGCACTAATATATCGTAGTTAAGCGTGTTTGGACGAGAGTAGTACTAAGATACATGAACTCCTAAAAAGTCTTCGTGTTACACCTCACCACTTATATTCACCAAAAAATAATCAACGGGGGAAAATAGAATCATACATCTAGCTATAATGTATATTAACGGATCTATATGGCACGTGCATGTGTATAGTTAGTAGCCTAGTATTGATCACTTGATACGGTATATATGACCAACAGAAAGTGTCGAATGAAGAGCAAAAGAGAATCTAATGGCCTAAAACTAAATGAAATACAGAGTGTAATAAGCGTGTCTGAATCTAATGGAATAAACTATTATTAAAGTTAAAATCACAACTTGCTAGGTTGTAAGATAATTTATATCCACCCTACTTGACATAGTAACGTAATTTATATCCCACCTCACAAGTTGAAAAAATAAGTTAAATGCAAGCAGATATATATATAAATTAAGGTTCAGCAATTTACAACCGAAGACATTATTTGGAAGTACAATGATTTTGTTCAAATTTTGTTTCAATTAGAGATGAAGGCATCCTTCCACCATCTACGTACATTTGGCCCAAAAGAATAGACAAAAAATAATTTTATACATCCCAAGATGTTTACATGTTCCTAAACATGTCAATACTTTTCTATCTAGACAACCTTTATTAACCATAAACCCCATCTCAAAAAAGCAACCATCACAAATATGCAAGACTCATAATGACTTGAGAAACAAAGTCCAACACTCTATTCCAACAGGACTATTGTCGCGATCTCCATCCTATCCCAAAAATAGAGAGAAAAAAAGAAGATCATTAGTTTTAACACATCATGGAACCAAATTATTAACAATTTGGATCTCCACAATCTTAACCATCCATAAAAAAAAATGTTATCTTACCAAATTCTTCCTTCTTTTTTAGAACTTACCAAATCAATCTTTCACTTGTCTTTTATAGTGTCGCTTCATAATAAAATTATGTTGCCTTCGGTCCAAAGAGCACCATCAACAATACAAATTGAAATTGACAATATATTTATAACATGTTGAGAAAGAAGAAGCTGACAAATCAAGCCAGAAAAATAGGGAAGAAATAAATAACCTCATAGTTAGCGTCTAAGATTTCGATAGAATTAGAGTTGAAAGAGAAAATACTAAACCCAAAATAAAAGCACTTCAATCATGCACTGATGATTAGCACATATTCTAAAGTGACATATATGCAACATGTCCCCCAAGTTAACTGTGTGGATTCTTTTTACTATTCAAAAACAATTCAATTCTCCATCACTTTTTTCTTCTAAGGTCCTACAATCAAATGCAACTATTACTTGCCCAGTTGTGCGGCCTCTTTGTGGCTGCATGGGCTGCTAGATAGTTCTGCATGTTAGATTAATTATTTTAATTAATTATTAATGTGAATTTGCATTAATCAATTATGAGGAATTATTGTTTATAATATTGGGTTTTTGTTGTGGGTGGCCTATGATGGGTTGGTCTATTCATTTGGTAGCCTGTTGAGAGGTCCCTACTCTCATATGAAATTTATATGTTCTGCCTCCCCATGAAGAAGAATAGATGTCACTGATGCATAGGCTGCAGGAAGAAGGTAGTTTTACTCTCACACAAGATTCTCTATCTTCTATTGACTAAACAATAGTAGATCCCAGAATCAAGCACTACAAAAAAAAGGTCAAATAGCGACCAACGATTTGCAACCGACACAGTCCATCACAAATAGCGACCGAAACCGCGACGGACAACACTATTTCCATATGTTACACAAGGTATGATCTTTGCGACCGAATTAGCGGCCGAAATTCACGATCACAAGAATTCGGTCGCTATATCGATCGCAAATTTTAATAAAAACAAAGTCAAAGATGATGACTTTTTTTGCGACCGAATTAGAGACGAATTTAAATGCAACGGAAATATTGGACTTATTTAGCGACCGATATTTATTCGGTCGCCAAAGCGCGTTGGTTGAAACTTTTGGTGGAGCCATTTGGCGACCGACTGGAGACCGATATATAAATCGGTCGCTAAGGCACGGTAACAAAAATTTTAATGGATTAGGTTAGCGACCGACTGGAGATCGATTTTTTTTTTTGTCGCTATAACTAATACCCTAAATCGTGTGAAACCCCCATTTTCTTCCTCACTTCCGCTTGAAACCGTCGCCTCTCCTCTCTGTCTCACTTCTGCCCCCTCGTTCGGCCACTGTCGCACGCACTCCAGTAAGTTCCTCTCTTCCCTTCCCTTCCCTTCCCTTCTCTTCTCTTCCTCTCTTCTCTTCCCTTTTTTTCCTCTCATCTCTTCTCTTCTTTTCCTCTCAACAGAAACAGCGCACTTCGGGCACTGTCTCCACACCCACACTCCAGCCACCATCGCACGTACGCACTCCGACCACCGCTGCAACTCGAGAGGGGACAACTTGAGAAAACGGAGAGGAGAGACTGAGATGAATTGAGCGCAGAGGAAGAAAAATACAGAAGGCAACACACATAAAGAGAGGGGACTGACTAGCTTCTTCTGGATGCTAATAGGAGCAGAGAAGGCAAGGATAGTAACACAAGCTCTGGGTCAGGATCATTGGTTGGTAGTCTTCAATTTTCTTTTAATTCTTTCCTCTTATTATTCGAATTTGTAACCTCGCATTCATTGGGGCTAAATTTTGTTATTGGTAATCTTTACTGATTTCTAAGTTTGAACCATTAGGATCTATACCCATGTTTCCTGTTTATGATCGAACATTATATTGTATCTTGCTTATTGGATATTTTCGTAATGTTGTTTAAATTCAGATAATGCCGTTCTTTTTCGCAAGAATTCCAAAGTCTTGTTCCTGGATGTGTTGATAGGATGTTATTCTTGAATTGTAAAATATATTAGATGCTTTATATTTCTGTTTGGTGCTGTGATTGCTTTGAAACCAGCCAAAAGACTAATGGATATCAATTTCTGTTATGGGTGATGTTATTTACTTGTGCAGTGAATCCATTGAATTGATTTCACATGAATGCTTGAATCTATGTAGTATTTAATCTAGAGAATCTCAGAATGCCCTTGGACTTGATTGTGGATGTGCTATTTCTATTAAATAGCTTAATATGCCTTCACTACTAGCCCAGGTTCATGTCTATGCTTTACTGATTTATTGTTCTCTTTTGGTCAAATAAATGACGCACTGATATGTTCATAATGGGCAGGCTGCATGTCAACTGATAGAGAATGGGTCTTTTGGATATTCAATATTTTGTGTTGGTCGATGAATTTATAATGTTATGGGTATCATTTCCTCATCCAATTGAAGATATTTCGTGGGCACTCGTCAAAGTTTTAATCCATCTGAACCTCTTGGTCTTGTTTGCCCATGTTGTATAAGCAATACAATCATTTATGAATTGAATCTTTGAACTATCATTCTCTGTTGAATGACCACCTTGCACAAGTGGAATAATTCATATAAGAGAATCTATTGCATAACCACCTTATTACTTGCATTTGAATCTACATATATTATATGTAAATTTACTTCTATCAATGTTATCTCAGGGTTCTTGAGAAAAGTTCAATTTAACAACTATAGAATGGATGAGACACAATCAAGCTTACACTATGAAATTGAAATATTACTAGTAGGAATATTTCAATTGGTTAATAATCTATTACACATATGTAAGTTATTTTAAAGTGATTTATTTTTTGTTGCAGAATAGGTACTTGATCTATTCTTTCTTAGTTGAACCAGAGTCCCTTCGTCCCCTCTCCCTCTCCACAGGTAAGCTTTCTCTTTGAGTTCTCTGTGATTTTGACATTCTTAAAAAAATTGATTAGTTACTACACCTCATTGGCTTGCATTAAAATTTTTTTTTATTGATGCTTATGTGAAGTTTTGTGTTATTTGTTAGTAGAGAGCGGATCTCAATAGGATGTGATTGTGTCTGAAAGGCAGGATGCTGTCTGTGTGCTGATAATTTAGAAATTATGCATGTGATTGGCAATTATGTGTTGTTTGTTAGTGGAGAGCTGAGCTCAATAGGATGTGATCCTGTCCGAAAGGCAGGATGCTGGTTGTGTGCTAATAATTTAGAAATTATGCATATGTTGGCAAATTATGTTTTGTTTGTTAGTGGAGAGCGAAGCTCAATAGGATGTGATCATTTCCGAAAGGCAAGATGCTGGTTCTGTGCTGATAATTTAGAATTTATGCATATGTTTGCCAATTATGTGTTGTTTGTTAGTGGAGAGCTGAACTCAATAGGATGTATGATTCAAACTTTTTGCTGGAAAATTTTATTCAAGTTTCTGCAGTACCCCTAATATATAAGATAATGATTCTACTTTCTTAGAGTTAATTATTTACAAAAGCCTTAGTTTCCCGTTTGAGTTACAATATTAATGAGTATGCTTAACTTCTTAAGGTACGAATGCTCATTGTATTGAATCTTGAATTGTCCAAGTGGGACAGTTTGGGGTAAAACCTTTTTCACACTCGTATAATAGTCAATTCCACGTTTAAATGTCTTATATACTTGATGAAATTTTAGTTTGATGCATCTCTTTTTGTTCTCCCGGTACATACTTAATCGTGGTAGATCTGACCCCGTTCAAGTCGTATACTTGGAGACCGAAGGGAAATGCTGCCGAAATTTCATTAAGTATAAGGCATTTGGGCCTGGGAATAACTAGTATTAACCAAGTGTGGTAAAGATTTTTTCTCGAATGGGATAGGTTCATACCTTATCATAAGGAAGGAGATTGATGGAGATGTTGTAATAACCCATAATACTGCCGCTATAAGTTGCTTGAGTTGACGGCAATGGAGATTCCGAAAAATCGGATGTGGATGTATCGTAGGTTGGATCGTAATAAATGTCTTATGGAAGAGTTTAGAGTTGGAGTGGGTGAGTTTATAGAGTTTGTTATTAGTCAGGACGGATTTATAAGGCGGGGCAATGATAAGTTGAGGTGTCCTTGCTCCAGATGCAAGTGTAAAGCTACGTGGATGAAGTGGTGGTCGATCTTTATGAGAAAGGGTTCATGGCTGATTACTATTGGTGGAGCAACCATGGTGAGTCCTTGCCAGATTTTACACCTGCAGTTTTCGAAGGTTCATACGATGGAAATGGTGAGCAGAGGGAAGAATTGAATCCTTACGAGCAGATGATCATGGATCATGCTGGACCCTCAGTTGGTCATGCAATAGAACAAGATGAGGGAATGGGCTCCCAATACACAGACGAGGATCCGAATGTCGAAACTCAGAGATTCTTTGACATCCTGGGTGCTGCAAAAGCTCCATTGTGGGAAGGATGTCAGAAGCACTCAGAATTATCGGCTTCTTTGGCAGCTTTGAGCATCAAATCTGATTATAATATGCCAGAAGGTTGTTTTAATCGAATCGCCCAACTTATGGGGAGATGATGCCAAAGGACAATCGGTTTCCTATCAATTTTTATCAGGCTAAAAAGTCTGTGGAGAATTTGGGCCTTGGTTGTTTGAAATTTGATTGTTGCTTGAATGGATGTATGTTGTACTACAAGGATAATTCAGCGGATAGCATAACACAATGCAACTTTTGTGGAGCGGATCGGTACAAGACAACCGCTAGAAGGGGCGTTGAGAAGAAGACTGTTGTTAAAAAAATGTGGTACTTTCCGCTCGTCCCAAGACTTAAAAGATTGTACTCTTCAATGGCCACTGCATCTCACATGAGGTGGCACTGCATCTCACATGAGGTGGCACAGTGAGAATCAGAGGGAGCAAGATGTCTTGTGTCATCCATCGGATGGAGAAGCTTGGAAGCATTTTGATAGGGTGCATCTAACGTTTTCAAAGGACCCTCGGAACTTCCGATTGGGGTTATGTACGGATGGATTTAATCCTTTTGATCAATCTGGAAAACCTTATTCTTGTTGGCTGGTTATCCTAACTCCGTACAATCTTTCCCCTGGGATGTGCATGAAGTGGGAGTTTATGTTCCTAACAGTCATAATACCGGGTCCGTCTAATCCAAAAGGGAAGATTGATGTGTACTTGCAGCCGCTCATAGATGAGTTGACAACATTGTCGAATGATGGCGTGTTAACTTCTGATGTATCATTGAGGCAAAATTTCATGATGAAGGCAGCTTTGATGTGGACAATCAATGACTTCCCAGCCTATGGGATGATGTCGGGTTGGATGATATGTATGGATCGATCGAAGGCATTCACACTTAAAAATAGTTGAAAGACCTCATATTTTGATTGTCACCGCCAATTCCTTCCACTAGATCATCCTTCTAGGAAGAATAAAAAAGCATTCAGGAAATGTGTCGCGGAGACTACACCCCTTCCACCGCATTTGTCTGGTCCCAATGTATGGCTTACCGCTCATTCATGAATAGCAAGGAGAACATATTCCCGATTATGGTGTTAAGCATAATTGGACCAAACAAAGTATATTTTGGAGGTTGCCATATTGGAGAATGCACCTTCTCCATCACAACATCGATGTCATGCATACAGAGAGGAATGTGTTTATGAATGTGTTTGACACTTTCATGGACATCAAGGGGAGGAAAAAGGATACAAATAAAGCCAGATTGGATTTAGCTGAAATATGTAATCGGAAGGAGCTTGAGTTGAAAGACCGTGGTGGTGGTAGACTTATGAAACCGAAGTCAAGTTATACACTAAGCAAACCCCAAAGAGTAGCTGTCTGTAAGTGGGTTAAAGAACTCAAGTTGCCTGATGGGTATGCTTCCAATTTGGGTAGATGTGTCGACATTAGGGAGGCAAAGTTATATGGAATGAAGAGCCATGATTGTCACGTATTTATGCAACGGTTGCTTCCCATTGCGTTCGACTCGTTACCGAAACCAATTTGGAACCCACTTGTTGAGCTGAGCCATTTTTTTAGGGAGCTGACTTCGAAAACACTATATGTGGAACAATTAAGGGTTATGGAAGAGAATATACCTGTATTGTTATGTAAGTTGGAACAAATCTTTCCCCCAAGCTTCTTCGATTCAATGGAACATCTTCCAATTCACCTACCTTACGAAGCAAGAGTTGGCGGTCCTGTCCAATATCGCTGGATGTATCCCTTTGAGAGGTATACAACCTCAAATATTTTTATTATAATTGTAAGTCCATATCGTGCTCTTTTTATATGTTTTAATTGTATGTATACCTTTTAATTAGGTTTTTGCACTCCTTGAAACACAAAGTCAAGAACAAGGCCCGAGTAGAAGGTTCCATTTGTGAAGCCTACTTAGTGGAGGAGACATCTACCTTTGCCTCTTATTACTATCCGGATGAAATTGACACGAGAAGGACTAGAATGCCACGTAATGTTGATTCAGGTGAAGGTTGTTCGTCTAGTCCTCCTATATCAATTTTCAATTATCCAGGCAAATTTAGTGCCAAATCCAAAGGATATTTCTTGGACCAACGTGACATTAATGCTGCTCATTTGTACATTCTTCAAAATTGTGAAGAGGTGTCGCCATATTTAGAGTAAGTGTGTATATTGTGTTTTATTAATTATGTTGTCATTTAGTTTCATTAATCGCCTAGTTTTTTACCTCCATGTGTAGTATGTATGCCAATTTTCTAAGGGAGATCCAACATGACATTTCGGAAGCTCAGATTGATCCGGAAATTACTTCTCACTTTCCTGTGTGGTTCAAACAATATGTAAGTTCGAGTGTCTTGAGTTATTACACAACCTTTTCTTCTATTAGTATGATTTATACGCTCAATTGTTAAAATTTGTAGGTTCTAGATCCAATAAATAATGCTCAAAATCCCTTGTTGACCAATCTGGCATGGGGGCCTAAAATATCGGTTACATCATGGAATCATTACATTGTAAATGGATATAAATTTCACACAAAACAATGGAGTGAAGGAATGCAGTCATGTAATTCTGGTGTTTGTGTACGAGGCACAGATGGTCAATTAGAGGATGAATTTTATGGGATTCTAACTGACATTACTGAAATTGAGTATATCGGTTTCCCCATGATGAAGTTAGTTCTCTTCAAGTGTGATTGGTTTGATAGTACTCTTAACGTAGGGACAAAAATAGATAAAAAATATGGCATTGTTGAAGTTAAGCAATCTAGTAGAGATAATAAAGCGTACGACCCATTCAGATTTGCACAACAAGCAGAGCAGGTTTATTACACGCCATATCCCGAGGGACATCAAGGCTGGTTGGGTGTCATCAAGATAAAGGCTCGCAGTACAATTACTGATAACATAATCAATCAACATGAGAAAGATGTTCCTTACCAAGATGATGAGTTTGTAGGGCCCCACGTATCACTGGATATTACGCCAGATGTCATTGATAATTCTCTCGCGGACGTTGCTGGTGGTGGGGAAGAAGTTGATAGGGAGTTAATGAACCAGTCTGACTTGGAAGAATCTAGCGAAGACACATTTCAATCAAGTCAGAGTGAGAGTGAGAGTGATTTCAGTGATACAAATACAATTTAGGTAACTTATGTATTATTCATTTGTTTATGTTTATTCGTTTTTGTTATAGTTAATCAATTAGTTAGTATTATGATGTTACATATCCTTTTTGTCAAACAGATGGCAGATTCGTCCAAAGGCAGAGGCTAGGGTGGTGGCAGAGTCCCTGTCAGAGGTCGTGGCAGAGGTCGTTCTGGGACAGGTTCTCCCACCATCGACCCGCCAGCTTCTAACAGAGTCACTCCTGGCAGTACATCTGTAGTTGGGCCCACGGGTGATGGATCGGCACCAGCTACACCAGCCTCGGATGTCAGAACGTCGATTGGACCATCATCATCAGTGGCGCCACGTGAGAGCCAGGATTCGACTGACCGGAGGACGCTTCTTGTCCCTAGGGGCAAGAATGAGTAAGTTAATTTAATTTTATTATATATAAATGTGATTAATTTAATTTAAGGTCATATTTAAAACATTGTTTAATTAATTTTCCCGCAGCTTTATACCTGCGACAGGTCCTTCCGATACCATTTCCAAGATCCTCAAACAAAAATTTGATGCTGCATGGCCTAGTTGGAAGGCCATCCCTCAGGACGTTAGGGACATGTTCTTTCGAGAGTTTAAGGTAATAATTTATTAAAATATTTAATTACATTTACTTTAGGTTTAATGCTTTATTCTTAAGCTTAACTAATAAGTGTATCTTGTAGAAATCGTATAGATGGAAGTATAAAGGTTCTTTAGCGATGAAAAACACAATGAATAAGCTCAGAACCGGTCAGGATAAGGCTAACTGGATGGATCCGGTGATTAGGGAGGCTTGGAACAACATTGGACCACTCCGAAGTTCAAGGAGAAGAGCGCCACCGCCCGACTTAATCGAGCTGTTGATGGAGGGGCATCTGCCTACATCGGCGGCTCTAAATCGGCCGCCGCCCACTTCGATGAGTTGGTAAGTTTAAATGATATTTTAGGGCAGTACTTAGTTTCTATTTATTGCACATATTATGAATTTAAAAAATATCTAAATATATGCAAGCAGCGGAGCTACAGCGACCCCCGACCGGTATGGAGTTGGTGGAAAAGACCAAAAAGTTAAAGTCGGGGGAATGGGTCAATGATAAGGCTCGTAACTATCCAGTATGTAAAAAACAAACTTAATTAAAACTTGTGATTTATTATTACTTGTTAATATTATAATTGTAACTAATGATCTTCTACTATACTTCGCAGGACACATATAATCATAGGCGGGATGAGGTCATATCACGTGCCTCACAAGATGAGTTTTGATCTGGTGAGGGCCCCCGATCTCCGATCTCCATCGACGACAATGCCACATATTTGGAGGTCGTTGGAGGGAGGAACAAGAAGGGGCACGTGTATGGCCTCGGCCACTTGGGTGACGAGTTTATTGCCTCATCATCTGGCACGCCTATTTCGTCTTGCACAGGTACCGTCCCTTCAGAGCAGTTCGAGCAAATGCAGGACACCATTACACAGCTTAACGCTGAGCTCAGGGAGAAGGACTGAGAGGGAACGATTGATGGCGGAGCAGATTGCTCAGCTGAAGCAGACGACAGTGGAGCAGGGTCAGCATCTACGGATGGTGATGGAGCATATGAGGATCCAGCCTCCTGTTGTGCCACCCCCTCATCTAGTTGTGCCTTCTCCTTCTCCAGAGGACGCTGCCGCCGATGATGACGAGGATGATTTTCCGCCTCCGCCTCCATTTTAATTTTTGATACATTTTAGTTTGCTACAATTTTATTTTATTTAAATTATGGACGAGTTTTGTTTACATTAGGTTTGACTTTATAGATGACTTATCGCCCCTTTCTCTATATTATAGTTTTGTTTAATACATTTATAGCATTACTTAATATATTTAATATTTTAAATGTTTTTTTTAATTTTAATCAATAACAATAATTTGCAAAGAATCCAATTAATTCTTATGTATTATCATAATAATAATGAATTAAAAAGAATTTATTAAATTTTTTTTTTTAAAAAAAAAGGAAAATTACAGCGACCGAATTAGCCACCGATATATCGGTCGCCACCTTTTAAAAAAATCCACTCCCAATTTATCAACCAAAATATCGGTCGTTGGTAATATAAATAGTCACAGATTAGCGATCGAATTAGCGACCAAATATCAAGTCGCTAATTTTGATTATTTGAAATAATGCGACCAAAAGCATAGAGACCGAAATATTAAGTCTTGCGACGGATAATTCGGTCGCTAATAGCGACCGAATTAAAATTCGGTCGCGGGGGCCTTAGTGACCATGCCTTTCGCCACGACTACTATTCAGTCCCAAATTCGGTCGCTAAATAAATTAGCGTCCAAATTTTGATGTATAGCGACCGAATACTACGGTCGCGATTTGCCATTTTTTTGTAGTGAAGTCAGGTACACGTTCTTGATCTATCTCTTGAATGTAATATGTTAATATGCTATATTCTTGTATCTATTGTTGATCTGGGTTTATAGAATTATCAAATAATTAATTCTTTCAATTGGTATCATGGCCACATAGATACAGATTATGACTATTATTATACTTTAGAACAAGAGAGAACAATTTCCTTTCGAAACGTTTTTTCGCAATTTCATCATTGAATTCGAAAATTCTCTTTTCTGACCAACAATTTTACAAATTGGCTTATGGGTTTTGTTTCTGCATGTACGAACATCATATTAAATTTTCACTCGTTTTCATGGTCTGGATTAAGAGAATTTCACATTTAATCTCAAGAACCCTAACTATTCTTTTTTTATTTCTCTCAATTGGATGGTTGATTCTTGAAATTGATTTGGGGTTTTCATTCCCTATGCTTATGCGACCACAACCCCTCAAAGTTGGTATCCAATTGTTGATTAATTTGAGAGAACTTGACATCTCTATGACCACGGGTTCTTGCACTAAAACCCGGTAAATTTCGAAGTAAATTACTCACAAATGAAACCATAAATCTAGAAATTCATCTGGGGTTTTATAGATTTGATTATTGCGATCAAAACCCACGAATATTTCGTCGCAAATCATGGAGAAATCAGATATATTTTCCTATTCAAAAACACGACCAATATACACAAAAACTCCAGAACTTTTTTGGTTCAATTTCAAGGTTATCAATTGTTAATCTTAGAAATTATTTTGAAGGTTCTATAGATCTGCCAGAAGCGATCAAAACCCCTCCAAAATTGAATTAAATGCTGCCCGTATTTGTGATATCGATTCGAGTCTCACCGCGGATCACAAAAGACCCGTTTTCCTATCATTCGAGTGAAGAAGATGACTTCTCTAGCAAAACCCAGTCGCGAGTCCGACGCGTGGGGGCATGTGGGTGGGCCAAAAAAAAGCTTATTTTTAATTTAAAAGTGTTTATTTATTTATTACGGTATTTTGGTATTTTTTGGACACCATTAAATATTTAATATAATTAAACCTGAGAATAATATGTGATTTAAAATATAGTACTCTTGAAATTTGGGCCTAATTTTTTTTTTATTTTTTATTATTCCTTATTAATTCTTCCAGTGACAATTTGATATATTATACTCTTTCTATAATTATGCCATTGTTATGGAATTAATTTTAGGCCTTTATATAGATTATTTATTTTATGTTTATGCATGATATGAAATTATAATATTCTATGAAGCATAATTATTCTTAATTTGTATAACTGTAATCTCATATATCGTGGGTACAATTATGCAAATTTTGTGTTGTTAAATAATTAAATTTTATCCTTAATTATAATTTGTATTGAGTTAATAATAATAATAATGAAACTCTATCGATGTGTTGTTATTAATGTAATTTGTTATTATATAGTGTATCTTTTGTTTTACACTAATATCAATTTTTCGAGTATCCTATTGATATTAGAATTTTTGGTGATCTAAGTTTTGTGCATTGTATTATTTTGTGAAAATTTCCCTTATGTGTGTGTCAATGACACTTTGTGTATTGCGCTCTCTCATTTAAAGTGCTATGATTATGCAAATAATCTCAAAGTGTCAAATATGATTACTCTTTTGACATAATTTAATATTTAATATTTTATATATATTATATATTCACTACTTTGCTTTCAGTATTTGAATCCAAAATTTTCCAATTCACTATTCTTTTATGACAAATATATACCTTAGACACTCTCTAATGATTAGTTTTAGTCACAAAACTAAATTTGGGGTCATAATATGTGTTATGCTCATTCTTTTTTATTAAATAAATATATGTAGTGAATTATTAAACTGTATATTATTTTATGTCATTTATGTGTATTAAATTGATTCAAATTGGCGAAATTTACCTTCTTAATTAATCTAATATACATTATGTTTTTTCACTATTATAATCTTTGAATCTAGACCCATATTTTTTTTACTTTATTATTCTTAATTTTGTGATAGATATGTACTACGTATTTTCTCTAATCATATGTCTTAGTCACAAAATAAATTTTGGATTATAAAATAATTATATCCTATATTTTAATGAATAATGAAATTGTGTATTATTTTATGCTAAATCCAATAATTATGTTGCATCGTTATTATTAATATGCTTGCTTGTAAAAATATCATCACGATAATTTTGTTGAGCAATCCTTGAGGTAATTGAAAATTATGTCATCCTTGTAATCTATATGAATCGTATTGATTTGTAATTAGAGTTTTTCTTTTGAGTTAACAAACTGCAAGGTTTTATAATACTCTCATTATATAAGTCATCAAAGCTCACAAGCTCTACACACAAGGATGAATGACACTCTCTGAGGTTAGTTGCAAAATCTTTATTTTTTTTTTTACTTACTATATGATCGCATATATGGAGAAATTTATTAATAACATATTGTTCTCCTCAAGGCCTTTCTTCCCTAACTAACATCTCTCACGCTCATGCATTTAACTACTATATGTAAGCGGCCTCAACGCGACATCTCCGCCAGATGAAGATGTCACTCTCATCACTATGCCACCCCCAATAGTGTAGGATGTCAGGAACTCCCTATGGCTCAACAGGCCCAATGTATAATTATTAATTAAATCATATTTAATTAATCAATTAAACTTATCCCATTTTAATTATTTAATTAAATCATATTTAATTAATCAATTAAATTAATTCCTTGAACATTTGCTCTATGCGTGTGACCCTATAGGTTCTCAATTAATTGACAATAATACTAATTATTATTAATCATATTAATAATCAATTAATATTATAAACAATTAGCGGCATCGAACAATACATCATTGCTACCCAATTAATTAGAATATTGGTGGTACAGTAAAACCATATTGCAACCATATATAATATGCAGTCAACGTCCTTTCGTCTCAATGTCTTAATTGAAAACAAGGAATAAATATGTCATCCTTGTTAAGTTCAATTATTTATTTCTTGATCTAGTAATTGACGTACGATCATGTCGGCTCAATATCTCATATTGTCCCACCTTAGCATGGCCATGCATTTCTACGTCACCTACCATCAAGAGGCCTATAGACATTACCCCTGTTATGTAGGAGGGACGAATCCTATCTACATCACTCACATTCCTCAACATGTTTTATTGTAGGCCCAATAACTATCTTTATAGTTGTCCTGTTACAGACAACGTTTAATAGTATTAAAGCCTATGACTACGTATGTTAGGAATCGTAGTGATTTCAAGTCGAAGGACTACTTCACTATGGTCACAATGAGAATGGCTTTTGACACTTACATAACTATTATGCAGCGTTCTCATAGCGGGTCACTCCAGTATAAATATTTCACTAATATTTATACCTATGTAAAGACTTGATATCTTATATCTATGACCCGTGAGATGTGGTCATCAGTACACCCACATAATAGTCTCAATGTATTATTATTGTCCTTATTAATAAAAATACTTCGATTATGGATATTTAATAATAATGTTCTATAATTTAATGGCATATCATGGTCAAGTCATACTTGACGTTCCATTAAATGAACTACCTATTCTAAGGACTTTATTATGCTATAAATATTATCATCAAATATAGCATAATAAATAAATGCCTTATACATATATAAAATATATGATCAAAGTCATGATACAAATGATTATCTATTCAAAATAGATTGGCCACTAGGGCTTATCCCAACAACGACCTATCCCCCCCGCAGGTCAGATCAAGATACTCGTCCGTCATCGGCTCCATCTGCGGTCACAATACATACACCACAAGGTATGATGTTCTACTGTCACCGACTATCACGGTTACGATATCTCCAAAGAAATTAGGATAATTGCCCATCAGCCCAACATAGTGATGAATAATGACAACAACAACAACAATACAACATGAATCTCACCGACTCATCTCGAGATCAACTACTTAGTAACTCAACCCACAACTTGTACTCAACTACAACCAACACCCCAGCAGATCAAGGTGCCCATTCCTCATCATATCTCAGTCACATCAATGAGATTATTAGGCTGAGCACTATAGCACACATGTCCTCAGATTACCTCACCATATATACATCACCTGAATCAAAATGATCATTGCCTACTTCTAATCATGCAAAGGTATTTTTAGTCAACAAAAAAATCATGCAAGGATATTCACGGCATATAGGCAGCAGGCAATATAACAGTAACATGGTAAATACTCATAAAAACATGTGCTTTTACATATCTAGCGTATAGGCATATTTTCATGTAACCCTATAGCATGTTACTAACATCAATACACATATCCTCACGTATCCCATGCCAAACATATCTGCATAGCAAGCATGCAACCTCAATTTATCATAGATCAACCTATCGACGATAAACCTACAATGCCCAAAACTACATTAATGTAGTTTTACCACCACCACCTAGTAGTCGCTAATGTGAGTTAGGTGTTGTCGGTTACTCGACCACTAGTAGGGTTTAGGTCGCCCTACGCATATCAATGTGTACTATTTTACACTTGGCTCCCCGACGAGTTGTGGTTCTTTCTCCCATCTGATAAAAAATGTAGCAACGTACACAACAAACTCTTCCAAAAGCTCTCTCACAGCCGCAACCCATCTCCTTCAAAGGGATCACGAACGCAACTCTGAAACTTGCCCTTACCACGGAAACAACATGTAGGCTATAACATTAACCTTAGAATGAATCGAAAACAAAGATAGAAGCTAGAAACGATAGAAGAACAAACTAAGCATGCCGATGTTGACTACGTTGGCATATACGTAACTGCGGCATACCTTAGACGTAACGAAGATTCGATCGGATAAAAGTGAAGTATACAAAGATACGAACTCAGCAAAGCGATCGATTTAGGGTTTCGTTAACCGGATCACACACACCCAACCATGGTCCTTCAATGGAGGTATGCTCCTCACTCTCTCATGCTCTCTATGAAAAGATGGAAGAGTGAAAACTCTTCTCTCGGTGAAAAAATGTGGAAATTTACAGAGGTTAGATTCTGTTGTCCACGCTTTAGCGTGGGCCATCCCCACACTTAAGCGTTCCAACACTTGAGCGTTGGGCCCTCTCCACGCTTGAGCGTTGCCCTTTCCTCATCGCGAAGGCACCGTCCACACGTGGCACAGTCAATCCATGACTGACACGTGTCCTTCACATCCAATCATGTCAGGTCAGTCACCTAACGTTTGAGCGTCCAAACTCTCCCATGCCAAAGCGTTAGCACGCTTGAGCGTGCACCTGGTCCACGCTTGAGCGTGCTAACCAGTCTCACTTGTTTTCTATTCTTCTCTTCTCCAATTCAACCCCTAACTCTTAGCATATCTTCTAAGCATACTCTCAAACATAAAAACACATACTAACTGAAACACATGCATGTCCATTCACCAATTAGGGTTATGAATTTGAGGATGTTACAAACTTTCGACAAAGTAATGCATCTTGTGCTAGCTGATGGCTACAGGGTTGGGACGATGTAAAGTGTGAAGTGTGTCTCACTAACAAGAGTGTCTCACATGTCACTGTATTTCAGGTTTGTAGCGGTGAGGAATGCGCGCTAAATATTTAAGTTGTAGCACCCCCTTCACCCTTCTTGCCATAACCCTGATGAGATTGTACACTACAAGCCCAAATTGAATTATTTATTAAATCGTATTTAATAAATAAATTCCTCTCCAACTTTTGTTCTATGCTGTGACCCTATCGGTTCCGCTAAATTAGCAATAATAAACTAACCAAACAACAACTCATATAAGGTCTACCACAACTCGTTGAATAAAAGAAAGCGTAACGATAATATAGGTCCTCCTGGCATAAGCCATAACATACTAACCAAACTATAAAATAAAGAACAGATCTTCAAGCCTCTGTATGCTCAACGGTGTCATCCTCTAGCTCTGAAAACAATACTATTAATAAGATGAGAATCCCAATGAATAAAAGTACAGTTATAAAGATTTTCACAAAAGCATTGTTCTCAGTCGGCTTGGCAATCGCAAAAACAATTCATGGTACCCGCTATTTTCCAAAAAAATAATATACAATATAAAATAATAATACTTATAAATCAGCGTAATTACCAACCAATCATCATCAAATCATCACATTTCATATGCCAAATAATTCCAAATAAATCACGTATGTCATATGATTGTCAAACATCACTTAACAATGGTGTCCCATTGCCTACCTCTACTTAGGAGAGGTATTTTGATGTCATCTTCTCATTGGTGACATTACTCATATTTTCAATGCCAACCATGTACACTAACAGTATTACTCATTTTTCGACATCCCAAATTATGGCGATGTTACTTTCGATACCCCAATTCATAGGCGGTACTACATAATTTTGACATCCCAATTCTATGACGATGTTACTTTCGATACCCATTCACAGGCGGTATTTCACACACATCATGTCTTATGCATAATCGAACATATATCATACATATCTCAAGTAAAACATGACAATCAACCAATATACATACAATTCATACACATCATAACATCAATCACAAGAATAAATGCTCAATTTAATAAACTTTCATTCGAATAGAAAACCCTCAATTCAATTTAGCATTCTTGAACCCTATACATAAAAGAAAACTCAAATTTTCCCAAATCAACCTCCCACAATTCATTATCGGTTTTAAGACCCAAAACCCCAAATCTGTGTACCATGAAAGGGTGAGAAAATGTATTTTTACTCATCTCTTGAAGACCTCCATGAAGCTCCAAGTATATCCCTCGAACACGCCATGAAAACTCATAAGAAATCTTTTCCTTCACTCCCTAGGGTCCTCTTTCTCCAAGATCTTCTTTTCCAACTCCTTGAATCCTCAAAGGCAAGCAAGAGAGAATTTTAGGGTGCTAATAGGGTTTCCAGCCGCACTAGAATGCTATTAGGATTATGTTTATAAGAGGTTTTGTGTTTCCCTCATTTTAAAACTCGCATATTTTGTGTTCTAACGTTGAGCACAGGCATGCTCTTAACCAACACGACTGTGCTCGTTGCTAAGAGCAAGGGTGTGCTGTAGCTGAGCAAGGACGTGCTCAGTGTTAGGTCTCCAAGCATCTGTGTGCCTTTCTATATGTCTGATAATTTGTGCCAATCGTCTGATACTTATGTTTTGATGTATCCAAACATTTGGTTAATGACTAAAATGAACTGTATGAATATTGTTGATGAGTTACTTGAGTGTGTAGATTATAAGCTTTCTATCTAATGATTCATTGAGAATTTCAAGTCATGCAAGTGAAGCATTCTTTATGAAGGTCTTCAGCATCATCCCTCAACTCCATTCTATGTGTTTGAAGAAATTGAAGGGTCTGATAAATGCAAGCAACAAAGGAATACTCTTGTTTTATCCAACATCTCAGTATCTAAAGAATACACATCAAAGATCATCAAGCGTCCAAGCAAAGTACAAAGTGGAAATTGCTTTGGTGTCTAATCTTCTAAAGCGTCTGATGAAAAGTACTGGAAGAAGACTTATATACCAAACGCCTAGTATCTGTCTTGACTCGTCTCCTATCAGAATTGATCAAAAAGATTATTAAATATGTAGGGGACATATTTAATAAGACTTCTAATGCCTTCGAAGTATATTAGGATATTTTCTTAAATTCAAAAGAACAACCAAGCGTCTCTGAATTGTAATACCTGTCTACAACACCTTTAGTATGCAATAATAGTCTTTCAAAACTGTTGTTATGATTGATTGCACTAACGAGGTAATCTGCGTTGCAAAGACTTTAAAAGTTGCTCTGAACTTGTTGCTGCTCTGAATTGATATGTACGATAGTACAAAAACACCTTCAACGCTCTAAACCATTCAATGCTTCTATCAGGACGACTCTTTCGCATTAATGGTTGCTTAAGACGTTTGAAGTAAAGCAAGATCAAAAAAATACAAAGTCAAGGAAATGTCTCACAACGGATTTATTGTTGTGAAGACTATAAATAGAAGACTCTGAAGTTTTGAAGACAACAATAACCTTTTTGAAAAAAAGAAGAGCAACGCCATTTAACTAAATAACTCTTATTCATTACTAGAGCCGTAAAATATTCCCTTCTCTATTCATCTGTAAATCTTCTAGAGGTGTTCTTCTAATTTTCTAGCAGTCATACCCTTACTTATTACATTAATTCTTTGAGTGTTATCTGGTTGACTAGCTTATTGAAATTTGAGGCTGCTGCTTCAAAACAAATCTTTTTACTTGAAAAGCTTGGAGAGGCTAATTGAAGAGTACTTGTTGAGTCTGGAGAGCTTTGGTGTGCAAACAATAATCTTTCATTGTTTGAGCCTGGAGAGGGTAGGTTTGCAAAGAATACTCGTCTGTAATTTGATTAGTAATAGTGAAAATCTTGGTTAAGCCAAGGACTGGACGTAGCCCAAAGGTTAGGGTGAACCGGGATAAACTTTTTATGGTATTCTCTCTTTATGCTTAAACACTGCTTTATCTTTATCTTTTATTTTATCTGTGTTTAGCCTTGCGGGTTAAACTGTGCTTACTCAATTACCTTTTTGTGAAAAGGTTTTGTTAAAAATCTGTTTTAGCTTTAATAAACCAGACGCTTGAAAGCGTCTGTGCATTTGCATTGTTGTAGTCTCTCTATTAAGCGTCTGCTTACACAGACATTTGTTCTAAAACTTGCTTTTTTCGGAATAGTTTGGATAAACACAATTCAATCCCTCTTCTTAGTGTTTATTTGTGGTACCTTCACTCATGGTCATAAAAAACTCTTGTTTTCCGACACGGGCGTGCTCATGAGGACTACGCGATTCAAACCGTGCTCCTTCCAACATGGACTAGTGCTCGTTGAGGAGCACCGGAATGCTGCACATGAGCACGGGCGTGCTCATGTGTCAAGAAGGGATTTTCTCTTAGAAAATCACACTTAACCATTTTTAATTATTTCTAACCCGTTTTATTTATTTCAAGGGCCTAAAACATGAATTCTAAACCTCCCAAAAACTCTTTAATTTTACTAATATTATTATCTCTATTATTTTAATTTTTAGGATGTTACAAAATCCACACATTTCTTAGCTATCGATGAAAGGTATTTTTTTTGAAAGGTTTACCTAAATTTATATCAAGAGACAGTAAGGTTACACGGAGTCTCTTCAAGTACAATATCGGATCGAGACCCGAGATTTAAATCAAGGTTCTGGAGAAGTTTACAAGAGCTTTTGGGAACTAAGTTAAGGTAAAGTTTAGCTTATCATCCTCAAACGGACAGTCAGTCTAAACGAACAATTCAATCATTGGAAGATTTGTTAAGGGATTGTCTGTTGGAACAGACAGAAAGTTGGGATAACTTCTTGCCATTGTTTGAACTTACCTATAACAACAGTTTCCACTCAAGTATAATTGAAGCTTTGTATGAGAGAAAGTATAGAACTCTATTTTTCTGGTACGAGACAGGAGAAAATCAAATCTTAGGACCTGAGGTGGTACAACAAACAACGAAACAAGTTAAGCTGATAAGGGAAAAGATGAAAGCGGTAGAAGATAGGCACCAAAACTATAGTAACAAGAGGAGTAGCTTGTTAGAATTCCAGGAAGGAGATCATATTTCCGTTAGAGTTACATCGAAAACTGGAATTGGTAGAGCGCTAAAATCTAGAAAGGCTACTCCTCGATTTATTGGACCATTTCAAATTCTTCGTCGATTTGGTCCAACAGCCTATCAAGTAGCTTTTCCTCCAAACTTTTCCAATTTTCATGATGTTTTATGATAGGAACATGGAGGCTTGAGCATGTGGAAAGAAGCATATTCGTATTTGGTTCAAGTTTCCTTTGATTTAGTAACAAGAGCTCGCTTGAAGGATAACCAATGGGTTACTTTCCTTCAATTTGATGAAGATGCTTAGAGTCCACCTTGAAGACAACACATTGGAAAGTCCAATTCACATGACAAGAAGCATTCATGGACTGATTAGTGGACTATAATTAGTGGGCTTATATTAGATAATAATTAAGCCCAATTTTTATCATTTTATTTTTAATTTTCTTACTATTTTTTAGGCTGAATTTTTTGATGACCTTTTGTATTCTCCTAGTCACACTAAATGCTTCCTAGTAGTGCTCTAAGTCATTATAGTGGCTAGTGGGAATTTATTATCATGTTTATGCTTATTTTCTAGGTAAATGCATGGTAGTGGGGATTTATTTTTTGTATTTCAAGGTTAGTAGAGAAATAGGGAACTCGTGTACTACACAAATCACATTTGGAAGATTAATGAAATTTGAAGAGTTTTCTCTATTGTGAGAGCTTCCCTTGGGTTCTTGGGTAAAATAACAAAATCTCATCTTATCAAGGCAACTTGTGGCAATCAAACACATGACTTATCACTCACCTTCTCACCTATATCTTGAGCGTGACGTCAATATCCATTCATTTGCCTGAAACTTCAAGGCGGTCCAGATCTGGATCATATCATTTGGTAATCAAAGTTTAGGCTCCTTGGAATTCAGGTGCTATCTTCCTTTGTTCTTTTCTGTTCTATAAAAAAAATGTACAAAGAAAAATACGAAAATAACAAAAAAATTGAAGAATTCCAAATTTTATTCATCTTTCTTATTGGTGTATGCAAAGTTTGAATTTTTCTTAGTGGGTTCTTGTAACGGCCCGGACAGCTTTCAAGATTGCTGACTGTCCCCACAAACCACAACGGGTCTTTTCAGCGTGCTTTGTCCTCACTCACACGCTTTCTGGGAAACTACCCAGAAGGTCACCCATCCCACAAGTGCTCCAAGTCAACTACGCTTAACTATGGAGTTCTTATGTTCTGGGCTACCGAAAAGAAGATGCATCTTGTTGGTATAGGTAGTACCAATCAATTCCTTTAAGCCTTCCTTAACTATGCAGTCTCATACCTGCACAGTCTCAGGGTCCCTCTCATCCCGATGTGAATTTGGTTCATTCATGTATTCCTTTGCCTAGAAGTCTACCAGGAGTCGCTCCTTGTCCATGCCTCATGCACCAGCGATCATTCCCCACCTTCGTCAGCCTCAGGCGTTACATGCCCACCAGCTTCCGCCTGGTTCATCCCCGAACCACATCGTACAGGGAGAGGTACGCTCTGATACCATTTGTAATGGCCCGGAATGCTTTCAGGATTGCCGACTGTCCCCACAAACCAACACGGGTCTTTTCAGCGTGCTTTGTCCTCATTCACACGCTTTCACCCATCCCACAAGTGCTTCAAGTCAACCACGCTTAACTATGGAGTTCTTATGTTCTGGGCTATCGAAAAGAAGATGCATCTTGTTGGTATAGGTAGTACTAATCAATTCCTTTAAGCCTTCCTTAACTATGTAGTCCCATACCTGCACAGTCTTAGTATCCCTCTCATTTCGATGTGAATTCGGTTCATTCATGTATCCCTTTGCCTAGAAGCCAGGCAGTAGTCACTCCTTGTCCGTGCCTCATGCACCGATGATCACTCGTCACCCTCTTCAGCCTCAGGCGTTACAGTTCTTCATGGAGTCACTAATGGAGAATCTATTTAGCAAGATGAGGCATTACTTCAAGGAAGAAGTGAAGAAAATTGATGCCAAGCAAAGGGAGGATATTTTCTATTCTAGATGCTATGTGAAGGACAAGATATATAGCTTGGTCATTGATAGAAGGAGTTACATTACCCTAGCTAGTTCCACCATGGTGCAAAAGTTGGGACTTCCTATTTTAGAGCCTCCACAACCGTATAAGCTTTGGTGCATCCCAGAGTTTAGTGATATGGGTGAGGTGATAGTGAACAAACAAGTACGAGTGTCGTTCTAGATTGGGAGATATGAAGAAGAGGTGTTATATGATGTGGTGCCTATAGAAACGAGCCACTTGTTACTTGGGCGTCCTTGGTGGGTTGAACGACAAGCGAGATATGATGTCTACAATTATAAGTACTCATTTGTATTTAATAATCGCAAAATTACTCTTGGGCCATTGTCACAATAACAAGTGTGTGAAGATCAAATGTACTTGAAAGGAGAGAATGAGAAAAGAAGAAAGCGTGAAAAAAAATAAAAGAAGAGGGTTCGGTGAATGACGAAAAGAAAGAGGGAGACGTAAAGAAAAAGGAAACCCACGAGAGAAAGGAAGAGGAAAGGGAGAGTGATGAAAGAGAAGTAGAGAAAAAAGGAATGCCATGAGAGGAAGGTAGAGAAAAGGGAGAGTGATGAGAGAGAAGAAGAAAAAAAATTAAAACCATGAGAGAAAAGTAGAGGAACAAGAGAACAATGAGGGATATATCGTGAACAATGAGAGTTTGGAGAGAAAAAAGGATGGAAGAACCAATTTTCAAGCAAGAGGTGGAAAGCATAAAAGAAACATATTGAATAATCCACAAACTTTTGATGCGGGTTTGGATTTGAAGATAAATCCCTTTCAAGAGGAGGGGAATGATAGAAACATTGATGGCTTGAGCATGTGGAAAGAAGCATATTCGGATCCGGTTCAAGTTTCCTTTGATCTAGTAACAAAAGCTCGCTTGAAGGATAACCAATGGGTTACTTTCCTTCAATTTGATGAAGATGCTTTGAGTCCATCTTAAAGACAACAAATTGGAAAGCCCAATTCACATGACAAGAAGCATTCATGGACTGATTAATGCATTATTATTAGTGGGCTTATTAGATAATAATCAAGTCCAACTTTTATCATTTTATTTTTAATTTTCGTACTATTTTTTAGGTTGAATTTTCTGATGACCTTTTGTATTCTCCTAGCATTACTAAATGCTTCCTAGTAGTGCTCTAAGTCATTATAGTGGCTAGTGGGAATTTATTATCATGTTTATGCTTACTTTCTAGGTAAATGCCATGGTAATGGGAATTTATCTCTTGTATTTCAAGGTTAGCATATAAATAGGGAACTCGTGTACTACACAAATCACATTTGGAAGATTAATGGAATTTGAAGTGTTTTTTCTATTGTGAAAGCTTCCTTTAGGTTCTTGGGTAAAAGAACTAAATCTTATCTTATCAAGGCAATTTGTGGCGATCAAACACATGACTTATCACTCATCTTCTGACCTATATCTTGAGTATGACGTCAATATCCATTCCTTTTCCTGAAACTTCAAGGCGGTCCGGATCTGGATCATATCATTCTTGATAACAACCTACTATGGATATACCTTTTTGATGATCTTAGGTTAAATTAGCACACCCAAATCAGTTCAAATTTCATGAAGAAACAAAAAACAAGTAACAATAACAAAGAGGATTGGTATGGGAAGGTGGCGCCACAATCCTAGGGGGATTGATAAGCCAAGTTGATGATCGCCACAAGAGTTTTGGGTCTCTTGATAAGATCTAAGGAGTTGGCTCAATGAAGAACCTAAGAGAGACTATGCACTCTCCAATTGGAACTAATCCAAATTTTAAACATCCAAAGTTGTATTTTGGCAAAATTACAGTTTTGTTCCCTTAAGTTAACTGTTTTGTTCAATTTGGTGCCTTAACTTTTTTTTGTAACATACTAGTCCCATATATTTACCAATGTTAACAATATTGGCCTAAGTGTTACTCTTCATTCAACTTTGTTAACCGTGTCCGTTTACTCCACAACTGGATGTATTAAGTGGTTGGTGACCTAGCTAGTTGTTGTTATTGGGGGTGTATGGGTTATCTTCATCCCCTTTAAATGGTAACCTAGAGTTCATGGTTCCCAATCTTCTTCCCTACAATCATGGCTACAAAGATTGGTTTACATCTACCTTACTCAAATACCGATCTGAAGTCGCGAAAACGGCATCGTTTTGGCCAAGTCACCAAGCCAGCACCATGCCAGCGCCATGTTGGATACTTAACGGTCACGGAGGACCATTTGAGGCGGTGTATACTAATGTTTAAGCCAACGTTGTTAATGTTTGTAAACATAAGGGACTTATTTGTCACACATAAAATTTAAGGGACCAAAATGAATAAAACAATTAAGATAAGGGACCAAAAGAGTACTTTTGCCTTGTATTTTCATTCATCATAAGTGTGTACATATAGTACTTGGAGTTGCATGGAGGATGCAAACAAAAGGTCACCATGAAGTGACATAATCCCTCATAAAAGTATTAACTATCCCACTAAGTGGCTAATAAAAGTATTAACTATCCCACTAAGTGGCAATATAAAATAGCTCCACAACTTCCCAAGGAGTTACCTAGGCATGCAAGCCAAAGGTTGTCCTCCTTTGTGACATCAAAATCGTCCACCACCTTCCTTAAGAGTTTATTACACTTTATTTAATAGAAATTAAACTAGATAATGTAACTTTGTTGGGCTTGAAGGGGTCCTTTGTCCATGTTCCCTTTTGGGATCACATCACCAAGTTGTTGCAAACTTGGCTTGCCCCCTTGGCCTTCATCATTTTCCATGTGTCACAACTCAGAAAATACTATCTCGATCCATCGGATATAATATTCAGCCCGAGTCAATACAGATAAGGAAGAACTTAGAATATGAGGCATTATCTGAACGGATTGAAGATACAAGGATTAAGGAACTTCGCGAGAACCATATTCCTTTAGTGAAGGTAATCTGGGACGTAACAACAAGCGATGCCACATGGGAACGAGAGGAAGACATATTACAACAATTTCCACATCTCTTTTAAGGTACAAATTTCGAAGACGAAATTTCTTTTAAGGTGGGTGGAATTGTAACATTATGCTTTTCTAATCATGGTTAATATATGTTTATATGTCGAATGTATGTTTGATTGTGTGTTTGGTGTCTGTTTAGAATTAAGGTTGGTTTGGAGAAGGAAAAAGGAAATGGTGTTGAACTCTGGTTGGCACGATCACGCGTGGCCTAGCTAACATTAAAGTGTTGGAACGATAAAACATGGAGAACATGGACGCTCAAGCGTGGTGTGTTGACCAGGTGACTGGCAGTGATGGGACATGCAATGACATGTAACGGTGTCACGCGTGCAGTCGCGTGCAAGGGCGGTGCCCTTATCGTGAAGATACCTAAACGCTCAAGCATGGAGAGGAGCCAACGCTCAAGCGTTGCAACGTTCAAGCGTGAAAAACTCCCACCGCTAAAGCGTTCTCAGTAGAGTCCATCTTCTATAAATTCCTTTCATTTTTCACTTGCACGAGTTTTTCACCTTCCAAACTTACAGAGAGCGACTGTGAGAAGAGAGAAAACAAGTCTGAGATTTTTTTATCAAGTTTTAGGCAACCCATTCGTCTGATTCCAGTACTAATCTTGTTTTCGGGCTCAACCCTGCTTTTTCTTCAATTCTACACGACCGTTTCTTTGATTTGTTAAGGGTAAGACGATGTTTCATACCTACCTACATTATCGTTCTTTAATGTTCTTCATCTGTTCTTGATATCAATTCTCAATTTCGATTCGTTTTAGGGTTTCCGGTATAATTTATGTGTTGTTTTCATGATTAGGGTAAAGTTAGGGGCTTTGATCATGCTTGCGATTGGAACATCAAATCTGAGATGACCCCCTATACATGAAGTTATCTCATTAGTCTCAGAACATTCTCAATGCGCTGATACCACCATAATGAGACAACCCCACTTACATAGTATGATCCCATTAGTCTCGCTTACGATATTAATTATAACTTAACGGTATTATACACGCTTATTAAACACAAACAACAACTTGCTTCCAAACACAAACACGTACACGCATTAGAGCAAACGCAACAGGGTAAACATAAAACATATATACATGCAGTACTAAAATATACATGGTGGCCCCATCAGTAGGGCTGGGTACATATACTGACAGAAAGATACATCAGGAACTAGAAATAAAAACAGGTACATCAAAAGACCTCCACAAGCTCTCAAAACATGCTCACCAGCACTCCCCAACCCACTCTTAAAAATACATCAAAACCTCTCCACACAATCCTAGAGACGCACTAGCGGGCTCCCACCATCAGTGGTGAGGATGCCCCGAGCTACCATGTCCCTCTCCGTGTGTATGCCTATAAACCCTCATAGGCCCGTACTCGGACGAGGAACTCGACACGATAATCCGACGCCTCCAATACGTCTTCAGGTACTGCTCTGTACGTCTACACTGGCCTTTGTAGACGAAGCATCGCCTGCTGGATACTACTGGAAACTATGGTGCTGCCCACCAGTAGTCCTGCTCTCTCTGTCTCGGTGGGTGCCACATCCGCGGGAAGGGAAGAAACTGGTACACCCTATAAGGTCCGATGATGTCCTCGTATGGTGGTACTCCTTTCCGGAAGTTCAGATTGACGGGTCCTGTGTATAATGCCAAGAAGGTCGAGGGTTCCACCCGCCATCCCCTCTCGTCGTGGTAGACGATCTCATGGTCACGTAGCACCGACATCCACGGTGCCCCCGTGATAAACGCGTGAAGTCTCGGGTCCATCCTGAAACTCTGTTGGCTCGTCGTCTGCTCGCGGGTCGAACACACACATACAAAGGAAAAACAGGGAGATAAGATATACAACATGTCAATAATAGCGATGATGCAATGTACTATATATAGCAAACACAACCATCTCCCAGTTCTTCAGCATCATGGTTGTTCCCTATCTAGATATACACATACTCTTTCGACATCACGTTGTTACTAAACGTCCTCCTAAAGACAACATCATACGTCCTCTCAACGGACAAGTCAGCTTGCTCTGATAATACGTTCTGCTCGCCGTGACATATAAGAGTACAACACCACTCCACTGTCTCGACAGGGAAGGCTGTCTGGGTCTCCTCGGAAGATCCACTGGCAGCTGGAAAGACTCAGGGCTTTAGTCTAGATAACCATACTTAGCCAGGACCGCCACGACACGATAGGAGCTACCATACCAGTCTTATGTTGTTACACCTACGTCCAGTATATCCCGAAGGTCTCTCATACCTTCCTTTTCGTTTTCCTTACCCGCACTCGATGCACTGACCTCGTATGCCTCATGGCACACGGCTCGCCACTTGGCATCATATGCATATGCTATGCATGTCATCCATCTCTCTTGAGCTGATATCGCAACACATGCACACTCGATTCTTGATATCCCAAGCTCCAAGCTCCAAGCTCCAATTGTAGCCATATGAGCTCCAAACTCCACTTATAACCATATGAGCTCCAAACTCCCATCATAACCTTACGAGCTCCAAAGCTCCAACTATAACCTCGAATCTCGACTATCAGCTCAATGTCCACAACGGGGTCAAAGCCCTAAACATGCTAAAGCACAAAGTTCTCTTGTATACACGCATTTCGAGCCAATACAACAATTTATCATCATCATGCTCAATAAAGCAGTAAACATAGCAATATACCATCACACTATCATAGTTATCATATCATATTCAATAAAGCAGTAAACATCTCAACATAGCGACATACTATCACGTCATGCATATATCTCATATATTGCAAGTATCACAGTTATCAGATACGTATATAGCCGCACATAGCACATATCACCAAGCATCATAAATTTGCTAACCTAGGGTGTCTAGCATAGCAGTGCTAGCCCGAAGTAAGCTAAACCTAGGGTTTAGCAACTTCGTCAGGGCTCAACCTTGTGACACCCTTCTACCCCACATGTTATAAAAGCATTAAAGATAAATAATAATAATAAAGTATATAAAGTAAAATGAAACATGCAACCTTTCATAAAAAGGTTCACGGGTCGAAAAGGTATCACATGCACTAATTCTCAACAACGCGGAAAAGATTAAACCAAAGTTTAAAAGAATAAAGAAACATCAACATAAAACAAACCCAACCCCGATGTCACAATTCAGAGCTGGTACAACCATTCCAGAAACATGTTTGGAATACAACTGAAAAACTAAAGAAAATAAAAAAACTAAGGTGAAGGCCCTAACTATGAGTGGTGGCTCCTCAGAGTCACTCCTCTCTAGGCTGCTCGTCATCATCTGCATAAACCATATAGGCCAAACAAGAAAAACAAAGAAGGAGGAGGAAGGAAACATGTAAACATAACGGCATGGAGATAGGAATAAGATGATCATACATCATGGCATAACAACAATCATAAGCAAACACATACGTATATAAACATCACCTGAACATCATAAATCAACCGGGTATGCTATATGATGCAATGCAAAACTACTCCATCAATGCATGTGGATCCAACTATCTCAGGAAGAACAACTTTGGAGTTACATATCCGCATTGGCCACTAAAGGCACCAACGCCGGTAGTCTACCAAACCATGGGTGAACCCCTTGGATAGCCAACGCATCAAACCATGGATGCTTCTTCACGGGGGGCCATGGGTCACCAAACCTTGGGTGAACCTACCGTGGATGGCCAAATCGCCGTACTCTAGGATGACCTCCCCTATGTTGAACTTCCCCCAACTAACATCTCCAATGTGATGCATGAACACAACAACAAACAACGGGCAACTGCCATCTCCGCTTGGGCCACTAAATGCACCCAATTATATCATCATAACATTGGAATACTAAAGGCATCCAATTATATCATCTTAACATTAGACCACTAAAGACATCCAATGCCATCATCGTGCGGTAACCCTAGGGCACCGACTTAACCAACTCATCGCTCCTTAACGTCTTAATTAATATATAATTAAGTTATCTATCTTCATCATTTGTTTGGTGTATTATTCTATCATTATTGGAAACATTACGGTTAAAAACCCCTATTAGTCTTTAAGTCTCATATTCTGTCCAGAAGGGTGGAACAGGCATGCTTAACCCCAGCACGGGCGTGCTGCCATTTAAATGGAGCACGGGCGTGCTTCCTGTTAAGCACAGTCGTGCACATCTGCACGAGCGTGCTCCCTGTTATGCACGGTCGTGCTCATCTGCACGAGCGTGCTCCTCTACTGCACGGACGTGCTAAAAGCGCGACCGTTTTCCAGAATTCAAACTGGGAGCACGGGCGTGCTCCCTGTTCAACACGGCCATGCTGATAGCGCGACAATGCTGTTCTGGGCAGAGATTAACATTTTAATTATTTAACCAATTAGACCCTAACACTCTCAAACATCATTCCTAAGGTTCTTGACTAAACCATCCGCATAAAAACCTCATCTTTTACTAATCAATGTCTTATGAATATTCTTGGGGAACAACAGTCCCTTTATTATTTCACCAATTAAAGTCCTAATTAACCAATTTAGGGTTATATTAGCAGGCTCATCACAACACAATCATTCAGCCATCAATCGTCATATACAACAGCTCAATAAACAATTATGATATAAACATACCATCAAATACCAACATAACAAGCAACACATAATATTGGCATATTGGATTTGACAAAAACATGTTATTAACAACAACAACCATTTATAGCAACAATATTTAAGTATACAACATACAAATAACCTCAGAGTCATGGGTACCTCTCATCTTATACTACCCCCACTGCCTAATGGTTATACTATCCTTCTCTCCATACTTTGTTTGAAGATTCCAACAATGATAGTCCTAGACACCAAACCGGTCACATCCTCCCAAGCGGCTCAGTCTGAATCCAAGTCTTGATCAACTAAAACATTAACCAAATTAGTTTCCAATCAAATAACAGGAAAGGAAACTAAGAAAGGGAAGAAACGTTACCTACACAACTGACACAGCTTCAGAAAAGCTTACCAAAGGTCTCCAAAACTCCAAAAACACACTAAGCTTGATGGAGATAGGGAACGGGGCAGGTCTGGCCGCACTAGGGTAGCAGCAGCCACCAAATGAGGGTTAAAAACGCAACCCTCGATTTCTATGCCCATATATAAGCTACGCGCATGGCACGACTATGCACTCTTTCGGCACGGCCGTGCTGAATTTAGCGTCAGCGAGACACGGTCTGCACCTGGGCACAGTCGTGCTCACTAACAGCATGGCCGTGCTTGTGACTCAACTGATCACAAGACACGCGGCCAAGCATGGGCGTGCTGAACATTAGCACGGCCATGCTGATGTTCCAGAAAGGGACTTTGAACCCAAAAATCCCACTTAGCCCTTAACCAACAAATATAACTTAACCAAACAAACTTAAACATTCAAACAAGCTTATATAAAAATACTTAACGAAAAGCAGGGTGTGACAAACCTCACGTAGGGTTTAGGGTTCCCCTACACAACATAGACAATACAACAAGGCTATATAGACTACTCTTGCCTCCCCGACGTGTGTAACTCTTTATCCCCACCTGAACAATTGTAGCATGAACTTCAATGCGATCACGAACGTGATGATCACGCTCCTCCTTCCTCCTCAGGCTCGTATCCCCTCACCAAGAACGGTCCAAGAATAGCTTCAACAATAGATGTGACCTCGGCTTCTCCAACTCTCGAAATTACGAGCGCGAACTTTGCCCTAATCACAGGAACAACACATGTATGATAATGTTAACCCTAGGGAAAGCCCAAAGATCAAAGAGAAAGGTAGAAACTTGAAGAACACGAAGAACGGATGTTACGGATTCGAGTTTACCTGTGACGATTTGAGTAATCAATAGGTCAAAACTGAAGATTTTGAGGTCATGATCTCAACGGTGTTGTCAGAATCATGTTTCAATGCCCCGATCTCCCTCAACCTTCAACTTCTCTCTGTAAACCTAGCTTTCTTTCTCTTTCTGGTTGTAGAGAATTCCACAAATCCTCCAAGTTTTCGTGTACAAAGTGAAGGAGAGAAAAGAAAGTCCTAAACTTAATCAGTTGTCCACGCTTAAGCATGGAACTGTTGCACGCTTGAGTGTTCCCACGCTCTGGTGTGGACTCTCTCCACACTTGAAAGCGGAACCTCGTCCACTCCGTCCCCTTCTTGGCCGTACACATGTCCCACACGCGTCAAAACTCAGAACAGCTGGCACAACGCACTCAACATGCTTGAGCGTGCAAGTTACCCACGTCCAAGCATTGCCACGCTTGAGCGTGGAGACCTCCCATGCTTGAGCATCCAACTCAGTTGGGAAAGAACTTCCGGCCTTCTAACACCCCGAGTGTCTCTTATTACACCTTAAGCTCTTCCAACATGATTCAAGCCTAGTCCTAAGCTTCCCACTAAGCTTATAACTAACACACAAACAACCACACAACCATACAACCACCTGATCAAGGTTATCCACCTCAATTAGGGTTTCAGAAAACAGGGATGTTACAAAATTTGTGTTCGTGATTATGTTCATTCGCACCTTTGTTGTCAGGTGGGGAGAAAAATCATGCATTCGTCGGAAAGGCAAGAGTAGAATAGAATATATTGACATGTGAAGGGCAACCCAAACCCTACTAGAAGTTGAGCAACCGACAACACCTAACTTATATTAGGGACTACTGGAAAGTATGTACCAATTAGGGTTTAGGCATGGTAGGTTTATCATCATAGGAATGATATACCTTAGGCTAGATGACTACTAGTGGATGGATGATTGATGTGATTGTGCCTATATGCCTTATGTGATTCATGTGTCTATATGCTTGAATTGGTATATTTAATAACATGGATATATTGTGGATTATATGTTTAGGTGTGCTGGAATAATGGATAGTCTGCTTGCATGCATAACGAATGATGTTGACGATGAATGAAAGTGCCACAATGCATATGTGAGATAAGAAGTTGGGAATACTGTGGTATCATGGATTAAAGGATATCAATGTTGAGATAGTATGGCCACTGAGATAGTGATGATCGTGGCATAATGATGATTGTCATACATATCATAATCATTTGCCAAGTGGCGAGCCGTACGATGGGGTCATACGAGGTTAGTGTACCTGAGTGCGGGTATGGATTACGGAAGGAATGATCTGTGTGATCTTGGGGATGTAACTGTGCTCAACTTGTACTACAAGTGACCAATAGGTAGCTCCAAGTGATGTCGTGGTGGCTGATAAAGCTTTGTTATCCCGACTTGACCCTGAGTATTCCATGTTACAGTTGGACATTTCGATACGACCAGGGTAGCCATCCCTATATGGAGGGGGAAGGTGATGCACTCTTGCTGGTCATGGCATGCGAAGCGGTTACCAGAACAAACTAACCGAGGTTCTCCGACACTGAGAACGAGTATTAAGACATCAGCCAACATGCATGTAGTGACGAGACACATATAGTATAGGTATTGAGTATCCACGGTATGATAATTTGAGGATGACTGTGGTGTACGACTCATGAAAATGCTTGTATATGTGCTTGATTGTGTGTGTATCATGTTAATGTATGCTATACTATGATTTCTTTCCCTTATATGATCTTTGTTATAGATCCTTATCTATATATCTTTGTGTGTTTTTTTCCTTCTTCAGGATCGTGGAGAAGATAAAGTAGCTAAGAATTCGATTCCTGAGGAGGATCACATTCCCTTTGAACCCTGTGCTGGCGGGTGAGTCGCAGATACCGGTGCTAGGATGTTTCAGGATTCTGCAGCGACTGCCTCTGGATATGTTTTGGCATCCACCTCCAGATTTCCAGCGCACGTGGGATTTCCCTCAGTGTTCGTATGCGGAGAGTCAGTGTGGTTTTGTCTATAGCGGTTCACGCGCTTTCAGCGACAGGTATCATCAGATGTGTCGTCTTTGACATATGCTGATTTCTTGTAGCTCATCTTTAGATTAGGAGTCACAACAAGTCTATAGATACAGGTCTGGTGAGGGTAAGGGTAGTTCTAGGACGTCGTATCACTAATGATTCAAAGTCAACCAGTGCGTCTTTCGCTTGACGGTATGTTGGGAGCTTTTTTGTATTTTGATGTATTTTGAGAGAGGGGTGGGTTGTGAAAGGAAGTGGTCATAGTAGGTTATGTTTTGTGTTTTTTGGATGTGCTTTTGGATCTTTAGTTTGTGTAGGTTGACAGTTGTAGCCTTACTGATGTATGTTTCATGTATATTATATGTATACATCAGTGTGTCTTATGAATGTGTGTTGTATATATCTTTAAGTCTTAAATTTTTCCGGCATCTTCTAGGATTAGATAATTAGGTTACTTAATGAGACAATGGGACGTTTCAGTTTCCACATCATTGGATACTCACTACAAAAAATTTGTTGGCAACCGAATTATCGACTGAGTGGTGGTCTCTAAACCGTTGGTCGCAAATTTCTTTAGCAACTGATTTTTTCAATGGTCGCTATATAGAGACCAAATATTCGGTTGCTATATGTGAAAATTTTAGTCTCTAAACAGGTCTCCAACACATGTTTTGGTGATCACTTCAGCGACCAAAATTTTGAAATTTGGCGACTGAATGGGTTCGATTACCAATTGCAACGGATAGTATTCAGCAACCGAATTAGTTCGCGAATTCAATTAATTAATTTTTCACTTGTATCTTTAATTTAATTTAGTTATATTTTATTTTTTAATTTAAAAAATACAATTAAAATAAAATAAAATGCATATATAGAATAATCACAAAATCAAATAATACAATATAAAACAAAATAAATTATATATATAATCCAAAATTTTAGTACATCATTTAATCCATAAAATATAAAAACAAGTATATACAATAAAATATATCTCCTAATCACAAGGGGATAAGTGGAGCGAGCTAAGATCAATGTCCTCATCATCAGCATTCTCATGTGCATCATCGTGGTAGCCTGACCCCAAACCACTTGCCTGGTACATCTGGAAAAGATGTTTGATCTTAGCAATGTGCTCATCCATTCGAGTCCTCATCGTCAGGATTTCATTGTTCTTCTCCGCTAGCTCCCTATTTAGGTTTTGGATGACCTCTCGACAGTCCACGGTAGGGTTGGGTTTGGATTGATTACGTGGTGTTAATGAGGCCACCAAAATCATTCTGCATCGGCCTCAATCCTTAGACATGGTCCTTCTTGTTCTTTCCTCCAATCGCCTTTAAGAAGATAGTGTTGTCAGCGGTAGCAGAGAGCTCTTGCCCCTGACAAGAGGTCTCATATCGAAGGCGATGAAACTCATCTTGCATGATATCGCAAACATTAGCATTTGCAATTATTAAAAATAATAAAACATAATTTTTTAATCAAACAAAATAATATTTACAGCAAGGTCCTTAGCCTTGTCGCTAACCCACTCCTTAGTCTTTTGCACTACAGTAAGACCTCAATTACTGAGGGGGGGGTCTCTTAATCTCTATCTTCTGCATATATAAAAGTAGAACTTCAAATTTTTAATAATAAAACAAAACGCAATAAACTTGAACATAAATTTATTTAGAATTTTACTTACCAGCTTCTTAAAATGAGATGGAGTAGACCTGGAGTTGTCGGTGTACAGAGGAGCTCCAACATCCTTGGCCCGGTTTTGCTTGCCGACTGTGCTCTTCTTCTGGAACTCCGAAATCTCGGCGCAATATTTCTGCAAGCTCTCCAACATATTTCTGCATAGTTATGCCATATCGAATCTTATTCATGGCATTCTTCACCAAAACTTAAAGCTTCTGGACTCATGCTCGACGAATCAAATTCTCGTCGGAAGGCAACCACTTATAGACTCCTTGCAAGAAAACATAATATTTGGCAGCAACTATTAATTCGCAAAATGAGAATGAAAATGAAAACTTATCCTAAATTCCCTAAACCACAAGTTATAACATTCTTATTGATTTTCGACCATGTGGGCCACAACTTGTCTTACTTGCCCCTGATAGTCTTTGAAATAGACTTCTGAGTGCCGTCTGGAGGGTCAAAGCTGTGGGAAATAAACATTATATATAACTTAATAATTATAAAACTTACTTAATAAAAATAAATAAACATAATTGATATATGTAACTTACTCTAGCTTAGCCGTAGGGCAAAGCCATATCTTTCCATTTGTTGGGATATATCATCCTTGGCTCAAATGGCAGCCCCTAATGTTGTGCAATGGACACCTGTGTGGTCGTTGTGGCTGTTGTGACCCCCACGGTAGACGGGGAGGCTATTGAGCCTGCTGGGGCTGCCACTATAGACCCTGAGGCTGCAAAGCTCACATGGGTTAGGCGAATGGTGATATAGGGTCGGTGGCCGTCCGTTTCCCACCACGATTACCGCAATGAGGGAGATGACCGCCACCAGAGGGTCAATCTCCACCTGCGTCGTCTGTCATTTGTTTGCAAGAAAAAATGGATACCATGATTATCAATTATATATATATATATAATCAACAATTGACAAACATTTGTTGGATCCTAACTTGTGCTTTTTTAGACCAAAACAATTTAATAATCTTCTCACTCATGTTTACTATTTCTTATTCAGTGCACAACAAATTCAATCTACTGGAATATACAACAAATAGCAAATCATAGCAAACATAAATATGCTTTTATATACAAATTACCTAAGTGGAGTCTCTATCACTAAAACATAAATATGTCAAGACAAACAGGAGACTTGAAAGAGATGTAGCTCAAACTTTTTTGGTAAATAAAATGTCAATAAATCAACAAGCCAGAAAGTATAAACTGCATATCTTCGCACTTCATATTATTAATGCTCAATATACCTGAGAGAAATTAACTATGACAGGAAGATTATGTGCCACACAATCTTGAGGCTCTAAGAATTTTCCAATAGTTGCACAACCCTCAACAGCAGTAGTTGAACAGAATCTTGATCTGGCAGAAAAAGGGTCAGGAAATTAATGGTTAAAATACATGAATCCAATAGCACATATTTAAAATAAGAGTATAATAACACTACTCAGTACATAAGCATGACAAACTCAGACTGTATTCATTTATCACATTTGTCAGTCAAAGACAATGACAATGCCTTTAGTATCTAACAAGGAAAAAAATTATGTCAAGAATAAGGGAAACTTAAAAGTCTCATTAAATAATAACGATATCAAGGTTTGAAGCTGCATTGTCTTAGAAAAATATTAGAGAAATCAAAAAATAAATCAGAATGCCAAATTTTTAGTTAAGATTATAACTTATAAGTAGCAAAAAAAAAAAAAATGGGGCAAAAAAATTTAATGTTTTGATTTATTCATCAACTATTTGTTATGCGAACCTTCATGTCTCTGAATTCTTGTTTCATGAGAGGAGATTGATAGCTGGAAGCTTGCACAAGGTCAAATAAACTCAATATTAAATTAAATTATCAACAAAAATAAAATATAATTAATTAACTTGTTAAATTAATTACCTTCGTCCATCCGTCAGTAATAGACGTTGAGACAATGTTCAACATATGAAACATCACATAGAAAGCACACTCCCAACTGTGCAATTATCTACGAGACTACAAATGAATGAAATTTGATATTAAGTAAATGTATATATAGAAATGATGATGATGATGATGATGATGATGATGATGATGATAATAATAATTACAATTAATAAACTACTTACCTTTAGGATATACTAATCAAGATTTAATTTTGACTTGGAAGAGCTACTTTTCCCATTTGCGCAAGAAATGCTGCATGCCTTCATAGCTCTATGATAAACAAAATTTTCATGTCAATTATATGTTTATAAAATAAAAGCAAATGTTACAAATAAAATAAAATAAAAGTTTACATATTATTGATTGAGGCCACCACCTCCTTCGTCGGATTATAATGACACGAGCAGAAGAAGACGACAGTGTGCCTACTAGGAATAAGTAGGAGCAACTGCCAATGGTCATTCCTTACGAATGGTGCTATATATATCTATTTCCGATTTCTTTCCATTAGGGTCTGCATATATGCACTGACTTTAGTGTGATTAGTCATGAAATTACTAAGAATTCGTAAACAGTATCGCTGCCCCTCTCAAGTAATCGGCGATGCAGATACCTAAGATATACAATAAGTTGATGTTAATTACGTAATATATTGAAATAAATTATAAAATTGTAATACCTAATTTAAGATGCAATATAAGGACACAAAATGTACTTACGTGCACCAGATACTTAGAATTGTGTTGGCTATCCATTCACCATCAGTGCAAAATTAACCAATATCGTTACCAACAATGCTAAGATGAGGTTCTCCCATATAGCCATCGTGTTCCAACAGAATTTCAAAAATATTATTAGGATAATCCACACCAAATGCAAACAGATGAGCTAACGCAGACTAATGATGCGTTATCGGCTTCGGCTTCGGCTTCAATTGTAAATAAAGAAAACATAAGTAATTGAGAATAAAGAAAACATAAATAATTGAAAATGATTATGAATACTGGGACAACTCCAACTCCCGCTTCGACAACTCCACCTCCATATGTGAAGGTTGGGCAACTTCTTGGGATTGCATGGATGAAAACTCCTTCAAAGGTGTTTGCGTGAAGGTTCCCGCTGTAAGAACTCAAACTCCCGCTTCGACAACTCCACTTCCATATGTGAAGGTTGGGCAACTTCTTGGGATTGCATTGATGAAAACTCCTTCAAAGGTGTTTGTGTGATGGTGGGGTCCTTTAGAAGCAAAAAACATAAGCTCTTTTTTAAAAGCTGGGTCGGAAATAACGTCCCGTTTAACCTCTTCTTTAAGCTCCTCCTTATTGATCTCCTGCTCGACCCGCCTACGTGACCTGCGTGTTCTATGAAATTTCTTAATGTCCACCGTCCTTGGAACACCACAAACATGTAGAGCAACAACCAAGATATCCGAACGTCCCTGTGGAACGAATGATCCTTGCGAGCTTTGTTCCTTCAGCTCTTCCTACAAAGACAATTTAAAAAAATGTGCAAGACAATGTGTTACTATTACAAGTAGAAATGTAGTATGTTTAATTTGTTACTTACAGTCTTTTCAGCAACAACGCGTGTGGCTTCAACTTTGAAATTTCCAGATTTAGTCTTTCTGCCTTCCACCCAAGTGTCCTCGCGTGGGGGTGGAGACGGAGAATCAACAATTTCACATACTTCTTCTCATGCTTCTACCCGCTCTTTCAACTTCTCCTACCTTTTTCTCAACTTCTCCTCCATCAACTTCTTCTCCACCAATCTATACCCATCTTGAGACATGGTGTGGGGGTGGACATTCTTCGCCTGACTCGCCTTACCCTTTTCCCTTTTAACCAGAAACTCGGGACTGGCTCGGCTCAAAACAAATTTATCCCACGCATCCTTATCAAGGAACGAGTAAACATCAAGAGGAGATTCATCGATTTTCTCTCTTACTTACTACCCAGAAAAGACTTAAACCCCGTCCAACGCATAGCCGCAAGTTGAAGCCATTTTGTTTGATGTTCAGGAGTATTCAGCACGGTCCATGTGATCTACATTAATTACAGAACAAGAAAGAGGAATTAGTAATGGATCATAATATGCTTAAATAATGTAAATACAAACAAAGAAATCATTAGAAAATACCATGATTGACTCCCAAATCTGATCCTTCACGTTCTGCGATACCTGATCCCAATCATCAAACAGAATGCTAGTATGGGTTTTAGCTTCCAAAGCCACAAAACTGGTGAATTTCTTAGCAAGGGGTACCATGGGCTCCAGACGATTATCAAACTCGATCTCAAGCCTCTAGTTATTTATCCCGGATCTGGACAAACTTTTCAAAGTTGTGGCTTTCGTACCCCTTTTTTTGGCAGGCCGACTAGCCAATACTGTTGAATCAGCCATGTGTGATGCCTGTTTAGACAAAAAAAATAATAATTTAACCTTAGCTTAAAATGGATAAATAAAAATATAATTAGCCTACTTAATTAACATTATATGTATAAACAAAACTTACACTATCAGTGAGCGGAGCCGTGACCGACCCGTCCTATGAATGAGGGATGTCCGCTGAATCAGCCATGTGTATGCCTGTTTAGACAAAAAAAGTAATAAATTAGGTTAGTATAACATGTATAAATAAAAATACCCTAAAAATTAGGTTAGTAATAAACATGTATTGATAGATAAAAATATAACCCTAAAAAAACAAAACTCACACTCTGGATAAACATAACTTACACTATGGTCAACTTTAATTTAGCTAGATCAATATCCCTTCATGATGATCATCACGGGTGTCACGTACATCGTCCACCTCATTTTCCTTAATGAAAGTAGGCACGTGTATTGAGAAAGAAAGAGTCTCAGGAATATCAAGAGTTGAATCTTGATTTTCATCACTACCATTATGCATGTTTTTTCCTTTGAGAACCACTCACCACCTTTTGTTAGAAGGATCATTGATATAAAACACTCGTTTTGCTTGGGAAGCATGATGGAAGGCTCTTCCGTATGACCTACCTTGCCAAGATCTACCGATGTAAGTCCTAATTCATCGATTTGTACACCACTTTTACTGTCAATCCACTTACATTTAAAAACAGACACTGTAAACTTAGTGCAATCGACTAACCAGATCTCTTTAATGACTCCAAAGTAAGGAATTGGTGCCATAATGGAGTTTGTATCTTTTGAACTAAAGAAGTGCATGGCCTCAACCACTATCATAACCCCACTATTTTGCATGGTACTCTTGTTATCTTATTCCTTTGTATAAAAGGAAAACATATTGATGTCGTATCTGCTCCAACATATGACATTAAAGCTAGGCCCACGTGCTAGACATTTTAATGTATCAGAAGCAGTACTATCACCCTTCAAAATTTCTTCTTTAAACGATTTTAAGAAAGTCTTGTTATGCATGTTCAACAACCACTTTTCGCTCATTCGAGGGTTTCTTTCCTTGACGTCTCTTTTGTGATCACATAAGTAAGGTTGAACTTCATCAGTGTTATTCAATATATACAAATGTGCCTGAAGCACTTCCTCCCGACCCTTGATCTTAACCATTACAGCATGTGTACCCTTGCCTTCACATCATGCCTCATCATGACGAGGCTTAGGAACCCCTAAAGGATCCGTTTTAGAAATGTAGTCTGAACAAAACTCAATAGCTTCTTCTGCAACAAACCTTTGAACAACAGATGCTTCAGGACGGTGTGGATTCTTGACATACCCTTTCAAGATCTTCATGTATCACTCAACTGTATACATCCACCTTAAATAAATAGGGCCACACAATCTAAACTCCCTCACCAGATGAACAACTAAGTGAACCATGATGTGGAAAAATGAAGGACGAAAATACATCTCCAATTGGCAAAAGATAATAGTAGCCTTATCTTCCAACTGATCCAACTTATGGGGGTCGATGACTTTGCTACATATAACATTAAAGAATGAGCACAACCTAGTTATGACATGTCTAACATTTTTAGGAGCAATACCACGAATAGCCACTGGTAGTAGTAGTTGTTGCATCAAGATGTGACAATCATGAGACTTTAAGCCAACTAACTTGAGATCATTTGAGACAAGCCTCTTGACATTTGAAGAGAGACCATGTGACACTTTGACGCCCCGTAGACAATCACAAAAACTTGTTCTCTCTTTTTTTGACAAAATATGACATGCTGGAGGCAAATATGTCCACTTACCATCCTTTGGATGTGGAGCTAACTGCTCTCGTATACCCATCGCAACCAGATCTAGACGAGCATTCACACCATCCTTTGTCTTGCCCTAAATGTTGAGAAGCGTTCCGATTACACTATCACACACATTTTTCTTCACATGCATCACATCAATACAGTGTCTAACATCAAGTTTGCACCAGTATGGAAGATCAAAGAAGATCGACCTCTTCTTCCATATATTTTTATCAGAAGCCTTCTGTTGGGCCTTTCCGAAGATAACATTGATGTCCTTCACCCGTTGATAAACTTGCTCTCCAGTTAAGCCCATCGGAGCAATTTCACTTTCCTGGCACCCGTTAAAAGCTTTCTTCAATCTACGATATGGGTGATCACGTCTGAGAAATCTCCGATGCCCAAGGTAAATTGTCTTCCATCCATATTGCAATTGAGTGAAGCATGTGCCTTCTTCACATACAGGGCATGCTTTATGCCTCTTAACACTGTAGTCGGACAAGTTCCCGTATGCTGGAAAGTCATTGATGGTGCAAAATAACATGGCACGCATCTTAAAAATCTCTTTGTAATGGACGTCAAACATATCAACGCCTTCCACCCACAGCTTTTTCAAGTCTTCAATCAAGGGACCTAGATAAACATCTAAGTCATTTCCTGGCTGTTTTGGGCCCCAAATCATCATAGATAACATCATGTATTTGCGCTTCATGCACAACCAAGGAGGTATATGACACCCACTACCCCGCATACGATAATATTAAAAAATATATCATATAAAATAAAATCCATAAATTTAAACCAAAGGGTAACAAGTACCACATGATCCAAAATGTTTAAACATAAATAACAACTGCAGAAAACATAAACATAAACATAAAGCAAAACCCAAATCCCGATGTCACATAATCAGAGCTAGTAACCACTACCGATATTACATTGGAAAACAACGAACATAACTAAATTATACTATGAGCGAGCGATCTCCTCGAATCACTCACAACTGGCTGCTCACCATCCTCTGCAAAACTAAAGGTAAATGGAAAACAACAACAACAACAGTAGGGAGTAAGGCACTGTACGTATAAACATAAACGGTAATAGAGCTGTTAGCAAGATGATCATTCAGCATATAAAACATCATATCGTAACATATTTCATCACATCATATTATGGGTATGCTATGCGATTCAAAGCTACTCCACTACTCCTATGCAATGTGGATCCAATAACTAATTTAGGAAGACGATTCCAGAGTTAGATATCTACATTGGCCAATAACCACCAATGCCGGTAGTTCACCAAACTCATGGGTGAACCCCTTGGATAGCCGATCCAACATACTCTCGGATGGACCACCAGAGATGCTCTTGATTCACCTAACTCTAGGATGAATCACCGCGGACGGCTAGTTCGCCATTCTCTCAGATGAATTCCCTAGTAATCGTAACTTCCCCCAAACTAACAACACCATGTCATGATGCATGCAATGCTAACATACAAACAACATGGCAACCACCTCCATCAACACCATTAACACAGGCTATCAACTTTGACCAATAAGCATCAAAGTGATTTATCATCATCAAGCTTGACCAATAAGCATCAAGAATGATTTAACCAACAACATTGATAACAGTACGTCGTTACCAATGATGTCATTGTCTCATTAAATAATCTCTTTATTAAATCTTTATTATTACATCATACCACATCATTATCCTAGTTCATTAACTATCCTCAAGGTTTACGTTTTATAATCTCTTATGTCATGTTTTTATCCCAAAAGGTCATTAAGTCTCTTTTATTTAAAACTGTGAAGTTTTCTTAATTCTGACAGTAGCACGGCTTGAGCACGGGCGTGCTGCCATCTGGCACGAACATGTTACGCGAGAGCACGAACGTGCTAAACAGCATCACTTTTCTCGTTTTTCCGACACAGGTGTGCTGCTCAGAGCACGGTCGGGTTGGCTTTTCTAGGCAAAGAGCAAGGGCGTGTTGATATTGAGCATGGATGTGCTCAACGCTGTTGCAGCCTTCTCAATTCTGGGAACTTAGCAATTTCTCTAGATTTCAACACTCCAAATCAATCCTAAGGTTCTTAACTAATCCATTGGCATTAATCTCACCCCTCATCAACATCTTTATGTTTTATGCACACCAATTAGACTAATCCTAGTTTTAGGCTTAGCGCTAACATCCCTATGTCTTTTATTAACATAGTTTTAACAGCAGTACCAACATACCAACTCACATAGTTATGGCATACCAACAAAGATCATCATCGACATCATATCATTCATGTCAGAGTCACATAAATCAATAAAACGATTAATACCATGTATAAACAACTATAACAAATTCATACATCAATTAAGGCATATACACAAATAGGGTCATGGGTTAACCCTCATCATACGCTACCCTAGAACCTATATGTTATACTAATCCCTTCTCCCCATACCTGGCGTGACGATTCCAGCCTATGAGCCAACAAGAGCGAAGCCCACGCTTGACTCCTCGAAACGGGTTCAACAGGTTCAGCGAGCTTTGACCAAGAACGCCAAGGAAAAAGGATAAGTTAATTCCCAAACAAGAAAAGGAAAGGGAATTAACACAAGGGTTATACACATACCTCGATTAGATCCTTGGGGAACTAATTTGCTAGCTGTCGTTCATAGCACTGGCACACGAACAATGAAGTCCGGTTTGATATGGAGAAAACGGTTCAACACTAACTCAAATGATTCAAAGAAAAGGATGAACATGGTTGGTTAGCTTACCTTAGAGTAACAATAAGCAAGCAACTTATCTCGACACGCAACAAAAAATACCACCGGGATGTGTTCTTGACGAAGAACACCCAAACAAGGATTGGGGAACACTCAAGGATTCACTGGGAACCCAAGAGAAAGGTTGAAGATGGCTGTTTCTAACTCTAGGAATGACGGCTATTAGTTTTAGGTCGAGCAAAAGAGGTGTAAAAAGGATTAGAGCGAAAAGGGCTGACCAAAAGCCCAAAACGTGTTTCTGGTGCGCGCGTAGAGCACGAGCGTGCTGACCATGAGCACGGGCGTGCTGACCAACTAGCACGAGCGTGCTGCACCAGAGCACGGACGTGCTGTCCTGTCAGGATCACTGATTGGCTCATTTTCTAAGGTTAACTACCCTAAAACATGACCCTAAATATCTAACACATGCATAACAACACATACCATATATATATAACACTTTATAAAAAGTAAGGAAAACTGGGGTGTTACAAGGTAGGTTATAAATTGCTAGGAGAACAGGGGCCATGAACTATGAATACTACTTAAGGTATCATACGGATTCATTTCATCCGTTGCATGTCCATGCCTAAGGTTTCTTGGATCACTTTCGAAATCCGGAAACAAACTATCAATTCTCTTTCATTGCAACGAATCAGCATTTTCTCTCATCTGCATGCCATCTAATGTTCTTTGGGTCATCTAATGTTCTTTGGGTCATTTGCATTAGCGAACAATTGCTTGAACCTTGGAGTTATTGGAAGATACCACAACACCTTCCCAGGAGAACCATTTTTTCACTTCATAATTAGAATCATCATCACCATCCTTCACTTTGTACCATGATACCATACACTTGGGGCAGTTGCGTATCTTTTCATATTCACCCATGTACAATATGCAATCATTAGGGCATGCGTGTATCTTCTTATACTCCATACCCATCAAACACAGAACCTTCTTCGCCTCATAGTTATGGTCCAGCAATGTGTTGCCCTCGGGGAGCATATCTTTCAACAACTCAAGCAATGCAGTGAAGCTTTTATCGCTCCAACCATTTCTCGCCATCACATTGACCAATTTTAACATCGCTGACAACCATGTATACTTAGTGCACCCGGGATACAAAGGCTTATCCAAATCACAGCACAAAGTTTCATACACATGTGCTCGCTGAAAAGACTTTTGTCCAATATCACAGATCATGTCCTCTAGTCGATTATCATCCATATCTACGTCAACTTCCTCACTTGGGGGACACACTTGGCTTGTTATTTAACAAGACATCACCATGCCATATCCATCTTCACTGCATATTTCCTTAAATTCAAACATTTGACACAAGGACAACAAAACTTTGCATCACTATCAGGAAGATTTCATTGAGAAAATTCTATAAACTCTTCCACACCCTTCAAATACTCATCACTTGTGCATTTACTAACCATTCAACTACGATCCATAACTAGAAAGGTTCTGTAGATATATACACACATATATCTAATATAAGCATAATAGGGGAGAGTGAAAAAGCACTAGAATTTAAAAACCTAACAACCATATATACCCTATAAAACATATCGAAATAGTTCACAAAATTGAGAAACTATTTGTGCATTCAATTTCAAATACCCTATACCCTCCAATACTTTCAGCATCATATACCCGATATATACCCTCTAATACTTTCATCATCTTAACTTGACAGCTATACAACTTGCTCTACTATAAGAGATCATGCCCAAGAACCAGAAAAAATAATCTAGACAAAGTCTCACAAGCAATAACAGAGACCCAAGCCGTGGGAAAACCTAATGAGAGGAACAGCAAGGTAAAGAAAATGATAATGGAGTAGGGGTTACCTGTTGGAAGAGCAGAGGCTTAAGGAAGAGAAAGGAGGAGCCCGACGGTTAGTGGTGCGATGGTGCAGTGGGAAACCTAATGAGAGGAGAAGCTTAATGAGAAAGGAGAAGAGAAAGGGAGAAGAAGCATACCTTGGGCGCGACGGAGAAGAGACAGACTCAGAACAGAAAGTGTAGATTTGTTCAAACGGAGAAGAGAAAGTGTAGTGAGTGCACGCAGAACTGATACCTAGGACGCGACTTAACGTTAAAAAAATTTGAGTAAAACTTTTAACGTCTGTTGTTCAAACAACAGACGTTAAAAGTAGTATTAAGACAACCGACATTAAAGATGATTTAAATGAATTAATTATTTACTATTCTGCCACCGCATCTTTTTTAACGTCTAATTTTATTTAACCGACGTTAAAGTTGGTCGTAAAATCCACATTTTCCACTAGTGGTGGTGTGACAGAGTTTAAAAGGGAAACAACTTTATTGTGTGAGTTTGGAGTGCAAGTCACTTATGGAGGAGCAGAAACATCTTGTTGGTGCAAGATATAAAGGCCTTGCCACAAGTCAACTTTGCCAATCGTCCCCAGTGTGTGCTTGTCCTGAATGACAAAAGAATCAGTGAGCAAAATGATGTTGTTTTAAGAACTACTAAGCAAACTGCTAGCAGAAATGAGATTAATTTTGAAAGAAGCAATGTATAGAACATTCTAAAGAATCAAATGAGGGGCCAAGGTCACGGATCCTATACTAGAAACCATGATCTTAGTACCATCAGGAATAAAAACAAATTTGTTTTGAAGAGGTGTATAAGTGGAAAAGGAGTACTGACATGTGATATGAGAGGTAGCCTCTGAATCTAGAATCCAATAATATGAGTTATATGGACTAGAATGTAAAGAAGATGATAAAACTATACCAGCAAGCATAGAAGTGTGATCATTTGACTCTATGTGAGGAGTTGATGCAGGTGATATTTGGCTTTGTAAAAGGTCCAATAGTTGTTGATACTGTTATGGTGTGAACTGCATATGAAGATGTAAATCTTGAACAACAACAGCATCTGAAACTTGATGCACAGAATTGGAAGAACCAGATTTGAAAACTTTCTTGGTGTAATTAGGAGGAAAGCCATGCAATTTATAGCATTTCTCTTTGGTGTGATCCAAGATACCACAATGATTGCATAAAGGGCGATCTTTCTTACCACTCTTGAATTTTTGATTTGAAGACTGAACTGAAAAAGCTACTTGAGGCTCGGAATTGGTGTTCATGGTAGCAATTTCCCTTTGTTTTTCCTCTTGTATAATGAGGGGAAAAACTTTGTTAATAGCAGGGATGGGATCCATGAGAATAATTTGTCCCCGGATTGAGGAAAAAGAATCATTGAGCCCCATGAGGAAAAGCATGACATAGTCAGTTTGATTGTACGTGTTTGATCAATGACCTAATTCCTCCATCTGTTCAATTATGAAGGGGACGATATTCATTAAGTTCCTCCCAAATACCTTTCATTTTGGTAAAATATTGACTAACGGTGAGGGTACCTTGTTGAAGACTCATCAATTTCTTCTTCAATTGAAAAATTCGAGGTCCATTTTGTTGTTGGAACCGACCACGAAGTACGTGCCAAACAGCAGCAACAGAATTTGAGTAGATGATTCTGGCTATGAGTTCCTTGGTAACAGAGTTCAAGAGCCAAGAACTCAAGATGTTGTTGTTGCGTCGCCATGAAGGAAACAGAGGATCAGCTTCATCAGGAGGTAGAATCGAACCATCTACGAAGCCAAACTTGTTTTTGGCAATGAGAGCCGTTCTCACAGCCCTACTCCAAGAACTGTTATTGTCTCCTGTGAGCGGCTGGGAGACAAGGTGAATGCCAGGACTATCCGACGGATGATGGTAATAAGGATTTGCTATGTCTTCCATGGTAGAAAGGAAGAAACAAAGAGAACAACAAGAAGAGAGATGAACAGAGTAGTGCAGAAACAAGAAGACAAGTTTAAGAATTTGTAGAGAGAAAATCAACTTCTGATACCATATTGAGTCAAAACTTGGTGAAAGAATACTTTCATTGAATTGATCGCATGAATGAGATGCTATATATATACATCAACTAATGAAGAAAAACTATAAGTGAATAATAACTGAAAGTTAACAATCTTATAATAAACTTATAACTAACTCAGCTATCCACTAACAAACTAATCGAATAACTGATTGTAAAAGTTCTAGCTTTGCTTGGTTAGTGGATGCAATGGCAGTATGTAAGGGTTGGAAGGATCAATAGGGTTCTGAATAAAATAATCCAGTGGAAGGAAGATTATCGGGTGGTGATGGAAGGAGGAGCCAGTGGTGAGTGATGGAATCCTATTTGTGAGTGAGGGAAGTTGAGGATGGCTCACCAGAGAGAGAGCTTGCGGTGGTTACTAAGAAGCGGAGGTGACTGAGTGCAGAGAGAACTCATGGTGGGTTTTCTCTCTTAGGTTTCTGAGGAGAGACAAAGTGACATGAGATAGAGAGAGAGGGAGACGCAACAGCTTGACCAAGAAGAGAGGAGCTCACGGCTGAGAGATGGGTGGAATGAAGGAGAGAAGAGAGGGATGGAGAGCGATGGTGGTGGCACGCGGTGGAGGGAGGGAGGGAGAGCACAAAGAGTGAGAGGGAAAGAGAGTGAAACCGAAAAGTGAAAGGAAGAAGGGAACGCATGCTTGATCTAGGGATTTTAGTTTTAATGATCGAATATATTGATCGTTTAAGCTATCACCGAATACTGAAAAGTATTCACTGCTTGGTTTAGCGACCAAACTCATAGCAGTCACTAAAAAAATACCATTGCCCGCGATCGAATGCGTCAACAATTTTAACTTTTACAAATTTCAAATTAGCGACCGAATTAACGACTGACATTGTTGAGACCAACTAGTTCGGTCGCTGAAGGGCAACCAGTGACCAATTTCTGAAATACAACAACTCAATTGCTAAAGTTATCGCGATCAGCGACGAATGGATTTTGTTCACTAATAGTGATCGATAAATAACTATTATCTTGTAATGAGTAGAGCAAACACGCTAAGAGGAATAAAGCTTGTAATGAGCTTTGTTGAATGTTACAGAGGTCTTTGTCTTGTCTCACGACTGCTCTTGACTTGTGACTTGCTCTTGCGTGTGTTAGCCATGGTGGAAGGTAAGGATAGAAGTTTATGGTAGCAAACAAGAATTGTGCCTAACCATATACTTCTACCCATGTATAATTGAAAACCCCATACCAATTCATGATGAAAATAGAATGCGGAAGCGTACCTGAATTTGCCATTGAGAATCAATGAGGGTGATGAGATTGAGAGTGAGTATGTGATCTTCCAATTGCAGATTGCCTTAGGTTCCCTTTTCAGGATTATCTTCTGATGGGGATGAAGAGAGATAAGAACAGAAAATGTTCTTGTGTGCCAATGTTAATCCTACGTTGTTAGACTGCTAGGACTAACAACAAACTTACTGTTGTAACCTCTTTGGAGCTTTAATGTGTTGGATAAGTAGGAATGAGTACCAACAAAGACTCCAATGATCAAGTAAGAAAGAATGTAAGATGAGGGCAATGAGCTGAAAAAATCCATACTTTTCGGTTTACTATGTATATTTATAAGGGAATGAATCTTAATGATCAAGTCACACGCGAGAACAATTTGATCATCATAAATGCCTTGATTCTCTACGCTTTTTTTTTTTTTTTTTATTAAAAAAGATATTCATTCATTCAAATTGATAAAATACATCGAAAACAACACAAATTCAACATTGCTAAAAGCCGAAAGGGAAGAATCTGCAAACAAACCCACAACACCCAGATTAATAGCATAAAACGCAAAATACCTACAATTATGACAAAATCAAAGTGACCGGAATACTTATGTCTCCGATTCTGTAACGTTGACACTCAAGTCTTGATTAAATCTGTAATGGATCGAAACTGATCTGCCAATCTGAACCAAAACGAACACCACAACAAGACGAAAAACCAAACAACACCCCACATCTCTACACTTTCCTATAGTCAGTAACTAATATTTATGTGTTACTTTAAATGGGATATCCTTTTAATCGGGGGAGTAATTCAATTTTGAGTAAAAATTCAAATTGATCCTAGATAAAAAATCATGGTGATATTTTGATCCTTAAGAAATGAAAAATACCAATTTGATCCTCAAGAATGTAATGTGCAGGTCAAATTGATCATTTTTAGGATAACTTTTAGGGACATTTTAGTTCCTGTCAGGGACTATTTTGACTCGCATTTTACATTCTTAAGGATCAAATTGATATTTTCAATTTTTCAGAAATCAAAATGTCATCATAATTTTTTATCTAGAATCATTTTAGATATTTACTCTTCAAATTTTTTTAGAAACATTGAACTTGCCTTGTTATGACCCACTTCGGATCACTATGATTTTGAAAAAAGAGATACTAAATTCTAGTATCAATAAACAATAATAAAAATATTTGCACACTAAAGCTTTGAAAATTTCCAAAAACGTGTTAACTGCGGGGTTTTGTGATTGATAGTAGTCGCGTTTATTTTGAGATTTGCGTGTCTTACACACTGCGGAGCGTGGATGTGAATCGGTGATGGCTACAACATAGGATGGCTAACTTACCAATTTTATATGACAATTCCGAAATAAAGTATTTTTAAGACCAAATTTTAAAACCCAATGAGATGTCTATATTTTTATGCAAATGAGATTAAATATTTTTTTTACAAATTTTAAATTAAGGGAAACCATGTACCCTAAAAAGATCAGAAAAAATCACTAATCTTAACGAAGATTTATAATAGAATTATATATCGTCTATCAATAGAAAAATTCCAAGAATCTATCTCAAACTATAGCGAGTATGGAAGGAAGATTTGACTAAATGTGTCAACCCTGTTAGCCGAATGAGATTAAATATTATTATATATTATATGTAAAATTTAAATAAGTATATTATATATTATTTATATATCTAATTCAATAAAACAAATAAGGCGTAATTACATTTTTGATCTTCGAATATTACGATTGTATAATTTTAATCCCCCAAATTTTAATTACATCAATTGAATCTCCCAAATATAATGATCGTATAATTTTAATTCCCTAAATTTTAATTACGTCAAACTAGAACAAAAGATGTTGAAATTGAACTAAAAGAAAGATAAATCATAAAAGAATAGGTAAGAAATACTAATCAAGCAAGCTCAACCATGGGTCACAAGTGTCTTTTTCACTCTCTTGTTTTTTATTTTAAGGTTCATTCTCTCTCTCTCTCTCTCTCTCATCTCTCTCTCTCTCTCGGGTGCCTGCCCTAACTGAAAACGACAGCAAGCAGACTGTGGTCTACCTGTGTATTGGTGTATATATCCACTACCGTAATTTTGTAAATGAAAATAAATAAATAAATATTATATACGGGATTCATACACCGACTCAAACACTCACTTTTCATATTTTTATATAATGTTGTTATTTTTTATCATTAAATTTGACATACACATCATATATTTAGAAGGATTTAATTTGTCTAATGGTTAGTGTAAAGGAACCATGGAAACCGAGACTTCACTAAAAATATTGGATTTTTATCTTAATTATTTTAAAAATCATTCATATCATGATTTTTAATTACTTGATATTATAAATTTTTTATAAAGATAATACATATCAATTAAATTATAAGAAAAATTAGGATGAGAATTTGGTATCTCATTCTGGTGTATCATATATTATCTCCATCAATAATATCTTGTCACATATTCTATCTTTTTTAAATTACAAAAAATTTCACTTATATGACAAGATATTATCGTTGAGGACAGATATGATACACCAAAATCAAACAACAAATCTTCATTTGAATAATTAATATAAATTTTTTTATATTATCAATCATTTATGACTTTTAGAATAGATATTCTAGGAAACAAAAGTTTTTAATAAAGTACGATTACTATTAATTATATTATAATTTTATATAAGATATATCACAATGTTTAACCTTATTCATATCAACATTTAATGTCACACCGGATGTGAAATCCGGATATTAAAAAAAACTTCTTGCTTTCTATATAAACTTTCTATCTCTTCCCCCCACCCCCTTCTCTTTCATCTTAGGAGTTCTCTCTTACCTCATTTATCATATTCTTCTTTCTGTTTTTTGTCTGTGTTCTTTGCCTTTCTGGGTTTCCCTAATTACCTTCCAATCCCTATTTCTCTCTTCTTCTCACTGCTGATCTTTGAGTCTGTCCATGCCAAACAATGGTTGATCTTCAAACCGTTTGTTGCATGTGCGGTGACGTTGGTTTCCCTGACAAGCTTTTCCGCTGCAACAAATGTCGTCATCGCTTCCAGCACTCGTATGCTTTCTTTCTCCTTTTCTCAACCATCATCATTCGCTTTAATTAGCATAATATATGATCACATACACATAACGCATATACACATAACACATATACACATGCATATACATACATATTTATTATTATTTTTTATAAGCAAAAGTATACATACATGTATGTACACATATACTTCTTCTACTTGGATCTTTCTTTGTCATGATAGAATCATTTTTTAGTTTGATTGAGACAAGTATTTATCATGTCCAGATACTTATGCTAACTTTTTTTGTTCATACATAACTTTATAGAACATATAAGATGATTTTTTTTATTTATGTAATTTTTGAATGTTATTATTTTAGGGGTGAATTAATAATTAAGCTTAAAGTTTAATCGATCAATCTTTTCAGGTATTGTAGCAACTACTATGGGGAATTACCTGAGATAGAACTGTGCGATTGGTGCCAAAGTGAGGAGAAGAACTCAAGACATATCGGCTCCAATTCGAAAAAACCGGTGGCCGGAAACGACGCCGGAACCACAAGCCGTTCTGAATATTCCGGCGAGAAAATCAAGCAGCACGATCGTGAAGAGAGTGGCTCTGAGAAGGGGAAGAGCCCCACGCCGTCGCCGCGACCCACCACACGCAGGTACAAGCTTCTCAAGGATGTAATGTGTTAAAGAGAGAAAAAGAAAACAAAAGCATCTCAACAAAACCAAGAAGAGGAAAAACCAATATCATAGATTATAGGTGACTTTTGTATCAAAAGGTGTTTTGTGTTAATAGCATGTAGTAAGTACCTTTCAAGAGAGTGTGTGTTTCGTTGAGTGTTCTTCTACTTCTTCTCTTGTTTTGTGTGGCTTTTCAGCAAGTTGTGAATAAAACTATGTAACTTTAATATCTACTAGTCCCGTAATCTATGACTTAAGTTTCAAGCTTTTCTCTCCACTTGTTTTTCATTTGCCCAATTATAATTGTTTCTTCAACTACATTAAATATTTAGGTATAAAAAGTATATGCACAAAATAGGATCACCAAAAACAATCGAGCTGATTTTTCATCCCCCCTTTTGTTTTTAATTTCCGAGGATAATGCATGGTACACATGAAGTAGGTTTCGTGCATGAGATTTGATTAACTGAAGTGATTGAAAAATAATATTTTATTGGAGTCCAAATTCAAGAAGCAATGGTTAATTTAATTGACACATAATAAAGTTGTTAAACACTACTGTACGGTTACTTTAGTAAGCTTTCTGAGAAATATATATATTATGCAAGCAATTTCAATTTCTATGTTCTTTCTTTTCATGGTTTGCTTCGTTGAGCCTATTGAAGTGAATTGAATGCAATGGGTTTCCTTTTCGGCGAAGAATTCTAGTACCATAAGCCTGCTAACTTTTGCAGATTCATTGAAGGCCTTTAATTGCTAGGCCCTCTATATTATTGTCCATGTCAAAGAATTAATAAAGGTTCTTGATTACAAGTGGAGAGATTTTACCACCACGTAAGTAGTTAGATTTCTTTTTCTTTTATGAGTTTCCCCTGCGGCTCTGCAATATCGATGACTAATAAGTTTAAAGAAAATCATGTCTACGAAAGAACTTTTCTTCTTTAAATTAATAGAGAAAGAAAAGCGTGTGGTGAAGTGTTTATAGATTAGGAGAACTATAGTTTCTTTTTGTGGTGGTTGTTTCTAGGCCATACATTTATGTCGTGAAACTTGTTGATATTTTTTTCTTACATTTTGCACAGTTTGACCCGTACTTTGTGTAATATCTCCAAAGTACACAAGCTGATAAGGCTTCCTTCACTGTGCTAGTACTGACCATTTATTAGAAACCAACCAAAATTCTTTCTCATTGGGCTTTTGAAGACAATAAGTTCATCAATTCCGTATGCCTATCAAAAAACAATCTCCAGTATTTCTCTTCCCTTCTCCTAAAGTAACCAAAGAATTATTCAATTACCTTATCAAAATAGAATTATTCAATTACATAATCTCTCTCTTCATCCTTCTTTTACAAATCCTTGTCTGACCCTCATGTAAGCTTCATGCATGGTCGGGGACCTTCTTAAGTGACAACAAAGAGATAAACTTTATGGGCAGGTGACATGTATACAAAGGAAAATATATTTTCTTTTACATCAAAATAAAACATGCGCATGGACACTACTATCATATACTATATATAAATTTAGAATTGACGTATCATATATAAATATATGAGTGAGATATCATCTAATTATCCTATTTTACGTTTTTAAATAATAATTTTTGACATGTTTGGTTTAACGTTGCAAACATACGTTTGGATCCAAACGTATGTTTGCCACAAAGAAAATCTATAGATATTTTATCCAAAACGTACGGTTGAAACTTACAAAAGGTAAACCAAACATGCACGTATACAAAGACCAAATCTTCTACTGTGCCTAGTGAAAGAGTTGCGTTATTTTAACACCTGAAATACTACACTTACATTCAACTCATATTTGGTGCACAGTCATTCACTATAGCTTAACACATGGTATACGAGACAAAAGAACCACATTTACATATAGATACAGTGTTGTGATGCCAACATATATAGTTAGGATGACACTCCTTATAATTATGCTCTTGCATGCTATTTTATCTATATTTTCTGAATCTTTTATATATGGGTTAGAGTATCTCTTTTACTCTCTTCTATACATTTTTAGCTTATAAAAAAACATATAGTGTCTCATGGGGTGTCATATTTGGAATGTGAAAACAACATCTTTTTTCATCAGAGGAAAAAGAGAGATGCGGAGATTGCATTAGTTCCAGCTAAAGTACTTTATAATTCTGTGTATTAGCAAATATCTCTCTCTTGTATCATCATCATCATCATCATCATATCTCTCTCGCTCATATTCTTGTCTAACATTCATGTGATCCTAATTTGGGGATGAAGTAAACTCGGTAAAACAAACACATTATGAATATTCCAATAGCGGTGTCCTTCATTTGTCCACACTTTCCTTTCTTTCTAATCCATCATCAAGATGAGTCACATGCTTGCTTGGCTTCCCTTCATCCCCTCTACCTTTCGTTGTCCAACTTACAAGCAACTTTCCTAATGTAGGATCTACCACATATATTAACACATGCAATAATGCTGATTCCACATGCAAGTTCTGAGTCAATTCTCTTCCTTCTATGCAATCATTTTAATCAATACCAACCGCACATTTTGATTGCAAACTATTAAATTAAGCTAGCTTTCTGCTACCCATGTACGAGGATTTTATATTCGTTAATTACATTTCTTGAAGCATCAAAATACATGGAGTGGTTTTGTCAAAGCTACTAGTATTATTCAGCTGATACTTTCATTTTATACTCCTAAGCAAAGTCTGCAAGTAGCTAACCAGACCATTCATTCAGAGTACTACTAGCCTTTATTTAATTATCTTAAACTAAACTAGATCATTTTGAGTGTGTTTTATTCTGTAAAAATTATCTTATATATTGCTGTATGATAGCACATATATTCCATACCAGGTTTTAAATTGTGATCGCGGTTACGATTGCGATCGAATTACATTTTTCGTTATCGTAGGAAAAGTGGCTGAAACAGCCGCAATTGCTATCGCGATACAGTTTCGAAACCTATTAAAATCATAAAGTTACGGTCACAATTATGGTTGCAGACCTAGATTTAAAACCTTGATTCCATACTATAGTGTCAATAGCGATATGTACTGCTATAAGATCATATGATTATTTTAGACTCTTGCCAAGCGCTCCTCCTTTAACGATACACACTTTTAGTGAACCACTACCAACAATATACCATCTTATAAGATGCACTTGCATGACTTAAAAATCAATTCGTACTTAAATATATTTCAAAACTTACGAAATTATGTAAAATTCTATCATCATGCTAGCAACTTAAAATTTATGGTTCAATTAATAAATACCATATATATTTTTATTACACTAGACATGCGATCGAAAAGATACACAGAGATCTGTGTGTGAATAAAGCTTTGAGTTTGGCTCATGAGAAATTTCTCAGCTTTGCACATGAATATATGAGTAATGGAATTGTTACTTTTGATCAGTTTGACCAGGTTAATCAATTAGTTGAATTGTAATACCTAAAATAAATAATTGAAGTAACTATGACGGTCCAGTCAAAAAAAAAAAAAGTAACTATGACGGTTTTTAGGTTTTTAGCTGGCAATTGAGATTAGTCTAAATATCTAAGACTCGGGATTTATTTGGATTATATAAGCTTAGTCTTAGGTAAATAGTTTGGCACTAAAATCGCATGGGAATAACGATTCACATTTAGTAACTACATAATTATCGTGTTTAAGTAAATAGCCCTTACAAAATGTGTTATGATCCGAGGTTTTCTTTGTGGAAAGATCGATGTTATAAACTCACCAAAAAAAAAAAAAAAAAAAATTGTCTAAGTAGAAAAACCGATATATTCCCCCCTTAATATATCCAAAATCAATGATACTCTACTAACTATCAACATATGGTTAGTCCGAGTGGTAACGAGCTTGAACCCCTTAAGCAAGTGGTCAGGGGTTCGATTCCTGGCTCTTGCGTATAGAAAAAATTCGATTGGAAGAGGTCAACCCTTAAATGTCGTCCAGTACCTCGAGGGATTAGTCTCTTCAATTGCGTGCAGAGGATACCTTGGGAAATCAAAAAAAATGATACTCTACTAACTTTTCATTGAGATCATGAAATGATTTAGGAAAGAGTTATGCTGTATAGTGCAAATAATTTATGTGCTAAAGTGACGAATGATCTCTTAGATCAATAAGGTAATAGCTTACACCATAATTGTTGTTAGAAAATTTAATAATTGCATATTGGTGGGCTACTATTCGTTCGTAAAGCTGTGTGCAAAAATATTTCCGTACTAACTATCATTTGTGCAAAAGTGATGAATGGTCTCTTAGACCAATAAGGTAACAGATTACACCATACAAGATAGCTAGAAAATTTAATAATTGCATATTGGTGAGCTACTATTTATTCATAAAGCTCGTGTGCGAAAATATTTTTCGTACTAACTATCATTTCCCTTTAAGAAATGAGTTATGCTATATAGTGCGAATAATTTTTGTGCGAAAGTGACGAATGGTCTCTTAGAGCAATAAGGTAACAGATTACACCATACATGGCAGTTAGAAAATTTAATAATTGCATATTGGTGGGCTACTATTCATTCGTAAAAGTGTGTGCGAAAATATTTTCATACTAACTATCATTTCCCTTTAAGAAATGAAATATGTTATATAGCGCGAATAATTTTTGTGCGAAAGTGACGAATGGTATCTTAAACCAATAAAATAACAGATTACACCATACATGGCAATTAGAAAATTTAATAATTGCATATTGGGGGGCTGCTATTCATTCGTAAAGCTGTGTACGAAAATATTTTCGTACTAACTATCATTTCCCTTGAAGAAATGAGTTATGCTATATGGTGCGAATAATTTTTATGCGAAAGTAATGAATGGTCTCTTAGACCAATAAGATAATAAATTAAACCATACATGGCACCTAGAAAATTTAATAATTGCATATTGGTGGGCTACTATTCATTCGTAAAACTGTGGGCGAAAATATTTTCGTCCTAACTATCATTTCCCTTTAAGAAATGAATTATGTTATATAGTGTGAATAATTTTTGTGCGAAAGTGAGGAATGGTTTCTTATATCAATAAGGTAACAGATTACATCATACATTGCAATTAGAAAATTTAATAATTACATATTGGTGGGTTACTATTCATTTGCAAAGGAGTGTGCGGTGGATGAATCTTAACTAGCTTTCCCCTTCTGTATGTGCTGGATGAATCACTTTGTAATTTACTGCTAGGCGTCTTTGATATGATAATGTGTATACAGTTAAAGTATTCTTAATACTCTTTCTTATACAAATTTGACTTATAAAAAAAAAAAATAGTTTTACGGTAGATGTAAGCAAAAACTCCACATTATCTTTCTCCATTTGCGTGTGGAAGATCTTTGGTAATTTAAAATCTCAATTAACAGGTTAAAGTCAGATTTTGCTCCATAATGCTATTATATTTTATATATAAGAAATATTAAAATGCAAAGCTTCTATGAGAAACATATCAAATATGAGGGGTGCGAATTTTGTATTTTAAAATCACCACAAAAGACAGGTGGATGTCCTAAATTGTGACAAATGGTTAGCATTATTATAGAAAATGTCAACTTCTTAGCACTTGTTTGTAACCTTTGGTGTTTAGTCCATGATGGAAGTTGATATGATGGGACGAAACGACCACGAGACACATATTTAACTAACATCTGTTCGTCAATATTTCCTCAGATTTCTAAGAAATGAGTGCAAAGCATTATCATATATCATATTGGAAAAACTAGTGTATAAGTTGATGATAATGAATAAATTAATTTATAGTGGATAGTGAATGAGATAGTGAATAATGAATAATAGTTAAATTAGTTTATTTTGTGTGGAAGTGTTTGATAAAATTAGCGATTGAATTAGCTGAAAAATATAAAATAACATAAAAGGATATCTTCATTAATGATTTTACATAAAACAGAGAGAAGAGAATAAAAATAGAATTAAATTAAAATAATAAGAATAAAAGTGGAAAAAAATGAAACCCTATAAGCTAGAAGCTCAACCCTACTTCAAGTAACGTAAAAAAAAATGCTATAAGATCGTGAAAAATGTTATAAACTCGTGATAGAAATGCTTGTCAAATGAAATTACTTTTCCATTCATTATAAGCTATTCGTTATAAATTCGAAGAAGGAAGGTACCAAATATTATATATTTAGATTTCTGTAAAATGGTGCTTATCAGTACTGTAGGTATATGTTCATAACACGTTTTTGTACGGGTTTTGCTAAAGAAATAAATATAATTTTTTACTACAAATGATATATTTAATATACTAAAATTTAATTTTTATTTTTATTTTTAATTTCGTAATCAATATATTTAAAAATACTGGTTACAATTTGGCTTTTTGTGTAAGAATGACATTAAATTAACCATATACGGTGGTCAATGTCTTGATTTTATCATTTCCAATTTTCCATGTATATTTGCATTTGCGTGTCCCTATGTGCATTACGAGGAACTAGGAAGTGAGATGAAAGAGAGAGAAATATCAATCCGAGTGAGGGGGTTAGCAAGAACAAAGTCTACTGCAGTGTTTTTTAACATATTGAAGTTAGCATCAATTGTACTTTCTTTATTTGGATATTTGAGATACTGAGTCCGATTCTTAATATAAAAGATAAAATTTTAATTTATCAAGATTAAAAAAATTATTCAAATCAATTTATTTTTAATTTTATTTTGTAAATATTTTTATTTAATTACTATTAATTCAACTAACTTATTTATTTCTAAATCCAAGCATCATGCTATCTGATCAATGAATAAAGCACTTGCTTGAGGAATTATTGAGTCTCTTTAATCTAAATTTTATAATAAATAATGGTAGAAATGAAATTTAGCATAAAAATTTATCATTTTTCTTTATATATTGGACCAAAAAAAGATTCTTTTATCTCTTATATTGAAGATATTTATATTGAAGATATGACGAAATATGTATGAGGGAGTGAAGGAACAAATTATTGAAATCTAGAAAGATTTTATTGAAAGTTGTTGATTTATTATGTTAAAAATTTAAAATTGTAATTTTCAACAATTTTTTTATCTTCGATTTTTTTAATTAATATACTAAAGACAATGGTTAGCATTTATCTTATATATAATTAACATCATTTTAGAGCTGTTAAAGTAAGTCAACCCGATTCATCCGACTGGTTGGCCCAGCACGAGTTGATCAAAAAGTGAGCCAACTCAACCCGGGACCACTTTTTCGTGAGCCAATAAATAGCAAATCCGGTTCGACCCACCACATGTTGACGGGTTAAATGGGTTAACTCACTTAATATTATAAAAAATAAAAAATCATAAAAAAAAACAGAAAAATTCAAAAAAAAAATGTAAAAAATACTGAAACAAATAAACAAATCTAAAAAACACAATTCTTGTAATACAACAATGTAATATATGTTAACTTCAAACAATTCCAAATAATGTAATACAACAATACAAGTCTTGAAATTCTAATTATCTTTCGGCAAAGTTATCTTCAGTTGGTGGTTATTTGTGGGCAAATACTCCTGAAGAATAAAGATATATAACGACACTGAGAGAAATACATTTGAGAAAGAAAAAACATCGATAAGGAGATGAATAACCAGATGGGGAAACCCTGTAGGTGCATGCAGCAGAGTTCTAGAGTGAGCCGATTCACAAATGTATCATGCGTCAGCTGGAGTGAGCCGACGGACGACGATGGAGGTTGGAGCATGTGAGTGAGGGATGGAGGCTGTCGGCTGGAGCTACCCATTGTAGTGATCTGTCATCTGTCGTCAAAGAGGGATGGAGGGAAGGAGGGAGACAAATGCGAGATGGAGGTCTAGGGTTTAGTCAACATTCACAATTCTCCCTTCTTGGATACAATTTGGATTTGGGTTAATAAATTTGGTCTTTTTCGTTTTAGGCCTTTTGGGTTGGATTGTGGAAATGATAAACAAGGGATTTTTTTTTTAAAAAAACAAAAGTGGGTCAACCCGTCTCGAACTCGTAACCCACAGGTTAAGTGAGTTGAGTCAAAATAATCTGAAGTAAAAGTGAGCTAGTTTTTGCCCAACTCCACACACCAGTGAGTCGAGATGGAGCGGATTGGCTCACAGACCAGAACCTATTTTGAGAGCTCTAATATCTAAGGAAATGTATGAAAGGAAAGAATCTATAAGAATGGAATTTGGTTTTCTATTTTTAATTTTTAAGTAGGAGAGTACAAAAGTGGCCTAATCAACGCTTGTTGGTCCAAGTTGTTGGAGCTTGGTTTCCCTTAAGCAAAGTCTCAGGTTTGAGTCTTGTGAATGAAAAAAATAAGCGCTGAGAGAGTTTTGTCCCCTTATATGGATAGACCCGGCTTGATTCGAATTAATCGGGATCTCGTGTGACTTCTAAATACCGAGAGTCCAGGGAAAAAAAATGAAAACTTCTCACATTAATATCATATTTAAGTCATAAAGACACAGGTGTTAATTGAATTACAGCCCTTTAGCTCTATTAGATATAATCAAATTATTCATATACGTTTGCTCGACAATTTAAACTGTTGAAAGAGACTGTTTTTGAGATGGCATTGGAATATTTATAATCAAATGATTTAGATTTCACAATACATGATAAAAATGGGACTATCAACTTCAAACACAAAGAACTCTTGCATGGGAAGGCATATTAGATTTAACAAAAAAGTATATATTTTTATCTAATAACTTAAGCTTCAGGACAAAATGGTTCCTAAGAAGCTCCGTAGGGTTTATTTGATTGAAAAACACAATAAATATTATCAAAAGGGAAAGTAGAAAGAACAAATGAAAAAAAGAGAAATGTTAACAATAATTTTTTATGCCCTTTTTAATACACTCTTTCTTGTTAAGTCATATGTTACATGCTTTCTCCTTTTATTTTTTAAATTTTAATTTAAAAAGAATATGAGATGTAGCCTAATTAATAAGAAGAAAGAGTATATTAAGGAAATTGTATGAAAGAGTGTCTTGCTATTACTCCTAAAAACGGTTTGATGTTGGTGGTATTCTAGAGGTGGTGGTGATGTCTAAGACACTCAAACAAGCATGTTATTTGGTGGGCTAAAACTATAGCAAAGTTATAGAAAAAACTAGATAGAAAATTGGAGCAAGCAGAAGAGTATTTGGGGATGGATAATTCTTTCTATTTTATTTGAAGTGAACTTTCTGAATTGTACATCAACAACTAGAGAGAGCTCAAATATTTATAATGAGAATTGGAACACCCTAGAATGATCATTAACTCTCTAGTGCATGAACTCACATTAGTCTAGATACATAACAATTCTCTAGGTACATGAATAACCAATTCTCTAGGTACATGAACATCAATATCAAAACTTGCATTAATTCTTAGATACATGAATGCAAATGCATTTATTGAAGCACATTACTCAACAATTGACAATATTGTGGTGTGTGGGATAAATCCCGTATCAGAGCGGACCTCCCCCAGTACAAGGTGGTTCGGGGATGAACCAGGCGGAAGCTGGTGGCATGTGATGCCTGAGGCTGACGAGGGCAGAGAGTGATCGCCGGTGCATAAGGCACGGACAAGGAGCGGCTCCTGACAGACTTCTAGGCAAAGGGACACGTGAATGAACCGAATTCACATCAGAATGAGAGGGATCCTGAGACTGTGTAGGTATGAGACTGCATAGTTAGGGAAGGCTTAAAGGAATTGATTGGTACTACCTATACCAACAAGATGCATCTTCTTTTCGGGAACCCAGAACATAAGAACTCCATAGTTAAACGTGCTTGACTTGGAGCACTTTTGGGATGGGTGACCTTCTGGGAAGTTTCCCAGAAAGCGTGTGAATGAGGATAAAGCACGCTGAAAAGACCCGTGTTGATTTATAGGGACAGTCGGCAATCCTGAATGCAGTCCGGATCGTGTCATCCTCTGGACATGGATTATAAGTTTCATCTGTTGTTATATTTTGGAAAAACAACAGGACTCCCCTGGTCGATTTTTCTAGACTTTAGATTCTTTTCTGCTTGAAAACTGAAGTGCTTTCATAATGGCTGCCAACCCTGAACGTCTTACCCCACTGACGGAAGCTGCACCTAACCCCCCTCCGCTGCCAAACCTCGTAGGACCTATTGGGGTCGTTGACACTGCAAGAGACCTGATCACTGAATATGCCCAAGAATCTGAAAGAGACAGAGCTCAAGTAACTCAACAAAGACCTCGCTTCGAAGCGAGAAGGATGAACATTGCTCCAAGGTGTGAACCAGACCCGAATTTCGATTCTCTGATCTACACCACTGCCACTGCTTATCCCTATGATGACTACCAATACCCCTCTATCTCAACTTTCACTCTGAATGCTTCGGTGATGATGTATTTGACCCAATATATCGACTAAACTATGGCGTCAACAAAGCATTGGACAGACAACTGCATGGGTTGGGGCCCTCCCCACACCATGATTTACCTCTTTGACCTCTTCTACATACATATTATTAGAGCCATGAGTTTTGATGGTGCTCTATTTGCTTCTTCTGAGCTGAATTTTCTGCTCATTAACTTCACAAACCATTTCCCATTGGACAGCATCGACCCCTTATCCAATTTTTCAAAAACCTGGTCCGCTTCTGGCCTTCCGGTGATGATCAATATGGTATTGTGACCCCAACTGCGCTCCCAACTGTTCTGCTACTGGCGGCGTAAAGTGCTCCACTCTTGCTGGAACCACCCTTTTCGATGTTGTACCGTGTAATGGCCCCACTGGTCTTCATGACTAATAGGTCCATGAGCACGCTAATCAAGTTGGCCACTACAATCTCCAGACCACTCGAGACCTGATTATCGAAGTGAAGACTACTATCAAGCAGCTACCCCAAGTTTTCTTCTACTCAGTTGTGACTTTCTGTTCTGCCACAACCTGACCTTCCGCGATGCGGACTTTGAATGACTCTGACAAGGTGAATTTTGGAACAATTTCCCTGATGTCCACGGACGCGCCAATGTTTCCACCCTTCGATGTGTGCTTTCAACCATTGTTCGTGACTACCACTGGGACACTAGGCTGGATCCCCAACGCAACTAGCGCTCTAGAACCTGTTACTTTGATCCGCAATTCCTTTTTTCGTGCTTGATTCTGCAAATGGAGTACACATTATCCGTTCCTCCATGATTGTACGGTTTTCTCTGTTCTGTCGTGCACTACAACTATTCTTATTTTCTTTTGAATTTCAATGTAAACCGTTTAATATTAGTGTTGAAAAACAAAAACAAAAAAAAATCAAAAACAAAAAATTTGTTGTCATATTTTCTCTTAGTTTTGTTTCTACTAAATGCATAATATATATTCCTATATTTGAAAGTGAATAATAATAATAATAATCAAAAAACTGGGGAGGGCAATCACATGGTCGATTGATAATCTTTGCAATTTGAGCCGCTTCGACCCATCTCATGTTGGTATAAGTACCGGAGGTCGATCTATTTTTGAATGGATAATCATTTGTATTATGACGTTGATCATATATTTGATATATGTATAAGATATTCATTTATTATGTTATATTTAATGATGATATTTATAGCATAATAAATTCATTTGAATAAGTAGTTCATTTAATGGAACGTCAAGTATGACTTGACCATAATATACCATTAAATTATAGAACATTATTCTTAAATATCCATAGTCAAGTATTATTACTAATAAGGACAATAATAATACATTGAGACTATTATGTGAGTGTAACGATGACCTTATCTTACGGGTCATAGATATAAGATATCAAGTCTTCACATAAGTATAAATATTAGTGGAATATTTATACTGGAGTGACCCGCTATGAGAACGTTGCGTAATAGTTATGTAAGTGTCATAAGCGATTTGCATGGTGACCATAGTGAAGTAGTCATTCGATTTGAAGTCACTACGATTCCTAACATATGTAGTTGTAGGCTTTGATATTATTAAACGTTGTCTGTAACAGGACAACTATAAAAATAGTTATTGGGCATGTAATGAAACATATTAAGGAATGTGAGTGATGTAGATAGGATTCGTCCTTCCTACATAACAGGAGTAATGTCTATAGGCCTCTTGATGGTATGCGACGTAGAAATGCATGAACATGCTAAGGTATGAGATATTGGGCCCACATGATCGTACGTCAATTACTAGATCAAGAAATAAATAATTGGACTTCACAAAGATGACACATTTATGCCTTGTGTTCAATTAAGATATTAAGACGAAAGGACGTTGGCTTCATATTATATATGGTTACAATATGGTTTTAATTATATCACCAATATTCTAATTAATTCGGTATCAATGATGTATTGCTAAATACCGCTCATTGTTTATAATATTAATTAATTATTAGTATGATTAATAATAATTCATATTATTGCCAATTAATGAAGAACATATAGGGTCACATGTATAGAGCAAATGGTCAGATAATTAATTTAATTAATTAATTAAATATGATTTAATTAATAATTAAATGAGATTAATTAAATATATTTAAATTTAATTAATAATTAAACACTGGGCCTGTAGCGTACAGTAGCCCAACTGAGTTAGGTTAAGTGAGTGACAACTATTAGTAAGCTGTGCACGTCACTTAAGTGATACACAATACAAAGCACTCATAACGGCAGCTATACACTCTAGATAGTTGTGCCCTATTTTCTCTCTCTGTGTGTCGCGCCTCTCCCAATCCTAATAGCTAGCACTACGCTATCTCTGACGTTGGTTTGCTTGTGTGGACTAAGTAGAGGTATTGCTACTTTGCAATACTGATGATACAGAAGTCTTTCGTTATGGTGGTTGTGGCTGGACAGCTATCGTAATCTCGCGATCCGAAATTCTTTACCCATCGGATCGAGCTAAAATTTGGATAGTAGGTTTGTGACATGTGGTTCTACATGTTCACCGTTTAGGTTTTCGATATGAGGTTTGGAGAGAAAGTTATGAGCATCGCATAGTAGCAGCGTTTTTGGCTAACCAGTGTCGTTGGCGCGCTCACAGTGTTCGCGATAAAGCTACGTTTTAATAGGTAAGCACAATATCCTTGTAATTCATGTGCAATGCGTGAAACAGTTATAAAGGGGTTTTTCTGCTCAAAAGGTTTTTGAAAATTATTTTTGAAAATTATCCCTCTTGAAACCCCAACAGTGGTATCAAAGCATTGGTCGTAGTTTGCCATGTATCCTAGGATGTTTGCTTTGTTTTATAACATGTTTATTTCTTTTGAATGTGATTCAATAGAATGCATGTTATCCCTATGCCTATGACTTTTAAAATTATTTTAAACTTTCACTGTGCAATTCACGTTCTTTTAAAAATTGATGTTTAAAAATTTATTGTAAATATCACTATGCACAATTATCCAACTTGAAGTTTTAAAGTTGGTCACTGTGTGCAATGATACAAATTGCACAGTATATATTTTGACAATAATTTGATTTCAAATTTATTTATTTTGAAATCAATTGGAGATCATGTCTATGATTTGATCTCAAATTTATTTATTTTATTTTGAAATCAATTGGTGATCATGTTTATGATTTGATTTCAAATTTATTTATTTTATTTTGAAATCAATTGGTGATCATGTTTATGATTTGATTTCAAATTTATTTATTTATTTTGAAATCAATTGGAGATCATGTGCATTATTTTTTTATTTTAATAAATTGTTTATTAAATGTGAGGTGTATGGTTATGGCCTTAGATTATGATGTTATTTTTATTTTATAAATACGGCATGCGTGTCGTGATTTTACTTTATTTATTTTTCTTTTAAATTTTGCAAATTGCTCGGGATGACATGAAGGCAACACTAGATCATGACGCCAGTGGGAGGAACTTTGGAAGTTTGCTCGAGGGTCAAAGATTGTAATAATTAGTTTTAATTATTGTACATTAGGAGGCCATAATCATAATACCTTTTATATGTCTTATATGTTTATGTATGTGATGCATGAAATGTACGAGATGCATGATTTAAATTTTTTAATTTAAATTGTATGATAGCATGTATGTCATTGTTTGCTTAATATGTTTTGAATGTATATAAACTTGTATGTCATATATACTATGAGAGACGTTTATATGATAAACAAGCCGGGAAGATCATTTCATTATTAAATTCCCTCAATAAATTAAGTTATTAATTGCCTCCTGATGCGTGGCACTCGTCAAGGCCGGAATCATTTGAGTGTGGGTCCTGCCACAGCTGAGCATGAGACAATCCCTTCCTCAGAGGTTCCATTGGTAACCCCACTTATAATTATTAGTGTAACAGCGTAGCGTGATAGTACAAAATTGCAGAAATATTTAAAACATACAACACACTAATACCATGATAGTTTATACAGACATAAGGGTACTGGCTCCTTCAATAGAGCCTACAACAACTGATACCAAATATAAAAGATTTCAGAGTACGCAGCAAATAAAAAACTAAAAGCATAGCAGCGGAAATAAAAATACAGACGACTCAGTCTTCCAGAGATGGTCGTCCTCTGCATAGAGCAGCTCAAGGTCCCCCAGCATTGGGATCCGAGGCTCTCCCGCCAACATCAGGTTCAACCGGGATGCCATCAATCTCCTCTGGAAATTCCTCGTCCGGGTCTTCTCGTACAGTCGAGAATAAAGAAAATACGACATAGAAAAACAGCTATATAAAATAATGTATATAGATAGCAACACTCAGAATCACAACAGTGACAATCATACAACTCCCGAATAATTTTCTCTTTACTATGGTTTCTCACACTCATGCAACTAACGACTATATGGACGCGATCACGACGCGACATCCCCAATAGATCATGGTGTCTCAGTCATCACTATGCCACCCCCTATAAGGCAGGGTTCGGTCAAAAGCCCGCAGGCCCAACTCGTCTCATGGGTACGACATATTCCCCCGCCTGCAGGGCAGGTCGGAATATTCGCCCGTCAACAACGCAACTTACGATAATGACATGTTCCCCCGCCCACAGGTTAGGTAGAAACATTCTCCCATCCGTTAACAACTCAACTTTCGGTAACGACATATCCCCCCCACCCGCAAGCTAGGTCAAGACATTCGTCCGTCCGTCTACAATTCGACTAACGGGTACGATCATCTCCCCGCAGGTAAGATCGGAATCGCCTGTATGCCAACAGAGTGATGAACAACGACTATGCAACATGAATCTCACTGACTTATTTCAGGATCAACCCTTAGTGCCTCAACCACGACTTATAAACAACCACAACCGACTTTCATCTAGCTTAACCGGGTATCGACTTTATATCACAACATCAACAGATCAACTGTATTTCTAGGTTGATCACTACGGCTATATATATATATATATATATATATATCCTCGACTGTTTCACCACACATTCATCTCCCAACTTATTAGAAATCATTGCCTAGCTCTGCTTAGATATCAGCAGTCACCACAGTACATAAATAACAACCAGAACAGATTCAACAATAATATCAACTCACAGATAAATAATATTTAATCAATCATAAGCATATAATAGGCATAACATAAATATCACATATAATATATTAAATATCCAATCACAACACAAACAACCTCGACATATAGTAAAATCATCCTATCGGTCAAACGACCTCTAGTAGGGTTTGGGTCGCCCTTCGCATATCAATATATATTATTTAAAGTTTGCCTCCCCGACGATATTATGGTTCTTTCCCCCACCTTAGTGATGCCCCCGTGAGACTCCGGCTACGGCTCCGCAATCGTCAATCGGGTGCGCGATCGAACGTTCGAACACCGTCAGATTTTCTACAACAAGCCACAACCAGAAATCAATACAGTTAAATCAAAAAACCCTTTAGTCCAAATGACCAAGGTTCTGCCCCTATTTAATTAAATAGGCTAGGGATGTTGAAATTCTACCAACTCTTGGATCAATGATCCTTAGGCATACCTAAGACATAATCCATGATTAATTATCAACGATTTGAACCAAAACCCTTTACACCAACAAAATAGGGTTTCGGCCATCACCTCTAAAAATATGCGAGTTTGATTTGGCTTACTGATCACTTGGATTACATGATTAAGGAATGAAATAGGTGAAATCAAGAATCATTTCACACAAATTGAACAAAACCCATTTCCCCCCCCAAAAATGCATAGATTCGGCCCTTTAAAGATAAATAGGCTAGAGAGCTTATTTTATTTCATGCTCTTGGATTATGATAGTAGGGGATGAAACTAGATCATAGAAATTGGTTTGACAATAAAAGGAATTTTCTACAATTTTCTAGAGATTTTTGAAGTTTGGATCTTAAAACTTGAACTCATGAATTTTAATGGAGAAAATGAAGATTGAGAGCTCAAGAGTGAAATCTATACCTCTTAGGTGATAGAGGAGGATGAGAGGATCAACTTTACTTCACAAACTTGCTTGAAAATCCTTGTGGAAGTTGAGTAAAAATGGAGGTGAAGTTATGAAGAAAAATGGAGGAAAAGAGAAATGGAGAGAAAGAAGGAAGAAGAAGAAGAAGATGGAGGTGAGAAGGAGAGAGAGCTCGAAAATGAGGAGAGAGAGTGAGTGGGTGAGGTTGCTTTTAAGATATTTTACGGACAAAATTGTCCTTTGGGAAAAAGACCAGGGCATTTCGGTCTTTTCGCGTCCAGATATTTTCGTTTGTCATTATAACAGTGTCGAGTCATGGCACGCTTCCTTAGGTGATGTGATTTGATGTGATATCAAGTTTATCTGTTAGCGGGTCCTGGTAAATCCCTACGCAGCTCCGTTTGTCTCCTGGTTTGCGTTATCGCCTGAATATTTTATATTATTTTCATTTTTGAACGTCAGGACACATTTTTTCGAAAATGTAGGAAATGTGATTCTAAGACTAAATGTCTCGATCACGAGTCCAAATTAAGTCTCGATAGTAGTAAAACACTACTATCAATGAAAAACGCAGACCGGGTTCCGTTTGATTATGGTCGTAGAGCTTGACTATAGTCTTAGTTTATTTTATTTCGCTTTCTAGACCCTCCAATAAAATACAAATACATAAATACTGATTAATTAAAAGAAACTAGAAAATCGAGGTGTTACAGAGCACCTTAATATACTGATGAGATGCGAAAGGTGAAATAACTTACTGCCAACCATTGGGTTGAACTTAACTAAGTGTATTCAATAGGATTGAAATGGCTTAGAGGCATGAGGTTGGGCATTAATCCCTATGATGGATTAGAATAAGGAGTTATTCACCCAACTGGTCCAAGAATTACGTTGGATGTAATTGGAAATGAGTTTCCTACCTAAATAGCTGAGTTCTGGGTGATCAACCACAACTGACTCAGAACGAGGTGAAATATGAATTTTGGTCCCACTAGAAAATCTTTCAACGAGATCTTCCGAGTCAATGATTAGGGCCATTGATTTAAGTAAAATAGTGGGAGTGTATTTACTAAAAGACCCTATTAAATATGTTTTAATCATGATACTTATATTCTGTATACTTTTGTATTAAATAACCATGACTACAAACACAACTTTTATTTTATTATTGCGATACATCCTTAAGAAGGATGAGTTATCTAGAATTAATTTTCTAGATTCGTACAAATTTTGAGGATTGTCCTCAAGTACGAGAAAAGAATTGTATGTTCTCGAGCAATTAATTCTCAAGCAATTTGTCGCTACTGCTATAAGGATCGAAAGGGATGCTTAATAGAAGCATCAAGTCGATGTCATTGGTGTACGATATCTCATGCTTACAATCATAGAGGCGTATGATATGATTATGCACCTTATGATACTCTAACAAAAGCTAGCAAGGCATAAGAGGAACCTGAAAGAGTATAAAGACAAGATGGGAAGTATGACTTCCTGTTCAGGCATATTTGTTATAAAAGTCAGCATGTCTACTCCAACATTATGGGTATTGGATACCGCATATGGATCTCACACTAATGTGAAGGATCAAAGGGAGTAGGACATTGAATGAAGGTAAAGGTATACTCTATGAGTGAAAATGAAGCAAAAGTATAGGAATTTGAATATGCCATTAGGTAAAAGTCTACTCTATTTATGAAAATGCAGCAAAAATTGCTACATTAACTACAAGAGTTTGAATTTGCCTTATGGGCATTAATGGAAGTAAATAATTGTTATTTTATTCCAGTTAAAAATAGAAACATCATTGTTATTTTGCAATAAATGCACAATTGTTGTTTCATTTATTCAACTGATGTCTTCTAAGCTAGTATTCATATGAGATATGGACTTTGCATCCTTGATCTCGATATGCCCATCTATAACATAAATGCGAATAAGGTCAAACCAAGTGATTTGGACCCTTCATGCTTTAGCAATGTCTTTTAGATCATATAAGTAAGAAACACATTTCCAAGCTCCACTAATATGGACTCTTGGACTCATCCAATTATGAATTGTTTGAGGTCTGTGAATCTTACTTGTTTGGACAGATGACTAAGCTCCATTCACTAGTAAGGTGGAAGGGCTGGTAATCTTTTGGCATGATACATTGTGATGTATGAGGGCCTCTACACAAGTTTGCTAAAAGGCAAGTTTCCGTACTTCGTCTCATTTACTGATAACTTCAGTAAAGATGGATTTGTATATGACACAAGTTAGAAATCTTTAAAAGGTTCAAAAGAATTCAAGAATGAAGTGGAGAACTAATTTTGGAAAAGTATTAAGGTCATACAATAAGATCGTGGTGGTAAGTACTTAAGCCAACTGTTTGATGACTATCTGAAGGAGTGTGAGATTATATCTCAACTCACTCCTCCTGGAACACCATAATGGAATGGTGCGTCCAAGACGAGAAATCGTACCTTGTTGGACATGGTACGATCTATGATGAGTCAATCAGACTTCTCTGACTCTTTCAGGGGATATGCTTTACATACAACAGCTTTTACACCTAACTGTGTTCCATCTAAAACGGTTGAAAGACACCATATGAGATATGGACTTGTATGCGACCAAGTATGTCTTTCATTAAGATTTGGGGTGTCAAGTTTATTGAAACATTTAGTTTCAAATAAGCTTAGACCCCAGTGTGACAAATGTATCTTTGTGGGGTGTCCTAAGGAAACAAACGGACACTATTTCTACAACACCTACAAGGACAAAATGTTTGTCGCTAGGACTGGAGTGTTCCTTGAGAAGGAAATTTAGAACTTGAAAAAATCCAAGCACCACAGAATACTGACCTGCCTACAATGGAACAAGAACCGGTTCCACAAGATGTTGTGGTCCAACCATCAGTTCAAGTAACACAAGACTCGCGTAGGTCAAACAGGACATGTCATCAACCTGAGAGATATGGAATACTGCTAACTCAAGAAGGTGATGAACCGCTCATGGATCATGATGAGCCTGTGACTTACCTGGAGGCCGTCATTGGCCTAGATTCTGAGAAGTGGCTACGAGCCATGGGATCCGAAGTAGAATCCATCCACACCAACCGGGTATGGATCTTGGTTGAGTCACTTGAATGGGGTAAAACCCATAAGGTGCAAGTGGATCTTCAACAAGAAGACTAACATGGATGGGAAGGTGAATATCTTTGAGGTGCAACTGATTGCGAAAGGTTTCAACCAATTCATAATATGACTATGATGCAACCTTCTATTCAGTTGGATTGATTCAGATCCTACTTGCTATTGTTGCATAGTATAACTATGAGATCTGGCAAATGAATGTCAAAACAGCATTCCTTAACAGGAATCTTCTGGAGGATGTGTACATGACACAACCTAAGAGTTTTGTCTATTCAGAGAATGCTGGAAAGGTTTGCAAGTTGCAAACATCCATTTATGGATTAAAGTAAACTTCCATAAGTTGGAATCTTCATTTTGACGTAAACTATAAAATAGTTTGAATTCATCAAGAACGAGGATGAACCTTGTGCGTACAAAAGGGTGCATATTTTTCATGTATTGTATGTGGATGACATACTACTTATGGAAACGATATTCCTATACCAGAAAATGTGAAAACATGGTTAAGGAATTATTTTTCAATAAAGGACTTAGGTGAAACGTCCTATATATTAGGAATCAGGATCTATGGAGATAGATGGCTGAAATTGTTAGGCCTTAGTCAAAGGTACATAAATTGACAAAGTGCTTGGGCGCTTTAAATATGCATGATTCCAAAAGGTTATCTTGCCTATGTCGCGTGGTGTATACTTGTCCAAGGGACAGTCCCTGTTACATCAGATGTAGAGGGAACGCATGAATAAGATTCCATATGCTTTTGCCTTGAATCTTTTATGCATGCCATGATATGTACTCGAACAGATGTCTCGTATGCTTCAAGCATGATGAGAAGGTACCAATCCAATCCCAGTGAAGGTCACTGGACCGAAGTCAATAATATCCTTAAGTACATGAGAAAAACTAAGGATTAATTCTTGATCTGAAATGGTGAGGAAGAGCTCATTGTAATGGTTACACTGATGCTAGCTTCCAAACCGATAAGGATAAATTTAGATCGCAGTCTGGTTTTGTGTTTTGCCTTAATGGTGGCACTGTGTTCTTGAAAAGGTTCCAAGCGTGAGACAATTGCTGATTTTATTACAAAGGCCAAGTATATAGTTGCCTTAAATACAGATTTAGAAGCCGTTTGGATCAGAAAGTTCATTTATGAACTAATCATAGTTCCTAACTTTGCGAACTCCATTGATTTCATTGCGATGATGATGGAGTAATCGCCTATGCTAAGGAAACTTGATCTCACCAGTGATCCGAACATATACTTAGGTGTTTCCATCTCATTTGATTGATGATTGATAGAGGAGAATTGAAGATGTGCAGAAAGCTACCGACGTAGATTCCTTAAATACAAATTTAGAGGCCATTTGGATCAGAAAGTTCATTTATGAACTAATCGTAGTTCCTAACTTTGCGAACTCCATTGATCTCGTTGCGATGATGATGGAGTAATCGCTTAAGCTAAGGAAACTTGATCTCCCCAGTGATCCGAACATATACTTAAGTGCTTCCATCTCATTCGATGGATGATTAATAGAGAAGATGTGAAGATGTGCAAAATGACAACACTGAACAATCCACTATTGGAGTCTCTTGCTCAGTGGTAGCATGACACTCACACTAGACCGATGGGTATTATATTGATGCCCGATTGGCGTTAGTGTTAGTGGGAGATTGTTGGTGTCAGCCATAGTGGCCAATCTAATTTTGAATAGATAATCATTTGTATCATGACTTTGATCATATATTTGATATATATATAAGACATTTATTTATTATGTTGTATTTGATGATCATATTTATAGCATAATAAATTCATTAGAATAGGTAGTTCATTTAATGGAACGTCAAGTATGACTTGACTGTGAGATGTCATTAAATTATAGAACACTATTCTTAAATATCTATAGTCAAGTATTATTATTAATAAGGACAATAATAATACATTGAGACTATTATGTGAGTGTACTGATGACCTTATCTCACGGGTCATAGATATAAGATATCAAGTCTTCACATAAGTACAAATATTAGTGGAATATTTATATTGAAGTGAACCGCTATGAGAACGTTGTGTAATAGTTATGTAAGTGTCATAAGCGATTCTCATGGTGACCATAGTGAAGTAGTCCTTCGACTTGAAGTTACTACAATTTCTAACATATGTAGTTGTAGGCTTTGATACTATTAAACGTTGTCTGTAACAAGACAATTATAAAGATAGTTATTGGGCCTACAATGAAACATGTTGAGGAATGTGAGTGATTTAGATAGGATTCGTCCCTCCTACATAACAGGAGTAATGTCTATAGGGCTCTTGAAAGTATGCGACATAGAAATGCATGACCATACTAAGATGGGACAATATGAGATATTGGGCCCACATGATCGTACGTCAATTACTAGATCAAGAAATAATTAAAGGACTTAACAAGGATGACACATTGAGACTATTATAAGAGCACTAATAACGGCAGCTGTACACTCTAGACAGTCGTGCCCTCTTTTCTCTCAATGTGTGTCGCGTCTCTCCCAATCCTGATAGCTAGAACTACGCTATCTCTGACGTTGGTTTGCTCGCGTGGACTGAGTAGAGGTATTGCTACTTTGCAATATTGGTGATAGAGAAGCCTTTCCTTATGGTGGTTGTGGCTAGACAGTTATCATAATCTCGCGATCCTTGATTTGTTAACTGTTGGATCGAGCTAAAATTTGGACAGCAGGTTCATGACATGTGGTTCTACATCTTCACCATTCATTTTTCCGATACGAGGTCTGGAGAGAAAGTTATGAGCATCGCACAGTAGCAGCGTTTTTGGCTAACCAATGTCGTTGGCGCGCTCACAGTGTTCACGGTAAAGTTACCCTTCAAGAAGTAAACACAATATCCTTGTGATTCATGTGCAAAGCGTGAAACTTTTTCAAAGGGGTTTTTTCGCTCAAGAGGTTTTTGAAAGTTATCCCTCTTGAAACTCCAACGTCTCATCCCGTTTTACATGAGGTAGGCTATTTTCCTACCCACTCTCACTGTTGCAAGGTTTAGGAGTGGGTTAAGATTATTTAACCTTCGGGCAGGTTGAAATATGGGTTTAAGGTCCGGTTGTCCCACATCTCATCTATACATGGGTGCGGATTCTCTCCCGTGAAAAAAAAAAAGACCAAATAATGTGAGAAATCTCAGCTCTCTACTTCTTTTAATGAGAAATCAAAGGTCAGAAATTAAAACACAAAAAAAGACGTCGTTTTATCTTTCGAAAATTTCCCTATCTTTTCCTACGTCTTTCTTCTTCTTCAATGAGCATTAGAAACCATTCCCCTATCCTTTAATCACTACACATCCAAGCACCCACCAAAAACTCACTGTTGCAAGAAAAAATTGTAGAAAAATTCTGTGTACTCCTTTCATTTGCACCCACCGCCGTGCACCACTGAGCGACTGCGAACAACATACACCATCTCGTTGTTCAAGTTTGTATTGTGTCCCTTGCAGCATCTCTCTGTTCCATTATTTGTATTTTTCAGTAGATTTCTTATTAGTTTTTCATATATTGTACACTATCAGGATGAATAGCATCGCTGAGTCTATCCATAGTCAGGGCCGGCCTAACACCTATGTAGGCCTAAAGAGAATTTTGAGATGAGATCTTTTGAAAAGATTTTTTTCTAAAAAAAGGTGGCTGATGATAATTAGCGTTGGCCGCGCCGACGATAACTAACATTTGGCCGATGCTACATAATCTCGTATTGAGAAACTAAATTTTTTTGAGGCCTACAGCAAGGGCTTTAGTTGCTTGGCTCTTGGGCCGATCCTGTCCATCATCCATGATTGAAAGATCATTCGAGACAACCCCTCCTTGGAGGTCCCATTTAGTAACCCGGACTCATACTCTTATCGTTATATCGTAGCGTGATTTTAAAAATGCGAAAAATTAAAGCAACTAAAACAACACTGATACCACAACCATATACCTCATACATATATAGAATTATTGGCTTCATCAGTAGAGCCTACATCTGATACCAACAAAAAAACCTCAGAGTACGCAATTGATACCACATATACATACAGAAGCATGGTAACAAAAGAAAAGTACATAAGACTTCCTTTCCTGGCCCCAAAATACATTTTACTCAAACCCCTATATTGGCCATAACAAAACTATGATTGGCTACCCAACTTTGACTCTAACGAGGACAGCGAGAACTCCCAACTGAAGCTCGCTGCCTTCGGAGATAGGTCTACATCGCCTCGTACTCCGTCACGCTCTCTGACATCACGATTCGGAGACGATGGTACTCTCTTAGCCTCCTCTCAGCACGACGATGTCGGCCTCGAGCCACAAAACCAATCCTAGAGGACGCGTGAGATCTCCATCCAGCATCTGAGTCATGATGATACTCCCATGGCCTCTTCCACAACCTCTCCAACAGTGGCCACTGTGCAATACGGAAGTCTCGTACTAAATAGCTCCTAGACGATCCCCAAGCTCTAAAGTATACGTAGTCGGACCCGTATACACCACTCATCGCTGGGAGTAATCAATATCCCAGAAATGGTCATCGTCCTCGTACAGCAACTCAAAGTTCCCAACACTGGTATCTGGGGCTCTCCCGCCAGCATCAGGCTCAACAGGTGTGCCATCAATCTCCTCAAGCAACTCCTCAATAGGATCTTCTCGTGCGATCGAGAATAAAACACAACATAGGGAAAGTACGAGAGATTAGAAACAGAAATACATCATAGATAGGGAAACAACTATAAAATAAGCTATACTGATAGCAACATACAACAACACAACAATATGAAGCAATCATCTCCCTAGCCATTCTCTCTTAGCTACTGCCTCTCACACTCATGCATCTAACAACTATATGGATGCAGTCACGACACGACATCCCTGGTAGATCAAGATGTCCCATCCATCACTGTGCCACCCCATAATGCAGGGTTTGGCCAACAACCCTCTTGGCTCAACTCAACAAGGGTATGACATATTCCCACGCCCGTAGGATTAACAACTCAACTTATGGCAACGACATACCCCCCCCCCTCCGCAGGCCAGGCCGGGATATTCGCCCGTTCACAACTAATGGGTACGATCATCTCCCCGCATGTAAGATCGATCTCCCGTACTCCAACACAGTGATGAATAACAACGATGCAGCATGAACCTCACCGACTCATCTCGGGATCAACAACTTTGTGCCTCAACTGCAATTTGTACACAACTACGACCAACGTTAGCCGGCATAACCGGGTATCAACTTTACATATCAACATAAATATATCAACATGATCTCTAGGTTGAGCATTACAACATATCTGCATCCTTGAAATCCTCACCACATGCTCATTTCCCAAATTATTAGGGATTACTACCTATCTCTACCCATACAATAGTGATCACAAATATCATATCATAAGCAACTATATCATATTAACTAATCATGTTCATCATATCTACTCATAGGCATATCCTCAAGTAACCCTAAACATGTTACTAAGCATACATGCATATCAACAGGTATCATTTTAAGCACACCAACACACAAGCATACAACCTCGACATATCATCAAATCAATCTATCGGCAATAAACTTACAATGCCTAAAACTACATTGGTACCACCAACTAGTAGTCGCCAATGTGAGTTAGGTGTTGTCGGTTACTCAACCACTAGTAGGGTTTAGGTCACCCTACGCATATCAATATATATTATTTTATTCTTGCCTCCCCGACGATATTCTGGTTCTTTCTCCCACCTGATAGCAAAAGTAGTAACCGTCACGAACTCATGAGCACCTCATGCTCCTCTTCACTGCCTTACAACCACAGCCTCCTTGCTTCCAAGAGTCTTGAACACAACTCTGAAACTTGCCCTAATCATGGAAACAACATGTAGGCTATAGCATTAACCCTAATACGAAACTATAACCGTGAATAGAAGCTAGAAATAAAGAAAGAACATTATATAGCTACAATATAGGTAGATATGGAATCTCGACTTACCCTCGGCGAATCAAAGAAGTAAACCGGTAGAATTGAAGTAGAAGTCGAGCTGATCACGAATACACGATCGGAACTGAAATCAGATCGACGAACAAATCATAACTTGATCACGAACCTTAGAACCTATCTTTGCCTCTAACTCAAGCTCTCTGGATGTATGAAGTGTGTAAAACTCGTCCATGGTGAAAATGAACAAGTATTTATAGAGGTAAAACTCTGCTGACAACGCTTAAGCGTTCTAAATCTCCACGCTTTAGCGTTCCAACTCTTGAGTGTTGGTTTCTCTATGCTTGAGCGTTGACGTTTCCTCACCGCCAAGGCACCGCCTCTCACGTGTCATCTGCGACGCGTAACTGGCATGTGTCGCTTTATGTCCCATCACTGTCAGTCAACTGGTCAGAGTGGCCATGCCTGAGCGTCCACCCTACTCCATGCTAGAGCGTTAGCACGCTTGATCCCTTGCTCCACGCTTGAGCGTCTAGCTCTGGGTCACTTACTCTTCATGTCTTTCTTATCCAATTAAACTCCAACTCTTAACCTACCTTCTAAGCCTATTGTCAAGTTAAACATACATTCATGTATTTAATCAAGGTGATGAAAATGAGGATGTTACAATTCGCATGGAAACAGGTAAAATTATTGAATACTTGTCCATGACTCCATGGATAATGAACTTCACTGACAGTATTTTTATCATTAAAGTATTTGTTTTAATTTATTTTTTTATTTAGTTTTATTAGGATGTCGGACGACTCGATTGTTACCCAAAAAGCCTTGTCCATGGAGAATGAAGTTGACTGGCAAACACAAGTTGGCAAACTGTTCAATACTTTAGAAGAGACATGGAATGGTTATGGGTGAAAATTTGGATTTAATGTTCGAAGGCAATATTTCAACAAAAACAAAGATGGAAGGATTTCATCTGCTAGATATGTATATAGCAAAAAATGTGTTTGTAAACAGGACAAAAGAGATCACTTAACAACTAACCATCGGCTTCAAACAAGAATCGAATGCCCTTGTAAGGATAGGAATCAAATACATCAAAGAGATTGGGAAGCATCAAATTCATGAATTTGTTGATAAGCATAATCATTCTTTGCACCTTCTAGAGACGACCCAATGCTTACATCTCAACGAAAATTATCTAAAGTTCAAGCTCATGAGATATTGATTTGGCAAATGATTTAGGCATCAAGCAAAGGGCCTTATTTGAACTAATGAGTAAACAAGTTGGTGGTAGAGAAAATATTGGTTACACACGTTTGGATCAAAAGAATTATCATCGCATCAAAAGATTGAGAAACATGGCATATGAGGAGGATGACAGCTTATTACAACACTTTTAGCAAAAGTGTGTAGAAAACCCATCATTCGATCACAGAGTCCAATTAGATGTTGAAGAACAAATAACAAATATTTTTTGGGCAGATGCAAGAATGATAATGGATTATGAATACTTTGGTGATGTAGTCACTCTTGACTACTAATAATGCATATAGGCCTTTGGCTATGTTTGCAGGATTTAATCACTTTAGAGGAGTGGTAGTTTTTGGAGCTACACTTCTTTATGATGAGACTGCAGAATCAATTGAATGGTTGTTTAGAGAATTTTTTAAGGCATATATAAGCAAGAAGCCTCAAACACTTTTCACGGATCAAGACCATGCGATGGCTAAAGCTTTGCATGAGGTAATATTTCATTATGGTACTTTAGTATTTGGGCTTGCTTTGATGATGGGTAGGCTTGTTGTGCTTTGGCCCTTCTGTGGGCTTTCATCGAGGTTTCATCGAAACAGGCCCGAGTCTTCATTTGTAGGACTTTCTTTGTGATGGTTCATGTAGGCTTGGGTCTTTCATTCGGGCCCAATTCTCTTTATTTTTTCAATAATATAGGAACCACTGCATATGTCAGGGTGGCTTCCTCAACAATACCAGGAGAGTTAATCACAACCACTGTAGATGTTGTTCATTTTGAAGATGTCGTTCATTTTGAGGCTAGCTTCCTCAACATCTATTTGTTGAATTTATATTGGACCTGTTTGTTAAAAAGATGTTCTTTTTTATGTCAGGATACTTCATTTTAGCTTATTGTAATTGTCTTGTAATTTCGCATGCTATTTTGTTTTTTGAGACAAGAAGAGTTGACAAAAGTGAGACTGAGTATGTTACATTGTTTAAAATTTCAAAGTACATTGATCACAATGTATAAAAATGAGTATGTTATATAGATCACAATTCAAAGTACAAGATGATAAAGATCAAATGTTACAATCAGACAGCTATACTTTTACATTGATGAAAACTACAATATGCATAAAAAAACAAAAATCTTCAACCTTGCAGGTGTGTGCAACCATTTCTTTGATTTGCTTCCTTGAGGTGTTGTAAAAAAAAAAACTTTCAATCTTGATAAACTTTCCATCAAGATGCACCTGTTTAGAAAGGGTATCATCAAAGTGAATCCCATATTGACATATATAGAGAACCAATAATTTTCACTAAACACATTTGATACAAAAGTGAAACAGAGAAGCCAATTTCTCATAAAAAAACAAAGAAGCGAGCAGGAGTAGGAATAACGTATTGCCGAGGTTTCGAGCCTCGCAGGAGTGGTCAGAACAAGATGTTGTTAAGATGATGGGGAAATCGACCTTGGACATTGTCCAGTGAAGATCTGGGTGGCGAAGTAGATGGGAAAGTGATTTGGTAATCTATTGAAGAAGAGAGAAGAAATTGACCTTGGACATGGTCTCCAACGACAGTGTTGTGTGCACGAGGAAGGCAACAGTGTGGTGTGCGGCTTGGCACGTGAGGTGGTCTGCATCGTGGGTTGGAGCAAGGCGACTGGACGTTGGTGTTCCGGCAAATTTGTTGTGGAGCCTGAGGTCTGGTGCGGTGATTTCGACGGAAAGCTGTTCTGCGCGGATCTGGTTTGGATTTGCTGCGTAGGGCGGTGGTCATGCGAGCAGGAACGAGGAGGTGGTGGTTGGTTTTGTTCAGTGAAGAAGAAGGAAGACGAAGGAAAAGAGAAGAAATTTTGGGAAGATTAAACGACATCTTTGTTGTGTGTTTTAATTTGTGGCTTTGGATTTCTCATTAAAAGGAATGGAGAGCTAAGATTTCCCACATTATTTGGTCATGGTTTTTTCCATGGGAGAGAATCCGCTCCCTCTATATATAGAGGTCTCTAATTTAAGTTAGTGACTTATAACTTTAACTTTTAAATTGTCTTTATTAATTTATTAAATTTCAACGTACCTTTTATTATGTTTTTTCCAAACAAAAAAATATTTTTTTTGATAAAAAATATTTCTAATATTTACGTATTTGTTTGATTGAGGTTTTACTAAAAATTGAAAATTAAAAGAATGAAAAAATTCAATTTTTATAAAAAGTTATATTTTTCGACTTATTTGCAGAAGAAATAATTTTTATAATTATAGCGAAATGTAAAATACTATTTACTTGACATAAAACTATAAATTAGAATTACTTTTAAAAATATTTTAAAATCATTTTTTTAAAAAAATTTAAACCAACCGACTGACAATAAAGGTAGAAAAAAGTATTATCGTGTCTTCAATTAATATGAGATGATTGTTTACTCTTGTTTATTATGAAGATAGTAATTGATCATGATATGTTTAAAACAAAAAATTTAGAGGCGCGGGGGATGATGGGTTGGGTGTCGACTTTAGATTTTTTTTTTTTTTTTAAGGAAAAACTTAGATACAGTTTTTTAGGTATTTATGATGTTTTTCAATTAGAAGAGTAAATATGTAATAATTTATCAATGAAAAAATAATATGTATAATAATTGTTACACATCTCCTATTTTCATTGAAAAACAATACCACAAACACATAGAAAACAACACTGAAGTTTTGTTATTTTTATTATTGGAGGTTATTCGGATTTGTGTCTCCAAAACTCTCAAGCTGTGTAGGGGCAGATAGGATACTAATGAGAACAAATTGAGCAAAGTCCAATCCCTACTTGATCGGTCACATAACCTAGTGTTTCAGGAGGTTTGTTAAATGAGAAGATATAGGCTCTCTTTGACATAACTAGCTACAAAGTTAGCTGAAATCTAAAAAGTTAGCTGCAAGCTAAAAAGTTAGTTAGTTAGATAGGAGTTGAAAGCTGAAAAGTTAGCTGGTCAATTAAATTGGAAGTATTTGATAAAATTAGTTGATCAACTAGCTTATACATGTAAATGACATAAAAGGTCATGCTCATTTGTATATGTATATATTTTTTTAACTAATAATAATCGTAATAATTAAGAATATATAAATTTATTATTATTTTTATTATTATTATTATTATTATTGAGAGGAGGAGGGGAGTTTTTTAGGATTATTTGACATTAAGGCTAAAAATAATGATATTAATTATGGGAGGGTAAAAGGTTGTCAAATAAGCTAATGCCACCTCCTTTAGCTTATCAAATAAGAGCTTTTTTTATTATCAAACAACTTTAGTAGCTTTTTTGGTTGTCAAATAAGCTAGTTGACTAGCTTATAAACTACCTTAATCTCTTGCCAAACACACTCATAAGTGAAAAGGATTTGTCCACTCTTTTATATTTTCTCCTACAAAGTAAATATTATGGGAGTGGAAAAAGGAAAATTAAAATAAAAAGGAGGCAAAATTAATTGAAAGAGTAAATTATATTCCACCGCCTTTAAATTTATTAAAATAACAACAAACTCCGAATTTGGCCATAACAGTTTGATTATACTCTAACAATTTGATTATACTTTAACAGTTTGATTATGTTGTTAATTTCTTATCTAAACTTTATCATTGTTATTAGGTTGACAGGAATGATAAGGGTCAACCAATTAAGAAGAACAATGACAAATTGGCGAGTTACATTGGGACTCTTGCCCGGAGGCTTGTCTCAATTACTTGCCATACATGGAAAAATCCAGGATTCGACGCTGTCAAAGAGCAAATGTGGACAAACAACAAATTACTTACGGTACATTATATTGTTTCCCAGATTTGCATTAATTCATCAATTGTTTGATTATGTTGTTTTGCATATGACTTAACATTAGATTTATATACTACAAAAAGCTGACAAACTGCACAGAGCATTCAGAGCTCACCTCACAAGGCATTATTTAAAAGATGTAGAAAGGAATCTCATTATAGAACCTCCAGCACCATATAAAAGCAGCATATCTAAAGATGACTGGAGAGTTTTTGTACCTCAACGTACAGAAGATAGCAATTTTCAGGTAATATCACTTACAACTAACTATGTCTTGATCTAATTATGCATTGATCTAATGACAATATGTCTATACAGAAAGTAAGTAATGAAAATCGAGAAAGAGATAAAAATCTCATGTATCCCTACAGAAAATCACGTAAGGGGTATAAAGGCATTGAGCAAGACATGATATACATATATATAATAATGTACAAATAGATGGTAAGGTAGATTTTTAATCAGTTTGGTTAATTAATGTCTCAATGTGCAGCTCGAGCGGAATAAGTAGCAACAACAGCAATATCATTTACCTCATTTACAATCAAAGGTAACACAACAGAGCCAAGCATTGTGCCATAAGTTGTGGAGATTGACAATGAAAACGTCCGACAAGTGGTCGGCCAATGGGTAAGTAGGATAGCATTTTATTTTGCGATTTTCATTTGTTATTGTATTACGATAATAATGATGATTAACATTTTTTCACGCTTATCTGTGTCAAGATACCCTATCACAATCTGGTACGGGAAGATACAAGACTTTGGCCGGAAGGACCTACTTGCCTAATCATTAAAACAACCAGAGTACCTAGTCATATCAGGAGTGTTGGATTTGGGGTCACCGACAAAAACTATTTCCCACGTCGAAAGCGCCTAAAGCATGCAGATCTCTCTGAGGTGGATAAACTTAAAGCGATAGTGGAGAAACTATCCTCCCAATTGCGGGAAGTACAAGAAACAATTCAGGACAAAGAAGTGGTCCAGGGGCAGCCTAATTTAGCGTGCCCCAATGCCAATGATAGTTGCACGCTTACACCTCAGAACCTTCCTAGGGTAATTGCTTCATTTTCTAATACTAAATTTATATTTACATTGGTATAGGACCTTGTTTTAGTTTGATGACATTTCATTGGTTTAAGGCATCTCTGCATGCAAACTTTATTTAAAAACCCCAACTCATCACGTGATTGGTAAGGGAAAAGTGTGTAAACGACCAGGTGAAGCACTACACAACAGACGCTAACCACCAACCATGTGAGAGTTGTGATTGAGGTTGCATTGGAGGGTGATGCACAATTGTTGATACCTATTGATAACGATGATGACACAACCGTAAGACATACAATAGGTACTTTTGTGGCATGACCAATCAACCTTATTCAACGAGTAAATCTCCAATTGGTCCTTGAAATTGTAAGGTCGTATCAATTTGGTCCCTATGTCAATTTTGTGTCAATTTGGTCCCTAAAATTATAAGGTTCGTATCAACTTAGTCCCTGACGAAGGGACTGATTGATTGACGTTTGAAAATTTCAGGAATGTTTTTGAAATTTCTAAAATGTTAGGGACTAAGTTGTTACGATCTTACAATTTCAGGGACCAAATTGGAAATTTACTCCTTATTCAACTAACTGCTAACATGGTATGCTAACATGGCCAATCAACCTCGTTCCTTATAATGTACATCATATTTATTTCATTAGTTGATCTCTAACTGTTTCACTTAACTGCAACATTTTCAGCAACCTGCAAAATTTAGAAAATCCAAAGGGAGGACAAACAAAAAGTCTCGGAACACAAATCTATTTGTACATCCCCATTGAAGAACTCTTAATCCTCCTGCGCTACAGATGGTGTAGCAAGTGTCCTTCGTCCCCAAATTATACATTGGAAACATCTTAGGTCACATTTGCAGTTAGTGGGTCCGGACAAGACAACTTTGCAACTTAGCTTTGAGGATGATGATAAAGTAGTTGGGTACCATTGTGAGGGATCCTTTGTAGATTTGAAATCATTGATTTTTTTTTTTTTTAATGAACAAAGAGCTAGAGCAAAATTCCATTCTCGCATACATCAGGTACTTCTTCAAACTGCTTTTAAGTGAACAATATTTTTTCGTCTTTTTATTTAAACATTGATGTCTTTGGTAATCATTTATTATTTTTTTCATTTAATGTACTTGTGGCATGAAGTGATAGTCCGTCTAAAAAGACGAAGAGATACTTGTTCTTGCATCCGAGTCACACAACTATTGCGTACAAGAAGGAGACTAAGGAGGGATCACTATATATATATATATATATATATATATATATATATATAAGGTTCTCCTAAGAGCACCTCTCAACGTTGGGTGAATCACTTTTTTTAAACTTAATTTACGATAACGATTTCAATGAAATGTTGCTTAGAATTTGCTAACTCAATATTTTTTCCAAGGATTATTAGGTGTTAGTCGTCATCAATGTCTATCATGAGAATTTTTATTATCTGGATCCGACGCATGGTGACCTAGAAAATCGCCAATAGTGAAGGAAACATTTGAGAATTAAGCATATATGCATTTATTTTCAACATAAATTTGTTTGGCATGATTCAAAATATATAATCTCATGAAGTTTATATGATTTTGTTAGTGGTTTGTTAATGTATCGCACACAACACGAAACCAGGACAGACAAATCTAAATCAAGTATCATCAAATAGACAAAGATAAAGGTATTTACAAAACTTCAACCAATTATTTAGGGGAAAAATCCATTTTTTATTTTTTTTATCTTATACCACCAACCAGGAAACATAGAATGTGACTACTATATCATGAGGTTCATGAAGGAGTTCATTTCGCAAGATGAAACTAATATCCCACAGACGGTATGTCATTTAGCTAACTAGTTAGTTTATATTTACCAAGTTCTTAATTTTGACAATTCAAATGTGGTTCAATTCCAACTTTATTTTATTTTGATTGTACCTCTCTGACTTCAGATGTGGTATTTACTCAGAGTATCAGATAAATGAAGTCAAGGAAGAGTGATCTGAGTATGTAAGGAAGATATTTGATGAAGCTAACATATATAGGGAATAAATTTTTGTAAATTTTTATTCGTTTTGCATATTATTGTAAACTATTCGCGTTCTTTACTTTGAATTGGAATATATTTTTGGTGTAATTATAATTTTGGATCAATATCTTTTGAATGCTTGTAGGGAGAATGTGTACATCAACAAACTAGAAAAAAAGTTGACTTCAGACAACGCTTTTTATAAGAAGCGTTAGGTGAAACAATAGACGTTTCCCATAGTAAACGTTATCTTAGGTCCTACACTTAGATAGCGTTTCTTAGACGACGTGCTATCTTAGGTCCTAAATGTGAGATCCCCGTCTGGGACATCATATGATTACCTGTTGCGGAAAATAAACTCTTTAGTAAACTTGCTAGTTACTTTCGGAAAATAAAATTTTCTAAGTATTTAACTTATTTCAAAATTCAGTGATAAAAACTTTCTCGTAATCTCACCATACAATCAACATAGTTGAACAGACGTTAATACATATCAGATATTCATACGTATTAAGTCATTATAAGTTCATACATAGGACCATTATACAGACGGCCATTCTCAAAAGTCATGGCTTTTAGTAGTAAGGGCAGATTGACGAAGTCACTACCCAAAATAAAAGGACTTATCCTACAGCTGATCCCACATCTAACGTGTTCGTGACTTTCCATATGCCATCCTTCTCCATGCGTTCAGACGTTAGGGAACGAATCCCCGAATGTTCCGATAGCATCTTGGAACTCATCTGATGGTACAAGGGTGAGATACCAATATATGGATTCAAGCACGATAACTACATGTGTGACACACCAACAACATATATATATATATAATCATGATGTATAAAATTCTACTGAATAAACAAGTAGTTCATCATAGGGTTTCATATATCCAACAGTCATCGTCATTTATAAAAATGCATGACACTCCAACGTTCAACGTTTAGTTGTTTACTTAATCTCCGGAGATTCCAACACCGTATAAATGAGTTGATCAAACTCGATTGCCAAAAAGGCACCCCGTTATTAAAACCATTGCACACTATCCAACACAAGGCACAGGTGATCACAGTTTATGGTTTTTCCTTGTCCATCAAGGCACAATGATATACACCGTCTTGAATATCGTGACCACCAAGATATCTAGATTAACAGCGTAGGCACGTCTGCCAATTAATGCATGTAAAAACATTTCATGTCTTGGCACTTTTCTTTTTGTTCTTTCTTTCCTTGTCGTAGCTCAAAGGCTCCTGACCATTCGTGGTTTACAAAGTTTTAAAATTTCTCATCGTTAACACAAGACTAAACATCCGAGTGCCCAATTGCGGAACCCTAGACCGATGCACCAGTCCAAGATCCGTGTTGATAGAAAAAAATATTCACCTTTAATCACATTTCTTCATAATGTGAAGAGGACACACAGCCCACAGGACACACAGTCCACAATACCGTAACACGGATCTCACATTTACGTGCTATTCTCGCAGAACACTAGTATCCCGACGTCTTGTTTACTAGGTTTACGTTTCAACATTTTCATCTTTTTTCGTTCTGTAAAACACAAATCCAAAACAAAATCTCCGCAACTCATCCACGTTGTCGGATTTTACACCGTTGGAAAAACTCGTTTACAGAAAATCCTTTCCGTTTGAAATTCATTTATAAACCGTCGAATTATTAATGAAACTTATTTTCTTTTGAAAATCTTTTCCAAAACCTCAGTTCTTGGAATAAAGCATTTGAGACTAAATTGCCGTTTCAAAAAGAATGTTGCTGTTTCTAAAATACCTTCCAAAAACATTTTCTGAATTAATCGTCGTTTAGCGTTTAAAAGCGTTCTAAGTTAAAATTGCCTTTTTCCTCTTAAATTAATTTTCTCCGCTATATTTTTTAAAACTAACTTTTCTAATCAACTTTATACTTTACTTTAGGATTCCTCTTGTGAGACTAACATCGTTTGAAAATCTTTCCAATGTTTCCCAAATAAATATTTGGCGTTCCTTGTATAGTTTTTTTTCAAGACTTTTATCTCCGTTAATTAATTGAGCACTGACCACTGTCAGGCTTCTCAATCAACACTCAACATCAATAATATTGATACAACATACTATAGCAGATAATACAATTAGAACATGTATTAAAACAGTATAACACATAACAGCAGATAATTATCAATAGATAAAACAACAGCTGAAAACGAAGTAAACAACCACCACACAGTTCAAACCACTTTATCCAAACCAAACACAAATAACACATAGTTATCGAGAGATCCCTCAGGCAATTCTCCCCTTACCTCTTGAAGTTTTCCTCCGAGTAAAAATCGTCCGATCGGCCCGCGAATTCTTCCGATTCCTCGTCAAATTACTCAACCACAACTATATACGCACAATCAATCCAAACATCAATACTACACAACACAAAAACTCCTATTTTTCTCCTCCTAGGGTTCGGCCAAAGGCTTGAAAAATAAGCTAGGGATATCTAAAAATTCCTATCTCTTAGATTAATGATCCTTAGGTACTCTTAACACCAAATCAAGTGTCATTACCCAAAAATTGAAATAAAACTCATACTTTCCCCAATATATAGGGTTCGGCCACTTTTAATTAAAGGTGATAGGGGAGTTTTTTGATCACATGCTCTTGGATTCAATGACTTCTAAGCATGATAGAACTAAATCAAAGCTTATTATACAAAAGAAATGAACAAAACTCTATTTAACCAAAAGGATGGGATTCGGCCATGTCTTACCCATATGGGTTAGAGAGCTCCTTTGGTTACATGCTCTAGATTATGAAAGAAGACAATGAATCTAGCTCAAAGAAATTGGCTTGACATTAAAAGAATTTTTCTACATTTTTCATGGATTTTTGAAGTTTAAGCTTCAAACTTGAACAAAGCTTGAAAACATGGAATTTCAATGGAGAAAGATGAAGATTGAGATCTCAAGAATGAGTCTTTACCTCTTAGAAGATGAAGGTGAGCAAGGTTATCAACTTTGTTTCACAAAATCTCTTGAGAATTTCTTTAGAAAATGAGGGAAAGTGAGAGAAAAGTGAAGAAGAAAGGTGTGTTATGAAGAAATAAAGTGGATGGTGACTTCATGAGGGTGAGAGGCATGTGAGGTGAAGGGAGGGGCAAAGAAGTCTAAAAATTTTCACTTAAGGGGCAAAATGATCTTTTCACCCAAGGACATAAGTGAAATTCCATAAAAGTTCAAGGACATTTTCGTCTTTTGGCGTCTAGAAATTTTCAAACGTCATCATGACACTGACACATCTTCTTAGGTGATGTGACTTGATATGACTTCAAGATTATCCGTTAGCGGGTCTCGGTAAAACCCTATCCAGCTCCGTTCGTCACCCGGTTTGAGAATACTCCCGAATAGTTTATTATTATTCCGATTTTTAGGGAGCGAAACCAATTTTAGCAAAAAGGTAGGAAATCCGATTCTAAGACTAGTTATCTCGTTCACGAGTCAAAATTAGGTCTTTATAGCATTAAAACACTACTATTAGTGAAAACCGTAGACCGAGCTCCGTCTGAGTTTTCAACCCAAAATTTAACCGTAACTCCCTACGATAGAGTAGAGCGTGACTATGGTCTCAGTTTATTTTAATTCACTCTCTAGACCCTCCGATAAAATATAAACTTATATACACAGTTTATTGATCCTAGAAAGCTTGAAAAATCGGAGTGTTACACTAAACTTAGATAGCATTTCCCAAACGACGCGTTATCTTAAGTCCTAAACTTAGACAGTGTTTCCCTAGAAACGCGCTATTGTAGTACATCTACGGTAGCGCTATGAAACGCTATATTTGGTTTCCCTCTTTAATACTGTCGAGATAGATATCACTCAAAAGCGCTATCAAATACCAAAAATACGCGCATTTAAAGGTCAAATCTGGCATGATGTCGTTATCGATTTTTCACATACCCTTTTAATATCTTCATGCAACGCTAAAACGGGTACATCCATCTTATATAAGTGGACCCACACAGTTGTGTCTCTCTAACTAGGTGAATGGTTAGATGAATCATTATGTCAAAAAACGAAGGTGGGAAATAAATTTCAAGCTCACACAAAGTCTTCTAGAGCAATTCCTCTTTCGTAATGCCGACAACTTCATAAGGTTAACCATTTTGCTGCAAATCGCCTTGAAGAAGATAATATTTTAGTTATGGATGATCACACTTTTTTTGGGAAAAATGGAGGGTATCCCGATTGGTAGCAAATCCTCCATTAGAACATGTCAATCGTGAGACTTTAGACCTTTTAACTTCATATATTTTATCGATACTGTAACACCCCGACTTTTCTCAATCTTTTAATTAATCAGTAATTAAGTAATTGTAATTTATTGGAGGGTCTAGAAAATTAAATAAATTATTCCGAGGTCATAGTCACGCTCTACGCCATCGTAGGAGGCTATGGTTAAGTTTTGGGCCAAAAACTCAAACGGAGCCCTATCTATGTTTTTTCGGATGATAGTATTTTTCTACTGTCATGGCCTCATTTTGACTAACGGTCAGAACCATTAGTCTTAAAATTCAATCCTCTACCTTTTTGCTAAAATGTGTCCTGATGTCCAAAAATATAAATAATATTTTATATTCGGACTGAAAATCGATCGGGTAGACGATTCGAGTTGTCTTAAGGTTTTTCGAGAATCTTGAGCCAATAATTTTCATACCAGGGCTATGATAAATTATTTGGGGACTCCTATCAGTGTCATGAGGATTTTCGAAATGTCTAGACGTGAATTGACCAAATTGCCTTTGGTTAGTTTTTACTAATTACCTTTTAACCTTTACTTAACTATTAAGTAACCTCCACAAATATCTCACCTCACACTCATTCTCATCCACTCTTTCTCTCTCACAATTTTCGCTGGCCAGCCCGTCTCCCTCATCTTCATCTTCTTCTTTTTCTTCTTCCTTTCTCCTTCCTCCATTTTCTCTTTTCTTCATTTCTTCATCTCCATTTTCACTCAACTTCCACAGAGATTTGTGAAGAAAAGTTGCTCCTCTCATCCTCCTCTATCACCTAGGAGGTATAGATTTCATCCTTGAGCTCTCAATCTTTATTTTCTCCATTGATTTTCATGAGTTTCAATTTCTAGATCTAAACTTCAAAAAATTCTAGAAAATTGTAGAAAAATCATTTTGATGCCAAACCAATTTCTATGATCTAGTATCATCCCCTAATATCATAATCCAAGAGCTTGAAATCCAATAAGCTCTCTAGCCTATTTTTCTTAAAGAGGCCGAATGGGTGTATATTTGGAGAAAATGAGTTTTTACATTCTGGAGCAATTTCGCTTAGCGAAATAAAATCGCTTACCATAATTCTGACAACTTTACTTCCTTTCAAATTTTCGCTTAGCGAAATAAAATCGCTTAGCGTAATTCTGACAGCTTAACTTCCTTTCAAATTTCGCATAGCGAAATCAAATCGCAAATCGCTTAGCGGAATTCTGACAGCTTTACTTCCTTTCAATTTTCGCTTAGCGAAATCAAATCGCTTAGCGGATTTCTACCAGTTTTACTTCCTTTCTTAAATCATCTTCATTTCAACCTATACAAAAAATACAGGGAGCTTATGATTTAATTATATAAATTTGTGGTTGTGTTTTGTGGTATAGAATCGGACAGGACTCGAACTTCCGACCGCGCACCCGATTGACTATTGCGGAGCCGCGTTCGGAATCTCTCGAAAGCTTTACTAAGGTGGGGAGAAAGAAATAATATCGTCGGGAAGGCAAGCTTATATATATATATATATATATATATATATATATATATATATATATATATATATATATATATATATATATATATATATCTGTGTTGGGGAACCCTTAAACCTACTAGAGGTTGAGCCCTGGATAAAGTGTCTGGACCCTAGGTGTGGGTACTTTTGGGCTATCACTACTAAGTTGATATTATAAATGATGTGATCGATCGAGGTTGCTGTGTTGATTTATTTAATTGATTATCTGTTTATCTATTGTGTTGAACTACCTGTGTGATTTGCTGTTATTCGATTTTTATGATGATATCTGCCTTGGAATGAATTACTGTTGTAATGTTATTGTGATTTGACTGGGGGTTGAGTGTTGATGAGAGTATGGTGAGTGATGATGTTGTTCGGGTTGATATCGTTGTGGTCCCGACCGTGGAGCTGTGGCTCGTAGACACAAGGCGTCGTGATGCGGATATTGATGCTGATGTGATGTTGATGATGATGTGATGTTGATGTTGATGATTGATGTTGACGTTGATGTGATGCGATGTGTCGTGGTCGTGGACGAGTGTTTAGGGGTGAGGTTCCGATATCAACTTGCGATGGATGTTTGTTGCATTTTCATAACATTTCATACCACAGCATTTGGTCCCAAAAGGGGATGTCCAATTGGGGACGTTACGTAAAATCCCGAGGCGGGATATGATGTGATGTGATGTGATGTGATGTAATCACGACGGGGATGTTCAATTGGGGACGTGATGTATCAGCCGACATGCATATAGGGAAGACAGCATATACATAGGGACTAGTATCCCTCTTATAGGCTTATTTGAGATAATTGAGAGAATGATGTTTGACATGATTGTGACAGGTGACTTAAGAGATGGATGAGGTTGTTTTATATATGTTATCTGTGTTGTGTGATGTATATATATATATATGTTGTACTGATGCCCCTCTCCCATATTGATGAATTACGTTTCTTATCTCCCTTTATTTTCTGTATGTATTATTTCTATTTTTGTGGGAAGATCCCGATGAGGAACCAGTTGCTGAGGAGTTGGACGGAATTCCTTACGAGCTTGACGCCGGAGGACGTGCCATGGACCCTAGCCTCGAGAGATTGGGCAGTGATCGTGGTTAGCCGGAGAGCTGACTCTTGGCCTGTTTACGTATTTTGATTTCAATCTGTACTAATATACTCGTGTGTACTACTTTATACTGTAGCCCTACTGATGGGGCAATGATGTATGTGATGTATTTCTTTATATTTAAAGCTGTGTACTCTGAAGCGTAGCGTGCCGTTTATTGTTTTGCTTCCGCACTAAATTTTTCGCTTCGCTTCGTTTTAATAAGGCGCGCTAACGTTTATTATGCGATTAAGATTAGTTAATATCTTAGGCTCTACTGATGGGACGGCGGGTCTTCTCAGATACAAGGTTCCTAATGTTTTAAGAGTACCCCTTTGGAACTCTAACTCCATGAAGAAATCTACAAAAAACAATTTTCTCTTTTCTAGATAGAGTATGAGCCCCGAAGGCAGATATGTATGTTTTCCCTTCTTTATCGGTCTCGATTTTGTTCTTATTCCCATACTAACCAAGTTCATCCTTAAATTGATGTCATCTTTAGTCTTTCCTGGCACATTAAGTAATGTATCGATGATACTATCACAAATATTTTTTTTCAACATGCATCACATCAAGGAAATGTCTAACATATAATGACTTACATTATGACAACTCAAAGAAAATCAACTTTTTCTTCCATCCTTTTGTGACAAGCTCTCGCGCAAAAAGGTTTACTACCTTCTTATGAGTTTCCACTGAATGCCTTTCTCCACCACCGCTAATGATGTTTTTGAAGCAAAAATCTATGATGCACGAGGAAGACATTATTCTTACAATGTTCCAATCGCATCCAATATGTATCATCTTCACATATGGCATGCACACTAACCTTTGGTACTGCATCTTGACAAATTACCATACGCCGGAAAATAATTGATTGTGCTGAACAGCATATCCCTCAAATTGAAACTTTCTTCTCTATACCCATCATACATCTCTATACTTGTCTCCCATATTTGCTTTAATTCTGCAATTAAAGGAGCCAAGCATATGTCTATATCATTTCCTGGTTGTTTAGGCCCAGAGATTAACATAAACAACATCATATGCTTGCGCTTCATGCATAGCCATGGAGGTAGGTTATAAATCACCAAAATCACTTGTCATGTATTGTGAGTGCTACTTTGAACATCACGCGGGCTAAATCCGTTAGTAGACAAGGCAAGACATAGATTTCTTGCTTCTTGCCCAAAATCAGGGTAATTCTGATCAGGTTTCGTCCATTGAGGAGAATCTGACGGGTGTCAAAGCTTGCCATATTGAATCCTTTCATCCATATGTCATGTCAAGTCCTTTGCAACTTCTGCACTACAGTACATGCGCCTAAATCTGGGTATAATGGGAAAATACCATAGCACCTTTTCTGAACTTGATTCTTTCATTTTCTTATATAGCGGGGCGTTACATTTTGGACACATTTAATGATGCATATTCATTTTGAAATAAAATGTAATCGTTGGAACAAGAATGTATCCTCTGATAGCTCATGCCAATAAAGCATAGCATTCCCTTAGCATAATATGTTCAACTAAGAAGCACATTGGCAACACATCTTTCAGAAGTGTAAGTAAGTCCTTAAAGCTCTTATCAGTCTATCCATTGCCCAATTTCAGGTTATACAATTGTAATACCGCTACAATCTTGAGAATTTAGAACAACCAACATACAATGGTTTCTCTGCATCACTTCTCCACCTCTCAAATATTTGAGGGCAATCTTGAAGATCCTCTTCAAACACATTTTCCATTAATTCAAAACAGTCACCCGCATATGTATTTGTGTCGGTATCATTTGATGCATACCTCGCACTATTCTCGAAATCATCAATAGAATCATCTCTTATCTCACCATGCATTGTCCAACATGTATAGCTTTGATAATTCCATAACAGACTAAATGAAATTTCAATTCATCTGCATTAATTCGCCTTGCATAACAACAATCTAAAAAAGGGCATATGATTCTACTACGGTTTTCTGCATGCTCAACTACAAAGTTAATAAACTTTTTCACTCCGTCGTCATATTCCTTCGACAAACGATTTGCATCCATCCATTTCTGATCCATACTTTCCTCATCTACCAAAATAACTATTAACAATAGTTACTAACTTACTATACAGGATGGACTTCCTATCCTATCCAAGATTGTCAAATTCACGTTATATTATTGCACGAGTCTTATTCTTTATCTAAGAAAATTTTGGCAGCATTTCCTTTTAGTTCTCCAAGAACACGACTTAATCTAGGTTTTATTATCACCCAGATTAGGTATGTATAATTAGAAAGCAATGGGAAATACGAACCAATGGACACACAATAATGTACTAAATACAAATTTACAATCTTAGATCCACTTTTGGACAATACAAGAACAATTTGTATATTGTGCCAAAAATAATATACAAATCGTTCTTGAACAGGAAACTAAGATAAATGTATGTCTACAAATTAAAACAAGCATGTCTAAAAGTAAAGGATGAAAAAAAAAGAAATACTTGAAAGCCTAACACTTATGAACACCAAAAAGCTTAGAAGGTTCAAAGAGCATGCAATCAATTATATGTTTATGAGATTTTCAGTAGAAAAGGAAAAACATGTCCAATGCTTATGAACCAAAGGATGAAAGTAAGCGAAATACCTAAAAAATAGTTTCTTTCACGCCCTCGTGGTGCTGAACGTCTAACACGAACTGCTTTAAATTCGAAGAGTTAGAACCCTAACAGAGAGAGAGAGAGAATGAGTGAGAGAGGGGGAACGTAAGAAACACCTGATAGAGATGGTGTTCCCTCCTACAAGTTGCGGTTTTAGCAGTGAGTTATGGCTTTCGAGGTGAGTGGTCACAAAAAGGGTTTTAATTTTAAAACGAGGGAAAAGATAGCCCTTCATAAATGAAGCAAATGAAGCGCTATTAAATATAACCTTTACTAGCGCTTCATCAAGGAAACATTGTTATATCTAAACATTTTTAATAGTGTTTCCGTGATGAATCGCTATTAAAGATAGACCCTTTAATAGCGTTTAGTCGAGGAAATTCTATTATAAATTAATCCCATGTTTTTTAAAAAAATAATGAGGAAAGATAAACTCTTTAATAGCGTTTTCTTGAAGAAATGCTATCTAAACCCATTTTTTACCTTTTTAGTATTTTTCATTGCTTTCAATTTCTAATGCAAACAGAACATTCTGTTCACTACATTTTCCATGGACAATGGTCAAAGTTATAATTTTTCCAAGTGGATAATGATTTTTTATTTTTCATTATCAATTTTAGTATGTTGATTAAGTTTGGAAATATGGAAATCCATTTACGATGTTAAATAAAAGAAAGTTCAAAGAATGTAATTTCCATTTTGTTTCTCGTGTTTCAAATTCATACATACATGGTGTTTGAGTTTACAATGACAATAAAAAATTGAATACGTTGTTGTTGGTTTGATTCTTTCTGTAGCTATCAGCTTGAAGCGTTGGAGAAAGAATCAGGAATTTGGGCAAGACTCTGATAGCCATGCGAAAGCCTTCCCCTTTCATTTCTTGGGTTGATTCTTTCTGCAACATGTTGGGTCAACTTCTGGAGGATTTGAAAATAAAGGAGTACTTGGAGAGCTTTGTAATTAAACGTAAGTAATCCTATTTCTTGGGTTGGAGAAGTAGAAATAGGATTGCCTTTCATTTATGAGAAGGGTCGACAGAAACTACCTCCATGGTTACAAAAAATTTTGAGCCTTCCCTTCTCATTTATTGGGCACCTTCGTCTCACATATCTGCCTATCTTCTGTCATGAAATTTGGGAGGGACTGCCCTCTTCTGGACTACCTAGCAGAAACTACTTCCATACTACAATAGAGGACTTGAAAATAGAGGATCGTACAACAGTGTTTGAGCCTTCCTTTTTCTTTTTTTGAGCACCTTCATGTGGACATTTTATAGCCCGATTATAAGGGAGAGACGTCAGCATTCCCATATCTTTTTATCTTTTGTCATGACATTTAAGAGGGATCGCCCTCTTCGGGACATTAATCATAACACAAGATAGAAAGATATGGGATCGTCGGCCTCTTATGAATTTTATTGTGGCTCATATAGTCATAATAGAGCTCTAGAAATGAAGAATACAAATAAGAAGGAGAATTTATAAAATTTGTAGTGTGGGATAAGAACACAGAGGAGAGTTATTTATTGCAAAGTTTGGTTGAATAGATCTGTGTGTTGGTTCAATAGATATTAAGCCATAATTGATTATATATGGATAGGTTTCTATGCGTTGAAGGTTGAATATCAGATTTTCTGTGTAGAGGTTTATTGTACGTTCATGAATTGTGTCAACTAACGTGCATAGAATTGGTGACCTAGATCGTTTTGTTTTAATACGGGGGAAAGATAGAGTTTCTTCAAGCATACGTTGTTATAGTGACTCCTTTAATAAAAATTTATTGAGGAAACGCCGTTAAAGATATATCTTTTAATAGCGCTTCTTCGAAGAAGTGCTATTAAAGTTGGAGCACATTTTTTTTAAAAAAAAAGGCATGGGGTATAGATAGTGTTTCATTAGGGAAATACTATTAAAGGTATATCTTTTAATAGTGTTTCCTTGAAGAAGCATAATTAAACACCTTGCACATTTTTTTTAAAACGTTTCCTCCTAAAACCGTTATTTAGTGTGCTATATTAAAGGTCGATTATGCCGTAGTGAAGAATTAGAATTGAAAATTCTAACCAATCAAAGTTATAAAGACTTAGGGGATTGGGAGAAATCGAAATATCCCAATTGAAGATATAGGTGAAATTAACTCAGTTGAGTCAGATAATTTTCAAATTTAGCCAAGAAATTCAGGACATGAAAAAATTACAAGATTTCAAATAGAGTTCGGAGCTATTTTAGCATGGAAAAATTGAAATAAAGAAGCATCAAGATTTCAATTGAAAAACACAAAGATAAGGCTCAGTTAAAGAATAATCAAAGGGATATTGTACGCTTAAGTTGAAGACTACATATAGACTCATATTGAAGAAAAGTTACTCGAAGACTTTGAAAGCATTTGAAGACCATTTTGACACTTACACAAGAGAGACACCTCGTGAGTTTGAACATAAAGTGAGTAATTAAGGATGTATTTATCATTAGAGACAGATGCACATATGAAGCTATGTGGACAGTTGGCCCCACAAACAATTTTTTTTTAAATTAATATATTTAGTAGTTTTCTTGTCGCAATAAAATTTTAGATGTTATTCCACGTATCAAATAATTACCACTCAGCTTGTTTGTTGTACCCCACCCAATAAGTTTTTTTAAAATTGAATTTAAGAATTACTTCAGATATAAATTAAAAAGATTTACTAAAAGTCAAGGAAATGAATATAGAAAGTTATAAGAGATATAAAAGAGAGAAATAAAAATATTTCACTTTACCACTCAATCTTCAACCCACAACGTCTCTCCAGCACTCTACTCTGGTGGATACACTACTGATCCCTTCACGACCAACATTTTCAAAATATGAAAATGAGTAAAGGGCAATTGTAATTTGTAAAAGCTTAGTATCTTGTGTTTTTTGTGTGTAAAACAATCACATTATTTTTTGTATATTTTATATCATTTTTTATTGTTTATGCATATATACTTATATTATATACTAATACTAATAGATAAAGGGAATGTTTGAATTTTGAAAATTTTGGTTAAACATTTTTCATTATTCCAAAACTGTCCTAAAACTTAGGATATAAAAAAAAACTGCTCTAAATAAATAATGGCAGTAGGGGATTTGGTAACTGCTCTGAACCTCAGTAAAAAAAACTTACTCTAAACCACTTCTGTAGTTTTGATTACAATTTTAAACTTTTTAAAAACTCCTCATTTTAACTTTTGCTCCTTTGCTCTTTTATATACGTGTTTTTCTTTAAAAACAAATCAAACCTATACCAAGTTTTGATCTCCAATTTTTGATGAAGACGAATCACCACCACAACGTCGTCCCAATCCCAATCATCGTTCTTCATATGAGGAGAATTGTTCGAAGCAACTACACAAGAGGAAGAGGATGAAGCTCCAACATGAAGTAGAAGAAGAAGAAGAAGAAGGTAACAATCTTTTCCTTTTAATTTATTAATTTATTAATGAAAGATTGATTTGGTTATGGCCTGATCGATGTTGGGTTAGTGCATGAGTATGAATAGTGTTTGCCTCTTGATTGTAATTTATAAATTTGCTTCTAAGGAGAGAAGTTGTAGCCAGATTATACATTAGTATAGATTATTATTATTATTATTATAGAAGTGAGTGAGTGAGTGAGTGAGTGAATGAAGTTGTAGCCAGTTTCCCTTTAATTGCTGCTACCAATTTCTCTACACCAAATGGGTTAACCGAAAACTCCATCACAATTAGGTTAGTGTTTTCAATTCTAATTTTCTGTAGAGCAATCACTTGGGTTTTTGCTGAAATCTTCTGGCGATTAGTTGAAAAATTAGATAGAGACTGATCTTTTGTTACATGAAATTGCTCCAGGATTATAGAATTCAACTAAAGTTACTTTTTTGCTTCGTAAATTTAGTAACTTTTGTTAGTCCTAAATATAATAAAATTGGGAAATATTGTCAGAGGCACTTGGGTTGGTTGGGTGATGCATGTAGAATCCACACATATACATCCTTTGCAATATTGAGTAGAGGTGGAAAGTAAGGAGTAAGAACATAAACCACAGTTTGCAGCGTATCACATGTTCCTCACTTAATATAATAAGTATTGTATTTTCTACACAACTTGATTCTATAGTCCATTATGTGTTAATGTGTTAAAGGGATGTAAAGGTTAATTTGGCATTCTAGGAAGTCTTTGTTTTTGTTTCGGGGTTCTCTAACACTACCAATATGTTCTTTTATTGACCAGGGATGTTGCATCCAATCCAAATTTGTGCAGAAAATAGAGCATTTTGTGTTGCTGACAGGATAAGGGAGCATTGGAGGTACCAAATTAATGTATCTTTAGTATTCACTTTGTTATATTCTCATTCATATTTTTCCTTCAGTTATTTCGAAGATTCTTTATTTTCAAGTTCTTGGTACAAATAAATTTCCTTACAATGACTGATATTAATTTGATTTCTTATCCCATTATATTAAGTTAAAAAGAGAAATTTTGAATAATGATTTGTATACAAGAGAGAGAGAGAGAGAGGGCGAGTTTATTATGATTTTCAAGAAAAAGGTTTGTCACCCATTAACCTCCCCCAAAAACTAGAATAAAAAAATAGAAGAGTAAACACTGATTCTTTCTACAGAAGATAGGGCTTCTTATTTTTATTTTGAGTTGTTATCTTACAATGTCATTATTTTGATATCTCAGGTTAAAAGATGGAAATGTGTACACGTACTACCCAATATCATCCTTTAACATCATTTAATGTGCCTGGCTCTTAGTATTATTTATTTTTAAGCAAATAGTAGTTCTCTTTCCTTAGGTGATGTCTGAAAGGGAGATGTTGTTCTGCTCATACAGAAGGTTTATGAAAAGTACTCTTCCTCATCATTTTCCTGTAAGTGCCCAATTGTTTTAACAAGTAAGTTATATATTTCACCAGGTTTGATAGAGTGACTCGGCATGGGAGACTTCTCGGGAATAGAACTATTGCGAGGAGAGTTGTGAAGGAAAGCTATGGTGCATCTAAACAACAACATACCTACACTGTAAGTCATAAGTTTACCAGTAATGAGTTTGAAACCCAAAGGAGAGTCCCTTGTGAATCATTGCAATTGATAGAATAAAGAAGGCAATTCACTTTCTGCTATTGTATCTAAATGGTTGACAGAGAGATTGGAATGATTATGACAATTTTTTGAATTTTGGTAGATAGAAAACAGGAAGAAAAGAAACTATTCATTTTCTTAGATGCTTAAAATCTCAATCCTTTGTTAGTGATCTTCCCGGTATGTGGGAAGGAATATATTCTTTTATGTAGAAAATTTACACAAGTGCTTTGCAAAGATGAAAGTATCAACAAAATAAAATTAGGAAGAAAGAGATAGAGGGTAAGAAATGAGAGAGTAAATGAGTCCTCTTGAATGAATAGATTAACTTTGTGAGAATAGACTTACCATATCCACTGATCTATATCACCTTGATATTGGGTCAACAAAGGAGAAAAATCCATTTCTTTCTTTGTAATTTACTTTCTATCACAATGTTGTCTTTAAATTTGGCTCCTAGGTCAATAGACTTAATATTAAATTATTTTTGATAGGGTTGAGTAGAAAGTTAAACGTAAGAAAAGGCATGGAGAACAGTAGGTGGATCTTTGATGATGGTGGACTTGATTTTGGAATTCACCGAGTTCTTGCAACCAAAGCTGTAGGGACAATTCGTATTGGACTTCACATTGGGGGTGGGACTGGAACATTTGCTGCCATAAAAAGGAAACAGAATGTGACAATCATCACAAGCACATTGAATTTGGATGGTCCATTCAACAACTTCATTGCATCAAGGGGCTTGATACCAATGCATCTTAGCATCTCTCAAAGGTTTCCATTCTTTAAGAACACACTGGATATAGTGCACTCCGTAGATGTCATAAGCAACTGGATAGCTGATACTATGCTTGAGTTTCTGTTGTACGACATATATAGGGTGTTGAGGCCAAGAGATCTTTTCTGGCTTGACCATTTCTTCTACTTTGGATGACAACTTAACAAAAGGTATGTGCCAATGCTCCTGAAATGTCGTCACTGTTGGTCTCCCAATTAACCCAGATTCGAGGATGAAAGAGCAATAATATTTTGTAAATAAATACTTTATATTTTGGTTTTATTTTAGTTTTTACTTATTCATTTTATTTATGTTTACAATTATTTGGAACATCATTTTATTTAACACATTAATATGTGTGTATACAATAATCAACTAATCATACACGTTTACTCAGAACGACAAAATAGCAAATAAAATGTTCAAACAAAAATGCACTTAGCAAATAAAAAATGCGGTCAGACAGACACGTTAGTGCTTGTCTTGCCGCTAGTAAAAATAAGAGTAAAGATCTAAATTGATTCCTGACAAAAAGATACGGTGAAATTTTGGTCTTTAAGAAATGAAAATAATAATTTGATTCTCAAGAATGTGAAATGCGGGTCAAATTAGTTCTGTTAAGGGTAATTTTTAGGGATATTGTAGTTCTTATCAGGGACTAATTTGATCCGCATTTTATATTCTTAAGGGTCAAATAGGTATTTTTCATTTCACAGAGATCAAAATATCACCATGTATTTTTGTCAAGGATTAATTTGGGTCTTTACACTAAAAATAAAAGTTAAGGCTAAGAATTCATGATAAACGACTATAAAAAATGATAACAGCTTTCGCACTCCAGAAATTCGTAGCATTCATCATTTTCCACATTATATAATTGGACATAACAACTATTTTAGACAAAAGATATGTTAGAAAACTGTCCAATTGAAAGTTATGTTATTGCCTATGAATACAAAAGGGGATAAAGGAATTTAGAAGGTTAGATTTTACACGTTTACACGCTCTCACAAAATCTTAAAATCACTGTCATACACTTAAGGTGCGTGTTTGGATAAACAGTTTAATTAAGTGCTTGTGTAATAAGCTTTTTTTCAAATAAGTTAAAAATAATTTATTTTGATAAGCTTCTCTGACAAATTTATTGAAATAAGCTAAAAATAATTTATGGAAATATCATAAACTATTTTCATAAGTTATTTGTATAAGTTTATCTTCCTAAACTATTATTATAAGCTCTTTCAAACGGACCTTTAAAATCCCAAGAGATACAATCTGATCTGTCTTACATCCTACCTTAGTTTTGTAACATTTACCCCAAGTTTAATTCTTGTTCATTCCTTTCCATCCCGCTTTCATTACTGCTTTTCTTTATTTTAATTTGCAGTTCACTCTTCCTTTGATCAGGCGTTCTCTTTCATCATCTTAAGTTCTTTTACTTGGTTGCCTTTATTATTTTCCATTTATTTTCTGCAATTTCATATTTTCCTATCATTATCTTTATACATATTTATCTAATTTAATTTTACTTTTCAAGTCAGTTTCCTTACTTGCACTTTATTGCATTCTTTACGTACTTTCATTTATTTAAAGTCTTTAATTACTTCAATTTAGTTGCTTTCCTTTGTCATATCATCCAGTTTATGACTTCTTTACTATTTTTTATTGGACCTGTAGTAATGCAAGTGATATTTTTCTTTTATTTCTTTACCTTTCCATGCGTTGAGATCCTTTCCATAGCTTGCACATTTTTAGTTTTCACCATCTGAATCTTCATCTTAATTAGATCGAGTAAGATATTCGCTTCCGTAGATCAATAACTCGAATCAAAATTTTGTTTTAGATAAATTTCACCATCAATACAGGGACCACTTCAATACCCGTAATGGGATTAATCATCATATACCCAAAAAATGTGAGGGTATTTAGGTAGGGAAGAAAAGAACAAGTAACATCCATTAATTAGTTTCATCACTAAATACATTAATTAGCTGTAGTTCAAATCAGAAGAAAATATCGACTCTATTCATCTATTCATTTAGCAAAGAAACCAATGGCACTGTAACCATCACGTACCGTCAGATGCTCTGTTGCAGGCGACAATTTATCCTTGTTGAAAGAGTCATACACACGGCCTAACCGTTCAATGTATTATGGGCAGACTTTACCTACAAGCAGGGCCGGTGAAGTGGCTGTACAAGCTGTGCAGTTGCCCTGGGCCCGCTCAAAGTGGTCCAATTTAGGGGCCCAATTTTATTATATATTTTAGGATTAAATATGATTTTAGTCCCTATAAAAATTTTCAAGTTTAATCCTTATAAAAATTTAATACCTTTATAAAAGTTGGGACTAAAAAATGTATTAAATTTTTATAGGGACTAAACTTGAAAAATTTTATAGGGACTAAAATCATATTTAATTCTATATTTTATTATATATATTTTATTTTGCACTTATTTTTTATTAGGAGCCTAATTTTTATAATTAGAACAGGGCCCCCAAAATGTTTAAGACGGCCCTGCCTACAAGCAAGGGTTTTGAAATCTATTGAAAGTGAAATTGCAGCTATGCCAATCTAATGAGACCAAATAACAATTAGTCTCCACATATTTAACAGCTTACAGGGGTACGGGAGAGGGAAGAGGAAGATTGTAATTATTCAGTTCTAAGCAATTAATGTTCTTAAAGTTGAACTAGACAAGGAATTAGAAAAAATTTAGATTCAGGTTCAACTGGTTAGATTGAATGATATCATATATATGACATAAATTTTAGTTTCAGATTGACAGATATGCTTCGATCCATCACAGATTTGATCAAGACTTGGGTCTCAATGCTATAGATCCGGAAGTATGAGTATTCCGGTGACTTTGATGGTGTCACTTTTGTAGGCAATTTGACTTTGTTGTATTATGCTTTTAACCTGGGTGCTCTGAGTTTATTCGCAGTTTTATCCTTTTCTGTTTTTAGCAATTTTGGATCTATATTGTCATCGATGTACTCTATCAATTTGAATGAATGAATGTCTTTTCTTGTCAAAAAAAATACATTACGTTCTAATAAAAATTGGAAGCAAAATAGTCAAAATACACAAGATTAAAGTATTGTAATTATTAGGGGTGTTCAGATCCAAACCGGACCGCTAAAAAACCGCAAACCGATCCAAATTAACCGAAAACCGACAAAAACCGACTCAGTTTGGATTTTTTTGGATGACATTTGATGAGAACCGATTGGTTCGGTTCGGTTTGCGGTTTGCGTTCCTAAAACAGAACCGAACCGCAACCGAACCGATTCATGTCATATAACGTTGCATTTTGCGTTTTATTACCCATGCACATGGCACACCACTGGTCACTCACTGTAGTTTGGAACTTTCTTTTTGGAGCATCTTTACTCTTTAGGCTTAAGTTAGTAACTTTTCATTTTCAAAAGAATCAAATATATAGAATTCAGTTTTTCCGGAATATTTATTGCTTGACATAGAACGTTTTTATAGATACAAATATTTGTCCAAGTAGTAAGATTATTATCTTCAACAAAAGACACACTATTTACTTGATTTGTGGTTTTGTGCCATAGTAATATGAAATAAATTAGAAGAGTGGAAAGAGAGCAAATCATATTTAATTGACCAGGTTTATTTTTACCAAACCGAACTAACCGAACAAACCGAACCGATCCAAACCGCATTTAATTGGATCGGATTGGTTCGGATTTTTTTAAAGAAGCAAACCGAACCGAACCGAACCGCATGATGTTTTACTCTTTGGATCGGATGATTTTTATGCTCAAAACCGAACCGAACCGATCCGCGAACACCCCTAGTAATTATCACTCAAATTTCAAATCATAAATCGTCCTACCAATAATTAAGTTTCAAAGTACCTAGTAAAAAAAAACCCATTATCAAGTGTGGAATATAAGATAACAACTTACAATCATAACTCAAAAGATGGTAATTACATAAATAAGTTTGAAAGTCATTTTGTTTTACAAATTATTGTGAGGTTTTTCGCTTTTTTTTCCCATTTGTTTCATTTTTTATTTTTTCAGAAAACCGATCACATGTAGTTTACAACGATCTAACTCGATCTTTACCGATGTAATTTGGTCTATCCTTGGGAACGATTATAGCCTTGACTAGCATCAGATAAGAGGTCGATTCTCGATTTTTTCGATTCGCTGATCTCCATTATGTTGAAATGTCTATTATCACTCCTCCATGCTAACTTATTTTATTTTATTTTTTAAAAAGAAAAATCTCATTGCTAGAAATCATGACAGAAAAAAGAGTTGAGAGAAATATGAATCAACTCAAAACCCTAACAATGGGTAGACGGTGGCGTCATCTAGGGAGCACGCTGCTGTTTGGTTCGAGATGGGGCTTCGCGTTTTAGAGCCATAGAGTGGTGATTTGAAGGTTCTGGGCAGAGGGCTAGTTTTTTATGGTTTAAGGAGATGGGTTTAAGGTGGTGAAATTAGATGGGTTATTTTCATGGCGGTGAGATTTGGTCTGGTTTGTTTTTCGGTGAGGGGCTTTATACTTGAGAGTTATATTTTACTTACTGTTTGGTTTTAGTTGCCACGAAAGTAAGTTCTGGCGGCTATCAATGTATTTGGAAAAGCTAAAAAAAAGAATCGATTATTATGATAATCCATTATAATTAGAATCTATTTTTGTTTGGGTATGTTTGCTGAAAAGCAATTTTAAGATTATCTATTTTGTTTGGATAGTGCAAAAAAATCACTTTTACATAATAAATTACGAAAAATGGTATGAAGTTATTTGTATAATTTAATAATATTTGCTTAGAAATTAGTTTTGTAGGGAAAAATAGGGAAGAGAGTTTTAAGAATGAAAAATAATCAAATCACATCAATCTTAAACTAAAACAAATTAGATGACATAAAATAATTTTTTCCCCCAAAAAAGTTTTTTTTATGAATTTAAGCTAATTGTCAAACATGATAGATTATATATGAAATAACTTTTTAGTCAAAAAATAGCTGAAATGGAAAAAATCAATCTTTTCCAAAAATGTGATGAAAATGGTGATTTTTGCTGATAATGTGGTTCCAAGAGTCGGTGAATGAATAGATGGATGGGGTGAATTTCCTGGAGTTGTCTTGAAGATGGTTTATATGAAGCTGACAAAGAAACGAGGTTCAATCTCTTGTAACTTTCATCTATTTTTTTTTTCTTTTCATAATTATTTTTCCCTTTTTAATTTGTGTGAAAGTGATATTTTTTTAAGGATTTAATTAGTATGTACTGATTTTTCACACTTTAAACCGATAAGAAATTGTCACATAAGTTAAAATGGTTGACTCTTATCCTAACTACCTTAAAAGTCATTCATTCTATGATTTCTGATTGATCGATAATGTAAAAAATTTTACACGGACGATACATAAAAATTAAACTCATTTTTTAAATATTCAAATATTTTTAATTATTATATTATTTTATTATTTAACATACCACATACACATGGGCTTTTTTTTTATCAAACTAGCCTAGTTTTCAAAACTATATACCAAAATAATTTGGTTCTGAAACAATTTACCAAAATACTCTTGTTTTGAATTAAAAAATATTTTTTGAGTAGTGCTGGTACACGTGGCACCCTCCAATTGGGTGTCATTTATTTTATCAGAATTTAAAAATAGAAAAAATGCATGCGGCGCCACGTGGCGCCCTCTGGCGCTGGTTGCAATGGCGCCACTCACCGGAGGATGCCACGTGGCTAGTTCCTGGCCACTTCTTTTACCTACCCCTCCCCCCTCCTTATATATAACCCCCCAACACTCCGCTCTCAGCCTCCCCCCAACATCCTATATCCAACTCCCCCTGAGCCCAACACTTATATCTCTCTTCACACATCTCACTTCTCCTTCTACCACACTCTTCAACATTATTTATTTTACTATTACTTTTTAATATTTAGTAAGCAGTTTATATTAATATTTACTTTACTAATACGATTTAGTGTTGTGTAATTTATATTAATGTTATTATAATTCTTGTCATGTTTATTAATATTGTGTAATTTAGATTAATGTTATTATAATTTATTTTTGTCTTTATTTATTGTTGTAATCACCCATATCTTTCTTCACGCATCTCAGTTCTCCTTCTATCGCACTCTTCAACATTATTTATTTTACTATTACCCTTTAATATTTAGTAAGCAGTTTATATTAATATTTTCTTTACTAATATGATGTAGTGTTGTGTAATTTATATTAATGTTGTTATAATTCTTGTTATGTTTATTAATATTGTGTAATTTAGATTAATGTTATTATAATTTATTTTTGTCTTTATTTATTGTTGTAATTTATTGTTGTAATCACTCATATCTTTCTTCACACATTTCACTTCTCCTTCTACCGCACTCTTCAACATTATTTATTTTACTATTACACTTTAATATTTAGTAAGCATTTTATATTAATATTTACGTTACTAATACGGTTTAGTGTTGTATAATTTATATTGATGTTGTTATAATTCTTGTCATGTTTATTAATATTGTGTAATTTAGATTAATGTTATTATAATTTATTTTTGTCTTTATTTATTGTTGTAATCACTCATATCTTTCTTCACACATCTCACTTCTCCTTCTACTGCACTCTTCAACATTATTTATTTTACTATAACTTTCATCGCACTTCTCCTGCTATTACACTCTTCAACATTATTTATTTTACTATTACTCTTTAATATTTAGGTATACAATTTAATTATAATTGTTATCAGTATTATTATACTAATATTATTATTATTTTTTATTTTATTTACTATTATTATTATTAATTTTATTATTTTTTTGTAAATGAAATTATTATTGTTGTCATGGTTAATAATTTTAATTTTGTTATTAAATTAATGTTACTATTATTGTCTTTTTTATTGTTGTCATCACTAATATTAATTGTAGGTATGCAACATATCTCATTCCCCGTTCTGCTACACTGTCCAATATTATTTATTCTACTATTTTGTAATTATTATTTTAACTTCTGTTTAATCCTATACTATTACTATTATTATTATTATTATTATTATTATTATTATTATTATTATTATTATTATTATTATTATTATTATTATTATTATATTAATGGTATCAGTAGTCTGTTGTTATTATTATTGTTGTTTCTGATGTTATTGCTGCTTTTTTTAATTTTATTATTATTATTATATAATGAACATTAATGTTATGATTATTTATTTTTGTTTTTATTTATTGTTGTCATTGCTAATATTTTTAATATTGTTATTTAATCAAATTAAGGTTATTATTAGTTTTTTATTTTCTATGATTATTGTTTTTTTTAGTGTTATGTATTAATGTTAAGATTATTGTTTTTTTATTAGGTAAGATGGCAAATGCGATTAATCCTATCCCGGTAAATACATCAGTGTTGGGTGAGCAAAGTAATCATGTTTCCCAACATGTATGAAACGGTGACGATGATCGAGTTCTTATTTGTAGACGTGCCCAACAATTTCATGATGGAGGCGTGAACATACCCCCGGCCATTGCAGGGTATCTTGAGCAAGCCGGATTTTCGGGAATTGCTCAGTTATCTTTATTTCAAGTTAATCATTCACTAATAAGTGCATTAGTGAAACGGTGGAGACCAGAGACCCACACATTCCATATGCTAGTTGGAGAGTGCACCATCACATTGGAGGATGTTATAATTTTGACAGGTTTGCGTGTTGACGGGGATGCAGTAATAGGCAAAAACCGTAAAGATTGGGCTGAGTATGTGGGTAATATGTTAGGACTGATCCCACCTCCAAATGCTTTTCACGGTCATCGACTGAGGATGAGATGACTCAATGATGCATTCGGAAATGTCGACCAATATGCACTGGGTGACCCGGTAGTGACTATACAATGTACTAGAGCGTACATTTTGAGGTTACTCGGTGGAGCGATGTTCATCGATCACTCTGGTTCATTCGTCCCGTTAAGGTTTCCAAGATTGTTAGAAGATTTTAATATAACTGCACAACATAGTTGGTGCGCCGTTGTGTTAAGCTATTTATATCGTGAACTATGTAAGGCTACTAATTATGAACTCAAAGAGATGGCCGGCTTTACTGCATTGATTCAGATATGGGCATGGGCACAGTTTCCAAAAGTAGCACCTAGGCTTCGAAATGATGCTAGACCTCCTCAGACACCGTATGGAACTAGGTGAAACAATTTTCTTATGCATTTTATGATAATGTTGATGTATATACTATGTTGTAATAAATATTTTAATGACAGGTGGCAGCGCGGTATAAATTTTTCAAGGCAATATCACCATTTGCCTCATTATCGAGCAATATTTGATAGGCTGAAACGTAGAGATGTAAGGGTTTTTCTGCTTTTTAAGTTCTACAAAGTATTATTGTTATTTCATTGTTGATGTACTTACTGATAGTTTGTAGATTGTGTGGGAGCCGTACACCCCAGAGATGATGGCAACGTTGCCATTGATATGCGTTGAAGGCCTCCATATTTGGCGGGCAGTTGTTCCATTGATATGCTACCACATTGTGGAATGGCATCAACCAGATCGTGTGATGAGACAGTTTGGCATGAGCCAACATGTTCCTCAAGCGCCCTCCCAACCGAAATGGGTCCACGAGTTAACTCTTAGGGGGAAAACGGATGATGATTGGTTGCAAACTCTGAATCAATTTATTACATTATGGAACAATAGGTTGGTGTGGGTGCAGACTAATCCACCACAACATGGGCTTCTCAGCAAACAGTCAGAGTACATGATGTGGTACTTGCGCATTATACGTAGATGGATCAGCAGAGAGAACGCACACGAAGGCATTGTGGTAATGAAATTAATATTGTGTTTATTTTCACAAATTACTATCATATTATTATCGTTTGTAATGAAAGTTATTTATTCTTGAATAGGCTGATGGTGTTGAACGAATTAACTATTTAGTCACGCCGGAAGGGAGCCAAGCTTTATCGATTGATGAGATTAGAAGCGAGACTCAACGTATGTTGATGGCTTTAGGGAAAATGATCGCATTACTATAGCTTCTCAGTCTGCTCCGTTTAATACGCAACATCTTGCTCCGCCTGAGATTTAGAACCCAATCAGCCAATCTAGGAGGGAGGGACATGGACTTCACCGACACAGAACACACATTCAAGGAGAGCTGTTTTACCCCCCCACCATTCCCGGAGCGGCAACCGGGGATGTATTACGTTCCTCCACAATATCCGCATATTCCACAACAATCGCAAGAAAGCTATTTTTACGGATATGGTGAAACTTCTTCATCATACACTATTGCGGACCCACCATCGGAGCCGACAATGCATCAACATTTTTACAGACATGGGGAACCTTCTTCATCACACACTGTTGCGGCCCCAACATCGGACCCGACAATGCATCAAGATGGAGGCAACATGTACTATACACCATCACCCTATAACCCATCTACTTACACACCCGCTGCAACTCAGGAGTGGATTAATCAGATGCAAGAGATTCCGATTCGCTCTCCGGATTATGGTGGCATGATGGGTATTGATCTTAATATTGATTTTGAGGCTATTTTACAGTCAGGCGATTATGTACCCACCCAACCTATTGAACAGGAGGCCAGACAAAACCGGCACCGTGTTGCTAGGGATCGTCCTCGTCGGTGCATTTTGACACCCGTGCAGGACAACAACGACGAGGATCACGACCATTGATGTCATGCTAGTATTTTGTAATGAAATGTTTATGATAGTTTGTAATGAAATGACTACTTTGACGATGCAATGGTCATCAATAAAAATATATTTTAACATTATTCACTGTTATACGTTTACTACAAAAAATTAACACAAAACATTAAATAAAATCTACAAGGAGATAAACTGCTACACAATTACTAGCTAGATTGAACACAAGTCCCTAATCATTATAATTTTATTCATCAACATGTACCCTTGATCCTCGTGCTCGTTGAGAGCAGTGACGTCTGTTGTGACCTTCAGACCTACATAACCCACATCGTTGCGTAGGTTGTGACTCCCTCCAATCCATTTCATTTCGAATACGGGTTGATTTAGGATGACTCTTTGGACGTAGCATTGATTCATCGGGTACCAAGGTCCACAACACCCACATGGACGGTATGTATTTCTCATTTCCATTGGGGAACCACTCAGGAGAGTAAGCATTGATGATGCTTTGAAAACTGTAGATGGGATCAATAAACTGAGAATACGTGATTCTCATGTGAGCACATACTGCAATTACATGTGAGCAAGGAAAATGATATGCTTGAAATCTACCACACTTACACCACCCCGATTTTAAATTGACACTCCAAGATTAACCCCCTCTCTGAGTCACTGGATTGAAAGCTTCGTCGACTTGAAATCGTTGATTTTCATAGTTATACGTGTCAACGAGATGCGAAGCAGCCTCCTCTTGTTGTTTCAACAACGCTTTCATCAGCTTCTCCCAATATATTTGTCCAGAACTTAGTTGAGCCCTAGCTGTTGTACCTCTGGTAACAAAATATTTAGCCATCCTGCCGTATGTGCACTTCACCAAAGCCGTGATTGGGAGATTCCTTGCGTTCTTTAATATTTTATTTACTGCTTCCGACAAGTTGGTTGTCATATGACCATATCTACGACCTTTATCGTCGTAAGCAAGACTCCATTTCTCTTTCGAGATGGCGTCAATCCACCTTTATATCTCCGGGCTTGCTTCGCGGAACTTTTCTAATCTCGGACAAAAATTTAACGCGGGCTACCGTATACCCTGGAAAAGACCAAAAAAGTCATCACGACTTATTTTATATTGACATAATTGTTGAAATAACATTAACCAAGTTGAGATAAAAGTGTTACCTAATTTCATCAACTCAGACTTCAAATTCGCATTTTTAAATTTATGATTGAAATTACTTGCAATATGTCTGATGCAGTATACAACGTAAGCATTCGGGGGTTGCCAACCTAGGGCGGGATTTGCCACAGCAGATTTAATACTTTGGTGGCGATCGGAGATCAAACAAATACCTGTCTTGCTGGTCACATTCTGGCGAATGAGTGCCAAAAACCAGGACCAAGCATCCAATGTCTCTCCTTCAACCACAGCAAATGCAAGAGGCAACACATTGCTATTTCCGTCTTGTGTAGTTGCAATCAATAAGGTGCCACGATATTTGCCATATAAGTGTGTACCATCAACTTGGACTATTGGCTTACAGTGGTTGAACGCATCACAACATTGTTTGAATGTCCAAAAAACGCGAAGAAACTTACGACATCCATTGTTCACCCGGTTACCGATAATTACATCATTTGTCTCAATCTTGAAATAAGCACCTAGGGCTTGATACTGCATAAACTCCAGCCATTTAGGCAACATCGCGTATGATTCATCCCAATCTCTGAATACATGCACTATGGCTTTTTGTTTAGCCTTCCTTGCTTTCCTATAAGATATTTTGTATCCGAAAGTACTTCGGATCCTTTCTCGTATCAACCCGATGGTAACTGATGGTTGTTCACGAACCATGTCTGACACAATAACAGGCTTTGTTTCAAATCACCATTCAATAAATTAAAATATCAACTTCAAGAACCGGGTTAGTGATAATACCTAAAATGCATGAGCATACAAAGTTGGAGTCCAACTTTGCATGATCCTGTGATAACATTGCGTTGACACAATTGTGTTGACCTCCGTACTTCGTGACAACCCACATGTCGGATTTCTTAGATAAAATGGCCCTCAACCTCCATGGGCATCCTTCTGAATGATTTGAGCACTTCACATGAAACAATGACTTCGTTGAATCAACGACATCAAATGATTGATGAATGTTCATTGAATATTGCTTCACCGCATTCTAAACTGATTTTTTGTTGTCAAACTGTAAACCGGTGCACAACTCCTGGCTGAGTTGCCAAGATCCTACAGCGTCCATCGCTTCAAATCTCATCTCTTCATCTGGATGGTCCCAATTTATATAACTATAATGTGGCAATGAATTGTTGAATGCACCATGTTGTGATTGAGCTGTAGTTCATTCACATTTTTCAAAATTTGTACAATTATGTTAAAGGTATTAATAAAAAAATACAATAACAATACTGTTAAAAAAATAAACCTGCGTGTTGTGGAACACCAACTGCGGGTCTTGAGGATGATATTAGAGAAACCAGCAATGACGGTGAGGCCAATGAATACGGATTTGAGGTACGGTCAGCTTCATCTTCAGTGTCGACCGAATCACAATCTGGAATATCATCGTCCTTTTCGTCATCAATTGAAGCAGCCTCCATTTCACTGTTCCAATCTTCATCTCTTGATAGTGATTGGACAGGCTCAGTGGAACTACCGACCACATCAATCTCAACATATATCTCAAGTGTTGTCATCGACGAATTTTGCCCAAAAGACTCGATCATGCACGAGACGTCCTCGTCATCAGTTATTTCATAGGCATTGTAATTTAACGGATTTGCATGTGTCAAATATCAGCCCATTATCTTTGAAATAGACTGATTTGATTAAAGTTTCAGCCTGGAATGAATCTTTGCCTTCAACTTCTTATATCCGATTCCTTGTTTTATTGGCATGATTTTTGTATCTCCTTCGAAAGTAATTTTGTTTTCTCCCGAGAATACTCTCTCATTGTAGTAGACAAACAACATTACTTGACTCATAGTGTTGGGTCTGCAATAATCAAACATAAAATAAATTATATTAATATAATAATACTATTAAAAAATGCAATATTAAAAAAATTGTAGAATAATTATAATTAAACAAATAAAAAAGGCAATAATAATAACATTAATTAAATAACAATATTAAAAATATTATTCATGACAAAATAAGTAAAGACAAAAAGTAAATAATAAAAACATTAATATAAATTACACAATAATAATAAAATTTACAAATAAATAAAATAATAAAATAAATAAATAATGTTGGACAATAATTATAATTAAACATTAGTGATTACAACAATAAATAAAGACAAAAATAAATTATAATAACATTAATCTAAATTACATAATATTAATAAACATGACAAGAATTATAACAATATTAATATAAATTACACAATACTATATCGTATTAGTAAAGTAAATATTAATATAAACTGCTTACTAAATATTAAAGAGTAATAGTAAAATAAATAATGTTGAAGAGTGCGATAGAAGGAGAAGTGAGATGTGTGAAGAAAGATATGAGTGATTACAACAATAAATAAAGACAAAAATAAATTATAACAACATTAATCTAAATTACACAATATTAATAAACATGACAAGAATTATAATAACATTAATATAAATTAAACAACACCAAATAGTATTAATAAAATAAATATTAATATAAACTGCTTATTAAATATTAAAGAGTAATAGTAAAATAACTAATGTTGAAGAGTGTGGTAGAAGAAGAAGTGAGATGTGTGAAGAAAGATATTAGTGTTGGGTTAAGGGGGAGTGGGATATAGGATGTTGGGGGGAGGCTGAGGGTGGAGTGTCGGGGGGGTGGGGGCGGGGGCGTTATATATAGGGAGAGGGGAGGGGTAGGTAAAAGAAGTGGCCAGGAACTGGCCATATGGAGCCGCATGCAATTTTTTTTTTAAAAATTCTGATAAAATAAATGGCACCCAATTGGAGGTGCCACGTGTAAAAGAGTGACGCTGGTTGGACCAACGCCACTCAAAAATTACTTTTTTATTCAAAATAAAAGTATTTTGATAAATTATTTCATAACCAAATTATTTTGATATATAATTTTAAAAACTAGACTAATTTGATAAAAATGTCCATACAGGGTTTGCCAGCTGAATATCTTTGATTAAGTTTTAAATGACAAACTAATCGAAGGACTGCATTTCATTGATTGAAAAAATGGGATAAAAATCAACAAATGTGAAACTTAAGAGATGAAAATTACAATTAAGCCTTCTTTTATTATAATATAAAAGACTAAAGCAAACACTCAAATAACAAAAATAAGATCAACTAAGGTTGGCGTGAGTGGTTAAAGGCTTCTTGTCTTTTAACCAAGATCTCAGGTTCCAACCTTAGGTATGAAAAAAACCTCAACTGGGAGGGATACCACTCATCTAGGTGCCAAACAAATTCCCGCGAAAGATTAGTCCCCGTCTCAGGTTGGCAGTGGGATACTTCTCGAAGTAGATCGAAAAAAAAAATAACAAAAATAAGAAATAAGTCCACTAAAAAAATAGGGTATTTTGTACTTATACTAAATTAAAATACATAAATTTGTCTTATATATATATATATATATATATATATATATAATTCTTTTTAAGCACCAGCCCTATTTATACACCAAAAAAGATCTCAAAAATCGAACTTATAAAATTCTAGAGTTAGTAGCGTTGTTTGCTGGCACCGGAACTTTTGTAGTTCTGCCAGCAAAGTCCCCCTACATGTTTAGTTTTTAAAAGAGTAAATCTTTAATTTGGTCTCCGAAATTGTAAAATCGTATCAATTTGGTTCTTGTGTTAATTTTATGTCAATTTGGTCCCTGAAATTATAAGGTTCGTATCAATTTACTCTCTGATAGAGGAACTGGATTGATTAACGTTTGACAATTTTAAGGATGTGTTTGGAATTTCAAAAATGTCAAGAATCAAGTTGATACGACCTTACAATTTCAAAGACCAAATTAGATATTTACTCGTTTTTAAAATGTTGGATAGAGATAGAAATGGGTGTTAGAATTATTTCTAATAATTCTTGTGGGCTAAAATCAATTGTGATTTTTGTTTGCAAAAAAATGGATTAATGTTATGATCCATTTGATGATACTTAAGCCCACTGATATAGTGATCAATTTGTAATGGGCTTCGGACACTTAATTCTGGTTAGTGTGGATGACAGTGTAAGCCTTAACCTATAGGCCCATGATGGAAGGTGCCTAATTTTTATATATATATATATATATATATACCTTGTGTGAACCGGCAAGGGAAGATCGAGTCATCTTTCTATTTCAGGTATCAAAGTTGTCAAAGGTTTTCACTGGATCAGTTGTCATGTCTTCAACAAGTAAGTATATCAATGTTCTAATTTTCATACAATGTTTTAAAATATTCTTACAGTTGGTATTAGAGCCATACTTGTATGATTTAGGACCTAATTATTATTATTATTTTATAATTTTCGGTCTATTATCCTTCTTGATTATGGGTATTCTTTTCGAACCATGATTTTCGTAAAATTGGAACCGAAAACCATAGGGCTTTTGTAGAGCATGATTCCATGAATCTATTGACACAAGTTTCATAATTTTTCGTTCACTATGGAGAGAGTATTTCGCGATTTAAGGTGCGGTTAGGGTTCATATAGAATTCAATTTTGATGCTTGATTTTGTATGAAATTTGTTGCTAAAAATTGGGGCTTTTATGCTAAATCAATTAGAAACGTGATTCTGAGCAAAACCCACTCAAAATCTGGAAGAAAAGGAGCTTGAATGGTCTCTTCCATGGCGACCCACGTCGCGACCTGTGTGTGACCCATTCTGGTCACGGGTCGACCCGTCTGGAGGAAGAAGGTGATGCTCTTCCACGCGCCAACAAGCCCACTCGCGGCCTAGAGAGAGTGAGGGAACGTGTGGGGTCCATAGGAGATCTTTTTGGACGTCGTTTTTTGTGTTAAGCTCTACTCTCTGTGCTCTAATTTACTATATTTTTTCTAGATTTTTTTACTGCAATAAATATTTTATATAAAATATTATGTTTTATATGGCTTATTTAATTATTTTTCTAGGAAAAATTAAAATGGAAAATATGTTGGAAAAATAATTTGCCATTTTCTGGATTTAATGGTGATGGTCACTCTCCCTAGATAATTTTATATGATTATATGCACTTAATTTTATATGTGTTTGTTATTGGAGCTATATGTTGTCATTAAACCTGTTTAAGTGCAAAACATGTTTTGTAATGCTGTTATTATTGATTTATGACAGTACGGGTGTTCATTTTAGTTATACACTTTGTTGTGGACTGTGTCATGCCTATAGGCAAGAGAAAATTAATTCCTGTGCAAGAGTTTTCATGAGTTGGTATAGATTGTTACCGCCAAAGTAGGACCACTTATATCGGTTCATAGAAATTTCTTTGTAATCTGAGGAATGCTTTTAATCATTTCATGCAATTACCTGTCCAAAGGGGGTTTTTGTGCGTTATGATTGGGAGTTCACTGGGGATGAAGTTATTGGAGAATGCATTGGGTTAAGGGAGTTGTCTGCCCAAAGGGGACAATTTTCTGAACCTAGTGTATGCTCATTGATTAACTCATCTGAGGTTTTGACCTTGGTTACGACCTTGGTTTGTGCATTCTGCCCAAAGGGGAATGTGCTATTATTGGCCTTGTTGTGATAGCTTGCTTCTTTTTTAGCTATATCTTGCCTTGTTACATTCGAATGCATTCGTGTTTTGCCTTAGCAGTGACTTTTTCCATGAACAATTGTTCTGCTTCAATTGAAATTTTGACCGGATCAAACTATAACAAATGGAAGCAAGACTTGGATTTCTCTTGAGGAATTGCTGATCTCTATTTAGCCTTACGTGAGACAAAGCCTGTGATTAGTGCGGAGAGCACGCCTGAGTAGAAAGAACGTCTAGCTAAGTGGGAGAGATCCGATCGATTGAGTTTGATTGCTATTAAGAGAACTATCTCCAAGCATCTTCTTAGTGGCTTGCCTGAAAAAGGAACTGCAAAAGATTTCCTTACCGCTCAAGGAGAAAGGTACCAAATATCTGATAATGCTGAGTCCGGATGTTTAATGAAACAAATAACGGATATGAGATATGACAACAATGGAGGTGTAAGGGAACTCATTCTGAAGATGGTTCATATCCAAAGCAAGCAAAAATCCCATGAAATTGATCGGAATGAAAATTTTATTGTCTCACATGCTCTGAATTGTCTATCTGTCGATTTCTCACAAATTAACAATGCCTTCAATACCATTAGTAAGAACTGGACCATTAATGACCTTATTACCAAATGTGTGCCGAGGAAGAGAAACTCAAGAAAGAAAAGTATGATGTGTCTCATGATCTAGCCTTACTATCTATTCATGTCAAACCTTTCTCTGGCAATCTAGTGCTTCTCGTGAAAATCAAGACTCGAAGAAACCGGGTAGTAGTCAGCACAGCTTTGTAGGAGGTCCTAGGCCATTTGCCTTCAAGAAAAGTATTTGGTGTTTCTAGTGCAATGTTAAGGGGCATAAGAAAGTTGATTATGCTAGCTTCAAGACTTGGCTAGAGAATAGGCAGAAATCTGGGGGTAACCATTTAGTTTTTTTTTTTTATTGAGTCCAATTCGGTTGATGTTCCTATTGATTCTTGGTGGCTTGATAGTGGTTCTACGACCCATATTGCTTTATCGTTACAGGGGTTCAGAAACCTGAGGGAACCAAATATGAGGGAAAGCAAACTCAGGGTAGGAAATGATCTCGAAGTCGTTGTGGAGTCAGTGGGAGACGTCAGCTTAGTTCTTGGATCGGGATTTGAACTTGTTTTGAAAGATACTTTCTATGTACCTTTTTTTAGAAGGAATTTGATTTTTGTTTCTTGTTTGGATAAACTTGGTTTTAGTGTTGGTTTTGGTAATGAAAAAATAAATCTGATGTTGAACTCCCAAATTGTTGGTTATGGATCTTTGGTGGATGGTTTATATAAATTGTCTTTGGCTTCTGATTCGTTTCTTCATCATTGATTGTTGAGAATTCTGTTGCTAAAAGATCTAAAACTAAGGAAAATTCATTTTTGTTGTGGCACAAGCACTTAGGTCATATTTCTAGGGAAAGGGTTGAGAGATTGACCAAGGATGACATTTTACCTTCCTTAGATTTTGATGATTTGGGGACTTGTATGGATTGCATTAGAGGAAAGTTTGCTAAGACCAAGAAGAAAGGTGCAACTAGAAGATCAAATCTTCTAGAAATAATTCATACAAACATTAGTGGGCCTTTTTCTCCGACAATTTGTCGTAATAGATTCTTTATTACTTTCATTGATGACTTTTCTCGATATGGGTAACTTTATTTGATCAAAGAGAAATCAGAAGCGCTTGAGAGGTTCAAGATTTTCAGAACTGAAGTGGAAAAGCAATTGGGAAAGGTAATCAAGATTGTGAGATCGGACCGTGGTGGGGAGTATTATGGTAAATATGATGTTGCAGGGCAACACATGGGGTCGTTTGCTAGATACTTGTAGGATTATGGAATAGTTCCACAATATACCTTGCCCAGAGTCCTGAACAAAATGGTGTGGCTGAAAGGCGTAACCACACACTTAAAGATATGATGAGGAGCATGATGAGTAGATGTAATTTGCCACAATTTATGTGGGGTGAAACCTAGAAAATAGCCCTTTACATTCTTAATAGAGTCCCCAATAAGTCCGTACCAAAAACATCGTTTGAACTCTGGATAGGAAGGAAACCCAGTTTGAACCATCTCCGTGTTTGGGGTTGCCCGGCAGAAGTTAAAATTTATAATCCCTTGGAGAAAAAGACAGACCCCAAAAACTTGTTGTTGTTTTTTCATTGGATATCTGGATCGCAGTAAAGGGTATAGGTTCTTCTGTCCCGATAGAGGTACTAGAATTGTGGAGTCCATGCATGCTAAATTTCTGGAGCTTGATGTGGCATACCCTATTGTTTTACCTGATGAGACTCAGTTTCCTTTGCCTAAAACTATCTCTTTGCCTCTGTCTGGTTCCGATAGCAGTGTTTCATCTATTTTTCCTCATGAAACTGGTGCTCCAGTTGAGGATGTTGTTAATCCTAAAGTTGAGATTGTGACTGATCCTCTTGCTATGGTTGAGGTTCCACAACCTATTGAGCCAGCTGAGCAAATTCCTTTGAGGAGGTCAATTAGACAGAGGCGGCCAGCTATTGGTGATGACTTTATGGTTTTTCTTAGTGAAGATGCTTATGACATTAGGGATATTGTTGATCCGAAGAACTATCAGGAAGCTGTTTCTTGCCCTTAGTCTAAAATGTGGGTACATGTAATGAATGAAGAAATGCGGTCTATGGTTAACAATGGTGTATGGGAGCTTGTTGAGTTGCTGAAAATTGTAAGGCAATTGGTTGCAAATGGGTCTTCAAAACAAAGAAGGATTCAAAGGGTGAAATTGAGAGATTTAAAGCCAGACTGGTGGCTAAGGGCTTCACTCAAAAGGAGGGGAATGATTTCAATGAGACTTTTTTGCCTGTATCAATGAAGGATTCTTTTAGGATTATTATGGCACTGGTAGCTCACTTTGATTTGGAATTGCACCAAATGGATGTCAAAACAGCTTTTCTGAACGGTGATTTGAGTGAAACTATATACATGCAACAACCTGAGGGTTTCCATGCTGATGGTAATGAGCACCTGGTTTGTAAATTGAAGAGATCGATTTATGGTTTGAAGTATGCCTCTAGACAATGGTACTTGAAGTTTGATGAAGTGGTGACTTCTTTGGGTTTTGAAGAAAATAAAGTTGATCCGTGTATATACTTCAAGGTCAGTGGGAGCAAGTTCATATTTCTTGTGCTATATATGGATGACATATTGCTTGCTTGTAATGATCTTGGCATGCTTCATGAGACAAAACAGATGTTGACTAGGTTCTGACATGAAGGATCTTGGTGAAGCTTCTTTTGTGTTGGGAATCGAAATTCGTAGAGACAGATCACATGGTATGCTTGGGTTATCTCAGAAGGCTTGCATTGAAAGAGTATTGGAGATATTTAATATGCAAAATTGTAAAGCCGGGGATGTTCCAGTCACTAAAGGTGACAGATTCAATAAGGATCAATGTCCTAAAAATGAGGTTGAGCGGGCAGAGATGAATGATATACCTTTTGGGAGTGCTTTGGGTAGCTTGATGTATGCTCAAGTGTGCACTAGGCCTGATATTGCTTTCATAGTTGGCGTTTTGGCTAGATACCAGACTAATCCTGGGAATGATCATTGGATAGCCGCTAAGAAAGTAATAAGGTACTTACAGAGAACCAAAGAGCATATGCTTGTATACAGGAGAGTTGATGACTTGGAGATAGTGGGGTACACAGACTCAAATCTTGCTGGGTGTCTTGATGATAAGAATTCGACTTCTAGATACATCTTTATGTTGGCCAGAGGTGCGATATCTTGGAAGAGTAAGAAACAGACTTTGGTTGCATCTTCTACTATGCAGGCAGAATTTATTGCTTGTTTCGTTGCTGCTACTCATGCTATTTGATTGAGGAATCTGGTGACAGGTCTTCGTATTATGGATTCCATTGTTAGGCCATTGAGGATTTTCTGTGATAACAGGGCTGAAGTTTTTTACACCAAAAATAATAAAACTTCTAGTGGTTCTAAGCACTTGGAACTGAAGTACTTGACTGTCAGAGATCTTGTGAAGGACAACATTATAGTGGTTGAGCATATTGGCATGGGTTCTATGTTAGCCGATCCCCTAACTAAGGGACTTAGGCCCGTGGTCTTTAAAAAGCATGCGGAGAACATGGGTACTGTGAGTTCTTTTGCTATGTTTAGTTAGTAGGAGCATGAATTTTGTGTTGCTTTACTTTATGATGTTAAACCTTTATTTTGGACACTTTTTTGGTGTATTGATAACATTTTCCATTTGACTTGAGAAATTGATCATGAATTGAATTATATTATTATATACTTTTGTATATGTATATCAAATGCTAAAATGTTGTAGCTCGGTGTTAATGGGATCACTGTGTCGGTGGTCGACACCATGATGGAGCCGAGACACAATGGTTTCTTGACAAACCATGGAATTTCTCTGGCTTTCAAGCATTTGAGAGAAATTGAGGTCTGACAAAGAAAATGAAAGTGTGGCTATTAGATCACATTGGCATGTCATTTTCTTGCTACACTCCACATTGATGACTAGTCGACGGAGTTGGTAATATTTGTAACCATGGAAGGTATTATGTCAATGAAGGATGTGACTACCGCCATGATTCGATATTACTTAGCTTTTGTTGGATGGAGTCTTAATTAAATGTTATATCTTAGGATCATATGTTTAGTGGCCACATTAGAAAATGTTATTAGCCCGAGAGTCTATTTCGAAAATGTTTTCTATGAAATAAAACTGCGCAATTGATTTTGCCCAAGTGGGAGAATGTTAGAATTATTTCTAATAATTCTTGTGGGCTAAAATCAATTGTAATTTTTGTTTGCGAAAAAATGGGCTAATGTTATGATCCATTTGATGATACTTAAGCCCACTAATATAGTGATCAATTTGTAATAGGCTTCGGACACTTAATTCTGATTAGTGCGAACGACAGTGTAGGCCTTAACCTATAAGCCCAATGTGTGAGGTGCCTAGGGTTAATAACTTCATATATATATATATATATATATATATATATATATATATATATATATATATATATATATATATATATTATGGCTAGGTCCCCTTTGTCGTCACGATATCAGTGTATGCTCTACGGCTTGCCCCATTGATAGCTATGATTGGAGAGTGTGTGAATAAGTAAGCGAAGACCGAGTCATCTTTCTATTTCAGGTATCAAAGTTGTCAAAGGTTTTCACTGGATCAGTTGTCATGTCTTCAACAAGTAAGTATATCAGTGTTCTAATTTTCATACAATGTTTTAAAATATTCTTACAATGGGTTTATCACTATAGTAGAGTTGGCACATTCTATGGGGAGACTTTGGGCATGCTCTAACTGAGGAGAGTTGACAGGAATGATTAATCGGGTTGTGTTACAATAATCTTTGGAGTAAATTAAATATTGATATTCCTGTGCTCAATGTCGTCAATGAGCAACCAATAATGATCTTCAATTAGCATTTGCAACTTACAACTTCTTCATGCCATAAACCTAGTACAATATCAATTTTGCCCCTTAAACAACTAGAAATGATATGGTCCTGAACATGGTGGCGCCACCCACCTAGCCACCACGTCGCTGCCCCTAAACCACTGACGTCCTGCCTTGAGTAGCCAACCACCGCATCACCTGCAGTCGACTCAGCCATCAGCGAACAAAATATACTGCTGGATTCTGGGAACACAAATCTGGTCAGATTCTAGGTTTGCAAGCAATAGGGTGTTATAATGTGTGGATTGTGGCACTTGGAAGAAGATGGTGGTGCTATAGTGGGTCGATGTGGTTGGTGCGACAACTTTCTGGGTAGTGAAACGACCCAATTGACTCAACTAAATAATGTTAAACAACATTGATCAATCACGGGGCTGGTTTTGATAACACTTGTGAGCTTAAGAAATCACAATCCACGTTTCTAGTTAGCCTTTTTCTGCTCTCCTAATCTAAATTGTTACGGCATCTGGTCTCTCCATTGCTAGGGAGGATGTTGGTGAGCAGAGAGTGCCAAAAGACTTAGACGAGAAGGATGCAACGATAATCGTTTTTTATGGTTGGAGTGTTTTACTTATTTACAACGTTCTGAATAGTAGGAGATTGACGATGGCCAGTTGGATTATTCTTTTAGCTAATTTGGGAACTCGAGTACCCATGACAGATAACATTAATATCTATGCAAAATTAATAATTTGATCCCTTAAGTTAATTTAATTTTTCAAATTAATCCCTTAATTTTTTTTGTGTCAAACAGGTCCCTTCAATTTTTTTTATTACAAACAGGTCCTTTAAGTTTTTTTTTAATGACATCACAATTCACTGATTTAATAACAAAATCATACACTATCATAATAACTTAAGAGACCTGTTTGTCATTAATAAAATTTAAGGGACCAATTTGTCACAAAAAAAACTTAGACCAATTTGAAATATTAAATTAACTTAAGGGACCAAAACACTAATTTTACCTATATCTATGAGCTAACTCATCAAACAAAACCATCGGGAAGTGTGTTTGTTTGCAAGTTTCATACTACGAACCGAAGTTTCGGATGACAATGTTGTAATTGTTTTTCCATCCACCGTGACAATAAGAAATTGTTACTGTTACGTTGGGAAACATCAATGGCTCAACCTTGATACAAACACAGCCATAGTATCCTTGTTAATGTAAATTACATTATAAATAAAGGAAATTTTGTCAAAATTTTCATATTAGAGGGAAAATTTGTGTAATTAATGCAAGAATATGTAAACTGTAACTCTAACTTTTTAATTCGGTGATGGTAGTTGCACAACACAAAGTACTACTAGATGAAATGAAAGGGATGTTGTCTACCGCACACTGCTTTTGGATTCATTAATCATCCAAGGTTATTCTCCTCATTGGTAATATCTAACCTCAAGAAGCCATGTTTTAGGTACTTACATTCCTTGAATATAAAAATAAATAAACCCAGTTTGAGAATGGTCAAGGTTGCACATAATATGCAGTAAACTTTTTTCACAGGTATACTATCTCTGCGTTTTTCTTCTGTCACAGTTTTTCCTATAATCCCTACTTTTGGCACTATGCTTCCCCTCTTTCAAACTTCAAAAACCAAAGGACCTTTTTTTATATAAAAAAAAAATGGAGGGTCGTGTTATTCCTCAAGAAAAAGCTAGAAAGATCACCGGATATGATGGTCCTTATCAGAAAACTCAAGTACACATTCAATCAGAGAACGCTGAAGCTAAGATTGTCAAACCGAGATGCCGTAGTTGCTAATTTTGGAGACCTCCTTGGTCAAGGAATTCTTTCCTTGCTTTGCCTCAGAAGCAAGCTTGGAAACCTGTCAGCCAAAGAATGAAATCAGCAATTTGCATTAGCTAAAAAAATCTAGTAAATCAGTATAAAAAAAATCAGCAAGTCTTGGCATTTTCTCTATTCCTTGATAGCTGTTAAAAGTTGCATTTTCGAATAAGGAAATTTGTTGCATTTATTAGAAGTGATAAAAAGTGATCAACATGACTGCAGGAGAGTAGTTCAATTTTTAACCTTTGTTATAGTTATTCCCAATTATGACCTAAACCAGACATGGCAGTAAACCAGCAACTTACTACTTACCCGTCATGTCATGTGTTGGACCAAACAAAAACTCAGCAAGCACACCGCTAGGATAAATACAACCATGAGATACATGTTGACATCAACAACCAAGCCTTTCCCCACTAGGTGGGGTCACCTACATGGGTCAAACGATGCCAAATGTTCTATCATAAATCATTTTATATAGACAAACCATTGACCTCTAAGTCCTTCTTAATGGCTTCACCTACAATTTTTCTCGATCTCCCTCTATCTCTGGCTATTGGGCTGCCCTCCATCTGATCAAATCTCCTTACTGGAGCTTCTATAGGTCTTCTCTACACATGCCCAAACCACCTAAAGCGATATTCTACCATCTTTTCTACAATAGGTGTTATCCCAACTCTCTAACGCAATCATTCTTAATCTAATCTTGTCTAATATATTCATTCATCCAACACAACATTCTCATATATGCTACATTGTATTCATTCTCTTGTTGGCCTTTTACCGCCCAACATTCAATCCCACATAATATATCGGGTCTTATAGCAATGTAGTAAAATTTGCTTTAAGTTTCAGCGTACCTTTCTATCATAGATAACACTCGAAGCACTCCTTCATTTTCAACCACCCCGCTTCAATCTTATGGTTTACATCTCCCTCTATTTCTTCGTCGTTTTGTATGATGGACCCAACATATTTAAACCATGTGACTTGTGACATGATATGGTCTCTTTCACCTCTAAAAGCTAGGAGTGATGTGCCTCTTGCCAAATATACATTCCATATACTCTGTCTTGCTTATACTTAAATGAAAGCCATGTGCCTCCAAAGCTTGTCTCCGTATCTCTAACTTCCCCTTTATTTCCTCTCTTGACTCTCCAACTCGAACTATATCATCTGCAAAAAGCATGCAGTCCCATAGTTATAGGAAAATCTTGTGACCCCACCTTGTGCTCTCACGGTAGTCGTGACCCCTTCATATCCTTGATAGCTTAAACATAGGTCAATACGAACTCCTTTCTTTTCTAGGGCCTTCCATAATACCTCTCTTGATACCCTATCGTACACATTCTCTAAATTAATAAAAACCATGTGTAAGTCTTTTTAATCCTTCCAATATCACTCCATCAATCATCATAGCAAGTATATTGCTTCCATAGTCGACCATCCCGTCATAAAACAAATTGATTTTCAATAATGTGAATCTCGTGTCTTAATTTCTGCTCAAATACCCTCTCCCACAGTTTCATGGAATGGCTCATGGGCTTAATCCCCCTATAATTTCCACAATTTTAAAGATTTGATCAAGTTTTACGTTGGCTGTCGACTACCTAACACAACCCTCTCCTTTTATCCGGGCTGGGAACCGGCTATGTAAACTAGATAATGAGAAACACGATGAGAAATACAATGATAAGCTAAATAACTGCCATGAATTTTCTTATTTAAAACTATGCAGTTCGTCATATTATCATACACTAAAACAGTGCTTCATTCATTACAGATAAGTTTGGAATGGGTGATTTTGGGGCAATTCACTGAGTAGAAACAAAATGAAGTGGAATCTAATTTTCCATGGAGGAGAAAATTTATGATTTCATCGACAGAAAACAGTTCTCCCCAAATATATGATGAAAGGGATGGGAGAGAAAAGTATTTTCATCATTTTTCTGAGAAAAACGATTCATATTTGTAAGAATCAGACCACCTCAGGTCTGGGAGTAGGTGGCAGAATCATAGCATAGGTATGCAGAAAACAAGATGTAACCCACAGTAACCAAATTGTGAAAAGTGTAGGTGATATAAGGGTAAGTGTCCGTGCTCTCTTTTACTCATACCACTTCATTTGTACTATTAATAATTTTCTTGCTTTTCATTATTCATATCTATTCTTTTCTTTTCTTTTTCTGATATAAAAAGAAATATTATTAGATGAGAAGAGAAAAGTACAAAAGAAAAGGATAAGCTATCCTCATAAGCATAACTTGGAACAAAATTAAATGGGTATAAAAAGAAGTATTATTAGATGGGTATGGTCATCGGTTTGATCCTCAACTTGGGAGTATCAGTATTTTATGACTACTCTTTTGTGATAAAATGGAACAAAATTAAGGATTTGTGCCTGTTGGGCATTCGAACCCACCACACAGGAGTGGGAAGTAAACGCACTAACAATCAGGCCAGCGTCGGATTACAGATCTGAATGTCCGTTTGGTAATACATATTTAATCGGCGTCCGGCACAGGCTATTACGGCCGGCAGAAGAATCCTAATTGGGCTGGTTTTTTGTGTAAGTTGAGCCCAGTGGATCGTGCGCTATTCTGAAACTATAAATTGTGTTTTCTGTGCGAAAAAGGGATCGAGAGCCACAGGTAGGGGGTGTTCACGGGTCGATTTGACTCGGATTTGCATGGGGGAAAAATCCGAACCAATCAAAATCAATTGGTTCGGTTCGGATTTACAGATTTTTTCAGGAAATCTGAACCAAACCAAGAATGGGTTTGTTCGGTTCGGATCAGACCCTAAAAATATTAAATAAATATTAAAATATATTGCAAAATTTAAAATTAAAAAATATACATAAATAAAAAAATATACTAAATATAAAAAAATATTAAAATATAAATATATATAAAAAAATTATTATTAAAACATAGTAATCGGTTCGATGCGGATCGGATCAATTCCAATATCCATGATTCCGAGAACCGAACCAATTACCATCGGGTTTGATTTGGTTTGGTTTGGTTCGGATCCGAACACAAATAAAATCCGAACCAATTAAATTGGTTCGGTTCGGATCTTCGGGTTCATCGGGTCGATCTAAACCAATGAACACCCCTAGCCGCGGGAGTGATATTTTCATCCCGAAAGGGCATCTTTCAGCCTCCCAAGGCCAAGCGAGCACCATTGGAGTCCTAATTTAGCATCTTCATGGAGTTTCTTCTATCCTTTCTATTTTCTTTGTTTTTCTTAGGTTTTTATGATGTTTAGTTGAACCTTTTTTCTAGGGTGATGATGTAAACGCACCATGGGTTTGGCGATATTATTTCAATTCCTTAATTTTGGAGGATCCTTTAATGAAATAGTATAGGCCATCTATCATCCTAGCATTACCAATCTTCTTCCCCGAAATCTAATCCTAAAACACACAATAGGAGTCCAAAAAGATAACCTCGCAATTAGTGTCTTTACAAAGTTTACTAATAGACAAAAGGTTGCAAGAAAGTTTAGGAACTTGAAGGACAGATTTTAAGTCATTGGTGTCAGAGATAGTAATAATACCTTTTCCTACAATAGGAGAGATACTACCATATGCAATTCTAACTTTTTCATTGCCAGAACAAGGAGAATATGTTTTAAACAAAGATGAAATACTAGTTATATGGTTTGATGCCCCTGAATCAATGATCCGAGGGACTGACTCTATGGTACAGAGGGACTGACTCTATGGTACAGGATAAAATAACCATTAGAATCACTAAGGATATGCAACAGAAGCACTAGGAACGCTAGATGATGTAATGGATTGCAAGACTTTAATGAGTTGATCAACTTGCTCTTGTTGAACATGTTTCTGCCTGCTTCATGTGTATTAGAAGTAGAGAGGGGAGAGAAGAGAGAATTTGAGAAATGAATTGAGTTTCTATTTCTTGAATGATTCTGTTACAGAGATAGCTATATATAGTAGCTATGGTAAGTGTGTGCTAGAAGCCACACAGTTACAACAGTTCTAACAGCCTAACTGTATGCTAACAAACAGCTGAGTCAGCTATAAGCTACTCACACCCTCACATTACTAACGTACACTCTAACACGCCCCTTATAAATCAAGGGTGGTTTGTACAGAATTTGCTATGCACTCTAACACACCCCCTTAGCAGCTCAAGGTGGGTTGTTGAGTGATACAGCATCTACAACCCCTAGATTGTGTCTGAGAGTGTCAAAGCGTGTTTGCGTGAGAGGCTTGGTAAGTATATCAGCCACTTGATCCAACCCCGGTATATGACAGACAGCAAAGGTCTTGTTTATAACCTTTTCTCGGACAAAGAACAGATCTAGTTCCATATGCTTCGTTCTGGAATGGAGGACAGGGTTGTGAGAAAGCGAAATGGTGGACAAGTTATCACAATAGACCGCGGGCAGCTGTGTGTCAACTTGCAGCTCTTTGAGGAGAGATTGAACCCAAATGACTTCAGTGGAAGTGGCTGCTAGTGACCTATACTCGGCTTCTGTGCTTGATCTGGCCACTAAGGTTTGCTTCCTTGACCACCACGATACCAGATTCGGCCCAAAGTAAACACAAGAACCAGAGGTGGACCTCCTATCATCAAGATCTGCCCCCCAATCAGCATCACTGAAGGCCTGCAGTGAGAAGGGTTGCCCAGCTTTGGCTGGGCTGAGCATGAGGCCGTGCGAAATGGTGCCTTTGAGATATCTGAGAATTCGTTTTACTGCCTTCCAATGCTCCTCAAGCGGCTGGCTCAAGAATTCACATAACTTGCTCACACTAGCAGATTTCGGGTCGAGTAATGGTGGCATATTGGAGGGCCCTAACTACTGACCTGTAAAGGGTAGGATCTTCCATGTAGTTGCCCCCAAACCGAGTCAACTTGCAATTGCTTACCACAGGTGTGGGAAGACCTTTAGCTTCAGCCATATTGGCTTTGAGAAGGAGGTCTTTGATGTATTTGGCTTGAGATAGGATCAAAGAGCCATTGTGCTGTTTCTTGATCTCAATGCCCAGAAAATAGTCAAGTTCACCAAGTTGCTTGAGAGCAAATTCCGAGCTAAGTTTTGAGATAAGGCCAGTCACCCTTACTGAAGACGACCCTGTGACAATAATGTCATCCACATAAACCAAGACATAGGTGCAATGACCATGCCGGGTGTGAATGAAGAGAGAAGGGTCACACTTAGAGGCTGTGAACCCGAAGCTCACCAAGGCTTTGGTGAGTCGCTCAAACCAGGCGCGTGGGGCCTGCTTTAGGCCATAAATTGCCTTGTTCAGTTTGCAGACTTGGTGGGGCTGCTGACTGATAAAACCAAAAGGTTGATCCATGTAAACTTCCTCTTCAAGAAGGCCATTGAGGAAGGCATTGTTTACATCAAGTTGTTGAATGGAGCCACTTGTGGGAGATGGCCAAGGTGAGCCTGATGCGAACAGTGACAGGCTTTACAACAGGACTGAAAGTTTCAGAATAGTCATGGCCCAATTTTTGGTGAAAGCCCTTTGCCACAAGCCTGGCCTTGTATTTATTAACTGAACCATCATGGTTTTCCTTGATCCGGAAGACCCATTTGCAGCCAATGGCCTGTCGGTGGGGAGGGAGATCTACTAAAGTCCATATGCCATTTCTCAACAAGGCATCATACTCACACTGCATTGCCTGTTTCCACAGGGGTACAGTCAGTGCCTACTTAGGGGAGGTTGGTTCTGCTTGTGTTAGAAGAGCAGAGAAGGTGACAGTGGGTAGTGATTTAGTTTTGGACCTGGTAGTCATGGCATGGTGACTGACAGGTGGTGGGGACTAAGAGGGACTGGAGGAGGGGAGGGGACTGGACTGAGTGGGATACTAAGGAGTGAGACTCGAATGGAGGGAAAGGGAAGGGGACAAGTCAGTGTGAGGTGGTGAAGGACTAGACTGAGCTGGGGACCGGTCAGGGAAGGACTGGGTGGGGGAAGGAGGCTAAGAAGGGGTAAGGTGCCCAGAGACAGAAGAACCTGATCTAGGGATGAGAGGAGGGGGAATGTCCAGTTGCTGAACAATTGTAAAGGGAATAGGAGGGCTAGGGTGCTCATGAAACTGTTGGGATGCACTGGTTTCAGATGATTCATGTAAAGTTTTAGCAAAGGGGAATTTTGTTTCATTGAACTGAACATCCTTGGAGTTGTAGAGCCTGCCCTCTTTGGAGAGGCATTTATAACCCTTGTGAGAGGAAGAGTAACCAAGGAAAGTACATTCACATGACCGAAATTTTGTTTTTGTTGTATGGTCTTAGACAAGGATAACAAGCACAACCAAAAACTTTGAGGAAAGAGTAGTCAGGACTGGTTTTGTAAAGGGCAGTATAAGGTGAGTTATTGTGAAGTGTAGGAGTGGGTAGACGATTTATGAGGTATACTACAATACTGAAGGCATGACCCCAATACTGCATAGGCAAGGATGCCTGTGCTAACAAGGTGAGGCCAGTCTCTACTATGTGTCTATGCTTCCTCTCCACACTAACATTTTGATGGTGAGTGTGTGGACAAATGACTCTATAAATGATACCTAAATCGGAGAGGAATTTGGTAAAGGGTCTAAACTCAGCTCCCCCCCCCCCCCCCAATCAGTTTGGACAGCAAGGATCCCTGTTTGAAACTGAATTTTGATCAATTCTCTAAACTGCTTGAATATATTTAGGGTTTTAGATTTTTGTTTAAGTAAGTATATCCAAGTGAATTTAGAGGTAGCATCAACAATAGAGAAGTAATAGGAGTGACCATCAGGTGTTGCAACGGGAGCTGGTCCCCACAGATCAAGAAATAATAGTGCAAAGGGTTGGGTGTATGTGGTAGTGGAAAGGTGAGAAGTAATCTATGTGATTTGCCAAAACAACAAGGGACACATAAATCCAGTGCATTTTTATTGATATTGATATGTGAAACATTACGTTGATTCAACACATGCTTAGCAGCAGTTTCATGAGCATGCCCTAACCTACAGTGCCAGAGATAGTATCTAGAAGGCACTTTATTACATGCAGCAGCTGAGTCAGCTGGCCTAGAGCTACTGGATACATGATTGAAAACAGCAGGGGAATTACAAATTGATACACTGAGGCAGCTTGGAGCAGGAATGGAAGACCTAAGTTGTCTTGAGTCAATTGAAAAGTTGGAAAAGACATAGAGGCCATCGGAGTTGACTGACCCTTCTAACAGAAGTTCCTCAGTGACCTGAGAATCTGAGATTTGACATAAAAGCAATTAGGAAGGAATCAAAGTAAACTTGATTATATTTGGAAAACCTACTAACACTAATAAGATTCTTTATAATGGCTGGTACATATAATAACTGGTTGAGAGTTAGGGTGACATTGGTGTTTATGGGGGAATTAACACAAGCAGTTCCAATAGAGGCAATATTAAGGCCGAAGCCATTACCCATGTAGATTTGATCAGGACCTTGGTACTGGCCAGTGTGCTAAGGCTGTTGTGTGAGGTTTGCCAAGTTGGAAGTGACATGATGTGTGTCACCACTGTCCGGATATCGTACACTGTTGGAATCAGTGCCAGAGTTGGATGCTATCATGGCCATTAGTCCAGATGCAGAGTACTGAGTTCCACTTGAATCATGTGACTGATTATGCCAAGGTAACTGAAGAACTGGAGGAGGAGCAGGTAGAGGAGCAGGGGATGGAGCAAGTTGCTGAGTATAACCTTGCGAACCATAGCCTCGACCTTGAGACGGATAGCCATAGGTAGGTGCTTGAGTCTGAGAACCCAAGCCCTGTCCCCTGCCATGGCCATTAGAAGCAGGATAGGAACTCTGATCATATCGATACCAACAGTTCAATGCTTCATGTCCTCCTTTGTTACAGATTTGACAATAAGAACGAGACCTGCCTCTGCCACGGCTGCAATAGCCAGGTCGTCCACCACGTCCACCTCGGTAACCAGAATCAAAGGTTGAATCAAATGATTGAAAAGTGGCGTGTTGAAAATTGCCTTGCGGCTAAGTTTGAGGCTGAGAGAAGTTCACCTGATTAGAAGATTGAGGCTGAGTGGTGGAATGTGCAAGATTGACCGAAAAGGCATCGGAATTCACTTTTGGTGTAGATCGCTCCAAACGAGATTCACGCGACAGTAGCAAGGCTTCGATTTCCGCAATCGAATAAGGCTCAAGTCGGCTCTCGATAGTTGGAAAAAGAAGATGATATTCTTCAGGTAGACCTTCGAGGATAGCATCGAGATGTTCTTGAAACGAGATCGGATTTCCAATGGAGATTAGCGCATCCACGAACGCCTTGATGCGAAGGAGGTACTCGGAGATGGTGCGGTCGCCTTTGACCATGTGACGAAGTTCCGAGCGAAGCTGAGTGCTACGTGCTTTTGTTTGTGAGTTGAAGTGACTGTGAAGTTCATCCCACAGTTGCCATGCATGTGTACAACCAACAACGCGTGTGTGAATTGTGTCAGAAATCGAGTTAAGCATCCAAATGAACAAATGTTGATCTTGCGCTTCCCATGCAAGGTACTCTGGATTCACCGAGTCACTAAGACGATCTTGTTCGGAGAGAAATCGGGAAGGGATTCGTGGACAAACGACAAATCGCTCCAACCGGTTCGCACGCAACACTGCCTCTACTATCTGCTTCCAGTGCAGAAAATTCCGATCAGTGAGCTTCGTGGTAACAACAACGGAGAGATTAGGGAAGGTTGCCGGAACCGGCTGTGGCTGTGGTGGTGGTGGAGTTTCACCATTGATACCGGCGGAAGACATGGCTTGAGATCTCAAGCTCTGGATACCATATTAGAAGTAGAGAGGGGAAAGAAGAGAGAATTTGAGAAATGAATTGAGTTTCTATTTCTTGAATGATTCTGTTACAGAGATAACTATATATAGTAGCTATGGTAAGTGTGTGCTAGAAGCCACATGGTTACAACAGTTCTAACAGCCTAACTGTATGCTAACAAACAGCTGAGTCAGCTATAAGCTACTCACACCCTCACATTACTAACGTACACTCTAACACACCCCCTTATAAATCAAGGGTGGTTTGTACAGAATTTGCTATGCACTCTAACAATGTGACACGGTAGTGGCTCGACCTAGTTTGAGACCAGCCTTATTTCCCTTTAAATGAGTCGGTCAACCACGAAGTTTCCAACGTCTATCTCGAGTATGACGATGCTTGTTGCAGTAATCACACCATGCATGACTTATTTCATCATGTTCCCTTTGGTGGAAACTGGTCTTTTGTTGGCAACAGAATCCGCAGCAACAAGAGCAGTAATATCAAGGGTTATAGGTTCCACCTTTTTGTTCTTTCCTAGCATTACACCCCTCCTTCTCTCCTTTCTTCTTACCCTTGAGAACCTCCTGGATGGATGGTAGAGTCCCCAACCAATGATCCTTGCTCAAATCTCATGTAATTCCTCATCCAGTCTAGCCAGAAACGTGAAAATTCTCCTTTCCTCAATTACCTGGTTGTGGTATTTGGCATCTAACATTCAGGTCTTGTCATATCCTCTTCAACGTGTTGAGATATTTGGTTACACTTTCTCCTCCTTGCTAGATCTCTACAAGTTAGTTCATTCACTTCAGATTTGTTGCTCACATCAGAGTACATCTCATTGACACTATCCCACAGTTCCTTGGCTGTTGAGTAACACATAATTGGGAGTCAAGGTCTTCTTCCATGGAGCTGACTAACCATGTCATGATCATGGAGTTTTCAGCATCCTATACAATATATTGAGGGTTGTCCACTGCTAGTAGCTTCGTGTCACTGGTCAAATAGCCTATTTTGCCTCTACCGTGTATGTACATGTGGACAGATTAGGACCAATGAAAGAAATCTGTTCCATTTAGGCGAATTGCAGTAATTTGATCGAATGGGAGTCCCTCAGAGTCATATTGGGTTCGGAGTTCAAGTTTTGAGTGGTTGTGGTAGCCGAGGAGCTGTATTGTGAATCGGAAGACATGCCTTGAAGGGTTAGAGCCGACACAGCAAAGCAAAATATTTTGTGATGAACTGCTCGAGTGTAATAGCACTTAGCAAGTTCAATATTTATATACACTTTAAAATAATTACATCTTATAATTACAAGGAAAAAATAATAAGAGCGTTACCTCCTAAGTAAATGAATGCTACTTTTTATGTGCATGAACCAACATATACACCAATCTGAATTTAATTTCCACTTCCATTTCTAAGAGATAAAGTCACATTAATTAACATTTATGTGGGGATTTCAACAATATATGATGTCGTCCAATTAGACCATCCGGACTAAACCTTTTCCAGTTTGTTGTCCGGTCCAACTTTAACAACATTGCTTCCTATAGGATTAGGAGAGAATATGAGAAAATTGCATGAGTGATTGGCACTCAACTTATTGTATTTATAGACATCAAAAAACAAATACATGTTACATTAACAAGAACAATAAATGGTGAACTATTTCCTAGACTCTAAATTCCAATGTAGAGATAGAGCTAATTACAATGGCTAGTAATCAGTTGAGTCAACTAGCTACATAAGAATCATGTTAAACGTGTACTAATTCTAATAATCCCCCTCAAGCTGGATCATAAATGTCATGTGTCAAGCTTGTTACAAATAAAATCAACCCGAGGCCCTCCAAGGGCCCTAGTAAATATATCAGCGAACTGTTTGTTGGAGATTAGTTGTGATCTCGCCTAAAAGAACTTTTTCATCGACAAAATGATAGTCAATCTCGATATGTTTGATCCTTTCATAAAAAACTGGGTTAGAAGCAATATGTAAAGCAGTTTGGTTGTCACAAATTAGTTTCATTTCCTTGATGTCTCCTAATTTTAGCTACTAAAGTAATTGTTTTAATCATGTGAATTCACAAGTTTATGTTTTCATAGTGCGATATTTTCCTTCTACTCCAAATAGCAACTATGGTTTGCTTCTTACTCCTCAATGATATTCAGTTACCTCCAACAAAGTAACAATACCCTGAAGTTGATCTTCTATCAAACATCAAACTTGCCCAATTAGCATAAGAATGCCCAACAACTTGAGAATTGTCTTTGTTCTTATAAAGAAATTCTTTTCCTGGTGTACTCTTGATGTACAAAAGAATGTGAACCACAACATCTCAATGGCTATCACAGGAAGCATTTAAAAACTAGTTTACCACACTAATAGCAAAGGTAATGTCAAGTCTAGTTAAATCCCAGTGATTGTTAACTTGTTGCATATAGACCTCTTCCTACAAATCTAAGAAGACATTCTTGATGTTTAGCTGGTAAAGGGGCAATAGTGAATGGTGGCCATGGCAAGAAAGAGGAAAATAGAAGCAATCCTGTCCACCGGAGAGAAAGTATTGCCATAATCGAGGCTAAATATCTATGTGTATCCTTTTGCTACTAATAGGGCCTTCATTCAGACAATCAACCTTCCATCAAGAACAATCTTGACAGTGTGGACCCATCGGCAACCAATAATTGTTTTGCCAGGAGGTAAAGGGACAAGTTCTCAAGTAACACTAGAGTGTAAAGCAGCCATTTCGTCCAACAAGATAAGATAGGGCTTCGCTTGTAGTTTTGGGAACGGAGATAGAAGACAAAGAAGAAAAAAATGCACCATAGGGACGGAGACAAACGATGATAAATCAAAGGACAGGCATAAAGGGGGTAAGGATTACGAGTAGACCTAATACCGTTGCATAATGTTGTGGCCAATTATAGTGCCGGAGCCAGAGTAAGAGAGTCTGATGGAGTAGAAAATGAATCACGAGGTGGACTAGAGACTGCTTTCATTGGGGAGGCATCAGCAGCAATGATAGCTTGTTCACATGGATCTAGGAGACATCAATTGGTTATGGTCGTGGCTGAAAGTAGATATGTGAACAAGGGAGGAGCCGAAACAAGTGGAAGGGGATAAGAACCAATTGGGAGCTATATATCCATGTTAGGATGCTTATCAGAAGTAGACGAGAAGAAGCGATGATTCTCAAAGAAATTGACATTAACAGAGACAAGATACCCTTTTAGGTATAGAGAGTAGCATCGATAACCTTTCAGCAACCAAGAGTTACTGCCTACGAAAAGGCACTTCATTTACTTTGCAACCAATTTATCATAGCATAGAGTGAGGTTATCGGAAAAAAGTGCATCCAAAGATTGAGAGGAAAGGAATAGAGATCCTATTTAGGAAACGAGGGAATGTGCCACCTGATTTAGGAGGACGGAAGAAGGCATGCAATTGATCATATAGCATGTGGTAAGGATTGTGCACCCCAAAAACAAAGTGGCACATTAAAGTTAGGAGCAAGGTATGGGCTGTTTCGACCATGCTTCAATTTTTTCTTTCGACAGCACCATTCTATTATCGGGTATGAGAATATGAGGATTGGTATAAAATTCCATGTAAAGTCAAAAAGGATTGAAAGGAGCAGAAAAATATTCACCAGGAGTGGGGCTAGGCTCTGTGTACAGTAGACAAAGCAGAGGTGAGATGGGATTGGCGAGGCTTCTGGTCTAGGAACAGCAAGAGGGAGGTCAGCAAGGGTGACAAAGTGATCGGAGAAATCGCCGGCGAAGTTTGGTGGTCAGAGATTGGAGCATGCACGATCACATGCAGCACGTGGGTGGAAGTCGTAGAGAGGAGATTGGTTCATGGGGACAGGTGGGTAGGTCATTGGTGATGGGTTAAGGTGGTAGGGTGGTCAGCAGTCTCTGCTTCTAATCATGGGGTCGCCAGTGGCAGTGGTAGCTAGAGGGTGGCACAGCTGAGAAGTGCACCACTGGTTAGGACTCAATGGGAGAAACTTGGATGGCTTACTGATACAATATAGAAATAGGATAGAATATGAGGAAATTGCATGAGTGATTGGCACTCAGCATGTAAATACATGTTATGTTACACTTACAAGAGCAATAAATGGTCAACTATTTCCTAGACTCTAAATTCCACTGCATAATTAGATAGAGCTGATTTCAATGTTTAGTAATCATCTCTCTGAGTCAACTAGCTACATAAGAATCACGTTAAACGTGCTATTTGATTTCCAAGAAGTGGAAAGTTACATTCTATCTTTCCAATTGATTTCCTTCCAATTTCATTACCCTCTTAATTTGTTCCGAAACAAACATAGCCTACTAATTAGACTTACTCATCCCATGTGTATTATAATTGGTTATAATTGGTATTCATTAGGTACACGATGAGTAATGACCCAGTCCCTGATCGAGCTAAAGCCTAGGCTGGATCCAGTATATTAAATTATTGTTGTAGTTACCTACTATTCCGCATCATGAATGTTAAAAAAAGTAATAACTATGTTTGGGTTAACTCTTGAAAACTTTCATCTCAACCTTAGCAATGAGAATGGGATCCTGCCAACAGAATAATTACCTGTGACCGGAAGTGAGATGCTTCTCTTCTAGGAAGTTCTCCAAGGATATCTTTTAAACCTAACACACCAAAAAAAAGCCACATCAGCAAAAGCACAGCACCCCATTGGCAAGCAATAACTTATAAGAGCAAATATCATATTTTGCATACCTCCTGCCTTTCTTTCAATTTTATATGCTGAGTTAATGACATTTCTGATCTGCTTTCCAGCTTGTCTATAATTAAATTACAAATTATAAATATAAATATTTATAAATAACATATATCAGTGCATAAATGTAAAATCAGTTTACAGCTCTACATCTGTAAGTTGCAAACCTGAGTTTTGTCCTTCCACGTAAGAGTTGCTCTTCTGCATGTAATGCACTCTTCTGAAAACAATAAGCAGAATAAAATACCATGAATACCTGAATGGCAGTCATCATTTTACTGCTTGCTTGGAACAAATTTTAATGAAAGTGAAGAGGTTATCTCAAGTTTGTAAAAGGTCAATGAAATGGTATAAAAGGAAAGTGTAAAGCCAAACTCCCTACAATAATCTGAAATGTATGAATATTTGCTATAGAGGCATGCGACTTCTTGTTATACCCATTCCTTGCAAAGATGAGAAAAGTAATAAAAAATTACAAAGTAGAAAGACTAAGGAAAATTACTCGATTTCATATTTGTGAGATATAAAACCAATCTTGTGCCTTCACCTAACTGTTTAAACTTTTAGGGTAGTTAGTCCTTGACATGGTATCAAAACCTCTATGACCAAGTTGCCAAGAGTTCAATCCTTGCTACCCATTCTTTTAATAAAAAGTTGAATTTCAGCACAAGATAGAGTGGGCATGTGCATTGTCCACACTTCAAGCCCGAAGGGCTCTTGCATGAAATGGCATGTTAAAGATGTAAAACTGATGGGTCATTGACCCACTTGTATAGGAGAAAGGAAAGAAGCTTGAGGTAGGAATGAAGAAAGATGGGCCTAACAACAATAAAGGCCTGCCGGAGTATGAAAGAAGGAGAAAAGATGAGAAGGGCAAAGAGGAAAATAGTAGGAATGCAGGGAGTGAATGAATCAGGAAGTCTGGCGGAGAGAAGCAAAAGAGTAACAAAAGGGGCAGCTGGCAAGTGGGGAATGGAGGAAGAGGATTGGAGAATCATGAGGGGAATGATGAGGGAAATGAGATAGGAGGAGAGCTGGAATGTGAGGAAGGCATCTGAAAATTGGAATTGCAGTGGGGAAGGCCTAGGCCTAGGCCTAGGGGAGGATTGCTCATTATCTCTAATGACCATTCCTATATTTGTCCTTTCTCGTTTTCTCTGTTTTCTTGTGACTGGTTTCTATTCTTCAGCACATTTTCCGGGTTTGTGGTTGCTGTCTTCTGCATATTTTGGATTAATAGAGGAACTTCCTCCGCTTTAAGGAGCTAAGCTCCAATTTTCTAGTTCAATATAATCCCATTTTAGTTTCTACCAAAATTTAATTTTGTGTCTTCATCTAACAGCTTAAGCATTTAAGACAGTTGGTTATTAGCAATTAACAATAACAATAATTAAAGAAAATACAAAAAAGCAACAAGATGCAGGAAAAATGGCAACACCACCCAGAATAGGTGCTGAAACCAATACTGAAAGAATAATAACAACTAAGAAAAACAAGCAAATGAAATACAGGAATGGTCACTAGAACAGTGAACCTTCCTCCCCTAGGCCCAGGCCTTTCCTCACTCCAATTCTCAAAATGTCAGATGATCCCCTCACGTTCCAGCTATGTTGCAGAGGTACGGGTACGGTACCGGTACCCGGTACGGATACGGATACGGCATTTTTAAAAAAAACAAAGGTACGGATACGCCAATATAAATTATTAAAAAATGATATATATATATATAATATTACATGATTAAACATGACAAAATTTTATAAAAGATAAACATAAATACAACAATAACAACAACCACAACAATAACAACAACAAAAACAATAATAATAATAATAATAATAATATAATAATAATAATAATAATGTTGATAATGATGATATAAAGTTCACAAATACAACATTATAAAAAAAAAAAAAAAGAATAGAAAAATCTATTTTTTAATGTTTTTTTACTAAACAACAATGTTATTTTATTTATCAGAGTGTGTGTACAGGAGCCCGTATGTACCCAAAAAGTACCACGTGTACCCAAACCGAGTACCCAAATTTTTTTGTTTAAATTTTTTTTTGGGTACGTGCTTGGTACGTACTCACGAGTACCGGGTATGACACTAATTTTGGAGTACCCATGCTTCATAGTGTTCCAGCCTCTCTCCCATATATCTTGCCTCATCATTGCACTCATCATTCTCCAATTCTCTCCCCCATTCCCCTCTTCATAGCTGGCCATTCTGTTACCTTTTTCCCTCTCTCCTCCAACCGTCTGCTCCAAACGTGCACTCCCGTCCTTAGTGGTATATCCGTCCTTGCAATTCTCTTCTTTTCTCCTCCTCTCATACACCAGCAGGCCTTTGTTGTTGTTAGGCCCATTTCCCTGTTTCTTTTCCTTCCTCTTGTATACGTGGGTTACCAGCCCATCAGATACAAAAACACTAACTATATAGCCTTATTTATATTAATAATTAGGTCAAGTACTAACACCACTATTAGCAGCCCAAGCCCACTAACAGAATACTAATAACCTAATAAGTAATAACCCTACTATTCTCTAACAGGTTGAATGAAGCCCCCATTATCATGGCTCTGAATATGAAGGAAGAAAGAGAAAACAGGCTTAGACTGTTAAGAATCTTAGAGAGGAGCTAAATTGATGCAGAAGCATGTACGAAAAGAGGGTAATTTTTCAGAAGTACTGTTCCATCAATATTTTTCCTCTGTGTATGTCTTTCACTTCCTTTCTGCTCAAGACAGTTTAGAAGGTCAAGATTAGACTATATGAAGGGATAGAATTTGTTAATAATTAGGATAGTGATGCTTATCCTAAATGTAGTGGTTTTTAAGGCTCTAACAGGATTATTTAACCCGTATATAAAATAAAGGCTAAATTACTTTTTTCGTCCCTCATTTCTTTTAATTTATTCAACTTGGTCCCTTTATTTTAAAAATGTTCAAATTGGTCCCTTATTTGCCAAACATTAATTAATTTGGTCCTTTCCGTTAAGCTTCATGGTTAAGTTAAATATATTAAAACAAATGAGGGACCAAGTTGAATAAATGAACAAATGAGAGACCAAGTTGAATAAAATATAAGGACCAAGTTGAATAAATTAAAACAAATGAGAAACCATAAGAGTAATTTAACCGGAACTTAATGGTGAAACTTAACAAAAAGGCCCAAATTGATTAACGTTTGGCAAATAAGGGACCCATTTGAATACATTTAAAATAGAGGGACCAACTTGAATAAATTAAAACAAATAAGGACCAAAAGAGTAAGTTAGCCTAAAATAAATGTGGCTTCTCTTTTGCTTTTCCTGGTTGTTTAACCAGAACACCAGCGCTCTGCTAGCTGTGCTTTAGTCTTTTAGATATGATTTCGCATTATTTCTTCCCTGAATATCTCAAGTGCTAAAGATTTTACTCTATCATTTTTTATTGATGATCATAAGAACTCTTAATGCATGAAAGTGATGAAACAGCTGAAAATTAAATGTGACAGAATATAACAAAACTACTTCAGTAAAAGCTTATATAAAACATATTTTTTACCTCCAACTTTTCACCTTCAGCTTTTAGAAGATCAATTGATTTCCGCAACTCATTCACTTCAGCACTAGCTCTAGAAATCAAAGACTGCAACCAAAAACAAACGCCAAAGCGAGAACCCAGGTAATTATTATGCATCTTCGCATGCACTTCAAACATGTGTTCATCAAATCATCAAATATTCAGTGAATATAAATCAAAATATAAAAAACATTTCAAAAGATCTAAAGAACATTACAAAAGAACAGTATCAAGAAAACAACTAATTAAAGAAAGAATGAATGCTTGAACCTACAAAAACATTTTGTCCCTGCCTCCATGTAACAAGCTCAACACAACAAAATTTTAAACTAATATTCACCAGCATGTGTTAACGAGAGAATGCTTCCAACAAAGCATAAAATGAGATATATTGACTATGTATTCAGATCATTTATGGATTCACATACATTTCATGTTAATAACGAACTCAAAATCTTGTGTCTCTACCCCTGTATAGATGACAAATATAATCCAGTCATTACTCACCTCTTCACTAACAAAAAGACGCAAAGTGTTGTAGTACAAGATCCGACGAGGTCCTACAAGGTAAAATTTGAAGAAAAATAATAATCTGCTATTGGATAACATATTGAACATTTAGAATAATGTCAACAATGCTGCCTCTGATAACATTAGTAACAGTGAAGCATGATATACATAATCTATGAGCAAATTACTGACATTGAAATAAAGGTTCAGGGGTTGGCCATGGCCTTAATATCAATTATTTGCATGTTCTATATACAATGCACAGCTTCACAACACAACCATGATTACTTCAACAGGGATGACATCATTAACAGTGCAATATAATATCTTTTTACTTGCAGCATAAGAATGAAATATCAAATGATTCCATTGACACAAATCACATTTCAATGTTGACTAGGAGCTTGTAATTTGAAAAACAGCATATATCTGTATGTTCTATATAAAATGCACAGCTTCATAACCATGATTACTTCAACAGGGATGACATCCGTTAAAAGTACAATATAATATCTTTTTACTTGCAGCATGAAGAATGAAATATCAAATGATTCCATTGACAGAAATCACATTTCAATGTTGACTAGGAGCTTGTAATTTGAAAAACAGCATATACCCTTACTTTTAAGTACCAGAAGACCCAAGGCAGCAGAGGCCCCACATGTAATCATTGGATGCGAAGCTGCAACAAGGACACCTTCTGCAATGGAAGATTAAAGCTATACTTTAGAAACTTAAATAGGAAACAGAAGAAACTATCTTGAGTAAATAAACCACCAGAGCCACCAAATGCAAACCTTTGATCTTTCCAATCAAAATATCCTCATAAGCATTGTACTGAGACTTGAGCTCATCCAAAGAATGCTACAGTCAACAGAAATTAGATGGATAACAGAAAAAACCTTTGACACATTTAGATTATTTGGCAAAAGTTAAGCTGATGGTTTGTTTTCTTTTTTAAAAAATATTAAAGATTTTTTTTTCGTTTTCAGTTGATAGGTTTTCACTGATGATTACAAAAATGTCACTTGTTTTCAATCTGTCTTTTTGTTCTTACCCATTTTCTTCACAATACTTTGGAAACAGGGAACAGATTGAAAACAATGTTGTATTTTTGAAATTATTAGTGAAATCATACTAACTGAAAATGAAACTAGAAAACTAACCAAATACCTATTTGAAGAAAAAATTGATCAAAACCAATAACTGCATGATGTCGAAGATTAGGTTTATGAGAAAAAAAATCGAAACTCACTGAATTAGATCAAAACAAATCAAATTCTAAATGGTTAATTCCTTGTTTTCCCTTTCCCAGTTCTTTTTTATTTTCCTCAGGAAATCTTCACTCGCATAATGCCATTGCCATCGAACCAAAGAAGCAACAAAGCAAAACCCACTGACTTAGGTCATGTCATGAAGAATCGAATTCAAAATGGTTAGTTCATTGTTTTCCCTTTTCCAGTGATTTTTTTTTCTTTTGATTTTTCTTTTTGATTTTCTCGGTAAACAAACAGAATAAGGAAAAAAGAATTTACCAAGGTCTGGTTGAAATGAGCGGAAGAAGTTGAACGGATTTGAGAAAAACGGGATTTGGAAGCGTCGAGGGCAGAGTCGACAGCGTCGTTTAAGGCGTTATGATAGAGCTGTGCTTGCTGAACAACGTAGTCGACATACGTCGTCGTTTCATCCAGGATTCGAGGATTGCTGCTTGTGGAATGGTTGCTAGGTGCGGGGGTTAACTCTGATTCCGATGATTCTGCCATTGTCAGACAAGCACCTTTTTTCCTGGTTAATGTTAAACGTTATATAGAAATAAATATATAAATATAATATAAATAATAAATAAATGGTTAAAGTAATAATTTGGTCTCCATACGTGACATATATTCTTCATCTAGTTCTTATACGTAAAAAATTTGGAAATGAGTCCCTACATGTGTAAACGTTAGCAAATTCGTCCCTGCCATCAGCAAATTAGTCCTTATACGTGACACAAATTTTTTATTTGGTCCCTAAACCTGAAAAAAAATTAAAATGGCCCATGTATGTGCAATCGATTATAATTTTGTCCCTATCGTCTGTCAAGGAGCTCGGACCCAACTACAAATTCTTTTCATATTGATTAATTTTTATATATTATATCAATCTATTTCTTCTATTGAGAGTCAACTTGAATAATTTCAGAATATAAAATCATTTACGGACCAAATTATACAACTTTTACTCTCAATATAAAAAAATAGATTGATATAATATATAGAAAATATTCAATAAAAAAAGAATCTTTAGTTGGGTCCGAGCCCCTGGATAGACGACAGAGACAAAATTATTACCGATTGCACATATAAGGACCGGTTTAATTTTTTTTCAGGTTTAGGGACCAAATTAAAAATTGGTGTCGCGTATAAGGACCAATTTGCTGACGACAAAGACGAATTTGCTAACGTTTGCACATATAGGGACCAAATTTACTAACGTTTACACATATAGGGACCAAATTTATTAACGTTTACACATATAGGGACTTGTACGTATAGGGACTAAATGAAGAATTCGTATCATGTATAAGGACCAAATTATTACTTTAACCTAAATAAATTGCTCTACTAAATTACAGTCTTCTTGCCTAATATATTGGTGTAATAAAATGTCCATTAATCTAATTTTAGAAAGAATAAAATTTTGACACATTCTGACAGTAAAGTTTTTTTATATTGTCGATTAATCACAAATCAACCTAAATATTTTTAAGAACATAATAATTTATGATTGGTTGATAGTATAATAAAATTTTACATTGACTATACATATCAATTAAATCATTTAAAAAATTACAACTTTTCTTTTTAAAAAAGATGAAGTGTGTTAAAGTTTAAATTTAAATTTAAATGAGTAAACCCTCAATTTAGTGCTCAAATAGGATCTTGAAAGTTTTTTATCATCTATTAAATTCGGAAAAGATTTAAGTGTTGGTTCTTCCATCGCTGATAGTGGAATTCGATATTCCTTTTCCCGACAAGCAGTAAACAAATGATTATTTTCAAATGATTGTGGGCTTGTGTGGGATTTGTTAAAAAGAGGTTCCAACGATGAGTTAAACAAAAATTAAAAGTGTGTGGAATGGTAAAAGCATCAGTGTTAGGGCTCAAAATGTAAAATTTTGTTTCGACAAGTTGGATCTCGATGGAAACGTTGGAAATATGAATGAAAAACTTGACAACGTGGGAAATGGAGCAATTAAGCCTGAAAGCCATGAACCAGTTAGTGGAGTAGTGGGCTAAATTGTCAGCCATAGGATAATAAAACATTTGTCAGTAGGACAGGTGTTAGTAGATTAGGACTTAGTTATTTTATTTCCTGGTAAATAGCGTTTAATCCAATGTACAACTGGTCGGAAATTTGATCACATCCTTCACTCTCAAACAAAATCAAGGAAGGCACATCAAGTATGTTTTCAGCATTTAATTTTTCAGCAGATTTACTTTAATGCAATGTTTTTCTCCTCTCTCAGCTTCAAATTCTTTAAATTTCTAGCACAGTTAAAGTTTCCAACACCTCTTTAAAAGTTTTTCATTTAACTTTCCAGCACTTTAAATTCACACACTATTTTAAATTCATTGCATTTACGTTTTCTTGCACATTTAATTTCAAAGCACTCTTTTACATTTCCTCTGCTTTACTATTTCATGCAACTTTTACTTTTCGTTTGACTTACTGTCGAAACCTCATTTTGACAAACCTCACACAAGATTATTGTAGAAACTTAAGAGCCCACAATCATTTGAAAATAATCACTTCTTAACTGCTTGTCGGAAGAAGGGAATATCAAATTCCATTGTTAATAAATTGGCACGCCCGGTGGGACAAGTTTCGAGTAACTTGTACGAGTAAAATTTTCAACTCGCCCAGAAAATGAACCATACAATTAAAACAACCCTCCACACATATTGTAATCGGATTCGGGGCTTAAAGCTGCTAAAGAAGCCAACAATTCTGAGTGATTCCCACATCATTCCAACAATGAATCTTGTACAACTGCCAACATGTCATATAATCTTTGAGCTTCAAGATTCGGATCTTCCTCTGAATTTTAGGAGCCCATTATACCCTCTCATTCTATGGCCTGACCAATTGACGGTCTAGCATGATCTATGATCATCTGCTCGTAAGTATTCAATTCTTCCTTCCGCCCACCACTTCCATAATATGTATATGCGACCACGACTAGGAGAAACGGTGGCAGGGATTCACCATGCTTGGTCCAGTAGTAGTAATCATCCATATACCATCACATCATCCATATACTTGTAAACTCTACACTTGCATTTTAAGCAAGGACACCTCAACATTCCAACCATTTGAAAATTCTTCTAATTAGTAGCGGAAAAAAATAAAGTCATTCACTCCAGCCATGAACTCTTGCCTCATATGTCTATTATGATCCAACATATTATATATCCACATCTATTTCTCAGGAATTTCCATTACTGCTAACTAGCTAGAACAACCAACAACAAAATGGATTGAGGGGAAAACAGTAGTTATTCCAAGACTTACATCTCCTTCTAATAACATGGTATGAACCTATCTCATTCGAGAAGAAACCTTTTCGACACTCGATTAATAGTTATTCCTTAATTTACATACCTGAGGTGCATTATATTGTTTTCAATATGGACAAATATACATGTAACAAAGAGCAAATTACTTGAGCTGCATTATATTGTTTCCCATATTTGCATTAATTCATCAATTGTTTGATTATGTTGTTTTGAAGATGACTTTTGATAATGTTGGTGTTGAAAATCTGAATTATATACTACAAGCTTGTAAACTGCACAGAGTATTTAGAACTAACCTCACAATGAAAATTGAGTGCGAAAGCAAAACGATTTACGGCATGCTACACCTCAGAGTACACAGCTTTAAATATAAAGAAATTCAGTAGGGCTACAGTAATAAAGTAGTACATACAGAGTATATTATTACAAACCAAAATAAAAGTATAAAAGATAGGCCGAGAGATAGCTCTCCGGCTAATCATGATCACTGTCCAACCTCTCGAGGCTAGGGTCCGTGGCCCGTCCTCCGGCGTCAGGCTCGTACGGAATGCCGTCCAGTTCCTCAGCAGCTAGTTCCTCTTTGGGATCTTCCCATTAAATAAAGTAACACATATAGAAAATAAAGGAGATAAAAAACATAATTCATCAATATGAGATAGGGGCATCAGTACAACATATATATATATATATATATATATACATCACACAACACAGATAACATATACAACACAACATCACCCATTTCTTAAGTCACTCATCACAATCATCTCAAACATCATTCTCTGAAATAAGCCTATAAGAGGGATATTAGTCCCTATGTATATGTTGTCTTCCCTATATGTATGTCGGCCGATACATCACGTCCCCAATTGGACACCTCCATCGGGATTATATCATATCACATCACATCACATCCCGCCTTGGGATTTTAAATAACGTCCCCAATTGGACATCCCCCTTTGGGACCAAATGCTGCGGTATGAAATCATATGAAAATGCAACAAACATCTATCGCAGGTTGATATCGGAACCTCACGCCTAAGCACTCGTCCCGACCACGACACATCGCATCACATCAACATCAACATCAATCATCAACATCATCACATCATCATCAACATCACATCAGCATCAGCATCACGACGCCTTGCGTCTTCGAGCCATAGCTCTACAGTCGAGACCACAACGATATCAACCCGAACAACATCATCACTCACCATTCTCTCATCAACACTCAACCACCAGTCAAACCACAATAACATTACAACAGTAATTCACTCCAAGGCAGATATCATCATAAAAATCGAATAGCAGCAAATCACACAGGTAGTTCAACACAACAGATAAACAGATAATCAATTAAATAAATCAACACAGCAACCTCGATCAATCACATCATTTATAATATCAACTTAGTGGTGATAGCCCAAAAGTACCTATATCCAGGGTCCAGACACTTTATCCAGGGCTCGACCTTTAGTAGGGTTTAAGGGTCCCCCTACATAGATGTATATATATTCTATACTAAACTTGTATTCCCGACGATATTAGTTCTTTCTCCCCACCTTAGTGATTTCCTCGTGCAGCTCCGGCTACGACTCCACAGCTGTCAATTGGGTGCGCTGTCGGATGTTCGAGTTCTGTCCGATTCTATACAACAGAACACAACCAGAAATTAATACAATTAAATCAAAAACTCTCAAATTCCTTAGGATTAGCTACTGCCTCTATTTAATTAATTAGGCTAGGGATGTCTAAAAATTCTTAACTCTTGGATCCATGATCCTTAGGTATCCCTCAACATAATCAATGAAGGCATTAAATCAAAAAATAAAGATGTCTCCTACTGCACTACCCCTAGGGTTCGGCCCTATTGAATGAAAAATAGCTAGGAAGCTCCAAAAATTCTCATTTCTTGGATAACACCCTAACCAAGTGTGATAACCCTAGATATCAACTCAAAACATCAAAAACCAACCAAAAACCCTACCCTGCACAAAAGGGGGTCTCGGCCTCTCTCTCAAAAAAATAGCTAGAGAGATTTCTTGGCTCTAATATCTTGGATCATGCAAGTATGTCATGAACCTAGGCCATAGAAATTGGTTTGGTATCAAAATGATTTTTCTACAATTTTTCATGGATTTTTGAAGATTTAGGGATAAAAACCCTAACTCCTCTACTCATGAAATTTTGGGGAGATAAATGGGAGATTAAGAGAGATAGAGATGAGATTTTACCTCCTATGATGATCTACTTCAAGTTTGGTGAAGATTGCCTCACAAAATCTTAAGGATTTAAGCTCCAAAAATGGAGAAAAATGATGAGAAAGAAAAGAGAAAGAAGAGAACAGGAAGAAGATGGGTTGAAGGGGGGTTGTTCTGCCGAAAAATGAGAGAGTGAGGATGAAGAATAGGGTATTTAATTGGTAGACTTAAGGCTTAAGTCATAGTAAAAAGAATGGTAAAAGGTAATTAGTAAAATCTAACCAAAGACAATTTGGTCAATTCACATCCCGACATTTGGAAAAAAAACCTCACGATGCTGGTAGGAGTCCCCAAATGATTTAACATGGCCTTGGTATGAAAATCATTGGGTCAAGGTTCTCGAAAAACCCTAAGACAGCTCGAATCGTCTACCCGATTGATTTTCGGTCCGAATATAAAATATTATTTATATTTTTGGACGTCAGGATACATTTTAGCAAAAAGGTAGAGGATTGAATTTTAAGACTAATGGTTCTGACCGTTAGTCAAAATGGGGTCTTGATAGTAGAAAAACACTATCATCCGAAAAAAACATAGATCGGGCTTCCTTTGAGTTTTCGGCCCAAAACTTAACCATAGCCTCCTACGATGGCATAGAGTGTGACTACGGTCTCGGAATAATTTATTAAATTTTCTAGACCCTCAAATAAAATATAATTACTTAAATACTGATTAATTAAAGAGATTAAGAAAATCGAGGTGTTACAAACTATGCCTTGATCTAATTATGTTTTGATTAATTTATTATGTGTCTATATAGAGAGTAAGCAACTAAAATCGGAAAAAAGCTAAAACTCCCAACTTTCCCTATAGAAAATCACGTAAGGAGTATAAATGTGTTGAGCAAGACATGGTATGTATATGTATATCATAATGCATAAACAGTTTTGTTAATTAATGTCACAATATGAAGCTTGAGCAGAATAAGCAATAGCAGGAACAGGATTTACCTCTCTCACAATCAAAGGTAACACAAGTTCCCTAGCCCAACCAAGCATCGCGCCATAACTTGTTGGGGGCATCCCGCGTGAACGCGGCGGGTGAGATTGGCAATGAAAACGTCCGACAAGTGGTCGACCAATTAGTAAGTAGGATAACATTTTTTTGTGATTTTTATTTTTTATTGTCTTACGATAATATTGATGATTAACATTTTTTTCATGCTTATCTGTGTCAGGTGACCTATCACAGTTTGATACATGGGAGATACAAGACTACGACAGGAGGACCTACTTGCCAAAGCCTTGAAATAACCAGAGTACCCTGATCGTGTTAGGGTTGTTGGATTTGGGGTCACTTAGAAAAACTACTTGCCACCTCAAAAGCACTCAAAGCATATACATATGTCTCTGAGATGGAGAAGCTTCGAGTGGTGGTGGACCTTATCTTCCTAAAAGCAAGAATTGCGAGAAAAGCTTGCTGAGAAGGAAACGGCCAAGAAAGAAGCGATCGAGAAGGAAGTGATCGAGAGGCAGCCTAATTTAGCATGCCCCAATCACGCTTACATCTCAGAATCTTTTTGGGGTAATTGTTTCATTTTCTAATACTACATTTACATTGAATTGCTTCAGGGCATCTCTTTACTTTGTTGACATATCATTGGTTTAGGGCGTCTCTGCATGCGAACTTTATTTAACAACCCCAAATAGTCGCGTAGTTGGTAAGGGAAAAGTGCATAACCATCCAAGTGAAGCACTACACAACAAACCGTTATCCACCAGCAATGTGAGAGTTGTGGTTGAGGTTGCATTGGAGGGGAATGCATCATTGCCGGTACCTATTGATGACGATGACACGAGGACAATAATAAATGCAATAGGTACTTTATGACATGGCCAATTAAGCTCATTCAAGTCGGTACGTAATGCTATGGTATGTCAATAGATAAGTTTGTTTATAATGTACTGTATATTTATTTCATTAGTTGATCGCTTAACTGCAATATTTTCAGCAACCTGCAAAATCTGGAAAATCCAAAGGGAGGACAAACAAAAAGTCAGGGAACACAAAGCTATCATGTACGTCCCCAGTGAAGAACTCTCAACACTCCCCCGCTGCAGATGGTGCAGCAAGTGTCCTTCGTCCCCAAATTACACATCGTGATGCTCTTAGGTCACATTTGAAGAAGACTGGTCCGAACAAGACAACTTTGCAAATTGGCTTTGATGATGATGATAAAGTATTTGGTTTCCATTATGAGGTGCCGACATACATTTGTGGACCTAAAATCATTGATTTTTTTCAAAACAAAGAGCTAGAGCAACCTCTCATTCTCGTATACATCAGCTACTTCTTCAAAACCTTTAACTGAAGAATGTTTTCTAGTCTTTTTATTTAAACATTGATGTTTTTTTTCTAATCCATTAGTATTTTTTCAAGGTACTTTTGGCACGAAGTGTTCGTCCCGTCTAAAAAGACGAAGATATTATCGTTCTTGCACCTGAGTCACACAACTACAGTGTATAATATAGAGAATAAGGAGGGATCACAATATATATCTAAGGTTCTCCTAAGAAATAAGGGGCGAGAGATAGTCTGCTTCTAGCACCTCTCAACGTAAGGTAAGTCATTTTTTTTAAACTTAATTTACGATAATGATTTCTATGAAATGTTGCTTAGGATTTTCTAACTCAACATTTTTTTCCCATGGATCATTGGGTAATGGTTCTCCTACCCCACGCTCGATCGTCAACGACCAGCGTTTGAGGGTTGGATCACTCAACATCAAAACGATGGACGCTGATGTGACCTATTCTTTCACGTTTCTTCACGTTCTAGGCTTGTTCCAAGGCCAAATTCTCTCAAATTTGAACCGTAGCTCTAACAATCCATAAGGAAACATGCTTAACTTATGTCCTAAACCTTATTTGAGAAAACGGGATGTTACATGAACCAAGATAAATGAATTTACAAAACTTCAATCAATTCTTTAGAAAAAAATATTATTTTATTTTATTGGTTTTATAGTGCCCCACCAGCTAGGAAATTCAGAATGTGACTGTTATATCATGAGATTCATGAAGGAGACCATTTTGCAAGACCAAACTAATATCTCATAGACGGTATATCATTTAGGTAGCTAGTTAGTTTACATTTACCAAGTTCTTAAATTTGACCATTCAATTGTAGTTCAATTTTAATATTTCATTTTATTCTTATATTTTATTTTGCTGTACCTGCCTGACTTCAGATGTGGCACTTACTCGGAGTCTTATATAAATTGAAGACAATGAAGAGTAGTCTCAGTATGTAAGGAAGATATTAGGTTAAACAAACACATATAGGGAATAAGTTTATGTAAATTTTTATTCATTTTGTATATTTTTGTAAACAGTTGTTGTTCTTTGCTCTGAACTAGAATATATTTTCGTTGCAAGTACAATTTTGGATCAATGTCTTCTGAATGCTTACATTAAGACAACGCTTTTTCTAATACGTGCTATCTTTGGCCAAACAATAGATGACATTTCCCATAGTAAACCTTATTTTAGGTCCTAAACTCATATAGGGTTTCCCAAACGACATAGTACTATCTTAGGTCCTAAATTTAGATAATGTTTGAAAACGTGCTATTATAGGTACATTTACGATAGCGCTTCGAAATCGCTATCAAATGTTAAAAATACGTGCTATTAAAGGTCGAATCTGGCGTAATGTAATTAATAATAAAAAAAAAATTGATCTGAATTATTTAGTCATTTATTACTTTTTTCACAACAAATTAAAAAGGAAAACTTTACAAGAGAAGTTTTAAAACTTAAAACAATTAAAAATTCAAATTAATCATTTTATTCTTTGTATAAATACCAGTCAGTACCCACGAGTTAAAACCCTTTCACAAAATAAATACTTTATGGTTCACAAAGGATACTTTAATGGATTTTAAAATAACGTAAAATAAAATAAACTCATATTAATGTGCTATTATTAATTACAATTAATTTATATTTTAAAATATGCGAAGTTATTAAAAATTGAAATTATTAATTACAATGAATTTATTGGAGGTATACCATGTCACAAAATTTAATGATATAAGTAGGTTAAAGTAATAATTTGGTCCTTATATATATGATACAAATTCTTCATTTAGTTCTTATATGTAAAAAAAAATTATTCAAAAGGTCCCCATATATGCAGTCGTTACCCCATTTGGTCCCTCCTATTAGACGACGTTACCTTGCCATCTTTAACGGACATTAAATCCTATATATAAGACTAAATGAAGAATCTGTGAAACATATATAGGGATCGAATAAAAAAACTTAATTTAAGAGATTATGTTTTAGAGATTTTAAATAAAACGTAAGTTAGTTTGTGTTTGTTTAACATCATATAAATCATTTTTTACAGGAAAAATAATTTTTAATTTATTTGGATAGAATCATATAGAATTAGTGCTTTCTTTATTACAAATTTACAATAAAGGACATAAAAAGTCATTTTCAAGATAGGGTACATGACACAAGTTGTAATATCTAAAATTTTATAAGGTTAGTTTGATCCAAAAAATGATTCCGTTTTTATATGAACGAAACTATTCATTATAGCTTCATATTTTTTTTTTCACATTAATAAAGCGTTGAGATAGATAACATTTTTTTTGTAAAAAATACACGCTATTAAAGGTCGAATATGGCATAGTATATGTAATAATAAAAATGTTAAAGTAATAATTTGGTCCCCATACGTGACATTGATTCTTCATTTAGTCCATATACGTAAAAAATTTGAAAATGAGACCCTACATGTGTAAACGTTAGCAAATTCGGTCCCTACATGTGCAAATGTTAGCAAATTCGTTCATGTCGTCAGCAAATTAGTCCTTATACGTGACACAAATTTTTGATTTGGTCCCTAAACCTGAAAAAAAAAATTAAATTGGTTCTTATATGTGCAATCCCTAATAATTTTGTCCCTATCGTCTGCTAAGGAGCTCGGACCCAATTAAAAATTCTTCTTGTATTGATTATTTTTCATATATTATATCAATCTATTTCTTCTATTAAGAGTCAACTTGGATAATTTCAGAATATAAAATCATTTACAGACCAAATTATACAACTTTTACTCTCAATAGAAGAAATAGATTGATATAATATATAGAAAATATTTAATACGAAAAACATCTTTAGTTGGATCCGAGCTCTTGGGTAGACAGTAGGGATAAAATTATTATCGATTGCACATATAAGGATCGATTTAAATTTTTTTTTTCAGGTTTAGGGATCAAATCAAAAATTTGTGTCATGTATAAGAACCAATTTGCTGACGGCAGGGACGAATTGCTAACGTTTGCATATATAGGGATCAAATTTGCTAGCGTTTACATATGAAGGGATTTAGTTCCAAATTGTTTACGTAAATGGACTAAATGAAGAATCTGTGTCACGTATAAGGATCAAATTATTACTCTAGCCTAATAAAAAATAAATTGATCCGTATTATTTAGTCATTTATTACTTTTTTCATAACAAATTAAAAAGGAAAACTTTACAAGAGAAGTTTTAAAACTTAAAACAATTAAATCCAATTAAAAATTCAAATTAATCATTTCATTCTTTGTATAAATACCAGTACGCAAAAGTTAAAGCCCTTTCACTAAATAAATATGTTATGGTTCACAAAAGATATTTTAATGGATTTTAAAATACAATAAAATAAGAGTTTAATTACATAGGCATCCAATTAAAAATTGGGACATCCGTAAGTTTTATTTATTCTTTTCCTAAATATCTTAAAAGTCATCAATACTATGATTGGTGATTGGTTGATAGTGTAAAAAGTTTTACACTGTCAGTGTATAGTAATTAAATTTATAAAATAAACTCATATTAATGCTCTATTATTAATTACAATTAATTCATATTTTAAATTATGTGAAATTATTAAAAATTGAAATCATTAATTACAATTAATTTATTAATGAAGGTATACCATGTCAGAAAATTGATAGATATAAGTAATAAATTAGTTGAATTGACAAATTGATAGATTGATCAATATTTTTAAATCATTTATGATTTAAGGTAAATTACATGAGTGTTCATATCTAAATCGATCCAAAATAAAATCGCAAATCGATCCAAAAAGGCAAAAATTGATGTCTATTGAATTTTTTTGGATCTTGTTTTGTGAAAACCGATCGGATCGGATCAAATATTGGATTCCTTTTTTGTATTGGTATTTTTCTAATAATACTTACTACTTTGATTTGATGTAATTTTCTGCTATTTTTAGTGTTCCATATATAAAAAAAGATGTTCTAGAATTAGATGTTGATGATATTTATTTATTTTAGACATATTTTATTAAATGTTATTACATGAATGTATCAACAAGTATATACACATTTAAGATTTTGTTCAATTTAGCTTATAATCTTGTTTCTTCAATTTAATATAAATATAATATATAATATAGGTAATATGTGTCGCTAAAAACTGAATCAACCGATCCAATCTAAACCGCATTTAATCGGATCAGAGATATGACTTTTTTAAGGAATCAATCCAAACCGAACCTTATCGCACGTTATTTTAATCTTTGGATCGGATGACTTTTTACCTCAAAAATGATCCAAACCGATCCACGAACACCCCTGACACTAATCCCTTTGAGTTTTGATGAAATGACAATTAATCCCATTTTTGAGTAAAATTTATATTCCACCTCATTTGACCCATTGATTGACAGAGAGGTTAAATTATGCTAACAAAATATTCCTAAAACTAACTATGGTTAGCTTAAGAAAAAAGAGAAAATTTACACTCCACCAACTAAGTTTATTAAAATAACAACAAACACCAAACTTTATCATAAATTATACTTCACCTCATTTTTTAGTGTTAACTAACTATTGACTGAAGACTGTTAAATTACTTAAAAATAAAAATCATTTATAATAAGTTATTTGAAATTTATATACTAAAAAAGGGTTTTTAAAGATTAATCTTATGTTTTTTTTTTTTACAAAATAAAGTTTATTTTTAATTGAAAAAATTAAATATATAATCTAAAATTCTTATAAAAAGGAATATAATTCCTTTATGTATTTAAATATATATATATATATATATATATATATATATATATATATATATTACTCAAATAAATATTATTTAAGTATACACTATAATTATGATATAGAAATAAAATAAGTAGAATTTGACAAATACTATGAATCATTTTATGATATATTTATATTTAATTTAATCTAAAAATTAATTAATATATCGTATGCTCGTTAGGTAACAAAAATATATAATACTCTGTTTTCTTTATAAATTTATTTTTTACCCTATAATTTATTTGATTATTAGCAAAGTTCATACTTTAGTTTATTTTGTCTGTGTATGACATGATAAACTTCATGATCATGTATAATTATTTTATGTCAAAATAATTTAAAGTAGAAAATTTGCAAAGAGATTCAACTATATTATAGACTCAAAAAAATTAAGTAATTAGAGCAACAAGAGTATTATATATTTTTGTTACATTATAAACATATGATATATTAACTAATTTTTAGATTAAATTAAATATATAAACTATAAAATTATTCATAGCATTGGTCAAATTATACTTATTTTGTATATCATAATTAGAAAATTTTACATTTAGTCTTATGTTGAAATATATTTGTTTTAACAATATTTTTGTCATATTTATCAACAATAATTATTATAATAATTCATATCGTCTATAGATAAAATAAATATTTTTTGGGGAGAGAGAAAAAAATATAAATAAAATAATTGAAAGCAGGCTATTTATTTAAAAGTTTTTGAGATAAACCAAAAAAACAATGAAAAATTATTTTTCACATAATTGATACACGTTTTATATCCACTATATATTTGTTAGTACTAAATAATATTTTTTTGAGTAAAATAAATATATAATGTTCTGAAAAATTAAATACTTAAAAGAATTATATTCCTTTTTATAATATTTTCAAATTATATATTTCATTTTTAAAATTAAAAAATCAACTTTCTTTTTAAACAAGAAATCATAAGATTAATCTTTATAGACATTTTTTTAGTATATAAATATCAAATAACTGATCATAAATAATTTTTATTTTTAAGTAATTTAGTGGTGTTAAGTCAATAGTTAATCAACACTTAAAAAAAAGGTGGAGTGTAATTTACTCTATTATTTATGATTCATGTACTTCAAATTTACAAGAGAAGTTTAAATACTAATAACATAAATCAAATTAATATCTTTTTATTTGATATTATTGTACAAACCCAGAAGTTAATATCATTGGAGAAAAATCTTTAATGATTTCGAGTGAAAAAATTAAAGTAAAGTCACATAATGCACTATAATTAATTTCAATGAATGCCTATTTTCATATATGTAAATTAACAAATATGGTCAGCAAGGAATAGTAATAAGTAATTTTATCTCTATTATCTTCTAATAAATCTTCCTAGTTATTAACGGAAAGAAATATTACGTGTTTACTTTTATGGTTTCTATTATGTTAAATTTTTTATTTAATATTTACTTCCTTAAGTAATAAAAGTCGATGTTAAGAGAAATTATTAAGAGAATATATAAACTACTCCAACATAAACCAATATCAAAATCATATAGGAATTATCAAAAAATAAAAAAAATCACTATAGGAATTAACTTACAACTTATCTGTGGGGAAAACACCCATTTGTGTTTTTGCACATGTTAAACAAACTAGTCATTAATGAATTATATTATATATAGATATAATAACCCATATTATTTAGAGTTGTGCAAATATATATTTAAGTTTAATTATGATGAATCTTAGACATGGCAAGATATCTATAAGTAAAAAGATAATTTAAAATAAAATATTCACATATTACAAAATACAGTGATAAATTTGTTGTCATGTATAGGGTTAACTTTAAAAGGAAATTATCAATAATAAGGAAAATATTATTTAATAAATTTACATAAAAGGTTTAAACAAATAATAAATTAAAAAACATATATTAATAATTTTATTACTCAAAAGTTCAAAAAATAAAAATAAAAATAAAAATAAAATCTGATAAATGCACTTTAATTAATTGCAATTTTGTCTTGCATATTTCTCATGTACATGGAATCAAAGATTTTTTAAATGAGATGTCATTAATGCTCTATATAATTAATTCAAATAAATTTGTCCATTATAAGTAGGAGTATTTAACCGATGGATGAAGATTTTTTGTCCCATTTTGATGTACCATACCCTATCCCTACTAATAATATCTTATCACATATTCCATTTTCTTTAAATTACAAGAAATTTTAACTTATGTGGCAAAATATTATTGGTGAAGACAGGAAGTGATACACCAGGTCTTCATCCCTAACCAATATGTCTTGTCTAGAAAGGGCTTGAATCCTTAGAGGGGGCTTGAGTCCTTAAGCATGTGGTCTAAGGGATTGGTGGAGCATTTGTGTTGTGTCCAAGTGAAAGGAATGGGGCTTGAGTCCTTAACCATGGTCCAGAAAATGGGGTTGGTGGAGTAAAATTGGTGTTCAAGAAGATTAGCATGAACACTGCTGCTATCTGCACTGTCTTCTGCTATCTGCACTGGCTTTCTTGTCTATATGCATTCTCTCTCTCCAAATTTAGAATTTGTTTCGAAACGGATGCGACTCACTAATTGCTTTCCATAAATTTGAAAATGCTAAATATAATATAATATCATACCAAAACCAACCACAAGTGCTTGCTTATATATAAATCACCATAGCACAACAAGTGAAACTCCATCCATCACTTTCTTTCTCTTTTGCCACAAGTTAAACATCCATCACCATCACTTTCAAAGAAAAATGTCGAACAACGATTCATCATCTCAAATGAGTACTCATGAATTCAGCACCCAGCAGAATCAAAGTGCCAATATTGTCCCTTCTGAACCACCACCAATTTTTAACCCTTTTGCTGCTGAGCAAGATAATCTTTTTCCATTTCTTCCTCCACTGACCCCAATAAGTAACTCCTTCAAGGATATAGTTAGTTCACTAGTGGAGGAAGCAAATGTTCCTTCCCAGTATAACGACAACTATTCAGGATTAGACTTGTATACTATGAGTTGTAATGATGACTTATACATACCATTGTTTGAGTCATCTTATGCTCCTTTGCCTCCTCTTAGTCCAGTAAACTCCTTTGAAGACACATCTTCCATTATCCTCCCACCATCACCAGACAGACCTGCAGCTAATGCCCAAAATATTGCATCTAATGACAACAACAATGATGCCATACTCCGCCCACCTATTCTGCCATCTACCACAGAAATTATGGTCTCCCCTGGTTCATCTACCATGGTGGATGACACTTGTACTAAGGCCATTGCCTCAACTTCTAATGATTCTCATCCTAATAATACCATGCAGGTTGAACCTAGACCTGCTCAAGGAGAGTCAATTTTCGACACGGTCGTACTCCCATCGAACACCTTGCTAGCACCAGATCTGCCACTTGCTGATGCTCCTAGTGGCAATTCATGCAGTTTGTCACATTCTGTTGATCTATTTGACAACAGTGATGCCATGGTGGATGACACTTGTACTAGGGCCATTGCCGCAACTTCTAAGGATCCTCATCCTAATAATACCATGCAGGTTGAACTTGAACCTAATCCGGCTCAAGGACAGACAATTTCTGACATAGTCGTGCTCCCACCGAACACTTTGCTAGCACCAGATCTGCCACTTGCTGATGCTCCTAGTGGCAATTCATGCAGCTTGTCACATTCTGTTGATCTATTTGACAACAATGATGCCATGGTGGATGACACTTATACTAAGGCCAATGCCACAACTTCTAAGGATCCAAATCCTAATGCCATGCAGGTTGAACCTAGTTGTGTTCAAGGACAGTCAATTTCCGACACGGTTGTGCTCCCACCAAACACCTTGCTAGCACCAGATCTGCCACTTGCTGATGCTTCTAGTGGCAATTTATGCAATTTGTCACATTTTGACAATAGTGATGCCAAACTCACCCCACCAGTTCTTCCCTCTACTGTAGAAAATGTATCAGCGACACCGATCTCGCCTAATTCTACACCTATAATGGTGGATGATACTTGTACTGGGGCCATTGCCATAACCTCTTCTGAGAATCCTCATCTTACAATGGTGGGTGAAGCTGATACTGCTGACGTTACAATCACTAATGAAATAGCGGCTATTGAATCAGTCATCAAGAAACAAAGGCGTCCAAAGAAGATTCGACGTGTGATTTCTAGTGGAGAAGGAGTCCAGTCATCGCATTGCTTTCAAGAGGACGCAACAATGGATGTGCTAAACGTCCTGTTGGGTGTAGGTATAATTATTTTGAGGCTTTGATTGAAGTGAAATACTAGCAACACACTCTCTAACATCCTCTTTTCAACCCACACTCTTTTGTTGGCGGAAATTCATGCGGGTCCTACAAATTCATGCGAGTTTCACTTAAATTTTGTAAGACCCACATGAATTTCAACCAATAAGAGAGAGTGTATTGGAAAGAGAGTGTTAGAAAGTATGTTGCTATAACACTTCTCTTGATTGAATGTCTTCTTAATTACTTTATTTTTGAAGTACTAACATGAAATCTTAGTGGAGCATATATAATTCAGGATTTGTCATTTTCAGTTAGATTAATCACGTTATCCCATGGCTTAAGCCGTGTTCTAATAATGATTAATTGAAAGGACATAACATTATTTTTATTTAGTCACCCAATTTGGTGTAAGTGCTTGATCTTGTAAATCAAGAAGAGTGCTAACATAATGCAATTAGTTTTATAATTTTTTTATGAACATTCAATACACATATATGCATGCGTTTTACACCCAAAGCTTCTATCATAACCTTACCCCATCCTGCATATACGAGAATAGGAGCAACTCCTTTGGTAAATGATATGTTTTTATTTTTATTTTATTTTGTAGCAGGGTCAAAAAAGAATACTCTTAAGCCATTAACTCTCAGAGTGGACCGCCACGAGGTAAATAAGAATACTCTTAATACTTCCTTGATTTTTCAGTAGCGTTTGGTATCAAACATATTTTAATATTCTCGAAAAAGTGAGGTGGGAACAAAAGTTTCTCATCTTTGTTATAAGAGATGAAAAAATCATTCCCAGACATAAAGATGTCCAGAATAAAATTTGTGAGTGAAAGTTAAAAATCTCATCCCCATGTGTGAGGGTGAGAAAGAAATATTCCTGAGAATGAGCATTCCAAGAAATGTAGTTTACCTAGGAATGAAATATGAGCATTTCATATTTTATAATTTAATATTACCATTTGCTATTAAAATGGATAAAAACATAGAATAAAATTTACAAAAACAGTACAAGAAATTAGGAGAAAATTAAGTCATACTGTCATTCATTTTCTTATTTAACTATACTAACAAAAAGACATTATCAACTTTTACAAAATTTTAATTGCTAAGGTTACAAGATGAGTTTACTCTTCTCTGAAGCTTTCAAGGTCCTTCTAAGACAAATAGACAATGAAGCTTTGATACCATAGGTTGACGGGAAAAGAACTTGGAACGAAATGTGCCAAAAGTAGAACATGAGTTCTCTTATTATTACTTTTCATAGTGCTTAATAAGATTTTGCTATCTATTACATATATATAATTAATTACTACATATTTAAAGCTCATTTTTTTGTACAAAGTATCGCTCCCTTCTAGAAGCATGCAAGTATATATCATCAATGATATTGTTTTTGTCACAGGATGTTGCAGAGAAAATAATATCATTTGCTAAAGAAAAAGGACCCGTTTTCTCAATCGTAGGAGCAGTTGGTGCCTTATCAGTTATTCAGCTTCTTCATAAAGGAAATACTACAACTTTTAAGGTTTCACTTTTGCATTTTCTTTTCTTTAACTTCATTTTTGTTTTATCATTTTCTTAAACATAACTCTAATTAGCTTTCTATTTTATGATTTAACTGATTTTTGATAGAATCGTCTATTTTTCTTTCATTTTGGGCATCACAAGAACTACATTGGTCTGATTTTCCCCTTTGATATTTGCTTTTAATATTGAAATAGAAACTGGAAAGAATGGTATATTGACAACTTATCTTTGAGTGATAATTTCTAGTCCAACACCTACAGAACGAAGTACAACCTTAATTAAAATTGTAGGGTCTGAGTCCTCTGAGTTTATGTGTTTTAGGGTAAAATAAACGTGAGCCTCTTCCTAAAATGTAAGGTCAATTTATATTGGTAACTTGTTGAAAATCTTTGAATGCAAAGAAAAGGTTGTAAGTTGAGAATTGTTCAATTGGCTACACTATCTATACATTATGCAAGACATAACTTAATTAATTAGTGTTTCCTAAATTTGTTTAGCTTGAATATAATAAACAAAAAAGATGATTGTAAGACTTTAATTTCATACTTATTTCTGAGGTTGCATTTTGTCAAAGCATTTTCTCTTTTCCTTTTACTCCTTTATTGTTCTTAAACTTTTTGTATGGATTGCTTTCTTTCTTAGTAATATTTTTCTTAAAAATCCAGTTTTTCAAGAGTGTTCATTTATGGTGTTATACAATTATTATTCAAGAAAAAAGGGAAAATATATGATTTTATAAGCCGAGAGGTTTTCCTCATTTGATTCACCATCATTTGTGGGAACTATTAGATTATCAAACTTCAATTATATCCTTTTTCAAGAATCAATCTCCAATGTACTTGTGTAGTTACTAGTTAGGGTCCGTGGTTCTTTTTTCTTTTCTTTTTCTTCTTTTGTATACGGATTTGAGTATCCCTAAAGTATTTGTTTTTTTGAATATGCTTTCGTTTATTAAAAAAAAAAAAAAAACTCCAATGGGTGTGAGTGTATAAATGATGTCAGTTTTTGTTTTGTTTAGATTAACATAAATTTAGTAACATTGTCATTAATATTATAATTATGGTTTTATGTCGTTAAATTTGAAGCTATAGTTTGATAATTAGTTTATTGATGTTTTAAAATGCAAAAAATGATCATCTAATAACATCTAGAATCATGCCAGATTTGATTTAAAAGCTGACTCATACACCTTTTATGCGCAGGGAAATTTTGAAATTATATCATTGTATGGTACTTCCCTTTTTCCAAAGGAAGGTGACCATAGAATGGAAATTTCTCTTAAAGTTGTTGATATTGATGATGGTGAAATTTTTGGAGGAACGGTACAAGGGAAGTTAGTTGCTGCAACTTCTATTCAGGTTTTTACACTTTGATCCTTTCCTTTTACGATCCATGTTATAATGAACTAAGCTTGACTCTATGGTTTTGATATTTCTATTAATCATTTCTACTTATATTAGTAACCCTTGCCCCTGCGTTCAGGCGAAGACACCAAATCATTTTTTTTTTTATCGTTTCGTTTCACTCTATTATAACTCTTTTTGACCAACTGTAAGATTTAATTTATATAATTTGAAACAATTCGCATCCCAAAGATTCAAGTAGGTACATGCTTAATTGATTGCATATTACTTACGCGTTATTCCACAATTCTTCAAGAAAATTTGGTACGTCATCCATCTACACTTTTATATCTTCTTATGGACGTACTATCATATAGTCAATAGTAAAACTATCACTGAATATACAAAATATAGATTCTTCTTATATTATGTTGATGATTGATGGAATGCTACTTGAACATTTTCAGATGAAGAAAATCAAATTTGGTAATAGACTTTTATTAGCATTCCCTTTCTGCAACATGCATTGAGTGCTGGAGTGACAATAGAATTCATAGTTATACAAACCAGCGAAGGGGTTTTCTTTATTGTTTGTTGGGTGAGAGCTCACATTATATAGATTTATTCTTAAAATTCCAAATGGCATTTATTATATTAAAAAACATTGCAGATGGTGGGTTTAACTATTCCTCCAACTGGATACAAGTTAAGACGGTTGAAGACAAAGTTAAAAGTTCCAAAACACCGCTTCCAGCCCACATCCGTAGAAGAGGAAGAGCATCAATCAAACGACGATGCTATTCTAGAGGAGCTCAATACAGATACGACAAAGGCTGATGGAACAAAAGTTGATGAAGCATTGGCTAAAGATATGAATGTTAAGCTGCAATTACGTCCCCAATCACCAAGCGATGTGTCAATGGAGGATGTGATTCAAAACCAAGTGCACTAGGCGAAGGAGTCTGGAGTTTGGTTTGGTTTCTTTTTCTTTTTCTTTTTGTATACGAGCTAGAATACCTCTTGTACTCTTAATCAATATATTTTTGTTTATAAAAAATAGAATAATACCAAAAAAGAGAAATAAAATAAAGAACTTTCAAGAACTTCACTCCTTCCAGCATGAAAGAGATGGTAGAAAATGGAAATGAAGTGTATAAACTACAGTTTATTCTCATGGTTTAGTTTGAAAATACTTCATTATCTTGTAATTTGCACCATTGTTATCCTACACATAACTTACCTTGCACGTTTTTTCAATCAATTTTTAAGTGAGAACACTTTTTAGAACTATCAATAGCAGTCTAGATCATCTCCCGCGATGCAACAACTTGTTTTACACATGATACCGCATGCAATATCATGAGTGATTTATCTCTTTAAATCCAACTGTTGTGTAGCTCTCTAGCAAGCATCAACCGCTGGATCTGGCTTGAGAGACTATGGAGAACGGTTTGGCTGGAGAAAATCCAAATTTCTATCAACAGTGGTTGGTTGTAGTGGAACTTCCTCTTTATATGTGAATTTTATCTGCAAGATCAAATATTCGAATCTAGAAGTTGTAATTTGGGAAGGACTTTACCTTGTTTGAGGTAGATGAAAATATATAAGATGATTTCTATTACTTTGCCACACTTGACATAAGAGTATGGTCCCCTATTTATATTAGAGCTAGAGTGTCCCTTAGACTATCAGACATGATTGCTCCACTTTAGGACTAAATACTTAGTGCCTTATTCCATTAAGGAACTAAATGCTAAGTGTCTAGATAATGCATATGACTTTTCATATAATAAGAAAATGGCTCTAATTAATGCTATAGTAGATTAGTTACACAACCTTCGAATTTTATAATTTATTTCTAACATCCTCCGTTAATTAGAAAGTTCTTTAAAATTCTTCTGCACTCCAAGTCTTAATTGCTCGCAATCTTCGAAAATCTTCAAATTTGAGAGGGTTAGTGAAAATATCCGTAACTTGGTCTTGAGCCTTCACATAAGTCAACTGCACTTCTTTCTTAGAAATGCATTATCTAATGAAATAATACCTTGTGTCTATAAGCTCAATTCGTTCATGGAACATCGGGTTCTTAGCAAGCTCTTGTGTTGATCTATTATCAATATAGATCCTCATAATCTCCTTTTGCAACAAGTGAAGTTCTTCCAACAATGGCTATAAAAAAACAGTGTATTAACGATCGAAAAATTAGGTTGCTAATTGAAGGAATTTGATCGCTAATTATGTTAGCGATTGAATAAGCAACCAGTGAAAGGCGACTGCTAAAGCTTTGACCGCCAATTGATTTAGCGACCAATTTGTGTTCGGTCATTGTTTAGTGATTACAAATTTGGGTCGCTAAGTAAACAAAATTTGGCCTTTGATTGGGTTTCCACCATGTGATCAGGTGACCAGATCAATGACCAATTATTTGAATTTTAATTTGCGATCGAAATTATTTGGTCGTTAACTAGTAACGGTAACTATTTAGCGATCGAATACAATTGGTCGCTAATAAGCAATTCGATCCCTAAAATATTTTATTTATTTATTTTAAATTTTACATCTTGTTTTTTTTAAAATTTAAATCAAAATGAAATCATATAAAAATTAAATAAATTGTATAAATTGAATTACCATAAAATCAAATAATAGAATATAAAACGAAATAAATTAATTGAAATAACCTAAGAATTTAATACACTATTTAATCCGAAAAATAGAAAAAAAATGTATAATATAATAAAATGTTTCTCCTAATCATTTGCACGGGATGGGGGAAGTGCGCTATCATCACTGTCCTCATCATTAGCAACGCTATCCTAGATGGGTTGGATGATGCCATATGCATCGTCTTGGATGCCAGCACTGGAATCCCTGGACCAAAATCCCAAATGCCACCAAAGCCGCACAATCTTACTCTCATGGCGCTCCACTTGACCCTCCAACCTCCAGAGATTATTGTTCTTCGCCACCAACGCAACATTTAAGTTGGCGATGACCTCTTGATAATCCACGGTAGTGTCGGGATTGGACTGAGTATGTGGCATTGATGAGACCACGAACTCATCCCTCAGCTGCCCCAACCCATAGACATGACCCTTTTTATTCTTTCTTCCAACCAACCTCCAAGAAGAAGGCATCGTCAGAGGCAGCAGACTGCTCGTTCCCTGACTAAAGGCCTTATCTCAGAGGCGATGAAACTTGTACTCCACAATATCTCAAATATTATCAGTTGCAACCATTAAAAATAGAAAAACATAATAATTAAAGAATAATAAAACATTATTAAATATTTCTTACAACAAGGTCCTTGGCTTTCTCACTGACTCGCACCCCAGTTGTGATCTTCTTGGTCCTCTCCATGACCTCAAATGTCGCGTGGTCTCTCCTTCTCTTTCTTCTGTTTCTATAAAAGTAGAAACTTAAAATATTTAATAATAAAAATGAGTGCTTGTTGTCTTACGAATTGGTGCTCGCCGATGGATATGCTAATTCATTTCTAATGATTCCCTAATCAATTTATTACGCTAAGAATGAGACTCTGCTTCTTAGTTGCGGGTTCCTAATCTACTCCAAAGAGCGTTTAGTGTGAAAGGTTGAATTAGGTCGATTAAGTTTACATTAAAAAAAAGGAAAGTAAAGCACTAAGATAAATGCGAAAAATGAGTAAGGTGTATGATTGATCGAATGTCCCAAAGCAACCCATGTTGTTTTACTCTTCTCATCAGATTACCCCATAAAAACCTTCTTTGAAGCTAGGTTAGAAGTTTAATTACCTTTTTCGGGGCCTTCATAAAAGGAAGATAATAAATGGGCAGATTGGCCATAACCGAATTTAGCAACACCACCCTACCCCAATGGAAAGATTCACCCTTCCAAGAAGCAAACTTAATTTTAACTTTGTCTAAAACTGGCCTCCAAGTTTTAAATCTCCTAGGATTTGCACTTATAGGTAGACCCAAATACATAAAAGGGAATTCCCCCACCTTCCAATTTAGAAAGTCAGCTGCAGTTGCGGGAAAAACATTGTCAACATTGACCCCCAAGAGGCTGGTTTTATGAAAATTTACCTTCAGACTAGATATTAGTTCAAAATAGCAGAAAATGGATTTCATCGTCTATAAATTTTATAAATTTGCCTCCCTAATCATTATAGTGTCATTTGCAAATTGTAAGTGTGAAACTAACTTCATTTTTCAACTCTTTTACAACATGAAAAAACCAAAAGCTCTGCCCCCCTCTCTATCTATCCAAGGGCTCTCCGCCCTCTCCAATTCGAAGCCCTTGAATTTGTTGATTTCGGTTGCCCTTTGAATCAAACAACTAGCTAAGACCCTCCATTGCTATAAAAAAAAAAAAGAAACGAAGCTAGAGAATCGCCTTGTCTGATTCCCTTTGAGGTTGTGACTTCATTAATAGGACTCTCATTTTCCAAAATTTAAGTGGATCCAGAAAAATTCAAGCTTTAATCCACCACCTCCATTTATCACAAAAGCCTAGTCTTTTGAGCATGTATTGTAAATAATCCTAGTTGACCGATTTTGAATATCAAACACCCTCTTTTCATTTTTTTAGCAAGATCCACAACTTCATTCACCACTAATGCCCTATCTAGGATTTGTCTTTTAGGAAGGAAAGTTGTTTGGCTTTGTCCAATCACAAAGTTCAATACATTCTTTAATCTCCTAGCTAGTCACTTTGAAATAATTTTTTAAAGACATCCTATGAGTGTTATAGTTCTATAATCGGATATTGTGAGTGAACAAGCTTTCTTTGGAATCAAAGAGATAAAAGAAGATATGAAGTCTGCTGTTAGTTTAGCATTAGAATCAAATTCAGTAATCATGTCACATACCTCTTCTCCTATGCTGCCCTAGAAGACTTTAATAAACTTGAAATGAAACCCGTCTGAACTTGAACTATTGTTCTCTTCACAGCTCCAAAGTGCATCTTTTATTTCTTCCAAGCTAAAAGGAGTACATAGAAAAACCATTCTCCTCCATTGTTACCTTTTTAAAATGTAGACCTTGTAGTGTAGGTCTTTCTCGATGTTCCACAGAAAAGAAGTTTGAGAAATGAACTGTGATTGTCTCTCTAATTTTTGAAACATCTTCAATCCATTGAGAGCCAGAGTGTAGTGCAAAAATTTGATTATTCCTTCACCTGACATTTACACATGCATGGAAGAAGCTACTATTCACGTCGTCCTATTTTATCCATCTTATCCTTGATTTTTGATACAATAAGTTGTCCTCCATTCAGAGTTTTGTCCAAAGAACTTCGAAAAAACCTCTCCTCTTATTAATTTCCACCCCAGATAAACCATCTTCTTTAGCTTTTTCATCCATAACTCTTATGCTTTATTTGATTGTCCTTATTTCAGAATCCAACTCCCCAAAACATTCCTTACTCCAGCCCTTCAAAAAATTCTTGACCACCTTCAGCTTCTCTTTTACCACATAAGCTTTCCATCCCTAGAGCTTTGCGGATTCCCAAAGATTCTGAATAATCTTATGGAATTCAACATGGAGGAGTCAATAGTTATTGAACTTAAAGGGTTTAGGGATCTCAATCATGAGATTGATACTTAAGAATGATTGGGCAAGGGTCATAGATGTCTTTAGAGTATCCATTAAACTGGATTCTTCCATTGTTGATTTCATTCTTCCGATATGAAGACCTAATTATTGAGTCTTCTCATAGCTAAACCGTTGGCTCTGAACCAAGAGAAGCGTCTACCTAGAGCAGGTAGATCTATCAGTTGTATGTCCCTAATAAAAGACTTGAATTCTAACACTTCTGACCTTGATTCTTCCACGACAGTTCCCCTCCTCTCACTACTCCTCAAGACATCATTGAAATCTTCTGCTAAGCACCAAATACCGTCTCCAAACCCCATTTTTGATGTTTTTAAATCCTCCCATATTTTCCTCTTTCCAGTCAAAGAACAAGGTGCATAGATATTAACCACAAAACATTTCAATCTATCATTTCCTTACTCACCATGAATATAACAGAATCCATTTCCCTTAAAAGAAAGAGAAAATCATCTGGAACTTTTCTTTATTCCAAATATTTAGTAGCCCTCTCGACTTTCATATTGAATCCACAGTGGGCCAATCAAACCTAGAATTCCCTTATAGAGTTGCACACAACCTCTGCTCGATCTTCTCCATTTTGGTATCTTGAATTGCTAGAAAATATGAATTCGCAATCCTAATCAACTCTCTAAGTTTCCTTTGTTTGAACTCCCCCAGACCCCTCGTATTGAAAGTGTTGATCTTCGTAAATCACCCAGTGCATTCCCCAATTGAGAGTGGACAGGATGTAGTTTCATCTTAGCCAACTTATCCCTCTCCTCCATTTTTTGGATCTTTTGGAGCACCTCTTCATCATTTCCTAGAATTATCATTCCCAATTCCTTTCCAATTGCCACTATCTTCTCGGCAGCTTTACCTTTACTAGTAGCAGTGAACCTTAAATTGCAATTAATGATCCTAGATAGAAACAACCCAATCACCTATTGCGACTGGTTCCCCCTCCTGAGACACCGATGCTTGAATTTGTTGAGGGACAATCCTTCTCCTAAGGGATGGCGATGGGTATTTCACCGTATGGGTACCCGTAAAAATTGCCCAAGATGGGTGGGGTAATTGTGCGGGACGGGTAATAATTACACGCAAAATTTAGTGGATATGGGTGCAAGTGGGGATTCTCTAGTACCCTCACTGCTCTGCCCCACACCATATAGGTTAAGTGAATTACTTTCCTTATCCTTCATGTGTTCTACAGTTTATTTTCTTTTTACGGCACTTGTTCATTCTAAAATCTTGTATTATAATTAATACTTATATATTGAACCTACATATATTTTTTTCCCAAAAATCAAAACACCCTTATCCAAACATTGAAATAGTGGAGGGATAGTAACATAACATCATGCACTGATAAGGGATCGCGGTTATTTGTCATGATCTCACTTGTTTCTCATGTACTAGCTTGAATAACAAAAAGGGAAATTGGAAGAAGAAAATGATATTAGCCTATTAGGATTCTAACCAGTATCTCTGATAGTGGTGCCTTTTATATGAAGTGGTTGCCCATGTGTTTCTGAACTGTTAGTTTTCTATTTAGTATAATATTTTAGATTTCTCTGTACTTTAATTGTCTTCAGTTTAGACTTGATGCTACTGAATTTAATAATGTGTTAGAACTTGGTTTCTATAATACAAAGATACTTCTGATTTATATTTTTGTTGTAACAGTAGAATTTTCTAATCATGTTTTCAAGAATCCACAAATTTCTTATATGTTATTATATGTTGTTCTCCACGTGTTATATATTTCTTCTATGGTTTGCCTTTTGAATTTATCAAAGGAGGTGTATGTCTTTTAATTTTGATTTTATGTACCTAAACATAGATGGAAAATCCTCGTGGAGTGACTCATTAAAAGGAATCCGAATGCATCTCTTTCCCTATTATCTCTATTACTCCCACGGAACTTGAAAGCGTGACTAGTAATGACATGGGTATTTTTAATCAATGTTCTTTTTTTATTTATTGATTTTTCATAGTTAATTGAAGTGCGGGTTTTGGGTGCGGGTATGGATACTTAAGTACCTAATAGGTAAGGGTACAATTATTAAAGTTGCTATCCATATGAATATGGGTAGGGGTATTTTTCTAAAATACGGGTATGAGACGGGTACTATAGTATCCTATCCATACTCTACCCATTACCATCCCAACTTCTCCTAGATTGAAATTTGACATTCTGAGAGGAATTCCCTTCCTTATTTAGAATTTGATGAACTGAAATCGAACCCCTCTTAATTAGACGTTTCTGTCTTTGGTTAGAGTCCACTAATTTTCCCCTCCCTTTGTTCAAGTTTGCTTCCACAGTTGAAACCCTTGTACATTCACGGCTTTTTGATCAAACTAACCCACATTTAGAAGCTATTTACCAATATAACTTGGTTTTAAAACTATTTACCAAACTAACTCACTTTTAGCCACGTGGCATATTTTATTAATTTTCTGAAAAACGTTACTTTGACTAGCGTTTTTGGAAAACGCTACTGTCAATAACGTTTTACCAGATTGTGCCACGTGGCTCGCTGTAAAAAAATTTAAAAATTTCACGTTTAGGCCAACTCTAAAGGCCAAAAAGGCCGACGCTGTGCACCTGTTATAAATATTTCAATTTTAACAGCTAGCGTTGGCCATTGGCCTAGTGAACATTTCTTCAGACGAGTTCTTCACTGATAGTCATCAGACGGGTGAACATTTCCATCTGATGACTATCACAGTGAAGAAATGTTCATCCGTCTGATGACTACAAGTGTGATCATCTCCTCGAGAGATGCCATCCGTCTAAAGCTGAAGATCTTCACCCGTTTGATGTGTCTGATGACTATCAGACGAGTGAAGAAATGATCACCCGTTTGATGACTATTAGTGAAGAAATGTTCACCCGTCTGATAACTATCAGTGAAGAACCTTTTAAATGATCACCCGTCTGATAACTATCAGTGATGAATCTTTTAAATGATCATCCGTTTAATGACTATCAGTGAAGAAATATTCACCTGTCTGATGACTACAAGGATAATCATTAACTAGACGGGTGACATTAAGGCCCTGTACTATCTCAAAGAGAGAGGGGTTGTTTTCATGTTCCAACCCAATATCATTAAGGCCCAGAACCTTATATTACCCGTTGTTTGCTCTAACACACAAACAATCATTTTTCCTTGGCCCATGTCTTTCAGCCCAGAAAATCCCTTCCATGTTTAGTTTTTGTTGACTGCTCCAAATTCCACCGGTGTTGTATGTTTGGCCCACATAGCTACCATTAAGCCATTTCGTGTCCTCCCGAGGTCCTATTTCCGTTATATATTATAAACAAAATTTAAATAAAATACACATATTAAAGTAGTTAGTTAATCTTATTTGATGTTATTAAAAAATTAAGCATGTTACCTAAAGTAACCTTCATAGAAAACTTCAATTTTTATTAAATACATCCCACATTGAGTTATTGAAAAACAAAATTGGTATTAAATGAAGGGTATTTTAGGAACAATATCATTAAATCGGATAAAAGCAGTTGAAATTTTGCTTATATATTTGACCAAAAACTTTGAAATTTTTTACTTATAATAGTGACCGGAGAGAGTATATTAAAGGACATCCTCCACCAGGGGCGAAGCCAGGATTTTGGTTTAAGGGATGCCAATACCAAAGAGTCTAGGTCTTATAAGTAAAGAAAAATTCAAATACTATAATAAAATAAACAAATAAAGTTTAAGATGAAAGTATCGGAAGTATATAAGTGCACTTCCTTTTCTTCCAACACAAGTTATAAGGGAAATAAATAAGGACAAAACTTAAATATAATTCATTGTACCCTTGTGGTGTTACCATGCTATTTTTCAATAAAAACATAAAATTTGTAACAATTCATCAATGAAAACATAATATCTGTAATAGTTGTTATTTAATTCAAAAATAATATCACATTCACATAAAAAATTTCACATAATTTTGTCCAATAAACAATTATTGATGGAGAAAGTCATAGAAAAAGTAGATAAAAGATGACTTTTTATATTAGTAGACATGAAAAAATGAATACCACAAAAATACTTTTTACATTTCAATAAATAAACAAATAATAAATATAAAAAGTTAAATATAAAAGGAGATTATAAATTATAATTATATAATAAAATTAAAAAGCTAAAATAGTGGGCGTGACATGACAAACAAAGGCCACCCGTGCCTCCACCTCTATCCTTCACCGTACATGCTGCATTTAATTTTATTCGCCTCTTGTTCTCGGTCGTACGTTGTCCTATTTGTACTTAATAAAGAGACATTATATTTTGACATCATTGGACAACTCCTAATCTCCTATAAGGTGGTCTTATGGAGATGTCCAAATATCAGTGATTTGTTACGATAAAATGGCAAAATTGTCTTTTCCTGATGAACACCGCACCATAAACGGAAACTGCCCGCGAATCTCCCCATTGTTGACTTTTTACAGCTATATATATGGCGACCTAGATTAGACATTAGAGAGCATGGATTGGTAGATAACCACTTCCTGATCAAAAAAAAATATATAGCCACAAAATTAGTACTTTAGGCTTTTTAATTTAATTTTTCAAATTGATCCTTTAAATTTTTTTGTGTTAAATAGATCCTTTAATTTTTTTTTTATGACAAACAGGTCCCATAAGTTTTTTTTATGACATCATAATTCACTGATTTAATAACAAAATCATACACTATCATAACAACTTAAGGGACCTATTTGTCTCTAAAAAAACTTAAGGGATCGATTTATTACAAAAAAAACTTAAGGGATCCATGTGAAAAATTAAATTAACTTAAAGGATTAAAACACTAATTTTGCCTATATATAGCAGCATTGCATAACTGGTCTCAAGTCAGTCCCAAACTCTCTAACCCATATTGTCTTTGTTGTCCTTCTACTTTGCCCTCTCTTTGCACAAAATGCCTTCTACTGCAACTAGCCATAGCTCAGAAGAAAGGTTTCACATTTTCTGTCTGATTTAGTTTAGTTTTAATTATTCATTATAAGCTTCCAGGTTGTGGCATTAATACAAGGATCTTCACAGTAATTTATACTCAACTTATAGAGTGGCTTCAAATTTGTCATCATTTTCTCTCTTGCTATTTTTGTTTATTGGCCATTCAACATTGGCTTTGATCGAGTTCTTATTCACGACATTTTAGTTATATATAGTTCCTTTTCTAGGCAATAAATAACTGTAATTACGTTAGCTGTAAAATAGGAGTGCATGAGCAGTTCTGTCAATTTTGTCAAGAGTAATGATATTTGCACAAATTTACACGTACAAATTTTTAAGTTACTCGATGCAAATGCAAGTCACTGAATAAGGGTTTCGCATATATAACTTTATTTTTGGTAAGTTCGCTATATATAACTTCTTTACTGAATGATTGATGGCTTTGTGCAAGTATCTTTTCTTTTTAATAGAATCTCGTGTAGTTTTTTTTAAGACAAACGTTAATTTATTAGTATTTATTATATATATTAATGGAGGAGTTAAACTTACGTTTTATTTATCCCTCCCAATCCTATATCCCTCTCTCAAATGACCATATCACTCCTCATAGAATAATGTGTAGTAAAACAATGTGAAAAGATTTTTTTTTATATTGTCAACAAATTATAAATTATCACATCATTAAAAATGTTTAACTTTTAAAATAATTTTCTTGAGTCATATATATAAGATGATTTGTGATTGATTGATAGTGTAAAAAAATTTACATTATGTATCAAAATTAAACATTTATATTAAATTACTGTTTTTACTCTTTTTTTTTTAATTATCTCTCTCTCTCTTTAAAAGAAAAAGTTATTTCCTTGATTACAGGTCAAACCAGCAAAGGGTGGATTCTCTATCACCATTGGATGCTGTTATAATATTTCTCATCACCACATTAGGTGGTTATCTCCAAATTCAATATCAATCCAGAAATACATCGCCATTTGATGAACATGGCAACATTTTGATAGCGACTTTCTTCGCCCTTTCCATGTATGCTATGGGTTTGATGGCAGAATTTAAGCTTCCAACTCATAATTCGACTACTTGGCTTTTCATCATAAAAAGATTCAATCCTTTAATTGGAATTCTTGTGGTTATTTCGCTTACGATAATCTTATTCCCATTGATGGGGTTAGTTGCATTCATCTTATGGGCTTTATTTATGGTGGACGCTACAATCAAGTCGTGTCAAGAAGTTTATCAATGGTTTAGTGACATATTCTCATGGATACATGAAAGTAACTTGAACAGCGACGAGAATAGTTCAATTGGGAGTGAAGAAAATGGTTCAAATGCGAGGGAAGAAAATGAATTACCTGTTTGAAGTTGAATCCCATACTAATCGCAGATCAGAGCAAATCGAAAGTGTCATTAAATCTTCCTTTTCGGTTGTTTGCTACTTAGAGCATCTCCAATGGTATAATTTATTGGAGTTACTTAATTACATTTTTCATGGGTCCTATCATGCTATATCACTGCTTTTTATTTTAAATTACTTTAAACAACTTTATATTCTAATGGTGTAACCCTTCAAAGTTTACTAAATGGATCCCACAAATTATCTCACATCTTTATTTACTTTTATTTTTATTTTTATTTCAATTTAAAATGTCAATTTATTTGTGATTGAGCTGCTGAATATTGTAATTCTCTCTCTTCTTTTTATTGGTGGTCCTTATATAAGAACCGATTGCTAATAAAAGCAACTGTCCTTGCATGTAGCATCTACATTAGATTGTTCCAATGATGCAATTCACTAAGAACTTGTCATTAACTTTAACAACTTGTTAAGCAACTCTCGTTGGAGTTGCTCTTAAAATCTTCTTATTTGTAAGTAATTCGTAAGTGAGATTTATTATTAATTCCTAGTTTTTTTGGTAACCATGATATAGGTACGGAGTATCGACCACCGTTAGCAGTGACTAATCTCTGTTGGGAACCCCGTTGGGCACACAAAGTGGGTTCTCTCCTCCCAACCCGATTTTCTCCATATACAAGAAGCAAAATTTGAACCCCTAATCACTTGCTTAAGGTGTCTGAATCTCTTACCACTAAACCAATGCATAAAGGAAAATGTTTTCTTTTTTCTTTTTACAATTAGGTTACACTAACATGAGTATGGAAAAAGCTCTTCTAAAGTGAGCTTGTATTTAAAGTGAGGAACTAAGGGTGTTTCCACCCTTGATTTAATAAAGTGAATTAAGATCCCTATGCACTTTATTAAATCATAGGTGGAAACACCCTTACTTGCTCACTTTAAAGACAAATTCACTTTAAAGGGGTCTTATCTCGTGAGTATAAATGGGTATCGAGATTGTGGGGGAAATAAAGAAGTCTCTCATTGGTTGAAAACAAGAGCAAAGAATCATTTATAATAATTTGTGCAATCATCCCTATATGAGCTAGTTTTTGGAGTGAAGTTAAACTCAATTATTGTAACACATTATCCATATGGCCTTGCGGCCCATTGACGATCTAAGTACCAAATCAATTTATTTTTTTTGAAAAAAAACCCAAGTAATAAAAACTTGAAGTACAAGCCTAGACTGAGAAACTAAAAAGGCAAGTCACAATTGCGTCAAGCTAATTGAACTTGAGGGGGAGTATTAGGAAAATAAAGAAGTTCTACGTTGACTAGAAATAAGAACATCATTTATAATAATTTGGGCAACTCTCCATCTATGAGCTAACTTTTAGGATGGAATTAGACCCAATTATCATAACAGAGAAATACAATATCCCAAAACCAGAGTATGTAGATGTAACAGAGGTGTCCAACATGGGATAATGGAGTTGTTGCCTATAATAGAAATATGCAGTTGCAGATTCTCTTGATCAGTTTGTTGGGTAAAATTAAAAAGTATAGGCGTTGCTTTTAGATTCCTTCTTTGGTGCCCTTTTCCCAAGCTGTTAACGGCTTCTTATTGTTGAGTTCTGGCTCAACAAATCTTATCCATTCAAATTAGCATCAAATGTCATAGCTGGAACAAACCGAACTAGCACTCTGAAGATAAAAGTGACAGAAGGAAACAGAAGCCTACAATAAACATAAGAAAGAAAGAAAGAAAAGAGGGAATAGTCAAAAGGAAATTGAGAAAATCATAGTGTTTGACAGAGATTCTTAGATTTGGGTCTAACTCAATCCCAAAAGCTAACTTAAAAAGCTAGCTCAAGAGGTGAGGATTACCCAAGTTTTATAAACTCTTCCGAGGCTCTATCTCTAGTCAATATGGGACTTGGATTTTTCCCAATACACCCCCTTACGCCCAACACTATTGGGCTTGGTGCGTGAATAATATAGTGGGCAGTCCTTTAATGGATCTAGGATAGACTTTGATACCATATTAGATTTGGACCTAACTCAACCCAAAAAACTAGTTCAAGAGGTAAGGATTACCCAAGCTTTATAAACTCTTACTAGGCTCTATCTCTAGTTAACGTGGGACTTGGATTTTTTTTCCAATAGAGATGTTGCATTGAAGAGCAATCTCTGACAGTTTAGAAAACCGGCTGACGGCATTCTTCACGACTCACCTACAAGTTACAACTTACGAGAAAAGAAGCTGCTCTTCAACATCGTTTAACAACCAAACTGTTCTTGCTTGACAAATGCCCTTCTCAAAAATTGAACAATGCATAAATTATAAATAATCGATTTAAGTTAATTCTTCAAAACAGGGGTGTATCAACAACTAGCACATTTTAAAGTCATTTCGATGTACTGAAAAAGAACAAAAGTCATTTTGAAAAATAAAATTAAGGACAGTAATTAACTTAGAAATACTTGAAGTTGATAGAGTGAAAAGTTGGTCCTTGAGTAGATGAAATATGTGTTGAAAATCAGTTTATACTTCCTTCACATAACAAAAGAAAATAATATGAGAAGGTAAAAATAAAATTTACTCTTTTTAGTTTAAGCTGCAAATTTACTCTTTCCCAAAGGAGAGACGTTTATGAGAAAAATTGATCTAGGAATCTAGCAAGGCCAAGAAAAAGTTTCATAGTTAAATGAAAACTGATCCCTGACTTTAGGGAGGAAAAGACATGATGACTTTGTATCTATAAAGGAGAGAGAATGATTAAAAATGAGAAGATAAAGATGAGAGAGAAAATGAATAAAAAGATAGATAGATGGGGCTTCAGGTGTCTTTCCCGCCCTAAAGTGAGGGGGTCCAAATCCTAGTTAAATGTATGAAATCTCCCATCCGCTACTTAGTAATCATTTTAGGTTGCTTCACCTAAAATTTGTGGTGCATGCGTGCTCCCTTGTGAATGACCTTAAATAATAGATCTCACAGGTGATAGTCTCATTTGTTGGTTATTAAACTTCAACCAGTATAATAGATGGTGGATTGATCCAAAAACTGAAAATCTAAGATTTGTTACATTGCAAGACTGTATTCAAATAAAAAATAGATCAAATTGAACTTAACTTGGTGTGATCAGTATCCCCTAGGCCTCTTTACGCACAAAATACAGCTTACCCATCACATGAAGGATGGCAACAAATGCTATAAAGCCAATACTCATTACAAGAACCACGTTTGGGGAGATCTTGAGTCCTGGGGCATCATCAGTGTAAAACTGAAGCATAGTCCCAGCTGCACCTCCAGAGGCCCCACCACTGGTTGTTCTCCTCCTCCGGAGACTTGCAGCAGCTGCTGCACTTCCTCTAGGAGGAGCTGTTCCACCTAAAGCCATTTTCTGAAACAGACATTCAAAGATTTAGATCATGTTCATGGTTGGTTTAACGTTTGTTCATCCAAACTTAAGTTTGGAGTGACACAAATATAATAAGATTCTCATCCAACATTAAAACAAATTTTTTTCCGGGTGGCAAACGTTTGTTTGCAACGGAAATCCAAACACAACCTTAGTATACTAAACTAAAATGTACACGAATATGCCTACACAACATAAGAATAAAATTTCAACTTCTCATATCTCAAACACTGTATGCCATTGAGGAACAAGAGTAACTTATCCCAAATTCGAAGATTTTGCACATAAGCCAGAGAAATCAAGATTTTGAACATTAGATTTTAATTTCTTATCTTTCTTCCCCACTTCATTTGTTTCTTCAAATTCATAAATTTAAGAAACTTCAATTCACTACGGCACTGTCGATTGGATATGGTTGCAAGAATAATGGTAGCCAAATCCAACCAAATGCAACCGGCCTGTTTTGATAGAGGTATTAGAACGAGGCAGAAGATAACACATGTTCTATTCTAGGTTGGATAGAGTTTATAAATAAAACACAACAGGACATGAAGTTAAAAAGTGGGACATTTTGGTTTCACTAAAAGATGGAACTGGGTTTTAAATCTAGGTATGAAACAACAATTGGGGACGCGAAATTTTGGTTTTGACAGTCTCCGAAACCACATCGCAACCACAATCACAGCCGCATCGGTCACATTTTCCCGCAATTGTCCGCAATAATGGAAAATTATGCGACCGCAATCTCGTCCGCGACCGTCGACCGCAATTTAAAACCTAGGATGGAACCAAAAAGAACATAATTGAGCTACTTATTATGTTTCATTCTCTTTTATCCATGCGCTAAATGCTACGTAAAAATTCATTGTATGTATGGAAAAGTACCATCAATAAAATAAATCTGCAGAAACCCAGCAATCTACCCTCTCTTTAGACAGAATGTGCAGGCGTCATAATCCACAAAAGCAATTTTTCAACCACTGAGACAACCTCATACAAGAAATAAAATTGGATCCACAAAATAGAGTCTTAATATTGAGCAATGAAAGTTTGTAAAATCCAATTCTGAAAATTTTCAATTACAACAAAAGGGTGCAGGACCATACAGCAGTTTAAGCTCGAAAATGACTTCTAAATACTAAATCCAAACAAATAAATAAAAAAAAAATTCAAATAGGAGAAAATACATTTTCAGATTCACGGGAAATTAAAAAGAAAAAAACCCACCCCATCGTGCATATAAATCTTCAATTCTAGACCCCTATAGGTGATTAAAGAATAGGAATTTCACATAGTCCACATACGTTTATCTGCAATTTGAATCTAAAAATGTATATCGAATAAGTTAATTAAAAAGAACCTGGAAGAGGAACACTCACGTTGAGATCTGAAACTGAGAACCGGGTCGAATAGGTTTCTGACTGTGTCCTTCAGGGGTTTTAACTTTTAAGTGGCAACGTTTTTATATACGCAAGAGTAGTGTGACTTGCGTCTTCGTTATGTAATGGGATGAAAATACACGCAGCAACAACCAATGGTGGTTTGCCATGTCAGACGTTACAAAATAGTAATCAACCGAGGCTGCTTCAATTTCTCCAAAGAAAATGATATCAATTTAGTCCTTCAGTAATAAAAAATGACATTAATTTCGATCTCCAATAACAGTAAGTGGACCTTAACTTAGGTAATCAATAATAAGTAATTGCATCTATTTAGGATATGTTTGTTTAAGATTAAAAAGAATTGATATTCATATAAAATAATCTAGCGATTATTTTATAAAGCTTTTAATAAAACAAAAGCTTATTTATATCTGTTTATAATCATAAAAATCAATTTACTAAAAGTAATCTTTTATGAGAAACTACTCTAAATGACTTCAGATTTTTTTCAAATTAATGATTTTTTTGAACGCTAAAACAAACAGATAAACAATCGTTTAAAATGGTTTTCTTAGAAAACAATTAATTCTTTCATAAAAAAATTGTAACAAATAGAACTTTCAGTTATTCAATCTCCCGTTTTGTACACAAGAGAATAACTTTTCTATAATTTCTCATGAGCGAGAAACTAAATTGATATTAACTTTTTTTTTGTCTAGTGGGAGGCTTATAAGATGCCTTACATGAAGGAGGTGGAGAAGGGAGAAGAGAATGAGAAAAGGGCATGAGCGTATTGGGAGGGTTTGAACCCGCACACTCAGTATTCATATCCTGCAACTTAACCAACTGAATTGAGTCAAGAAGACAGGTTTTATCCTCATATGTTTAGCAAGTACGATAGTCATAATAATAATAATAATAATAATAAATATATGACATAGTGGCGCATCTTGAATAAAATTATTGAGGGGCAAAAAAATACTTAGTGATGAATATAAAAAACCATAATGATATACATCTTTTACAATATTCATACTTAGAGACAAAATGTATTATATATTAAAACATTATTTTACAAAGATAAATAGTTGCATTGCATAAGATAAAATGCATACTAACCTAGATTTGTTGTAGATGTCATGTCAAATGCAAAAGGCCAAAAAAACATCTAATGTATTAAAATTTAGAAATGTTATAACACAATTAATTAAATATAATATTAAATGAAATAATAAAAAATTACCTCCATATAAAGTGTTGTTCTCCTTTCTTTTAAGGTGGCTTCTCCGATAAACGAGACAAACATGTCGCTCACGGTGAGAGATGTTTTTTTACTAGCTATTGTAGGTAAAGGCCAAGTTTCGAGTAATTTTGTCGTGGTCCCTCCTTACAGTGTAATTGCATAGTAACTCTTATAGGAGCCTTTCTGCAAAAGGGTGAAAGAATGAGAAAAGAACGGTTGATTCTAAAGTTAGACGGCACAGGGTTTTTCCCTAGAGCTCGATCAATCCGAAATCCACCGCCGTCGTTGCATCCATTTATCATTTGGTTATTGAGTCGGTGTTTGGTTGTACTTTTTGCTCCATGGGTTTCATTTGGTATCGCTGTATGTCATTATTGCATCATGGGTTTCAGTTGGTATCGGGTCTCTGAGTTCGATTTTAACCCATTGGAAGGACACAAATGATTCACAAAGGATCCGCACTTCTATCGGTGTCATATGCGAAGCTTGTGGAATCAGGAATGCTAGGTTTGTTGATTTATTTGTTCAATCTAAAATCTTCTTTGACTGGGATCGTACTTCTATGGGTGTCATATGCGAAGCTTATGAAATCACGAATGTTAGGTTTGTTGATTTATTTGTTCAATTAATCTAAAATCTTCTTTGACTGGGATCGCACTTCTATGGGTGTCATATGCGAAGCTTATGAAATCACGAATGTTAGGTTTGTTGATTTATTTGTTCAATCTAAAATCTTCTTTGTGATGGCAAAATCCATTTTAGGAGCAAGAGATATGGTTGTGAGGGAGATTAGAGTGAAGTATTGTGAAGGCAGAATCGGGTGGTTATCATGGATTGAAAGGTGGAAACTTGTAAGAAACCTTTAGTTATTTATATTTTTTTGTCGGGGGCGAGGATTAACAGATAGGTTGTTCCCTCTAGAAGGTTATTAAGAACCCTTGATAAAAATTTTCGAAAGATGGTTTTGCTAGGGTTTTGCTACACGTAAAGTCCTAGGGTTTGCATGCCTCCCATGGTTCGTCTCTGATCTGCCCTTGGGTCATTCTTGCCCTCTCGTGGTCCTCTTCATCCTCTTCCTCGAGTGTCCCTGTCATGCAGAAGTATTTTCCATGGGTTTTAGTTTGATCCCCCCATGTTTTTGTAATTCCTCGAGAGCCTGAATTTTAGTTTTATCATTCTTTCCATGGGTTTTGGTTTCGTCCCCCCATGTTTTTGTATTCATTTTCATTATTTTTAATAAATTTTTGGTGTGCTACAAATGATGGATAGGATTTGAGGTGCCAACCTAGTTCGGATGTATCTCCTTATAGTGATGCCTTTGCACATCAATTTTGTTAATAAAAGATAGGTTGTTGCCTTCCCAAATCCAATTCATTAATTATTTGTTTCGTCCTAAAACCCTCAAAATTTGACACAATGTCTACTAAACCCCTTGTATTTTATGTTTGCGATGGCAAAATCCCTTTTACATGTTTGTCGTGAATATCAAAATAGTACATAGCAGAATCGAATTACTTGATATACCTGTTGTACCCGTGTTGTGTACGAGCAGACATGTTAATAATGGGTCTCCTTGCCAGCACGGCCGTGCTCTTGTGCACTTGAATTTTATTCTTCTTTTAACTCTCTCCCAAGCTCTTACACTAAAATATTTACATTTTACCTTTTCAGAACTTAATCTTTCTATTAAATTATTTATATATTTATATTTGAATTTTAGGATGTTGCAAGTTGTGCACCAGACTAAAATTAAGCCAATCAAATATTTCAAAAAATAACAAACAATTGATTACGGCAAAGATATAATCGATTATGCTCTTGTTCAACATGTTTTGGGAAATTTCAATGATTTATACTCGGTTAGCCTAATTGATTATGGCTTTCTCTGTAAAGCCCATTATCGATTACAAAAGTTCATAATTGATTGTGCAAAAATTAGAGGTAACATAATCGATTATGTACCACTCATAATCAATTATGGCTTCTTTGTTTAAAAAAGTCATTTTTTTTATAGAAAGGTCATAATGGATTATGTTCAAGGGATAATCTATTATGCTTTTTTCAAAAAATATTTTTTGAAAACATAATAATTTTTTATTTATAAATAACATGTAATCGATTAAACAATTGGAAAACATATTTTTGCATGTTAAAATCATTTTAGAAAACCATTGGAATGTTTTTTGCAAAATTGTTTACGTGTGAAAAATGGTATATTTAGTTTTAAGATATTTGAGCCATTTATCACTATTGTCTATCCTACCTTTACAATAAATCTTAAGACCATGACAAACACAACCTTTGAATTCTCTTTGATGTTTGATCTTATTCACCCTCTTAGCATCTTGATACTTTAATACTTGTCTTTGAGGAATCCTTTGTCTGATCATCAAAACAGCTGGGATAACCTGTGCCAGGCATACATCTATAGTTGGTGGCGGAATTAGGTTAAAATCATTGTGTTTGATTTTATATCTCTATATCTATTTAAATTTCCATTTTTAACTGTATTTTTCCCATATTATTTGTTCATTCGCATTCGCATTCGCACTCAAAGGCAACTATACAGTTCTCCTTAAATTTTTTTTGTTTGCTGCAATTTTTTTAGAAACTCAAATGAATCCCCTACTGGAGTTTGAAGTCATTCTCAACATGTTAATTAGATATTTTACCTTTTTAATAGATAAAATGTTTTATTTTTAGTTTTCATATCTCCTTCATGTAAAAATAGATATGAAATTTTTAGTTTTAGTTTTCTTAGGCCACTCTTGTACTTTGGCTTTCCATATTAGCAAAATCTCCATATCTTCTGGGACTATAGATATACCATTTTCATGTGGCAAGACTGAAGGAACCTGATGGAAACACCGAAAGGGGGGTTTGATTGTGTTTCTTAAGTTTTTGAAAACATTTTCGCAAGCAGATATCTTTTCGTAAGCTTTTGGATGCAAAGATGTTAAATGGACGTTGTAAGCGTGTATACTGAACTTTGGACGCACGCTAAAACGTTTGCTTGAAAGATGGTAGTTAAGAAAACAAATTCAATCTCAAGCGCTAGGTATAAATAAACTAAAGACAAAGTTAAAGGAGAGAAGATAACACAAGAAAATTATCCCGGTTCACTCTTAACCCAAAAGAGCTTTTTCCACTATAATAAAAACCTTGTTACAACAAGTATTCTACACCTCTTAAGGCACAAGTATTCAACACCTTTTCAGACAACTACAAATATTCTTTTACAGACAAGCCTCTCCAGGCTAAACCAAGATGGTTTAGAAAAGATTCTTAGACTTAGTCTCAACTCGCTATGTGTCAGAGTATGACACTTAATATCTAGAACTCTGAATAATAACTCTTCGCAGAGAGTAAATATGAAAGTTAAACTTCAGAGAAAGCTTAAGAGCTTTTATATGCTTTGATTTCTTGTTTGCTTGTAAGCTTGTATGATTTCACTTCAAGTGTAGTGACTTTTCTTCTTCTTCATAGATGAATGCATTTATATCCTTTAGTCTTGAGCAAACTTGTTTCTTCAACGGTTGGTGTAACGCCCTTCGTTACATTAGTAACCCAAATTAATAATTTAAATAAAACAAGGAAAATAATTTTTTTTAAAATAAATACCGAATAAATACTTAATATAATATTAAACCAAAATAATTGTTTACATCAATTCAAAACCGAAATAACACAATCAGTTTCAAAACCTCAAGACAGGGCGTCTATAATATCTCGCATAAGGAAATAACTAAAAGATAATAAAAGTCCTCCTGGCATATGCTGTACAATACTAACCAAGCTCTAAAACTAAAGAGATAGTCTTCAAAACGTCTGGCTGCTCAACAGGAAGGTCCTCAAGCTCTGAAAACAACACTACTAATAAGATATAAAATCCCAGTGAACAGAAATACAGTTTAAAAGATTTTCGTAAAAGCATTGTTCTCAGCCGGTGCGGTGATCGGAAAAACTGTCCATGGTACCCGCTATTTTCAAAATAGTGTATAATAAAATAATAATAATAATATAAATTATTATTGGCAGCAAACAGTCATTACTAACACATCATGAATCAAGTACGACAAGATCTCATATATCAAATAATATCAAATATCTTCATACGTCATATGACTTTCAAACTGCACATAACAATGGCGTCCCATTGCCTACCTTACTCATAAAGGTATTTCGATGTCACCTTCTCTTCAGTGACATTACTTATTTCGATACCAACCATTGTACACTGGTGGTATTACTCATTTCAACATCCCAACATGTGGCGATGTTACTTTCGATACCCCATTATGGCGGTATTTCATATTTCGACACCCCAAATAATTGGCAGTGTTACTTTCGATACCCCTATCATAGGCGGTATTACAGCAAACAACATTCAACATATTAACAGTTATTGAATCATACTAATATCACAAATATCATCAAATAGTACATCTATAGCATGTCAATTCAACCAAATCACGTATCTAACATATATATCATAGCATCAATCTCAATAATAAACATTTAATTGACAGCAAGAACACCTTAGAAGTAAAACCCCCAAATTTGTAAAATCAGGATTTGACCAAACCAGGATTATTTTCCAAAAAACGTATTTTGAAATCATAACCCAAACCCCAAGATAATTTGCACCATGAAAAGGGTGAGAAAGAGTATTTCTACTCACCTCTGGTAGACCTCCAAAAGCCTCAAATATTATTTAAAACAATCCTAACGTTTCACCAATAATTCTTCTTCTCCTTGCTGATGTTATTGTTTCCTTTAATGGCGTAAAACTGTGCTACTCCAATCTCCTTGAACGCACCTCTGATTCCGACGCTATTGTCTTTTTATTTTAACGTTGATAGAGGTTTCACGGCGCAAGTCTTGCACTCTTCTTCTTTTATATATGCAACATAGGGCTTCCCTTGTTTTTTTTACTTGTAATTTCTTTTGAGATTTGCAGTGAGCACTCTACGTGAGTGCATTTGGCTAAAAGCCAAATTTTGCAATTGCTCACTAGAGCTTTTATTGTTTATTTATTTGTTTCTATCTTTTTGACTTAATTTTGTTTTTATTCCAATATTGCATTCTTTTGTATTTACTAAACAATACCAATAAAATTTTATACTACTAATTTTCTACACTAAACCGCATAATAGTTTAATATTTTTTTATGAAAATAATTATATTGATATTTTAGGATATTACAGTTGGCAAGAGAGCCATTCTGATGAGAATTAAATGAAAAAATCCGTTGAGTTTGATAGCTTGTGAAGAGATTCGAAAAGCAGAGTAGACTATCAAAGAATGATTGCTGAAAGTAGCACCGACAGCTTTTCTTTGTACCCAAAAGTTGCCTTTTGTCTTTCTTTGTTGGGATAGTCAACTTCAATGTGTCAGGAACAGTTTGGCTTTATGGCTTCGAGAGTACTAAGATACTGAGAATTTTTTTCTAAGGGATAATACCCTTTTACATGAAAGATAATAATTTGAAACTATTATTTTTTTACATTGACGCTCTTTGAACATGGTCTAGTAAAGTAAATTTAAATAATTATATTAGACTTTTAATAAAAACACGTATACTCTACTCTGATGAGTCTTTGGACTTAGATATGTTACTGAATAGACCACAATCAAAGAAGGACTTCGTCTATTTATCGTTTACATTAAAATGATGGATTGTGCGATCAGACTCAAGGTCTGATAAGTCTTTGAACTTTGTATACCTGGATACTTAGGATAAACTTTTTAGATCATAACAAAACTTTGTTCACCTAATTTAGTCATTTGTTAACATTAAAATCTTAAGGAGTTATGGACCATAACTGTTGGGGTTCAACAAGACCAATTAGGAATAAAGAACTCTCCTATGCACACAAACCAAAACAAGCAATCATGAAAGCAACCAATGCACATAAACCAGCAACAATAAAACAAAAAAAAAAAACAAGATAAAAGGGAAAAGAAAATTGCATACAACATTTACGTGGTTCGGTCAATGCGACCTACATCCACGGGAGAGAGCATCTTCCATTGTGATCAACAAAAGAGATTACACCATGGTTTTCCAATAGAGACCTTCCCCAACCTTATTCTTGATCCTCCATGTGCTTCCCACATGCCTCCAAGAACCCTAGATTGTAGTTTCTATTCCTAAGCTCTTTCTACCCTCAATGTTAAAGAAAACAATAGAGAACCCTTGGTCCTTGCCTACACCATGTCCAAGATTTTACAACAATTCCCCAAGTATATCTTTCACACTCTATTTTCTCACAAACCCTTGATCCCAAATTGAAGATCACTATCTCTATCTCTAATCTCAGATTTCTCTCAAGCTCTATTCCTTTCTATGTCTCGTTGATCATTCCCCTTCTTTCACCTATTACAAAAGATGTATATATAGACCAATACAACAATTACTAATAGGTTTAGATGAGTCATCAATCCAATTGAAGTCCTTGATTCTTGTGAAGTTCTAATCCATGTGAATCTTGAATTCTCTAACTTCCACAACTGATTTCTAACAGTCTTGGTCGACTCTGTTACTGACAATTTTGCTTAGCTAAATTCCATTAGCTTAGCAAAATTGTGACAAAAATGAATACATGAAGAAACTTTTGTTTTAGCTTAGCTAGATCAAATTCGCTTAGCTAAAATGACAAATTCGCTTAGCAAATTACTCTGACAGAAACTTGTGATTTTGAGTCATTCTCAACAATAACCACTTTTGTTCCAACAAACACGTTATGTTTAGTCTCGACAGTGAAAAATGTGTTGTGGTTGACAGTCTAGAGAAAAAGATCGAAGTTACAAATCATAGGTTGTTTTTGATGAAAATTGCACTAATTTTATTATTAATAGACATATTATTATCATTGAAACTGTAAGTAAACTTTTGTTATGATCATCAATTAAAAGAATAAAAACTTATCTGCTACACATATGCATAAGGCCTAGATTTTCTTAAATAGTTTACAATGCAATATACAAGAATTTAATAGCAAAAACCACGATTTTTATTATATTAAAATTTATTACAATATCTATATCTATTTGGAAACATTTATAACAATTGGACTCTTCACATTGTGAGTCCCATCTGACCATATCAGAGATGAGGTGAGCACAGTTTGACCTGGTAATTTACCACCAGTGATAGTGACAACAAAAGACTTCTTCTCATCCAGTGATTTGAAGGATAAAATCTCAGGTGCCACCGTAATGTTGATTTTTGGATTTGATAAAATTGTTGCCCTGTATTTTGAGTTTGCTATGCCAACATTTGTGACAGTTCTCTTAAAGTTGATCTTAAAAGATGTCATAGGCTGAACATGACTAGCAAGTGCAGGATAATTCAAATTCCTTACCAAGGATCGACGAGGGGCTTGAGAGCAAGGGTTATCTTTTCCATAGATTTGTTTAATCTTTTCGCTATCATAACCCAAGTTGCAAAACATTTGCAAATAATCTTCCAATAAAATGTCATAAACAAGCCCTGGAAGAATAGCTTGAACAGGATTGACATGCCCAGCTCCATAAGCATATTCACCAATACCGTCCTTAGAATCATTCATTGGTTTTGCTGAAGTCATAATAGCAGATTTAATTGATGCTGGTGACCAACCCAAATGAAATGTTTTCACATACGTAGCTATTCCAGTAACATGGGGACATGACATAGATGTCCCAGATATTATGTTATATTTTGAAGATCTTTTGTCATCAGGACTATCTGAGGGAGAAACAGCTGGTGAAAATGCAGCCAATATATCTACTCCTGGAGCAGTTATATCTGGTTTTAAAACTTCTGAAACTATCATATTTGGTCCACGTGAAGAAAACTCAACTACGATAGGGGCAGTATGATCTTCAATTGTCTCACTCTTTCGTATTTCAGCTGTTGGATCTTTTGTTGAATTTGTATAGGATCTAATAAGATGATAGTCATGGGGAGACAACACTGATAAAGGTGACGAAGTAACTGAGGCTGGAAAACCTTCATAAGTTTCCTTTATGATTGTACCAACTTGCCCTCTTTTAGCCACATAATCTTCGCTACTCTGAACACATAAAACTATCTTTCCTCTCACCAAATGACTATCTAGACACTCGCAGGTATTGGCAAGATCTTCTGGACAAATTATTCCATCACCATTTTTCTGAGCGATGGGAAATTTTGTTCCATTTGATGTGAAAGAGTTTATTGATTTTCCGATCAGTGTTTTTCCATTTCCTAAAACTACCTTATCAATGAATTGTCGATCTATGGTACTTGCTGCTACAGTAAGTACCCATGGTGCAACACTTGAAACCGTGCCTTGATCAGAACCACCATTGCCTGCAGAGTTCACTGTAAGTATCCCTCTTGCCATTGCATGAAAAGAACCAATTGCAATAGAATCTTCATAGAAGTTAAGTTGTGTAGAACCTCCCAGTGAAACAGAAATGATGTCAACTCCATCTGCTATGGCATCATCAAATGCAGCCAAGATAGCAGCCTCTCCACATCCAATTGAATTACATACTTTATATGCAGCAATTCTTGCTGATGGAACTCCCCCTCTTGCAGTACCTTTTGCAAGTCCATAAAAGCTTGCATCATGAACAATGTTTCCAGCAGCTGTTGATGCAGTATGGGTTCCATGGCCATCTGTGTCTCTAGTAGAGTTTTCTATATAAAATCTTGCTCCAATGATCTTCTTGTTGCAAGTGAAATTCTTACCACCGGCACAAACACCCTTCCACTTTTTTGGAAGAGGGCCATAACCTTGATCTCTGAAACTGTCTGATTCTGGCCAGATTCCGGTGTCAAGAACTCCCACTACAACATCATGCTCTATAGCCTGTCTTCGTTTGACTGACTCAGGAAATCCCATGAAGTCCCATGATCGTGTTGTATGTGTTTGAAGAATTCTGCTTGGGAAAACTGACACTACACCTTCCATCTGAGTTAGCTTTTTCTTTTGTTTATCAGTTAGCATGGCAGCAAAACCATTGAGACTTCTCTTGTAACTATGGATTAATAAATTTGTTGCATTAATGTCCTCAATGACTTGTTGCAACATGCTGAGATGATGAGAGGATGGAGAATATGGTGCTTCAGGAAGTGTGCCCATATATACAATATGAAGTTTTGGATTATCATCTATAGCATCACACTTTGAGAAAAATAAACATGCTAGAATGAAAGAGACACAAAAGACGATAGAACTACCCATTGTTCAGGTTTGTCGATTGATGAGAGTGATTGAAACATTATATAGAGCAGATTATTTCTATTCGTATGTAATACGATTATCCTTATCTTTTAAGTTCTCGATTTTTAATATCAACGTCTATTCTCATACTACTTTCTTATGCTATTATTTACACATGGTTAATGATATATACCTTCGTGGTTAATCACGTGTATTGTATTGGATGATTAATAGGTTGTTTAATGGATACATTCATGGTTAATGGTTCATCTGTCAACTATTTAATGCATATGATTAATCATGAATTTATACATTATTAATCACATGCAAAATGATATAAAAAGGTAGTCTGAGATGCAAATTGACTTCAAATTTAAAACCTTTCATCTTTAGTTCAAAAAATTCCCACTTAAAATTAATTTACACCATTAATATATTTTAATTTGTAAATTCTTTCATTCTTCTTCTTCATGTCTTTGATTTGACCCAAATTAGTTTATTGGGTTAATTAAGAAATAAATTTATCTTAATAAATAAAAATTCTTAATTAAAAAACAAATTTGAATACTTATATTACAAATATTAATTAGAATGGATTCTACAGACCAATATTAATATTTTTGGTTTTTTATATTTATAAATATCCTATTATTAAAAAAAATCTATTCAAAAAAATACAATCAATTAATCATATTTTATTTATAAATGGTTTCCTTTTTTTTTTTTTTCCGTATTTGATTTGGACCGCACATATTTATCAATTAATTTTAATAAGATAAAATACTTAAAAATAAATGTTTTAAATATTTATATTACAATTATTAATTAGAATGGATTTTATATACCATCATTAATGTTTGTTTTCTTTTTTCCTATCCTATTTACTATCTAAGATTCTAATTTATAAAATTAATTTATGAAATTCCTTCCTTTATTAAAAACAAAATCCCATTTAAAGTTGATTTTTAAATTAATGATATTTTAATCAATAAATACATTCCTTTTTTGCTTTTAATTAAGAAGTAAATAAAGGATTATATGATACACTCATACACATGACACCTAATCCCGATGACAAAGTTGGTAATGTATTTACCAATGTTTTAAAAACTGACATATCGGTCATTGAATCAGTGAATGCATTAGTTCAAGATTTAATGGTTCAACCGTAATTGAACCATGATTAAACCGGCAACAATTAAATGCATATTTTCAATATTTGGTTGCTGTGAGTTTGTTCGCAGATTCATCCTTTTTGATTTTTAACGATATTGAATTTGTGTTGTTTTCGATGTATTTTACCAATTTGAATGAATGAATATCTTTTTTAGTCAAAAAAAGAAGGTAATAAACTTAAGACAAAACAAATTTAAAGTAACATAAAATAATCATATTATAAGTTTCATAAGATTAAAAATCAACAAAGAATGATAAATAATAAAAACCAATGTATATGTATTTTTATACCTTGTTATTGGACTTTTATTTGACTAAAAAAATATATTTTAATTTAAAAATATAAATTTCAAAAAATATTGAAAAACAAACAATAATCGATTCAAACTGATTCTCATTATCGATGTTTTGGATCAATTTGACCGCTTCTTAACCAGTTGTCACCGATTTTAAAACATCCTATTTTTTGGCTTGAATGGACTAGCTAGTTACCTGCTGACTGATCTATGGTTGAACCTTCCAGTTTTCAAAACTATGGTATTTACTACTAAATTCTCAATTTTTATGTTTTATTTAAATAATAAAGTGTTTGAATGCTCTTATATTTTACTTGCTGGCCAATTATTTCCCTTCTCTTTTCCAAATCCTTGATTCCAACCATATATATTTATGAATTTAATTGATATGCATTGACTGTGTAAAGTTTTTTTACACTGTCAACCAATCATAATTTGTTACATCAACAAAAATGTTTGACTTTTATCCTAACTAACTTACAAGTCATTCATATCATGATTTCTGATTGGTTGATAGTTTAAAAAACTTTACACTGACAATACATAACAATTAAACTCTATATTTATTGTGTTAATTAAAAAACAAAATAATATTAGGAAGGAAAGAGTTTTAAAAATAAAAACTTCGAAAAATATTAATATTACATTTATATATATATATATATATATATATGTATATATATATATATATATATATAATCTATATCTATAATATATAATAATAGGTATGAGATCAAATGACATCAGGAGTCAAACTAAATATTTGATACCAAATCCTATCCGTTTATCTGTATTTAATCTGACAGTGTATATTTTACTCACTCAAATCCTCACGTGATTTTATGTTTCTCATTTTCACTCTCTCACTAGTGCTATTGTTTCTCGGTTTTGCTCCAGCGTTGTCATTCCTTCCCCGTGTTCATTCTTCTAATCCTTATTTTTGCTCCGGCGCTTGCTCTCCTGCAGCTCTCCCACTCACGTCTCACCTCAAACTGCCCGAATCCAATGCTGCCATCCGCCCACTACGCCAAAAAAAGGATTAAATGGCGCATATTTAGTAGCGTTTTTAAGTGAAGCGCTATTAAAAAAGAGGTGGAAGACTTTATATAGCGCTTCCTCAAGAAAGCGCTATTATAGGTGCACGTTAGATAGCGCTTTCCAATTTTCAAATATTTTTAATTCATAACTTCCCTCCTCATTTTCGCTCCAACCCTTTACTCCTCCCTACCAGCTCCTTCCCGCGAACGGCACCGCTGCCTGCCTCCTTCCTCTCTCACTCTCACCCTCTCATCTCAGTCTTGCTGCCATCGCGAACGGCAGTGCCTGCTCGTCACCCTCACCAAGGTCATCTCTCTTTCTCTCTCTCTTTTCCATTTCTAGGGTTTTCTTCAATACTTTTTGTTTCCTCTTTCAAATGCATTTCCTAAATCACTAAATGATTTCTCTTTTTCCCAATTCTCTTCTCTCTCTTCGATTTCTAGGGTATTCTTTCAATATTGTTTTGTTTTGATTTGTTTTCCTCTAAAAGTTGCATTCGTTTTTGGTTTTCTAAGACATATGGTGACAATGGCGTTGGCATCGTCTGTGACAAACTCATGCTTCAGGTAGGTATTTTCTTCAATTTTATTTGTTACACTCACTCTGCTTCCTTAGCGACAAATTAGGGTTTGTTATGTGTTATCTTGAATGATTCCCCAAGCGACATTGCTTATCAGGAAGACGGGCCCTACGCCATTCATCTTCTCGCTCACATTATGTTTTTGACATGTAATCTAACCTCAACCTCCATTTCTGTCTTAGTTCTTGCGTTATTCATTTGGGGGGTTTATATATGGGAAAACAATTTGCCTTACTCTCTCTCATGTTACTACATAATAAAAAAAAAATATACGTTTTACAGTTGTCGATTCTGGTTTTGGAATTGTGTAGTTGCAATATTTGGGAAGGGCTTTGTTTTGCAATGTTATTGTTTATAGGTCTGCTGTCTCGATATTGCAGCAATAGTGCTCGGTTTCTTTGGAAATCAATACCTTGTTCAATCAAAGAAAGCCAGCCTGAAGTCACTATAGTATGGAAAATTGGGGTGGGAATTGTCAGTACAGCTAGGCTAGCTTAATTCCCACCCCGCCAAAAAGGTATCACCTTTTGCAGCATTCATTCATCCACTCTGCATCCCATATTGATTCTTCTTTTCTTACTGAAAATTGAAATTGACCAAATGTTTCTATTCATCCCCAATTTCAAACAGGCAGACACAATCTATTTGCTTGGTGGGTAACCATTAATCACAGTTATTTTTCTTCATCCATATCCAATGAACCATGTATTTTCTTTTTTCCTAAATGGATTGTCATTAATCAATTGTCTCATGAAAAATTTGATATGGAATTTTAATCTCATTCTGCTAAAACCTTTAAGTCCGTATGTATATTCTCTGCCAGTAGCTAGAGCAGTATCATTTGCTTGCTTCAACTCTTTTTCTCTTCATCTTGAAATTTTGGCTCTCCTGACAAATCCATACAACAGATTCACCACATTATGAACTGTGAAGTAGAACACCCTCACGTTTTCTTTTCTAATAGTTTCTTCCAAAGTCTTTCTTATCTTCCCTTATAATTCTGAGTGAGTTATGTTTGTTGTCAGATGGATCAGAATGTTCAAAGGGAGATAATTAACCACCAATCTTTAAGGCATCCAAATATATTCAAGTTTAAAGAGGTAAGAGTTTGTTTTTGTACCCTAGATTGTTCCTTCATTAGTTTTTTTCAAGAGATTGAATTCACTTGATAGTTACCTTCCTCAAGCAAGCTTTAAAGTTTTTCTTGTGTCTTTTTTTTTTGTTTACCAGAGTGACATAACTAATGTGTAAACTCTTGTATCTTCACTATAATTAAGACATGATTCATTAAAGGGTGGATGTATAAATTATTTAAACTGTACCAATTATCATTAGTATATGCTATATTGTGAAAAGCTAGCTATGCCTTGCTTTAGTATTTTATGAATGAAAGCAATTGGCTATCCTTAGAATTAGTGTGATGGAAACAAAATGTATTGTAGTTTGAACTTGGAAGACCAGTGATTCAAAACTTGTTTTTGACTAGGCTTCTCTTTCCCTTTATATATATCACGAAAAAGATGTAGGTGAATGATGTAATTTCTTGGACCAAAATGTACCGGGGATGAAGGTGCCATGGGTATCTTGGCTCGCTTAAAATGTAGTGATGTATCACTTTTTTTTTTTTTTTTTATATGTAAATGTTAGCATTTGTTAGAAATGTTAGTGGGTTATCACGCTGCTCCATAACTCTCCCACCCCAACTACCAAGACAGTAACTTATATAATTGTTCTATTAAATATGTTTCTTTCTTTTGGATTGTTCTTAAGAATAGTTTGAGTTCACATGTCTCTTGCATCTATATTTTTTTCGATGATCAGTATGGTGAAAATATTAATATTAATATGTACATAACTATCTATGAACTCTTTTCAGAACTTTACACCAGAAAGATGTTTTAGCTGCTTCCCTCTGCGTATTCTACCATAAGCATTCAAGATACTGCTTCATTTCTGGGAATGAACGAGGATGATGCTACAAATTGCAAGCATTTTTGTGTTCATTTGCATTACTTATCTTTTTTGACAGGATCCTCTTTCAGGATTATATTCCTACTATTATCCTTGTTAATATGTCTAATTTTCTTAATGCCCTTGTTTTAAAGAGTGCATGTAGTTCTACTATTATCCTAGTTCTTCTCGTACGGGAGCCAGGAATCACATAAGGTATTGCGCAACTATGAATAATCTTGATGGAACGTATGCTCTATATTTAAGTTGTGAGTTGTGATTTGATTGAATTATTTACTTCGTGTTTATTTAATAGCTTGATTAGTCTCCAATTTTGCAGGTTGATGGTTTGCTGATGTTTTGGGTGCATGACTTTTTGGTATAGGCTATAGCTAGTTGTTTGAATTTGTATATATGTACTAGAATAGTTTTTTGGTTAGTATTGTGTTGATTATAACATTAATATTGTTATGTGTTGTAACATTTGTAATGAATGAAATGAATTTATGTATATTATGCCAATTATTGTCCTAAATATTGCTTATATTGTTTGGGTTTTGCTGAGTGTAAGGAAAAGTAAGAGAAAATCAAAGTAAATAATTTTTAAAAAAAACAGGGAATAGATAACGTTTTCTCAAGGAAACGCTATCTATTTTTGGGTTTTAGATAGCGTTTCCTCGAGGAAGCACTATCTATTCTTGCTTTAGATAGAGCTTTTTAAGCGTTATTGTTTCTTCAACATTTAATAGCGCTTGATTTTTAAGCGCTATTAAATGTCAAAAATAAACGCTATTAAAACCGTTTTTTGTTGTAGTGGCCAGACATCACCGTCGCAGAACGTCGAAACAGTCACACGTTGACACGAATCCTCGCCATTTTTCATCATAGCAGAAATGCCAATGTCGCTGTCCGCCAAACATCATCGTCGTAGAACGCTGAAGACACCCACATGCTGATGCAAATCCTCGCCATCTTACATCACAACAGAAACGCCAACGCCGTTCGCCAGACATCACTGCTGCAGACCCCCGCAAATCAAAGGTGCTGACAGTCGCACACCGAGGAAAATCCTCGGCGCCATCTTCCATCACAACGAAGTCACTCTGCGTTGGAGCCAAGCCTCACCATCGCAAATTTTGAATCACAGGTAACAGGTTGCTTACTTGGAACTACAATAATCTGCATGCTAGTCAAGAATTTTGGAGGTGCTGAAGACATTGATTGCTTATCTTCGATATATGGGGATTCTTTTACATTGTGTTGATATACTAATCTAGATTTACAGATACATGTACATGGGTTATTGTTAATGTGGTTAAAGAGATGTCTATGTTAGTTTGTTGATTGAAGTACTCATCTTTTGAATAAATTCTAATTGGAGTACTCACAGTTTATTGGCTAATTGAATTTTGGTTATTTATTTACATCACTGTTTTGCATTAGACTTGTTCACTTGTGACCTGTGAGATATGGATCTGTAACACCCCGATTTTTCGTGCTTTCTAAGAACGATAAACTCAATTAATGAGTTTATATTTTTATTTGTGCTTTAGAAAATGATTTTGGGAAAACTAAAATCATATTCATGCTTGATATAATCGTAGGAGCCTACGATTAAGTTTTGGGTCGAAAACTCAAACGGAACTCGATCTATGTTTCACGGATGATAGTGTTTTACTACTATCAAGACCTCATCTTGACTAAGGATGAGACCATTAGTCTTAGAATTCAATCCTCTAACTTTTTGCTAAAATGCGTCCTGACGTCCGAAAATAAAAAATAATATATTATATTCGCGCCGATAATCGAACTGGGAGACGTTTGGAGCCGTATAAGGGTTTTACGAAATCCACGAACAGATAATCTTCATGTCAAGACTGTGTCACGTCATCTAGGAACTCATACCAGTGTCGGGATGATTTTCAAAATATCGGGACGCGAAATGACCAAATTGCCCTTGGTCTTTCTTTTGCTAATTACCTTTTTACCTTTGCTTAACTCTTAAGTAAAACTTAAGAAAATATCTTCACTCTCATCACTCACTCACTTGGCCAAACTCATCCAAACCCCCATCCTCACCCATTTCTCTTTACTAAACTCCATTGTTGGAGAATAAGAACTTGAAATTTCTTGAACCAAATTCACTAGTTTTTGAAGGAGAATCTCTTAGAAGGTAGCTATCCTTCTCCATCTCTCTCAATCTCTCCTTTCTCTTCACAAAAAAATTCATTTTCATGGAGGTTAAGGTTTTTACCCCCAAACTTCAAAAATCCATGAAAAATTGTAGAAAATCCTTTTAATACCAAACCAATTTCTTTGGCCTAGGTTCATGACATACTTCCATGATCCAAGAGCTTAGAGTCAAGAAATCTCTCTAGCCTATTTTATTTAAGAGAGGCCGAGACCCCCTTGTGAGTGACGGGTAGGGTTTTGGTTGGTTTTTGATATTTTGAGTTGGTATCTAGGGTTATCTCACTTAATTAGGGTGGTATCCAAGAGATGAGAATTTTTGGAACTCCCTAGCTATTTTTAAGGTCAAAGGGCCGAACCCTAGGAGTAAGGAAATAGGAGAAATATTTGTATTTTTGAGTTAATACCTTGTTTGATTGTGTGCGTGTAGTGATTAGCAGATAGTCGAGCGAGGTTTCAGATTAATCAGGCGATTCCTGCTTACCTTGGAACTTCAAGAGGTAAGGGGATAAACTTGAGGAATTTCAATTCCGGCAGCTATATGCTGCTTTGGTGTGTTTGTGTTGTAAATAAATATCTGTAACTAATTATTGGCGGAGTGATTTATTTACTGCTGTTGATTTGTCTATGGATAATAAACCTGCTGATGTATGTGGATACATGATATAGCTTTTGAATAAATGTATAGATGTATCGTGTGCCCTGTTGTGGGATTTAAGGCATTAGAGGACCTAATATCGATTAAGATCCGATATCGTGCAACATAAAAGCTATAAAAGCTTGAGATGTGGAATGGAGAAAAATAATAATGTTTCATTGTTTTTTTTTTCAAATTTAATTTAAGAGAAAATAATTAATTATCTATTTTGGAATAAAATAATAATGAATAGCTGCTTTTAAGGAAAAGTTAACTTAAAAGGCAAAATTATGGAATATGTATTTTTAATAACGAAGAATGAAGTTTTGAGATAAATAGTGTTTTTGGAAAACTTTATTGGTTGTTAAATTAATAAAGTCAACCGTTTGAGCAAAAGCGTTTTGAGAAACGTGATTTTCAAGTTAATTGGTTTTATCCAAGAAAACAGGTTTTTACAAGCTGTATTTCAAGGTTTGTGTTTTACTGAAAAACGACGAAAGGAAAAGAAATGGTCTTTAGACCAAGTTTTGCTTTAGGAAAAACCAATCCCGAGAACTTTGTGTAAGTGTCGAAGATTTGGGGTTTTGGTTTTTGAGTTTTCGAGAAAAAGTGGTTTTTAACTTATAAACTTGAAACCGACACGTCGGTGTTCTAGGGTTCTGCAGAAACACGTGGATCAAGGATCCGTGTTAGTTGTGGTCCTGTCGGCTTAGGGACGATCTTTGTGGTCCTGTAAGCTTGAGGATGTTTTATGCTCTTGAATCCAAAATTCTAAAATGGTGCATCGGTTAGGGATGTTTGGGTTCGAGCAGTTTTGGGCTAGATGTCGTGTTTTGAGAAAAATGTTTTTGAGGCTGAAAGAGTCTAAGACATTATGGTGGTTGTTAGCGTTGATGCTGCAACGAGGAAATATTGATGCGACAAAGATCAATTATCGAAAACTAAATAGTTTTCTCATGCATTTTACATGCGGCAGACGTGCTTTGAAAACGGGGGACCTTGATAGGCAAGGAGAACTTGAGATGACTTATTGTCTTGACATTGTACCTTGATGGACAATGATATCATACGTGTTCTGGGAACGTATTGTGTCTTGAGTTGGACAATATAGTATGATCGTATATGTTGAGTACTTCTGATTGCGCCCCTATTTGAGAATCGCGTAGTGTCATGGGTTCAAAGTACTCATTTTTGGGCCAATTATTGGTGATAATCATTATGGCCTGCGGGTCAATGATTTTGGAGTGTGATCAGCTCGTTTCGAATGTTGATGGGATTTTCGAAAATCTAGAATTGAATACTAGTTGAGATATATGGAAGTGTCATGCATACGTTTAGAGAATAACGTTAATTGTGGGGTACGAAACCCTTGTGTTTTTACTGTTAGTACATGGATATATATGTTGTACTATGTGATGCATGATAATGTTGGTGAGATGTACTGTATGAATCTGCTGTTTGTGATTGAGCATGTAGTTGTCATTTTTGGATTCATATATTGGTTTCTCATCCTTGCATATTTTTCTGGACTGTTCTGTCTCTTGTGGTATATATATTATATCCTGTTTACAGATGGAGCCGATACCAGAGCGGCTAGCCCATTCGGGGGTACGCTCCCTAGTTTTTGATCAGAGTGAACACCCCGCTACGTGGGTCATACATCTTGGAGCCGAGAGCGCAGCATACACTGGACCGGTTTGCACGCTGAGGGGTACGATGGAGATGGGACCGCATGAGAGGACCCATATCGTGGAGACTATCCAGGTACCTCTACCGCCCATCTGGATGTTGCTGCAGGTCCTTGTGCATCAGTGGCTGGTTGAGCATCCTGTCCCCATTGCACAATCCCCGCAGCAACAGCCACCACAGACACCTCCCCCGCCTTTTGTGCTGGTGGCGGGCGAGCAGGTAGTGGATGATGAGGAGGAGGAGGAGGAGGAAGACCCTGAGGAGGATCCTCAGGAGGTTTCAGAGTACCATCCGTTGGACACTCCTGAGCCCCAACCTCAGGAGAATGGACACGTAAGTTCCTCTCCTGACTCTAGCATTGGACCTTCCTTCGGAGGATTGTCCAATGGGTTTCATTAGATGTTGACCAGCTTAGAGTGTAGACTCTTTGTTTTGAGGTAGAGAGTTTTGGATAGTCTGTTAACGGCTACTGATGGCCATGAGTTTTAGTGATATGCTTTCAGACTATCGCTACTCTGAGTTTGTTGTTATTTATAGTTATTAAACAAGAAAAAAATTTATCACGTTTTTTCAAGACTTAATAAGATATATGAAATAATCTGTTTTTCCGAAAGTAAAAACAGCAAGTTTTATTTGGCGTTTTAATTGATGTTTTGGGTTACAAATGTGATACCGGATTAAGGGTGTCACAGGATCACACTGACTTGAAGATTTGTTGCCAACAATGGCAGCACCCTTGCTGCTAATGATCTTGTGAGGGAAGTGAGGGGCTGTGTATATGAATGCCGTGATGTTTAATGGCTTTAATATTATTGACTTTCTTTCGAGGAACTGAACCAGTAGATTATAGGAGACAAAAAATACATCAATGAATAATCAACGAGTGTATATGTGATAGCACCAGTATCATGGTAATGCCTTAACGATAGCACCAAATGCATTTCAAGTTCCTCATGTGTGTTCAATATATTTCAGTTTGGCTCAGGTGTCTTCAATTCATTTTCTGTAAATCAATACGACTTGCAACATTGTTCTCGTGTAAATGGTTAATAATTGATAATTATTAGAAAAAGTAATGCAGCTAGTTTATGCAACAAAGAATAAAGGTGGATTATAAATCGAAGGAAATTTTCTATTCTCATTACAAATATTATTGAGTAGTACAATCATATGATGGTAATACAAAACTAACTATAACTACAAATTTCAACATTATAAAAGTTCCCAATCCAAACTACAAAACACCATTATCTAATTTATCGGTAGCCCCCCTGCTATGTCCTTAAAGTAGCTTTAACAGATAGTAGTAGAAGGTGCTTCTACTTTAACAGAAACTCATCAAGCTCTTTAACCTTCTGCAACATTAATCTCTCTTCTTCCTTTTCTTGTTCTTGCTTCTGTTGAGCAGCATGGGCACAAGGCAATGTTCTAGGGCTAATATTTTACTTGCAGCTTCAAGCCCATGTTGCAGAGCTATTTTTTAGCCTTCTCATCTAGTGATAATCCCATAGAGCTGCACACTTCAATTTGCTTGAAGAAATGAAGCTACCGTTTTTTGAGTACTGCCCAAATGATACACAATTGTCATTGTTAGACAAGCTTTAAGTATAATTTTCAGAATGATTACCAGTCAAATTTCATAATGTTTCATTGGACAAGCTGTCACACATGAAAATTAGCCAACTATAAGAATTAAATAATGGATCCAAAGCCCATATGTCGGAGGAATTTAAATTAAACAGTACCAACTTCTTTTTTAATAAGGACCCATGTTATAACAACATTCAAAATCATTTTGCAAGCTCAGAAGTGGTCCTGAAGTATCATTTTGCAAAGGTAAAGGTGCATAAGACTGAGAAAGGAGCTAGAAGTTGGCTAATTCAGAAGTTTTAATAAAATGCAGAAGCTAGAAAGTAAGTTTGGAAATTCAAGAGGTTATAATTCAACAAAATAGAGCTCATGATGAGAACAGTGCCTATCTTCATGGCTTATCACAGAACTTGAACCTTGTGAGGTGGTCCTTGAAACAGCACAAGATATGTTTGTTACTAACCGAGCTACTACGAGGAAGTAATTTAAGAACAGAACTTCCTTCTGCAAAACATGTAATGCAGCCAAGAAGAACAACCAAGAGGAAGTAATTTAAGTACATTAACTGGTCCTTTTTGTTCCTCATATTAAATCATTAACAAGAAGAAGCATCATTCTTTTGGAGTTACATTGCATAATCAGAAAAAGAAAATTACATAATTAATTCAATAAAATTAGCAATAAAAATAACAACCAAAAGGGGACTTAATTTACCAGGTTTGCAAATTTGTTGATTTTGTTCAATTGGCAATTGAAAAGGGGATTTAGAAAGCAATACCAGTAGGCATCAAAGTGCAGAGGATGAACAACCTATGGGCGGCGGCGGTGTGGACTAGAGGTCGACGGCGACGCGAACTGGAGGATGGCGGCGATGCGAATTGGAGGGCGGCGGCGACGACGCGGCCTGGAGGACGAAGGTTTCGAGTCTGTTCGCAAGGCTCCCTTAACGTGACTTTTTAAGTGGCAGGATTTTAGCCTTAGGATTAAATAATAATTAACGAGCATGATTTGGTGTCAAAGTTATGTGTGACACCTTGTATCATTTAATCTTTTTTTTTTTTGATGAATAGGTATCATTTGATCTTATCTCAAAATAATTATATATATATATATATATATATATATATATATATATATATATAATATATCTGTAATTTATATTCTATAATATATACGTTTGAGACTCCAATTACAGGATCTATAATCTATCTCTAAATAATACAACGTTATGCCTTATGCAAGGAGAGGCTGTAATGTGTCCTGTCCAAAAAAATCAAATTTCTATTGTTTTTTTTTGTTCTCGAATTTCTATAGTTTTATTAAAACAAAAAAAGCAAAAATGAAACTAAATTACTTGAAAACAGAAAAAATGAAAATTATTTGAAGTTAATTGAAATTAATTAAAATTTATTGAAATCAATTGAAAGGAATCAAAGCTAATAACAAATTGCAATCAAAGCTAATAACAATTGCGACCTGATGAGATTGGAAATCTTTTCACTAGAGTTCATAAAATTAATTAAAATTTATTGAAATTAATTGAAAGCAATCAAAGCTAATAACAATTCAAGCTGATGAGATTGGAAATCTTTTCACTAGAGTTAATAAAAGATATTTACGAAAATATCTCTTTTTAAAAAACTGATGATATATTTTTAAAAAATTGTATTCAATTTCAAAAAAGGTAAAAAAATAAATAAACATGGGATATTAGTTTAATTTCAATTAATTACAATTAATTGAAATTCAACATGAGTCATTTTGCAAGCTGGTTCTTTTCATGAGATATAATTAAACTTATTAACTAAAATATAACTTTTAATTAGCTTTGATGATATATTTAAAAAATCTATCTATAAATAATACAAAGTTATCTTCTATGCAAAGAGAGTCTGTCACGTATCCTCTTCCACGTGTCATCACCAGAAAAATCGAATTTCTATTGTTTTTATTAAAAAAATGAAAATGAAACTAAATTAATTGAAATTAGAAAAAACGAAAATTATTTGAAATTAATTAAAATTTATTGAATTTAGTTGAAAGCAATCAAAAGCTAATAAGAAAGCAATCAAAGCTAATAACAATTGCAAGTTGATGAGATTAAAAAGCTTTTCACTAGAGTTAATAAAATTAATTCCAATTAATTGAAAGCAATCAAAACTAATAACATATTGCAATCAAAGCTAATAACAATTACAAGTTGATGACATTGGAATCTATCTGTAAATAATACAAATTTACCCCTATGCAAGGAGAGACTATGTCCTCACCAGAAAAATCGAATTTCTGTTGTTTTATTATTAAAACAAAAAAAAACGAAAAATGAAACTAAAATAATTGAAATTAGAAGGAAAAAAAACAAAAATTATTTGAAATCAATTGAAATTAACTAGTTTGGCACCACAGCTAAAACCAATCATCTGCAGCACATCACAAAATTTACTTAAAAAAATAAAAGAATGCAAAAAAATCATGGGAGGACATAAATCAAAACCCATGAAAAGAATTATTTGAACCTATAGTTTGGAAGTCCTAACCTATTACGGAAGAACTCCTCACTAATAAAAGAAAGAATAGTATCCCATCAATAGAACCCAAAAATGGAGGTTCCATGAGAAGCAATTTTATCCGCATAATGGTTGCCCTCACGAAAAATATGAGATATAGTGAATCTCATTTTTTGGGTCAAATACAAACAATTTAACCACCTATTTCTAAGCTTCCAAGGAACCATATCTATAGAAGAAAATGCTTGGACCGCAAGAGAAGAATCACACTCCAACCATAAATTATGCCAACCTTTCCTATAGGCAACTTCAATTGCTATCATAGCACCCATCAATTCAGCATGAAAAGCATAGGAGATACCCAAATTTGCAGCAAAGCACACTATGGAGGCTGCACTATGATCTCTGAAAATACCATCACAAGTTGCCTGCCCCGGAGCACCTTTAGCCAAACCATCAGAATTGCACTTGATCCAATGACAAGCTGGAGGATACCATGAAATTTGCTTGATCAAAGTAGCCTGCCTGGACTTAGCCACTACTGAAAAATTCTTAAGAACAATAAGTTCTTGTATAGAATTTGACATAGTTCCCGAACTGAAATGGCCAGCAAGAGAAACATTGGCAATAATCATGCTTATAGCAGACTTGATTGCGATATACTTGTTATCAAATCGGATCTTATTTCTAGAAAACCATATGACCCAAATTATGTTAATAATCCCAGCAGTAACCACATCCTTAACTTGAGAAGACCATTGCTTATCACAAAGGGAAAGGACATGCTGCAAAGATGAGGAATGAATACTGCAACCAATAGCCTTACCAAACCAACTCCATAGATGCCTAGCAAATGAACAATCACAAAAAATATGTTGAATTGATTCACCTGCACTATAACAGAGACTGCATGTTGATACACACACACAACCTCTCTTCCAAAGATTATCATCAGTTGGTAATTTATTATGCAAACTCCTCCATACAACTAGAGACTTTGAAGGAGGAATAGAATTGCTCCAAATTTTCCTATACTAAGGAATACTATTACCAACAGATTTAAAAAACAGATAAGCATCCTTGAAGGGCAATAAACCTGAATCATTTTTATTCCACACTTGCTGATCTTTACAAGGAAGAGGAGGAATAACAATCTGCTCACAATCAGAAGAAATATCGAGGAATTTCTGCAACAGAACCTCAGGAATGCATAAGGAACCATCCTTTATAAAATCCTTTATTGTAGCTTTTAGATGCATATGAATATTGCTTGGAATGTTCATAACATCCACTAGAGGTTGAGAAAGCCAAGGATCTTTCCAAAAATTAATATCAGCACCATTCCCTACTTGCCAAGATAAATTTTGCATGACAATAGGGAAATAATCCTGCAGACCAGACAAAATTGAAGATTGAACATGATAGGATATAGGAGAATTTTTTCTGAGAACTCTAGCTTTAAGAAAGCAAGACCATTGAGAGTTAGAAGTTACTAAATCCCAACATAATTTCAACATTGCAGCTTTGTCAATGTCCCTAAGAGATCTCACACCTAGTCCACCTTCAAAAATTGGACTACACATTTTGTGCCATGCAACAGTAACCAACTTTTTAGTATTTATATCACCTGACCAGATGAAATTCCTCAACCATTTATCTATCATCTTGATTAAACTCATAGGCCAAGCATAAACCATGAAATTGTATATTAACATACCATGAACAACTGATTTAACCAATTGCACTCTTCCAGAAATTAATAGCAGAGAAGCCTTCCATGATGCTAGTTTAATCCTGATCCTTTCTGCAATAGGCATAAGATGTTGCTTCCTCGGTTTTCCTTTGAAAATAGGAACTCCCAAATAAGAGAAAGGGAGCTTGCCAAATGAAAAACCAATTGTGGCAGCAATAGAAGAAATTCTACTAGCTGATATGGAACCCGAGAAAAAAGTAGACTTGCTCGGATTAATAACCTGACCAGAGATCTCAGCATATTTACCAAATAAATGCATAAGAGAATTACGATTTCTTTCAGTCCCTTTGCAAAAAATCATGACATCATCAGCATATAAAACATGAGAAGGAACAACAAGACCCCTAGCACCTGTCATTAGCTGCAAATGACCATCCTGGAGCAATCTTAAAATTCCTCTACTTAAGACTTCTTCAGCAATACAAAATAACAGAGGAGACAAAGGATCACCCTGCCTCACCCCCCTCTTACAAGCAAAGAAGCCCGAGGCCTTACCATTCACTGAAACTGACAATTTAGCAGAGTGCAAAATAACATTCACCCAACTGCAAAATTTATCATCAAAACCAAATGCATGAAGAACCTTAATTAAGAACTTCCAATCAAGTGTGTCAAATGCCTTTCTAATATCAATCTTCAAAGCTAAGTTTCCACCAAATGACTTTTTATCTAACAAGTTTGTAGCTACAGAAGTTAGGCAAATGCAATCAGCAATTTTCCTACCTTTTATGAAACCTCTTTGATTTTCAGAAATAATAAGAGGAGCTACTTTTGATAACCTGTCAGCTAGAACCTTGGTAACAATCTTAAATTTGAAATTAGCAAGAGCTATAGGTCTGAACTGCTCTATCTTTTCAGCACCAGGGATTTTTGGAATTAAAACGACCAGATTGGAATTAAAATTAGATGGAAACCAACCTTGAGAAAAGAATTGCAAAACAGCACTAAAAACATCATTAGCTATAATGTCCCAATAGTGTTGATAAAAGAATGCTCCAATAGTGTTGATAAAAGAATGCCCCAAAACCATCGGGTCCAAGAGCACCATCAGAATTCATAGAAAAAACTGTCTCTCTGACTTCATCAAAAGTGGGAAGATTTGTCAACATTGAATTATCCTGATCTGAGACAATGGAAGGAATTACATCCTCAATTATATCATTATCAATGCAACCATTATCTGTAATGAATAGATTCTCAAAATAGTTTACCACATGGTTTTCAATACTGATTGAATCATTTAAAACCTCATCACCATTTTTGAGCAAACGTATCTGCTTGGTTACATTTTTAACTCGAGCCATTTTATGGAAAAATTAAGTGTTTCTATCCCCATGAATATGCCAGTTCACTCTAGACTTTTCCTGCCAAAACTCTTCTTGAAAAGCCAATGCTTGTTCTAACTCAACCTGTGCGGTTTTTTCCCGATAAAAAAGAACATCAGAGTAACCATTCTTATCAATAAGCTGCTGGACATGACTCACAGTATCTAATGCAATTTTAACTTTCTGATTAACATCTCCAAAATCAGATTTGTTCCATTCCTTAAGCCTTAATTTCAGATTCTTCAATTTTTGAGTAAGCACAAACATAAGACAACCTTCAAAACTGACTTTCCAAACCTCTTCAATGATCTTAACACAACTTGGATGACTAGCCCACATTCTCATAAACTTGAAAGAGGAACTAAAATTTCGCATTTCATTTTTCAGATCCAATAGAATAGGGAAATGATCTGATCTGCTTCTAGGAAGTGTACAGAAAGAAGCACTAGACCAGAAATTTAGCCAAGCATCATTACAAACAACTCTATCAAGCCTTTTTGCAGTGGAAGCCAAACCACTTCTACCATTAGACCATGTAAATTGTGCACCTCTAGTCATTAGATGAGTCAAACTATTACAGTCAGTCCAAATCCTGAAATCCTCACAAGCAGTTTGAAAAGGCATACCTCTACCTCTATATTTATGAGCTCCAAGAACAACATTAAAATCACCAATAAAGCACCATGGTTGTTGATGCAACTATTGGAGATTATTTAATTCCCTCCATAACTTCCTTCAGTTCAAATATGAGGTGGAAGCATAAACTGCTGACATGCATAAAATCTGCTCCTCAACCAAAACATAAAAAGACATATGTTGATCCGAAATATTAATAATGCTAGGATTTAAATGATCAGCACAAGCACACCACAAATTAGGAAGCATAGATTGCCTACTATTTACAGCAAACAACTTAAGATTCAGTTGTCTCCAAAAATGAATAGGGAACTGATTAGAATTCATCCATGGTTCAGAAATGAAAACAAAATCAGGTTTTTGAGCAACACAAATGTTTTTAAGTGCCAACCTAGTTGAGGGGTTAGCAATACCTCTAGCATTCCAATAGATGCACTTCATCATGATGAATTTTGGTGATCTGCCCTATCTCGGGTATTTGCCTTTTTATTCTTTTGCCTAAGTTTTTTCTTTTGAGATTTGGTTAGAACTGTTTCAATAGCTTCTTACACTGCTCTATAGAATCAACTTCAATTAGCTCAATATCAACCAAATCAGCTCACTGATCATTAATCATAGCTATATCATTCCTTACCACATCAGGAAAGATGTCAGACCCATTTTTCTCATCAATAGGATGAAAAAGCCTCTGAGAGATATCCTGAGGATTCCTAGTGTCAACCATTGCGGGAGAGTCTTGAACAACCTCTGGAAATTCATTATTCTGCTCTATATTTATAGAGTCTTCATGTACATCCTGATTAGAAGAATTTACATCCCCACTTCCTGAAACTGAATTCACATCCTTATCCAAAGAATTTGGTATAGCATGACTATCCCCCTGAATAATAGGAGAATTGGCCAATGGAACATTAGAAACTGCTGGAGTATAAATCACTCTATCAGTACTTGAAATCTCCTCAATCACATAGGGTACATTGGAAGACAAAGAAGGATTAGCATTAACCATATTTTCTGGAATATCTTCAACAAAAACATCATCCCAATTATTTGGAGTTTCTTTAACAGAATCTTGAAATGCAGGGTTCAAATTAATATTCAAATGAGGAGAGATATCCTTACCACTAGTTTCACCATCAATGAATAGTGGAGAGGGAGAATGATCTACCACAATCTCTTTTCCTTTCAATTGTTTAGAAATAATTGGATTATCAGAAACAACCTCCTTCTCTTTATCAACATCTGAATTAACAATCTTTTTAGGGATATATCTAAGAACAGGTTTTTTGGTAGCTGCAGTAGTAGCATCTTTTTTCATATCAGTAGCAGGGTCACGAACTTTAGATCTTCTACAATTGGAAATATCATGTCCAATAATACCACAAGAGTTACAAAACAGTGGAAGCCTTTCATATTCAACCCCAACAAAGAATGCAAAACCATCCCTTTCTACCAGAATTTGGTTCCTCAACTCCTCTGCCAGATCAATATCAACTAAAACCCTTGCAAAATGACCAATAGTTTTCTTAATGGTTGCATCATCAAGAGAAAGTGGAACACCTATTCCTCTAGCAATGGAAAAATTAATCTTGGGTCGCCAATTTTCTTGAGGCAATCCAAGAATTTGGATCCAACATTGAGTATTGGTTTGCTTCACTAAATTGGGACAAAAATCCGGAGTCCAGGCAAATAAACGCAGAATTCCTGGTTCAAGACTCCAAGATCCAACAAACCAAATCTTTCTGAGATCTTCAATAGAAGAGAAAGAGAACTCAAAGAAACCTTTACCAATCGGGATCATATGCCACTTCCCAATTGGCTGGCATAATTTCATAAGCTTGGCACGCGAGTCATTGAGTTTGATTGGAGTATCACCTTTAAGGAGAACCAACCTCCCATGAAGATGATTTTTGCAAGATTCCAGACCCGCAACATACTCATCTTTAGGTATCTTGACCGAGATTGCATCTCTTTTCATGCAAGGTATAGGGAGTTGGCTAATAGGGATGTCACACGCATTTGTTAAAGCTTGAGCAAATGTCTTCTTTTGAGGGAAAGAAGAAATTGGAGGAGGAAGAGTACGAAGCAAGAAAGCTCCATGGAACAATAGGTTTCGCCATGAACAATCCAAAATTTATTGAAATTAATTGAAAGCAATAGCTAATAACAATTGCAAGCTGATGAGATTGTAAATCTTTTCACTAGAGTCAATAAAATTAATTACAATTTATTGAAATTAATTGAAATCAATCAAAGCTAATACTCCCTCTGGTCCTGAATATAAGAGACAAAAATGTCTTTTTTTTTTGAGCAATATATAAAAAATATTGACCGATTTTTATGCTAAATTTTATTTTTACCCTTATTTATTGTAAAATTCATATTAAAGAGACTCAACAATTCCCCATGCAAGTGCTTTGGTTTAGCTTACTAGTAATCATAGGGAGCAATTTTTTTATCATGAGAGACACCAAAAGACACACATAACATTGCACCAAAAGACTAGTAATTAAATAGGGATATTTGTGGAATAAAATTTAAAATAAATTGATTTCAATAATTTTCCTTGGTCTTGATGAATTGGAGTTTTGTCTCTTATATTCAGAACCGGGAGAGTAACAAATTGGAATCAAAGCTAATAACAATTGCATGCTGATGAGATTGGAAATCTTTTCACTAGAGTTAATAAAAGATATTAACGAAAATATAACTTTTTTAAAAGCTAATGATGTATTTTAAAAAACTGTAATACTAAATGGTGCGAATGATTTTTTCGTAAAACGGGGTACGAATCCTAAAAAATGTGATGTGAAACTTGCATTTTGATCTTTAAATATAATAATAATAAAAACAAGAAAATATAAAAGAAAGTAAAGGATGCTGTGTTTGCCTTTGTCGGAAACTGACGAAAAGTTTTTTCGTTATGAATAGCACTGCTCTTTAAAAAATTGTATTCAATTTCGAAAAAGGTAAAAAAAATAAACGTGAGATGTTTTTTTTGCACAATAAGCAATTCATATCTGATGGTTTTAGAAATATTTTTACCAGAGTTAATAAAAATATTAGCGAAAATATAATTGAAAAAACAAATAACTATTTATTTAATTTCAAATAATTACAATTAATTGAAATTCAACGTGAGATATTTTGCAAGCCGATGAGATTAGAAATCTATTCCCTAGATATTATAAAAGATATTAACGAAAATATAACTTTTTTATTATATTGATGATATATTTAAAAAAATCTATCTATAAATAATACAAAGCTATATTCTACCAAAAAAATTAAAAATACAAAGCTATCCTATATCCAAGAAGACATTGCCACGTGTCCTCACTAGAAAAATTAAATTTCTATTGGTTTTATTAAAACAAAAAAGAAAATGAAACTTAATAGACAAAAAAATTAATTGAAATTAATTAAAATTTATTGAAATGAATTGAAAGCAATCAAAACTAATAACAAATTGCAAGTTGATGTGATTAAAATCTTTTCACTTGAGTTAATAAAAGTAACTAAAATTTATTTAAATTAATTAAAAGCAACCAAAGCTATTAACAATTGCAAGCTTATGAGGTTGAAATCTTTAAATAACACAAAGCTTACCTTATGCAAGAAGAGACTGTCACTTGTCCTCTGCCACAAAATCGCATTTCTATTTATTTTATTAAAACATAAAAACAAAATGAAACTAAATTAATTGAAATTGGAAAAAAATGAAAATTATTTGAAATTAATTGAAATTAATTAAAATTTATTGAAATTAATTGAAAGCAACCAAAACTAATAACAAATTGCAATTAAAACAAAAATAATTCCAATCTGATGAGATTGGAAATCTTTTCATTAGAGTTAGTAAAATTAATTAAACTTGATTGAAATTAATTGAAAGCAAACAAAGCTAATAACAAATTTCAATCAAAGCTAATAACAATTGCAAACTAATGAGATTGGCAATCTTTTCACTAGAGTTAATAAAATATATTAAAGAAAATATAACTTTTTAAAAAACTAATCATATATTTTAAAAAAATGTATTCAATTTTAAAAAAGGTAAAAAGAAAATAAACTTCTGATATCTTTTTGCACAATAAACATTATATATCTGATGGTTTTGGAAATATTTTTACTAGAGTTATTAAAAAAATATTAACAAAAATATAATTTAAAAAAAATTAACAATTCATTTAATTTCAGTTAATTACAATTAATTGAAATTCAACGTGAGATATTTTGCAAGCTGATGGGATTGTAAATCTTTTCACCAGATATAATAAAATATATTAACGAAAATAATTTTTAAATTATATTGATGATATATTTAAAAAAATCAATCTATAAACCTATAAATAATACAAAGCTATTCCATATGCAAGGAGAGACTGCCATATGCCCTCTGCCACGTCTCCTCACCAGAAAAATTGAATTTCTATTGCTTTCATTAAAACAAAAAAACGACAATGAAACTAAATTAATTGAAATTACAAAAAATAAAAGTATTTGAAATTAATGAAAATTTATTGAAATTAATTGAAAAACAATCAAAGCTAATAACAATTGCAAACTGATGAAATTGGAAATCTTTTCACTATAGTTAGTAAAATTAATTAATTTTTTTGAAATTAATTGAAAGCAATCAAAATTAATAACAAATTGCAATCAAAGCTAATAACAATTGCAAGCTGATGAGATTGGAAATCTTTCAACTAGCCAATGAGACTGCAAATTAATGAAAATAAATCTCCAATCATTTAACCCGTGCGTGCACGTGATAAAACTCTAGTAATAATAATATATAGATTTGAGACTCTAACTTACATGAAAAATGGACATGTGTCACCTCATGACAAATTCACAAAGGCAAAAGGACACATGCCAGCTTCTGAGGAATTTGCAATCAGCCTACCATTTTTTAGAGGGAATTTTTTGGGTTATTTATTGCATTTATGAAATTTATAGAACGCTTTAATTTACTAGTAAGAATCTGCAATCAACCTACCATTTCTTTAAGGGGGAAGTTTTGGGTTATTTATTTCAATCATGGATTTTATGGAATGTTTTAATTTGTTGATAGGAATCAACAATTAGTTTATCATTTTTTTGGGGGAAAGTTTTGGGTTGTTTATTACAATCAGGGAATGTCTTAATTTGCTAGTGGGAATCTATAATAATAATAATAATATATACATTTGAGATTCCAACTTACAAGAAAAATGGACACGTGTCACCTCATGACAAACTTTCAAAGGCAAAAAGAGACATATCAGCTTCGGAGGAATTTGCAATTAGCTTACCCTTTTTCACGGGGGAATTTTGGGTTATTTATTGCATTTATTGTATTTAAAAATGTTTTAATTTGATGATAGGAATCTGCAATCACTCTACCATTTTTTAGGGGGAAGTTTTGGGTAATTTATTGCATTTATGGATTTTATGGAATGTTTTAATTTGCTGATAAGAATCTGCAATCAGGCTACCATTTTTTTAGGGGCTAAAGTTTTGGGTTATTTATTACAATTGAGGAATGTTTTAATTTACTGATGGGAATAACCAATGTAATATATGAAACAATGTATTTTTATTAATGAATATTATTTATACAAGCAAAATATAAAACGTGTATTTAACCAAACAATGTATAATATATATTTTTTATCATCTTATTTATACAACATAATATTTTTTATATATGAATATTAACATAAATTCACTCTTAATACAAAAGAAAATACTTTTTTATTAATATGCAGCATATCTATAATCTATAATCTATAGTATATATATTTGAAACTCTGACCTACAAGAAAAATCTTTAACAAGACATTTGAGACTCCAACTTATAGGAAAAATCTATATCTATATCTATCTATCTATGTAGTATATACATTTGAGACTCCTATTTACTGGAAAAATGGACACATGTCACCTTATGATAAACTCTCAAAAGCAAAAGGGCATGTGTCAGCTTATGAGGAATTTGTAATCATCCCATCATTTTTTAGTGGGAAAGTTTTTGGTTATTAATTTCATTTATTGAGATTATGAAATGTTTTAATTTCCTTCGAAGGAATCTGTAATTAGTATACCATTTTTTAGGCAGAAATTTTGAGTTGTTTATTGCATTCATGGAATGTTTTAATTTGCTGGTAGGAATAATCAATGTAATCTATAATCTATATACAGTCTACCTTTTTTTAGTGGGAAAGTTTTTGGTTATTTATTACATTTATAGAATTTATAGAATGTTTTAATTTCCTTGGTAGGAATCTCCAATCAGTCTACCATTTGTTTAAGAATTTAATTGGTATGCATTGTTAGTGTAAAGTTTTTTTACACAGTCAACCAATGAGAAATTGCCACATAAGCTAAAATATTTGACTCTTATCCTAACTACCTTAAAAGTCACTCATACCATGATTTCTGATTGATTGACAGTGTAAACATCTTTACACTGACAGTACATATCAATTAAACTTTTTGTTTAAGGGGAAAGTTTTAGGTTGTTTATTACATTCATGGAATGTTTTAATTTGTTTGTGGGAATAATCAATGTAATATATATAAAACAATGTGTATTTATTAATGAATATTTTTTATACAAGCAGAATATAAAACGTGTATTTAATCAAACAATGTGTAATATATGTCTTCGGTTATCTTATTCATATAGCGGAATATTTTTCTATATGAATATTAATGTATTTAACCCCTAATACATAATATATTTTTTTATTAATATGCAGCGTATATTTATACAAAAATGTACGTGTGTGTTTAAGGAAACGTAGCAACAATTTAATATATACGTTTCCAATTGTAGACATTTAGCAAATTTAAAATGTTGGAAGAATTATAATATATATGAAACAACTCATACAATTCAATATCAGGTAACAATTCACAGCACATTCCATTCAATATTGTGTAATGAAAGCTTTTTTAAATGCTACAACAGTATTGAAAACCTTCTCAACAAATATACACGTGTCACTATTGTATATTTAATTTTATTTCAAAAATTTAAAATTGAAATTTCAAGTTAAAATTAATTTTTTTAAATTCTCTTTCAATATCATTTAATTTCTTTAACCTTTCCTTTGATTCTATTTATTTTCCTTTAATACATTTAATTCTCTTTGATTATTTTCTTATCTATAATATATAAACTATTTGTCAAAAAAATAATCTATAATCTATAATATATAATCTATAATCTATAACATATACATTTGCGAAAAAATGAACATGTATCACTTCATGACAAACTCTCAAAGACAAGAGAACACGTCTCAACTTCTAAGGAATTTGCAATCAGCCTACCATGTTTCTGGGGGAAAGTTTTGAGTTATTTATTATATTTATGGAATTTATGAAATATTTTAATTTGCTAGTAGGAATCTATAACATATACAATTGAGAATGCAACTTACGGAAAAATAGACATGTGTCACCTCATGACAAACTCTCAAAGGCTAAAAGGGCATGTGTCAACTTCTAAGGAATTTGAAATCAGCCTACCATTTTTTAGGGGGAAAGTTTTGGGTTATTTATTGCATTTATGGAATTTATGGAATATTTTAATTTGCTGATAGGAATCCATAACATATACAATTGAGAATCCAACTTACGGAAAAATGGATATATGTCACCTCATGACAAACTCTCAAAGGCAAAAGGACACGTGTCAACTTATAAGGAATTTGCAATTAGCCTACCATTTTTTAGGGGAAGTTTTGGGTTATTTATTATATTTATGGAATATTTTAATTTGCTGGTAGAAATCTACAATCTATAACATATACATTTGAAAATCCAACTTACAAGAAAAATGGACATGTATCACCTCATGACAAACTCTCAAAGGCAAAAGAACACGTGTGTTTTAAGGAATTTGCAATCAACCTACCACTTTTTAGGGGAAAAGTTTTGGGTTATTTATTACATTTATGGAATACTTTAATTTGCTCGTAGAAATCTGCAATATGCATAATATTTTTTTAGGGGGGAAGTTTTAAATAAAATTTTGCATTTATGGAATTAATGAAACGTTTTAATTTGTTGATTGCAGATTAGTGATACGTGAAAGGAATCTTGCACATTCATTTGCACTCCGGCTATCAATATCTTTGCTACATCAACAAAATTGTTTGACTATTATTCTAACTACTTTAAAAGTCACTCATACCATAATTTCTGATTGGTTGACATTAAAAGTCACATTCATTTGTATTTTTATTTAAAAAATAAAGTGTTTGATTGCTCTTATATTTTACTTGTTGGCCAAATATTTCCCTTCTCTTTTCCAAATCTTTGATTAGAACCATCTTATTATTGTGTTAATTAAAAAATAAATCAATATCAGCAAGGAAAGAGTTTTAAAAATAAAACTTTCAATAATATTTATATTACAACTAGTAAAGAGAGCCGTATTAGAGTAGTTTATATGTTTTAGATCTTAAAAGCATAAACTACCATATTACATAATCACCTGAAGTTTTGGATGTGAGAGTTAGTCCTAGGTTCTTGTGAAGTTTCCTCTAGTATATTGTTTGATACTTCAACATTAAACTCATTTTTTGAACATTGTTGAATAAGTATATTGCATAATATGAATCAACTATGCGCCTTTTTCCATGCCACGGGACTCTTCATTAGCAGAGCCAGAAGAGCACCTGCGAGAATGAAATCCATATTTTCGAATCATTGAAATAGCAGTTCTAATGTTTCTAGAGCCAGTTTTACCTCTGATCTCATATACACATTCCTCTTGCCCTTAAGCACACCCATTATATCAACTTCCTCATTTTGAATGTCATCTATTTTCTTGTCATCCTCCTCAATTTGTACAATCTCTCCACTATCTTCTTCTACAATATCTTCTTCTACAATCTCACCATTCAAATTATTTGTATTTTGATTGTTTCTACCCTCCCAAGATATATCTTTTGTCCATCTTGCTTAATTTGAATAAGGTCTTCTAAAGGAAGAATGCTTGAAATTTGCTTAAGCTCTTCTCCATCCATATATGTCCTTTGATCCACTAATGCTATATAGAGCTTCACGAATTCTAACATACAATTGGTCCCCAAAGGCATTGATGAGTTCTTGATCATGGCTCATCATATCAGTGGTTGGTTAACGTCAAAATATGATAGAAAAAATACAAAAGTGACTATGCAAGGATGTTATATGCACATGAGCTAGCAGAAAATGGTAAATCAGCTTAAACCAGTGTTCAAGAAGCTCGGGCAAATCCTACTATATATGTTAAATACATGTTAACACGTAATAATTAAGGACAAAACTTAAGTATTGTTTTTCAGATGCTTGTTATACTGTTTTCCAATACGAATACGACATATAACAAACAACTATTACACATGTTATATTTAACTTATGAGTTGTTACACAATTCTTCTCATTAGAAAACAACACTATAAGTACATAAAGAATTGCACCTAAGTTTTGTCCTATAATTAAAGAATTCATATTAATGTGTTTGTTTCCATTTTCCTGCGTGGTTTAAGGAGGATATCTTATCCTCTTTTTCTTTGTAATCCTGATTTCCTTCTAATAAACAATAACTCTTTATTAACACCCTCCCAATAAAAAACCTTTTTACCTAATAATAACACTAATAATAATAATAACAATAACAATTAAATAAATCATCCTAAGGCTGATGATTTCGTCAGAATTTAAAATATAATGCAACTTTACATTTACTTATAACTTATTTGTTCGTTTTTAAAATAATGAGATAATCTCATTAGTTAGATGCCAGAAACTAAAAACAAGTAAATATTTGTTAAATGCATATTAAAAGAAGTACATTGAAAAGAATCTACAACCTTCTGATAAAGTCTGAAACCACTGCCGATGAGCTGCCTTGAAATGAAGTTTATATGGGATGGAGGTATAAAATCCACCTTTATATCCATATTTGCTGTTGTCCCACAAAATATGACAGAATATTAAGTCTTCGGATGAGCGTTGCTAATCAAATCCCTTTTCTTTGGTACATTCTTCATTGTTTCATCACATCTTGGAAGTCAAGCCATTGAATTAGTCTATAAAGTCAGCTTAAATATGTATTTCTTCTAGAATCCAATAAGAAATGAATAGGTAACTGATAATGGAAAAATAAGACAAGCTACCAATCACTTAGACAGAACAATCAAAACAGCTACACAATCGTTCAGCAAAGCCAAGGCTGTACAAAAATAGCAATCAAAATAAAATGTGGCCAAGTATAATCAGATACCTTTACTTGAACTATTTAGGGTATCAGTGAAGTTGCATATATTTAATTTATAGTTTAATAAAGGGCCCTAACTATCGCAAAGACAATTAAATACTCACTGTACACTCATCATAAAATTTTGCCATGGTACAGAAAATATATATAGGAGAGTGCTTTTCCAAATCCCACAACATGGAAGTGAAATCAGCAAATTTTATAGATTCCTCCCCAATGCATATAAATAAAACCAACTGTATTTTGATAACATATTTTATATAACCATACTGGTGGAAGATGAAACATACCTACTTACTCTCATTGATCGATCTTATAGACTTTTTCCGGATGATAATAGCTCACCACACCGCTGACAAACAACGACAAACTATTAGCAATAGCTATCACACAAAGAACAATGCAATGCCATTCAAATTTTTTTAGCAATGCGTCTCCACAAGCTCCATGATAAGCATTCAATAGTGGAATTTTTTTCATACAAATTGACAATTTAGAGCCATTATATTGAAAGAGGGGGGAATTAAAAGAGTCTCAAATAAAGGTATCTAATAAAAATCAATTTGTCAATCTGATAATGAAACATAATATACTTTTTGAAAGTTTAGCCAAATGATGAAAAAGTGAATTATCAGTATCAAAATTCACATTGTAGCCACAAAATAGTAATAACAAAAAGACACTATGATTTCAAAAACCAGATGAAAACTGACAGAACTTAGCATTAACACACATTGAAAAGCCATCTCTAGATACACAATGCAAAAATTCATTATTGTTGGACCTACTTCACCATGACTTCGATAAGCAGCAAACGCAAAACATAAATTACCCAAAAGAAGATGAAATAACCTTCGTGAAACTTATTTACATACAGGCAAACTCTTCATTATTCTTATTCTTACAAGTGAAATACAATCTTACTATGCCCACAGCCCCCTCTGTTAAAGCTAGTAGCATCTACAATATTATAATAATAATAATAATAATGTGAGTTTGTGTTTTCCTCTTTTCTAATCCCAATGTCCCCAAAGTAACTCTAAGAAATAGATTCTACCCATTCAGCACTCACAACCATAATTTTTTCATCGAGTAGATAGCATGTGCATAATCAAAAAAATGTTTTGCTAGCATCGACGAATTTTTGCATTAGCTATTTCAAATCCAAGCGAAAAAATTGACATTCAGAAAGAAAAATTAAGAAATCAACAGCGAGGAATTGAAATTGAAATCCTAATGGAAAAGAAACACAAACCATGGCAATACAGAAAAGGAGCAGTAAATACCTCTATATAAGGATGCATAAAACTAAGAATTCCACATATTAATTTTTCTTTAATGCTTTAATTCAAACCAGTATCTGTCTTCAGAAAAAAAGTATTGTTGCAACCTTGAGCTTAACTTAATCCATCTGCAATATTTTCATATAGTTTTTTTGTAAAACTAATAGCTTATATTAAAATGAAACTCCTTAAAATACAGAGGGTCCATCCTCAAACACAACCAAGCTAAATTCATATACACAATTTACCTGTAAAGGCAAGATTAAAATGAGAGACTTATTTGACGGGGATGCCTACATAAACGGGGGAGGGGAAATTGGGATCACCTTTCAAGAGATAAAGAAAGAAAACAATAATGGCAACACACTTGATTAGCTAGTCTAAATTCTTAGAACTTATAAAGGATTCTAACAGCTAAAAGACAACAGTTTACACACAAGCTTGTATGCAAGTGTTCACCTAGATTGTGTGAAAAAAGACTATAGCAACTATTGTGCTATTTGTGATCAACAAAACAATGCAACTCAGTCAAATAGTTTGTAGCGATTTCTGCATAATTACAGTCTGATGGTTAAATGCTAAACTATAAGTAAACACATGAAATGCAAGCAGCAAATGAAACAAAAAATAAATTAGAGAAAATAAAATTTGAAATTAATTCAGCATTTACCTCAATCCTCAAGGGTCAAAGAACCTACTTCCTGTTTGAAATATAGAATACACCTGTCATCAGAAAGAAAGACCAATGAGTAATGTTATAAGATTAGTAGCCTAACACTGATCATGCACCTTTCAATGCTAAATGCCCTGCAATGCTTACTATGACTTTTCACCTAATTCATAGGAAATCAGAAGAATTTATTTAACAAATGCTCTGAAAGAACCTTATTTAGTGGAATACTCATGGAAAGCTCTCACAATACAGACTCAGATTAAGTTATTAAACAACCTACCTCTCCGTCATTGTTGTGAACCACCAAGCACCACACGTTTACTATTTGAAAAAAGGCTCCAACACAAATTTACAAAATAGTAAGCTAATGCATTTTGAAGAAAGTGATCCACTAAGCTCAGATCATACATCCACATAAACATATACCAAATATTCAGCTTCTAGGTGCAACCTATAACGGAAAATCTGTGTTATGAAAAGAGAAGCAGGTTAAGCATGAACAAATGCTTTAAAAAATGTATAGAAAAAACTCTTAATCATAAAATAACTTGTGAATAAATAGACTTGTTAAACTAATATAGATAACTGTTTTGCATTGAAAAACTCAGAAAAAATATTAGAGATCAATGCACAAAACCTTAGAATACAAACAAATCATTTTCCTCAGCACATTACAGACATAAGAGACATTTCAAACTATTTAAGGGAGTCAAATGAAAACCAAAAGATGGACACCATACGTACAACACCTACTTGTAAGGCTAAGTGAGAAAGATATATCTGTCTAATAAAATTTAAAACAACTTTATTCAATTTCTAAAGTAAAAGAAAGAGTGAAAGAGAGACCAAGCAAGGAACAATTTTCTATGCTAGTGTGGGCAAGTGCAAGAGCTGTGGGAAGTTAGGAAGAATGAGACCAAGGGATGGGTCTTCGAGTGCTTATACATTCTCGTTGAAGCAAATTGCACAGATAACAATTAAAGTACTTTGGACATGATTCAGTTAAATAAAACCCTCTATCATGAACTATGTAATTTCTTCTTTTTCAAATAAAAGGAAAAAACAAATAGATAGTATTCCCTACGAAGCAGCTAAAAAAACACCGAATCGTCGTCGTTCAAGTCGAATGTGTTAACCGCAAACCTGTGCTTATCCAACCCTGGAAATATTAGCGAGCTCGGTGAAAAGATTGGTTGCTCACCATCTATTTGCTGAAAAGCACAGGAAAAGTATTGTTTGCTCAAATATGTATAGTATTTGTTCTTTAAAACAATAAAAAAAAAAACCTGATGTCATTTTTTTATATTCATCATTCTCTGCTGTATTTGAAAATTGTTTTACTTGTGAGTTTGACTGCATAAATCATCTATGTGCTGTAGAGTAACTAAGCGAGTCTATTAGTCCTTATTAAAGTATTTCAATGTCCTGAATTGCACAAATATGCTCCCAACTGATTCAAAACCTCAAGCTTTTTCACTCACTATGCTAATGCACACCATCAAGAGTCAAGACACATGAGATCCAAAACCGATCTTCAATTATAATTCGCAAAACCTTCAATTGTGATATTTGTTTGTCATCTTTACCTTGCCTGGGCATATTTAAGGAACCAAAGGCAAATTTAATAATCTGCATTTGTTAGCAATTGGTGTTGCGCACCAAATATTTGTAGAAATGCCAAATAGAATACTTTTAGACTTGTTAGTCTATGAATAAATGCTTGAATTAAATTTTATAAAAAATATATATGTAAAGTTCCTAAATCTGAATACAAATATTTTTCTACATAATAATCATATTAAAAATAGTAACTTTTGCAAGTTAATTTTATACCCGCAAAATAGCTACCCCTTGTTGCAAGCACCACAGTTTAATCTATTATTACACTTTGTTGGCATGAAGTGGCTCGATGTTTGTTAGCTTGGTCATTGTAAATTACGATGATATATTGAAACTTAGTAAGTTAGTCAATGAAGAGCTCAACATGGCACCATCCCTCAGGTCTTCATGACCTCCACTACCACTACCGGACCAATTCGCATGCACCGATCGTGTAGTCTTCTATTCACCGAGGTTGGCACCCTCACCTGTCCAGCTATTCATGGAGGTTGCCACCCTCCGCTTTCCAGCTACTAATTCATCACATATGCATATGAGATATGCATGTTTTTCATGAATACATTGTCAAGTGAATCCACACAAACACCACTTTTCATTGCACTATACATAGCGTAGAATTCAGCAGAGTCAATCAAATGGCTCAAATTAACAACTGGACTCATAATCACTTCATTTTTTATATCTAACCTCACTTAAAGGATTCAAGACTTGTGAGAAGTGGTTTGGTCAGAAAACTCCTTTAGGATTGATCAAAGTCCCTCTTGCAACCTCTTAGCTCACCCTAAACTTTCAAAATTGAGCTTACAAGTGAAACCTAAGTTCCTTAAGTGTAATTACCCTGCTTTTTGGTGTAGAGCATCACTATACCATAGGAATTTTGTGTGTCAAGTTTTAGGTTGCAACTCATTTCCTAACTGCACTTTTTACAGACATTTCGGTTTTAATCCACAACTTGAGTATTTTGCATTTTTGGGGCAATTTCGAGTTATACTGAACCAATGAACCTGATACTCAATATCTAAACTTATTTAGTAATATCAAACTGTAGGAGAAAGCCCCAATTCAGAATTCTCAATGGTTTGAAAGTTGTCTCATTATGCTCCCTTTTTGCTTTATTTAAGTTAGGATTTGGAACCTAAGGGCCAAACGTTGGTTCTACTGCTTAAATGAAGTTCCCCTCTAGTATGCAAGTTTTTTTTACCTATAAACACTATTGGAAATGAGTTTTGTGGAGTTTTACATCAGAATCAAAATTTGACTATGTAAGTCACTAATTTGGGCCTAAAACTCTTGATTTTGATCCTAGGGTTGCAAACTGAGCTATGATTGTCCAACTGACCTGATTTTTGGTACACATCTAGAGTTTGATATTTCATAACTGTAGAAACAAATGCCATGTCAATATCATTTTTCAATTGAAAGTTATGCATGTTCAAAGCTAGACTTAAAATGTTCTTTTGGTAACTTTTGCTCAAGGTGTTCATTTCGAGTTTTGCTTAACATATGCCATGAAACTTGACACACAACTCCATATCAGTATGTAAAAGTTGTAGGGACACTAATCATCAAAGTCTTACTTCATTTGGCACTATTGGTATGGTGTAGGCCTAATTCTAGGTATTATGTAGTGAATAGCCTCACTTTTAGGATCAATTTCCTAACCATTGCTTCTTTCTTATTTTTATAATTTCCCTATATCTCTAAATTGTTATTGAACCACTGTATGTATGCTTTTTCTGCATAGTTATGCAGCAGAATACAAGTCACCCGAATTGGTCATTGTACCTCCATGTCAAGCATCATTTTGCCTTTTGATTCATTACCTAAGCTTTAAAATATGTAAGTACCATGTCCAACATCTTTTCCTCCTTATTCTCCATGTCCGTAAGATGTTACTCTTAATGTTAAAGTTTGATTTCTGCATGATTATGCACAAAACTGATTCATGCCCAATGATTACTAAGAATTTGCCTAATGCTTACAATTTCAAGTTCTTTTGCAACTTGTTCATTGATTGGTTAGATAGATCACTATAGCACTTTCCTGATTGCTGTGTGGCATCATCGTTCGGGTATACATGTGCCTAATCTTGTCAATTTGCATATTAACTCATATTGTGGATAGTAACTCTAATAATACCATACTAAGTCTATAATCAAGTCTTAAATTGTCATTTCCCAAAGATATCAATAATATCAATCACAATTCAAATTCTAATGACTTACGTTTACCTACTGTTTATCATATCAACCATCATTAAATCATCATATAACAATAGCAAACACTCAATTTATACAACATCTCAGGATCACATAGCAGACAAAATTGCAAGAAACATGAAGGTTCATAACTTATATCATCACAGTGGCTTCAAACAATCAATTACAATACATATTTCGAATTTCCTTTCACGATATCTTCAACTCAGAGTATCATACTTACTTACTTCATCAAAACAAAATTCATAGGACGAGATTTTGGAACAGGTGAGACTGTTTGTGGCCCATAGATGATACTGCTTCTCAAAATTGCATAGTTCGGACATTTCTCTGAAATAAACTTCTCTGCTGCCACTTTAGTTTTTCCATAAAACATTTACCGGAACAACAATGTCTTCTTCCTTGTAAAAGGACTTCTCCCCTTCATAAACTGATAAGAAGAAGCATAAATTACAATCTAGCCAAAAATTAAAGTGTAAATGGATATGAATAACAAACACAATATATCAATCAAGCAAGAAAATCCTACACCAAACATGATTCATTCTATTCATATTAAGGAAAAAAAAAAGTATGCAGTCATGCTATTTGTGGTAAAAAATTCCTACACTTAACAATGACGATAAGGTCCATTAACAATGTTTTATCCAATTCTTCACCAAATTGAAGGTTCATTCAAGTAAGATGTACTAAAATACTATGTGTTAGTAGCTAAATTGGTAATATATCTTAAATTCTTACTTCTCATGATGTTAGCCATTTTAAATTTTATATGGAATCTGAGCAGCATAGATTAATGTCGATGGAAGTGCTTTTTGGCTCCATTGGCATCTCCAATAATCTTGAAGCTGAGCTTTTCTCCATGGCCTTCGCATAGCTTGGAACGTTGGAACTCAGAGAGTCTTTCTCTTTTCTGATTCGAAGGATGCGCTAAAGTTGGTTGAAGAAGCTCCTCCCATCTTTCACCGATATGCACCTATAGTGTGGCAAATCATTTACTTTTTTATCCGTCGTGAATGGATGGTTCAGTTGGGTCACATTCTCAGGAGGAGAACTCATGCGCAGATTTTTTAGCCAAAAGGGAGGCGCTCGGAGATGTGCCGGTGGAGGAGCTGTCATTTCCACCGGTTGGGTTGGAACCCTTTGCTGTTGTTTTTACACATAGTACCAATAAAACTATAACATCACAAGTTACCTGACATAACTGTGTGTTGGAGCGGAAATAGCTCGTATCGTTGGTATACGTAAATGTAAATGGTCTAACGTATTTAAGATCTAATTTATTTAACAAAAGGTCAGGTTACTATTTTTAAAATAGTCAAAATAGTTACAAAAAAATTAGATTAAGGCTTTAAAAAAAACCTATTAGATCTATCAAGTCAACCTATTTAACACACATATATAATATATAATTTAATATATAATATTATAATATATATTATTTATAACATTTGAAAATAAAGACCTATTAATCCATTTAAATACAGATGTCTGCTTGCATATTTATTTGTGAAGGTCTAATAGCCTATTTATCAGTATAGGCCTACCAACCTCTTTACAACAATTTGATATATACTTTCCAATTATAGACATTAAGCAAATTTAAAACGTTGGAACAATTATAATATATATGAAACAACTCATTCCATTCAATATCAGGTAACAATGGAGTACATTCCATTCAATATTCTGTAAGGAAAGCTTTTTAAATGTTGCTCTAATTTTGAGCTTATTGTCTCTTTTAATTCTATTGATATATTCTTTCAATTGTACATGATGTTGTTTGAGACCATCATGTTGGACCTGCTTTTGGTTTATATATTTTCAATGGGAAATTCCTTCATATATACAATAACTTGCAATGACAAACTAATATCCTAAGTCTAAACTCTTCATGGAAGGGGCACGAACAGTTTACGATTTTCTCCAACATATGTTACTATTCTACTTTCGTGAGGACAATGCCCTTTAAAATTTATGCATTTTTTAATCTTTTAAATTTCTCTACTTTTGATTAAATAAATTATCGAATGGCTTATGATTTTGTAGATGTCGCGTTAATGTATTATTCAATGACATGTTGGTTAGGTATACTTTAAGTTTTTTAATAAAATTAAAGAATAAAGGCATATCAAAAGATTTGAAGTTGAAAATGAGTTCTATAATATCCCTGATCCACATGATGTAGTAATGAACAAAAGATTGTTGAGTTTAGAAGAGAAAATGATAAAAAAAAAAAATGGATTGTTTTTGAAGAATAAAAAATAGTAGACACAATTAACTTGAAGGGCATGCTTCATACAGGTCATGTTAAAGAAAGATGAGTGAAAACAACTTGAGTTTTTGTATAATCATTTCAGATAAAATATACTTATAATGAATAATTGTGTATGAAAAAAATTACTTTAACTATAAAATAGAAAAATAATATATTAAAAATTGTTTTAATCCGTGTATTGCATCAGTCTAGTATATATATTAGATTGTATTGGATTCTATGTACCGTTGCTCCATGCCCCAGTTTGCAGTGTGTCTATAGTCAAGTTCTAATTTTTTTTTGAATCAATGAGGTATGGTTAGATAATTTACTTGTCAACTAGTTATTTTCTAATTTTTTTTCCAAGTCTATGATTTGAATCATTTGAGTTTATTGGATTAATTAAAAAATATATTATTTTTATTAAGGAAATATTTTTTTTAAATTTTTTATAATTATATTACAAATAAAAATTAGAATAGATTCTGTATACACAAAAATAAAAAATAGAGCAGATTGTCCGTTACGCATGGCATCTCAACCGATGGGCGATGTTCACAGTGTATATAGAGATGTAATCGATTCAGATTGATCCAATCAACCCAACAAATCGAACCAAACCAATTAAATAGGTTCAGTTTGGTTTGACTCATTGGGTTAGTCAGGTAAAACTCAATTAAACCTGACCTATATTGGTTCCAGTTTCAGTTTTAGTATTTTCAAATCCAATGATCTGGTTACAGCTTCAAACCAATTTGAGTAAATTTTCAAATAATATTTACAAATAACAAAGCTTTGCATTTTGGAATTTTGAAGATCTCATACATGATTTAGGGCATTTTTCCTGACTTCCTTTTATTCTGAGTTCATTCTCGCTCACACTAGATCAATCTCAACCATAGTCCATCGTCGTTCCTTCTTGCCCCATTGGCAACTTTGACTTCTCATCTGTGTTGACTTGATGAAACGTTACAGCTTGGTAATTGTAAGGTTGATTGTGTATGTGTGTTTATCCTCGTTTAGAGTTGGGACTAATATGAACTCTTGTGATTTTTATGTATTACTGTTGTGTTATATATTAACTTTAATATCAACGTTTATGATATTTAGAAGCCAACTAAAACATGATACTTGATTAATATATACTTAAAATTTATAGTTTTTCTAGTTAGGGGTTACTTTTTATCAATTGTTTAATTTATGACTTTCCCCTGCTGGTTGAAACTTGCTTATGTCAATAACAAAAAAATTAAGCAGGTTAGCCGCGAGAAATTGACTTTATGAAAATAGTGGTTTCATGGGTTTTGCAACCTCTTTACCAACTAAATAGTGTGGTCGCAACTCATTCAGTCGCTATTTTGGTCCGTAAACAATAGAAATTGAAAGTCAACCAAGTGGACCATTTAGCAACCGAAGTAGGGACCAAATTTAGATATAACAACTATATTTGGAACTTGTTTGCGGCCTAATTCAAATTAGTCGCTATTGCATGTAAATGAAAAGTATAGAGGAGCTAAATAGCTATAGAATTAGAGACTTTTTTGTTTTTTTTAAGATTTTGCAACCACTTTCGAGACAGATAATTTTGGTCACTAAATAGTAAATACTACAGTCTCTGAAAGCGCGCCTGAACCCCTTTTGTTCCTCATTTCGTTTGCCTCGCTCGTTTCCCTCCCTCTCTATTCTCTGCTAAATCCCCAACATAGTGTTTGGTTGGGGTAAATAGAGAGATTTTCATAATCTTTTCTTGTTTGGTTCAATTTTTTTGGAGGCAAGGGAGCGGAATGGTGGGGAGCAAAATCTCTCCTCACCCAATTTTGAATCCCCTACAATATTGGGGGGATTCGGAGGGGAGAAGATTTGAGATATTTTGAATGTATTGACTAAAATATCCTTACTTATGCATTTTAAAATCCAAAGATATAAGAGTTTTAAAGTAAATTAGATTTAAAATCTCTCATCTCCCCTTGATAACCGAACATGAATAATGTTATTTCAAATCTCCTCCATTAATATTACTCCTCTCCTCTTAACTAATTAAAATCCCTCATCTCCCTTCTCCTCCATTTAAACCCTCTCATCCCTTTCTATAATGGATTTGTTATAGGAATGAAATTATCCTTGACAAGATAAGTCAGTGGGTTTTTTTGACTTTATTTTTTCATGATAACAAGTGCTAATTTGCTAGTTTTGTTTTATGTGAATCTTTGGAATATATTTGGTGTCTTCATGACTAGTATGTTGTTAGGACCCAAACTATGAATAGGGAACTGAAGTGTATTGATACTAAAATCACTTAACCAAAGAAATAAGTCTCTGTCACAGAATATACTAGGAAACTGAAATGGAAATATAATTGTGGAATTGGAGCAAAGCTCCTTACAAATGGTAATGGAAATTAAAGAGAAATGGAAAACAAAAATAATAACCCTTCTGGAAAAGGAACCATGTGCTTTTCACCGGGCTTTCCCACCCAATTTTACTCTCAATAATTGCATGTCTCCTATTGACCCCCCACCTCTCCAGTATATAGAATTGTTTCCATCCCTCACGCCACTCATTAATTGTCACTTGTCCCTTTTCCATTAATATTGGGCTCAATAAGTTATGGGCCTATCAATAATGTTATTTCATATCACATCTCTTCCATTAAAATTACTCTTCTCGCCTTAACCAATTAAAATCCTTCACTTCCATTCCCCTTCATTAAATCTCTCTCACCCCTTCCTTTGAACGGAACATCCCATTTACCTCATTATTTGCTAAATCCCTAATTAAATCCTTCTCTCATTTCTTCACCCACCTCCCTCTCTGCACACACACCCACGTCCTCATTGTTTTCACACACACACATGTATGTCCTCTCGCTAGGCTATGTTTGGTTCAAAAGAGAGAGTGAAGGAAAGGGATTTTAATGGAGGGAAGGGAAGGGAAGGGGAGGGGAGGGGAGAGATTTTAATTAGGTACCGTGTTTGATTTAGAGGAGGGGAGGGGAAATAACACTATTCATATATAGGAGAAGAGAGATTTTAAAACTATTTTTTTTACTTTTATATCCTTATAACTTTAGTTTTCAAAATACATAAGTTAGGATATTTTAGTTAATGCATTAAAAATGTTTTAAAACTCCTGCACTCCTCTCCAAATCCCCCCAATAATGGAGCGAAACCAAAATTGAGTAAGGATAGATTTTGCTCCCTCCATTCTCCTTCCCCTCCAATAAATTGAACCAAATATGCAAAAGTTTAAAAAAAAAATCCCTTCTCTCCCCTCTATTCCCCACCAACCAAACACTATATGTAAAACACAAACACACAATTGTTGTAAATAGAGAAGGCATCGGAGAACGGAGAAAGGCCAGCGGCGAACGACCATCCTCTCCCTAAAACCCAGACAACACCGTCGCTGTAAGTCCTTCAAACTCTGAAACTTCGAAGATTTTTATATTTAACATTTTGTCCTCCTTGCCACTTTTGGTAGTACCTTCCCTTTTCTTTCTTCCTTCACACACTTGCTACTCTTTTGTATTTCTGCTATTTTTCCTGTTCCTTCTAGTATAAACGTTGGTTATAGGTCTATTAGCTTTTCACTCTGAAATATTGCTTTATTCCTTATAGGGTATCTTCTCTATCAGTTGTTCTTCCCTTTCAATTTTCAGGTGTGCTGTATTTAGTTGTTAATTGTTATGAGTCAGTGGATTGATTAGTGTAATTTAATTTTATGAATTCATAATAATATTTTTTTCACTTGAGTATGTCACTGAATTCACCAATATAGTTTATTACTCACTTCAGTTTGGGGTTTAGAACTTGTGTATGGATGAACTTGTGGTTCTTTTTGTTGTTTTGTTGAGGGACATGTTTAGTTAAAATGGATTTGTTATACGAATGAATTTATCCTTGACAAGATAAGTCAGAATGGGTTTTTTTGACTTTGTTTTATCATGATCTCAAGTGCTGCTTTACTAGTTTTGTTTTATGTGAATCTCTGGCATATATTTATTGTCTTGTCTTCATGACTAGTATGTTGTTAGGACCCAAACTATGAACAAGGAAACTGAAGTGTATTGATACTAAAATCACTTAACCAGAGAAATAAATCTCTGTTACAGAATATGCTAAGGAAACTAAAATGGAAATATAACGATCGAATTGGAGCAAAGCTCCTTACAAATGATAATGGAAGGGAAAGAGAAATGGAAAACAAAAATGATAACCCTGCTGGAAAAGTAACCATGTGCTCCTTACCAGACTTTCCTACCGAATATTCCTCTCAATACTTGCATGTCTCCTATTGACCCCACTTCTTCATTATATAGAATTGTTTCCATCCCTCACTCCACTCATCAATTGCCACCTGTCCCTTTTCTGTTACTATTGGGCCCAGTAAGTTATGGGCCTATCATATGTTTAACGTACATGAATTGATATGTTTCTTTAATAACTCAAATAGTTAATGTATATGTCTTCCCTTAATTGCCGATATATGCACCTATTGGATTTCAAACCATTATGCTTCTCCTCTTCTCGATTTTCCTTAAGACGAAAGCAACATGATTAATTGGTATATATAGACATGGAAATCTATAATTACTGATTTAAGCAACCAGTTTACGAATTTATAATTACAGCTCCTATGCCTTAATCTTTTCATTGAATATGATAAAAATATCAATTTTGATGTGTTATCTATTTTCTCATTTATTTCCTCTAATTTTAACATTGAATAACAGTAAACATAGCTATATGCTCTTGAATATGTTTTATTGATCATTACTAGTTAATGATACTTTGGATTATTTACGGATGACTGAGGGATTATTTCTTGTTGTTGTTGTTGTTGTTTTGTCTCACAATTTATGCTAGTTTGACCAGCTTAAACTCAATTGCACACTTGCCTTGAGAATTTCATTTGACATAAGGAAGTGACATGCTGCTATACTAAGTCCGAAATGAGTTTTGATGGTGAAAATAAACAAGGGATAACTAAGAATATGGGAATCCGAACCAAACTACATGAAATTGAACGTATATATAGGTTTAATGCTCTGTTCAATTTAGCTTGTAATATGGTCTTTGACGTAATATAACTATGTACCGATGTATCGGTAAAAATGAACTATCGAATCCAATCCAAACCAGATTTGATTGGATTGAATCAAATCGGATTTTTTAAGAAAGTAAATCGATCCAATCCAAATCACAGGTTGTTTCCATCTTTGGATCGAATGACTTTTTGGCTCAAAACCGATCCAATCCAATCCGTGAATACCCTACCAACAATACCCCCAAATATGACCAGTAGATGCCCATTTGAGGAGGGGTAAAAATGGGTTCTTAACACACTTTGTTGGAGCGGTCACTATTGCCACTATTAGAAAATGCTATGCTATTTGAACACTGTATCGGCCAAGGGCTGCTTCGCTCCGCTATGCGGCTATAGCGCATTATTAACTATATAGCTTTTACCAACTATGGTAACGTTCCGAGGTAGGAAACACCAACACTCCTGCCTATTCGGGTGTCTGAGTGTCAAACACTCTTCCGACGCCGACACGTGTGTGACACTCGTACGATACGTGTACGACACGTGTTCAACACTCTTTGTTCGGTGTCTAAATTAAAAAAAAAAATATTTATTGGCTCGACACTTAGCCGACACCCCTAGTTTTTTGTCTCCTTCTTGTAACAGCCCGATTTCTTTTCAAGTTTTCTAAATAAACAATATTTATGTGTTTGTATTTTATTGAAGGGTCTAGAGAGTAAAATAAAATAAACTGAGACCATAGTCAAGCTCTACGCTATCGTAGGAAGCTATGGTTAAATTTTGGGTCAAAAACTCAAACGGAGCCCGGTCTGCGTTTTTCACTAACAGCAGTGTTTTACTACTATAAAGACCTGATTTGGACCCATGAACGAGACAGTTAGTATTATAATCACGTTTCCTACCTTTTTGCTAAAATTGGTTTCGCGCCTTAAAAATCGTAAAAATAATAAACGATTCAGGCATAATTCAAACCGGGAGACGAAATGAGCTGCATAGGGATTTGCCGAAACCCGCTAACGGATAAACTTGATGTCACGTTAAGTCAAATCACCTAGGAATGTATGCCGGAGTCATGATTACTTTTCAAAATATCTGGACGTGAAAAGACTTTGCCCTTAGTCTTTTAAAGAAATGACCATTTGGTCGTATGGAAAAGACCAAAATACCCTTAAGTGAGATTTTTAACTCATCGTCACCTTTCCTTTCTCTCTTCACTCGGCGATATCTCTCTCTCACTTCTCCATCACTTCTTTCTTCTTCTTCTTCTTCATTTCTTCCTCATTTTCCTCCATTTCTCATCCATTTTTCTCTCCATTTCCTTAAGGATTTTCAAGAATCTTTGAGAAGCAAAGTTGATCACCTCATCCATCTTCATCATCATATAAGAGGTATAGACTTCATCCTTGAGCTCTCAATCTTCATCTTTCTCCATTAAAATCCATGGGTTTTTCTAAGTTTTAAGTTTATGATCCAAACTTCAAAAATCTTTAGAAAATAGTAGAAAAATCCTTTTAATTCCAAACTAATTTCTATGATCTAGTTTCATCATCTTCTATCACTATCTAAGAGCATGAAATCAAATAACCTTCCTAGCCTATTTAATCTAGAGGAATCGAACCTAGGGTATTTTTGGGGGAAAATGGGTTTTGTCCAAATTTTTTTGGAAAATGATCCTTGATTTCACTTCCTTTCTTCCATAATCATGTAATCCAAGTGATTAGGAAACCAAATCAAGCTCTCACCTATTTTTAATGGTGATGGCCGAAACCGTATGATGAGAAAAGCTTGAGTTTTGCTTCAAGTTTTTGAGTAAAAAGACTTACTCTAGTGTTGTGTATGCTTAAGGGTCATTGATCCAAGAGTTGGTAGAATTTCAACATCCCTAGCCTATTTAAATAAATAGGGGCATCACCTTAGTCATGAGGATTAAGGAATTTTTGGTTGAACTGTACTGATTTCTGGTTGTGTTTTCTTGTAAAGGATCGGACAGTGTTCGAACGTTCGACAACGTACCCGATTGACAGTTGCCGAGCCGCAGTCGGAGCTGCACCAGGAAACTACTAAGGTGGGGGGAAAGAACCACAATATCATCGAGGAGGCAAGATTTAAAATAATATATATTAATATGCGTAGGGCGACCTAAACCCTACTAGAGGTCGTTCGATCGATAGGTTGATATTAGCGTGTATCGAGGATGTATGCTCCGTGATTGGATGTTTAATATAATATATGTGATATTTATGTTATGCCTATCATATGTTTATGATTTATCTGTGAGTTGATATTATTTATTGAATCTGTTTCTGGTTGTTATTGATGTGCTGTTGTGACTGCTAATGCCTGAGTAGAGATAGACAGTAAATTCTGATATGTCAGGAGATGAATATGTGGTGAGAAAGTCGAGGATGTATATATGTTGTTGTGCTCAACCTAGAGATACATTTGATTTGTAGATGTTGTGATATAAAGTCGATACCCGGTTAAGCTGGAGGAAAGTTGGTCGTGGTTGTTTATAAGCTATGGTTAAGACATTAAATGTTGCTCCGAGATGAGTCAGTGAGGTTCATGTTGCATAGTTGTTGTTCATCACTGTATTGGCGTATGAGCTATTCCGATCTTGCCTGCAGGGAGATGATTGTACCCATTAGTTGTTAATGGACGGGCGAATGTCTCGACCTGGCCTGCTGGCGGGGAAATATGTTGTACCCATGAGACGAGTTGAGCCTGCGGGCTGTTGGCCAAACCTTGCATTACGGGGGGTGGCACATAGATGAACGAGACATCTTGATCTGTTGGGGATGTCGCGTCATGATCGCGTCCATATAATTATCAGTTGCATGAGTGTGATAGACAGGAGTTAAGAGAGAATTATCTGGGAGTTATTTGGTTATCACTATTATGCTGCTGAGTGTTGCTATCTATATAAATTATTTTATGTTGCTGTTTTCCCATTAATGGTGAATTGCTGTTTCTTATCCCCATATATTTTTCTATGTCGTATTTTATTATTTCTTGATCGTACGAGAAGATCCTGTTGAGGAGTTGCCAGAGGAGATCGATGGCATACCGATTGAACCAGATGCTGGCGGGAGAGCCCCGGGTCCCAGCAAGGGAGGACCTTAGAGCTTGGGGGTTTTCATTACCCTTACTATGGTCGTCTTGGGATTAGTAGTATTAGGTTGTTATGGCCAGTGTATGAGATAGAGTGAAATGTATTTTGGGGCCAGGAGAGGAAGTCGTAAGTATTTTTATTTTGCTACCATGCTTTCATTTTATTTACTAGTTGCGTACTCTGAGGTTGTATATTTAATATCAGTTGCTGTAGGCTCTACTGATGGAGCCACTACTCTTATGTCTGTATAATTTATCATGGTATCAGTGTGTTGTTTGTTTTAATATTTCCGCAATTTTGTACTATCACGTTACGCTGCAACATTAAGAAATCGAATTGGGTTACCAATGAGACCTCCGAGAAAGGGGTTGTCTCACTTCTTATTTCTTTCTTCATTTCTATTCCTCCCTCTTCTTCGTGTTCATGGCTTTAGATTGTTGGTAAGTTTTACTGTATTGAGTAATGATGTCTCTTAGTATTGTTTTGTGAGACTAATCATAGGGAAAATTTAATGTTTAACAAGTTGTTTTGAGATGATGAATATATAAATCTTCTTTCTTAATTTAGGTCTTTTATATTTATGCTCATATTTAATTTTATTTGATTTGGCGCACATATATAGTACTACTCATAGTACCATGCCAAATCAACCTACTAACACTATTATTTTTGAAATTATAGTACTACTCATACTTAAGCATTGTTTTTTATACTTTTATGAACGAACACCCTCATTCTGTTTAATATTTTTGTTGGAATTGTCAAATAGATGTATTGGAATTTGTATAGTTAATCATCTACCTAGGAATCAATAATTATTCATGTACCTAGAAGATTTCATGCATGTACTTTGGAACTAGAACTACATTAATAATCTAGTGAAAAATGATCTTATGGGATGTTGACAAATATTGTTAAACATTTTGATATGATGTATTTGTTATATTTGTTAGTAGTATGGTGAAAAACGTTCTCATTTGATATGCTGAAAAAATGTTAATATGTATTGATAATTTGATATGTTGTTTTGATGGTGAAAATAAACAAGGGATAACTGAGAATATGGAAACTCCGAACCAAACTACATGAAATTGAACGTATATACAAGTTTAATGTTCTGTTCAATTTAGCTTGTAATATGGTCTTTGACGTAATATAACTATGTAACGATGTATCAGTAAAAACGAACTATCGAATCCAATCCAAACTGCATTTGATTAGATTGAATCAGATCGGATGTTTTTTAAGGAAGTCTATAGATCCAATTCAAACCGCAGGTTGTTTCCATCTTTGGATCGGATGGCTTTTCGACTCAAAACTGATCCAATCCAATCCGTGAACACCCCTACCGACAATACCCCCAAATATGACCGATAGATGCCCATTTTAGGAGGGGTAAAAATGGGTTCTTTACACACTTTGTTGGAGCGGCCGCTATTAGAAAACGCTATGCTATTCGAGCATTGTATCGGCTAAGGACTACTCCGCTCCAATATGCGGCTATAGCGCACTGTTAACTACATAGCTTTTACCAACTATGGTAATGTTCTGAGCTAGGAAGCACCGACACTCCTTCCTGTTGGGGTGTCTAAGTGTCGAACACTCTTCCGACATCGACACGTGTCGACACATGTGCGACACTCATATGACACGTGTTCAACACTCTTTGTGTCCAAAATAAAAATTATTTTTTGTTGGCTCGACACTTAGCCGACACTTCTTATTTTTTGTCTTCTTCTTATTCCTTTCTTCATCTCTGTTTTTCCCTCTTCTTTCATGTTTATGGCTTCAGACTGTTGGTAAGTTTTATTGTATTGAGTAATGATGTCTCTTAGTATTTTTTGTGAGACTCATTATCATAGGGAAAATGTAATGTTTAACAAGTTGTTTTGAGATGATGAATATATAAATCTTGATTCTCAATTTAGATCTTTTATATTGATGCTTATATTTAATTATATTTGATTTGTTGCGCATATATGTATGTATTGCCGTGTCGCAGACTCGCGATGTCCTATATTGTAGACATTGCTGGTGTCCATGTCTGTATCTGTGTTTTATAGGTTTTGAGGATTTGACATATGATTGTACTTACAACTTGTTATTGTGTTTCTGCTTGCGAAATTATGAATCTTGATATCTGTTATGAAAATAAATTTTGTTAACTACAATTAATATATGTGGACAGTGGACGGTGTGGATAGTGGAGTCCTATTCATTGTATCTATTCTCCTAGAACTTAGCATAGATATTTAATGTACTAGGAATCAGATTATAGTATCTCATAGTCAAATGTATATATATTGTAGTCCTATTGGAATGTTTAATAAAAATAAAATTATGAAATTTATTTAGTTCAATGTTATCAAAGGGTGGATGGCCAAAATTCCGATATAAACGTGGGATTGCGACCTATGGCAATGCCATGGAGGGTGGTGCTTCACAAATTGCCTATGGCGGCTGGCACAAAATCTGCCACGCCATTCCGCCATGGCGCAGCCATAGGCAATATATAACAACATTGATTTAGTTCATATTCAAGTTGGTATCAAGAACGTTTTGGTTGTTTCTTGGTGTTTTGTTTGGAATTCCAGCTCTTGTTAGCGCTGACCCAGTGTTTGAAGGTTGTCCGACAATCAAATCACTACTGACGTCCACCTTAGAAGTGACCGATCGACCATCCGACGAAACACTGCCGCCAACGCCTCCCTCAGGCGCCACAGCCAGAATCTTGAATCTTCGACGCGTGTGATCCGTACGCCACCTTCTCGACCTCCATTTACGCCGCCGCTTCCACCACTGTGATCACCGTCCTCTCTCGATTCTGTTCTTCCTCTGTTTGATTTGTGGGTCTGTCGTTATGCTAAATTTTCTTTGGATCCCGTTTTTCTGCCCTTATTTGATTCTCAGATTTGAAGTTTTGTTCGATCTTCTTCCATGGCAGAGAATAAGAACTTGAGCCCTTGTTTGGTTTCTGGGTGCCCAACCATTACTACCAAGTCAAAGGAAGATCATCTCCTTTCGCTCCGTGAGTATAAGGAATATCTTCAATTTAAAGCCACTCAACAGGCTTCCTCTTTGGCCACTATTGCTCACACTGGTAATTCTAAAGTTTGTCTCTCTCAATCTGCATTTGTTGGATCCTGAATTTTAGACTCTGGTTTTCTGATCACCTAGCTGGTAATCCTTCTTTTTTCTCTAAATTGTCATTCCCTAAAACAACTCATGGTATTACTCTTGCCGATGGGTCCAAGGCACAAGCCGCTGGTATTGGTCAAGCTTCATCTCTTCCATCCTTACCTTTAAATTCAGTCTTGTTTGTACTTGACTGTCCCTTTAATTTAATTTCGATTAGCTAAATTACTGGCACACTATAAATTGTTCCATAACCTTCAAATATGATTCCTTTCTTATATAGTATCGGAGTACGGGACCGTGACACCCTCAAACCGATGTTATTGTTTGTAACCCAAAAACACCAATTAAACGATAAATAAAACTTGCTGGTTTTACTTTCGGAAAACGGTTCATTTAATATATATCTTATTAAGTCCTGAAAATCGTGATAAATTTTTTTTCTTGTTTAATACCCATAAAAAGAACAACCCAGGATAATAAACAGAGTATTCATATATAACTATATAAATTAACTAAAGCTATGGACAACTTGTCCCTTTACAAAAGAACTATAAAAGATAAACTTCTAAAAAGCTAAAAACTAGACCGCGACAGTCTGGAACCATATCACTAAAACCTATGGCCATCAGTAGCCGTTAACAGACTACTCAAAAATCGCTGTCTCAAAAAAAAAGGTCTACACCCTAAGCTAGTCCAACTAATGGAAGCCATTGGACAATCCTCCAGAGAAAGGTCCAATACTAGAACCAAGAGAAGAACCCTGGGAACCTATGTTCCGTTCTACTGTGGATGAGGCTCGGTCCTCCTGAGGATCCTCCTCATGGTCTTCCTCCTCCTCCTCTTCATCCACATCCTCCACTACATGCTCGCCCGCTATCAAAACAAAAGGTAGGGGAGGTGTTTGTGGTGGCTGCTGCTGTGGGGACTGTGCAGAGGGGGCGTGATGCTCGATCAATCCCTGCTGCATAAGGGCCTGCAGCATCATCCCAATGGGAGGTAGAGGTACCTGAACGGTTTCCACAGTGTGGGTACTCTTGCGAGGTCCCGTCTCCGACGTCCCGCTCACGGTGCAAACTAGTCCCGTGTACGCTGCGCTCTCCACCCCAGGGTGAATAACCCACGCAGCTGGGTCTGTCCTCCGATCAAAAACCAGGGCGCGTATCCCCGAGTGCGCGAGCTGATCTGGGATTGGCTCCATCTGTAAACAGGATATAATATATATACCAAGAGGACAAACCAGTCCAGAAAACATGCAAGTGTGAGAAACCAATATATGAAGGTTCCCCTTGCCTATCAAGGTCCCCCGTTTCACGGCACGTCTGCCCAACACACAAATGCATGAGAAATTATTGAGTTCCCGATAATTGATCTTTGTCATATTAATACTTCCTCGTTGTAGCATCAACGCTAACAACCACCATAATGTCTTAGACTCTTTAAGCCTCAAAACATTTTCTCAAAACGGGACATTTAGTTCAAAAACAACTCAAATCCAAACATCCCTAACCGATGCACCAGTCTATGATGTTGGATTCAAGATCATAAAAACATCCTCAAGCCTACAGGACCACAAAGATCGTCCCTAAGCCGACAGGATTACAACTAACACGGATCCTTAATCCACATGTTTCTGCAGAACCCTAGAACCCCAACGTCTCGGTTTCTAGTTTCTAAGCTTTAAAACTACTTTTCTTGAAAACTAAAAAACCAAAAATCCAAATCTCCGATACTTACACAAAGTCCTCAGGATCGGTTTTCCATAAAACAAAACTTAGTCCAAAGACTATTTCTTTTTCTTTCGTTGTTTTTCGATAAAACACAAACTTAAAACAAAGCTTGTAAGGATAAAACCAATATAACTTTGAAAACCACATTTCTCAAAACATTTTTGCTCAAACGGTCAACTTTATCAATTTACAACAAATGAAGGTTTCTAATGCCCTATTTATTTTAAAACCTCGTTTTTCATTATTAAAACACATTTCAGACTTTTAAAGCTTTTAAGTTACATGATGTCGGATCCTAACCAAAATTAGGTCCTCTAACGCCTTAAATCCCACAGCAGGGCACACGATACATCCATATAATTATTCAACAATTATAGCATGTATTCAAATATATCAGCAATTATATCATGCATACTCAAATCAATAGCAGTAAACCAAACAATCAACCAACAATCAGATACAAAATATTTAATTACAATACAAACACCGATGCAGCACATAGCTGTCGGAAATGGAGTTCCTCAGGTTTATCCCCTTACCTCTTGTAGTCTTAAGGTAAGTTGCGAACACTCGATCAAATTGACAACTGGCCCAACTAGCTGCCGATCACTACACACACACAATCCATAAAGGCATTAACTCAAAAAAACAAAGATTTCACCTACTGCACCACCCCTAGGGTTCAGCCCTATTACACTAAAAATAGCTAGGGAGCTTCAAAATTTCTCATTTCTGGGATAACACCCTAACTAAGTGTGATAACCCTAGATATCAGTTCAAAACATTAAAAACCAACCAAAACACTACCCTACACACATAGGGTGGTTCGGCCTCCTCATAGAAAATATAGCTAGGGAGATTTCTTGGCTCTAAGCACTTGGACCATACAAGTATGTCATGAACCTAGGACATAGAAATTGGTTTGGTACCGAAACGATTTTCCTACAATTTTTCATGGATTTTTGAAGATTTTAGGGACAAAACCCTAACACCTTTGATCATGAAAATTTGAGGAAAGAAAGGAGAGATTGGGAGAGATAGAGATTAGATGCTACCTCCTATGATGATCTACTCCAAGTTTGATGAAGATTGCTTCACAAAAATCCAAGCTTTAAGTCTTCAACAATGGAGTTTTTGATGAAAGGAAGAGAGAAAGAAGAGAAAGAAAGAAGATAGAGTGTGAGAGAGAGAGTTGGCCGAGAGAGTGAGGGGATAAAGGTGAAAAATGATAGATATTTACTTAAGTTAGAAACTTAAGAGTTAAGTAATGGAAAGGTAACTAGTAATAAAAATTAACCAAGGGCAATTTGGTCAATTCACGTCCCTATATTTGGAATCATCACGACACTGGTTTGAGTCCTCAAAAAACTTGACACAATTCTGGCATGAAAAACATCTGATCGTGGGTCTCGAAAAACCCTAAGACAGCTCGAATCGTCTCCCCGATCGATTATCGGCCTGAATATAAAATATTATTTATATTTTTGGACGTTAGAACACATTTTAGGAAAAAGTTAGATGATCAAATTCTAAGACTAATGGTCTCCTCCGTTAGTCAAAAAGAGGTCTTGATAGTAGAAAAACACTATCATCCATAAAACATAGATTGAGCTTCGTTTGAGTTTTCGGCCCAAAACTTAACCGTAGGCTCCTACGATTATATGAGGCATGAATATGATTTTAGTTTTCCCAAAATCATTTTCTACAGTACAGATAAAAATATAAACTCATTAATTGAGTTTATCGTCCTTAGAAAGCACGAAAAATCGGGGTGTTACAGGGACAAACGATTGGACCTGGATCTGAATCACATGGTCTCTACTACCTTCAGCTTTCTTCATCCACTATATGTGTTGCTTCAGAGTCTGCCGATCTCCTACATCGTCGTTTGGGTCATCCGAGTCTAGACAAGTTAAAGCGGATGGTCCCTCATCTTTCACATTTGAATACTTTGAATCGTGAGTCATGTCAACTTGGGAAACATTTTAGAGTATCTTTTCCTAGTAGCGTCAATAGTAGTCTCGAACTATGTCTCTTTTTTGATCTATGTTGACGTTTGGGGTCCTAGTCATGTTCCTTCTGTCCGTGGATATAGGTATTATGTTACTTTCATTGATGATTTCTCAAGATGCACTTGGTTATTTTTAATGAAAAAACGTTCTGAGTTATTTGATGTCTTTCAAACCTTTTGTTCAAAAATTAAAAATCAATTTGGAAAAAAACAATTCTTGTTTTGCGCAGTGATAATGCAAAAGAATATTTTTCTACGCCCTTTAAATCCTTTGTGACTTCTCATGGCATCATACATTAGTCCAGTTGTCCTCACACACTACAACAAAATGGTGTTGCTGAAAGCAAACATCGCCATCTTGTTGACTCAGCTCAGACTCTCTTAATAAATGTTAATGCACCTTTGACGTTTTGGGGTGATGTTGTTCTTACAACTTCCTCACTCTCTTTTATTTCCTAAAGGACCTCTTTATACTGTTCCCCCTCGTGTGTTTGGTTCCACCTGTTTTGTTCATGATCTTTCTTGTGGTCGTGATAAATTGTCTGCATGGGCTATTAAATGTATCTTTCTTGGGTATTCTCGAGTTCAGAAGGGATATCGATGTTATTCTCCCTCTGCACACCGCTTTTGGGTCTGTTTGGGTAAACAGCTTACTTAAGCGCTTATCCATCATATAAGCGCTCATGTATAAGCTATTTCTATAATCAAAGAGAAAATATAATCAAACTGTTTTCATATAAGTTATAAGCTATTTTTATAAGCTATCTTGGAGAGTTTATCAAAATAAGCTGAAAATAGCTTATGGACATGTCATAAGCTGTTACTATAAGCTCTCCCAAACACTCTTATAAGCGCTTATGCCAGTAGATAAGCCCAAATAAGCTGTTTATAAGCCAATCCAAACAGGCCCATGTATGTGCAGATGTTACATTTTTTTTAGGATACCCCCTTCTTTGCAGCATCTGCTCCATTTGACTCTACTCCATCTCAGGTATTGCCCATTCCTCATTTTGCCACACCGGTCTCTGATCCTCCACAAGATGATTGACTGTGCGTCGATATGGCATTACTTATGAGCATCCGAATCCTGAAATTCCCAAGATTACACCTACTATTGATACTCATTATTGAGTTTCCGCTCCAGTTGCTTCTCCCACTGCGGTCCCACCTGACACTTCCGGTGACTTACTTACTGCACTCCGTAAAGGTAAACGCTCTAATCTTAATCCTCATCCCATTTACAATTTCCTGAGTTATCATTGATTATCTCATTCCTATTATGCCTTTCTATCTGCTTTGTCATCTGTTACCATTCCTAGGAATGTTCAGGAAGTACTATCCCATCCAAGATGACGACAGGCAATGATTGATGAAAAGACTGCCTCAGAATCTAACAATACATGGACTCTTGTTTCACCTCCTTATGGAAAATCCAAAGTTGGATTTAGATGGTTATTCAGTGTTAAAGTTGGTCCTAATGGGCAGGTAGATCGCTTGAAAGTTCGGCTGGTAGTAAAGGGATACACTCAGATCTATGGTTTGGATTATGGTGATACTTTTTCTCCTGTTGCTAAGATGGTATCTGTTTGCTTGTTCTTGTCTATGGCTTCCATGAGATGCTGGCCCTTCTACCAGCTGGATATTAATAATGCATTCTTACATGGTGATTTGGAGGAGGAAATCTATATGGAGCAACCAACGGAGTTTGTTGCTTAGGGGGATTCAGCTCTTGTTTGCAGTTTACAAAAGTCCTTGTATGGCTTGAAACAATCACCTCAAGCTTGGTTCGGGAAGTTTAGTAAAGTCATCCAACAATTTTGCATGATTCGTTGCGAGACAGACCATTCTGTATATATTCTTTAAATGCTCTTCATTGAATAAAGCTATTTATCTCGTGGTGTATGTGGATGATATTGTCATTACAGGCGATGATCAAGAAGGCATTAAGGACTTGAAACAACACTTGTTTAAACATTTTCAAACCTAAGATCTTGGACGGTTGTGGTACTTTCTTGGGATTGAAGTAGCCCAATCAAGAACAAGTGTTGCTATTTCTCAAAGGAAATATGCTCTTGATATTCTAGAAGAAACATGGATGCTAGATTGTAAACGTGTTGATACTCCTATGGAAACAAATGTTCTGCTTCTACCTAATGAGGTGGAGCCCTATCCTGACCCAGACAGATATAGAAAGATTAGTTGGGAAGCTAAATCATCTCACCATGAATCGACCAGATCTTGCTTTTCTAGTCAGCGTTGTGAGTCTATTTCTCAACTCATCATGTTATAATCTTTGGAATGCAGTTTTATGGATCCTAATACATATCAAGGGATCACCTGGTAAAAGGCTTGTTTATATGGACATGAGCTATACTAATATCATTGGATATAGAGATGCAAATTGGGCAGGTGATGCTAGTGATAGGAGGTCCACTTCATGATATTGTGTGCTTATTGGCAGTAACTTGATTTCATAGAAGAGCAAGGAGCAGATTGTTGTTGCAAGATTGAGCACTGAAGCAGAGTATCATGCTATTTGCTCCAATTGTTGAAGTTTTGTGACATAGGTCCTGTGGAACTTGCTTGTGATAACCAGTCTGCCTTGTATCTTTATTCGAATCCTATCTTTCATGCAAGGACTAAACATATTGTTGCGTTATGAACACACTTAAGGGTAGTGTACCATGTCGCAGAAGTAATATAGGACGGAAGTTCAGATATCGTACCCAAGGGATTAATGAGTGATACTAACGTGAGTACCGGAATGGAGAAATCCCTATGCTATTTAGAATAATCAAAATAATAATAATATTAAGATGCAACAATAGTAAGATATAGCAAAAGAAAAATAAAGGTTTGAGAAATTAAGAGTAAAAGAGCCTAAAGTCATGGTTTCACTTGCACTTTCGATACCCCTAAATCTTAGTTCTATTCAATTTCGTTGTTGCTTTCTAAATATTAATCTCTCTACTAAAACTATTAATTGTTTGTTAGGCAATCAATATTCTTTTCCTCAGATGAACCCAATGTTTGTTAGGCAAAGAGTTTAAATGATTAGAAAACATATAGAGCAAAGAGGTTGAATGATTGAAAGGAGTAAATCAAGTTTGGTCATGCAATAATTTAAACACCGGTTGCCCCATAGATTTACTAATTAATTGCAGTACGGTCGCTGATCAACCAATTGATTAAGAGCATGCAAAAGGTGTGCAATCCTAGCATGAGATGAAGAACAATAGAATAACACTATTCAAATCGCAACCTTGAAACCAAATAAAATTCGAATTAAAGCTAAGACATAGAAAAAAGGGTTTCTACTAATACAAGATCCACCACAACTCTAGTGGTGAAATTAGCTATGCATAATAATAGATAAAACCAAGTTTAACAAAGGGAAACACATCCTAAAGAATTAAGAAGAAGAATAAATATCTCCAACTTAACCGCCAAGCACAAATCCGACTCTACAATTCTAAACAAACCACTTAAGCTATAAACTATGAATAGTATTGAAAGATATTACACAAGATGATAATATTTCAAGAGATGTCTTCATAGTGGTGCAGAGAGCCTCCATATATAGGAAAATAGTAGAAAGAGCCCCAAAATTAGGTCTGTCAGCGCCGCCAACACGAGCGTGCTCCACTTCAGCACGGTCGTGCTTTCTTCATGTCAGGCCGTGCTCAATTTTGCACGGGCATACCGACTTTGTAGAATCAGAGCACGGGCGTGCTTCACTTCTGCACGGTCGTGCTTCCTCTATGTAAGGTCGTGCTGAAATAAGTAAGGCTGTGCTTCTCTCAGTCAGGCCTTGCTTCACTTTGGCATGAACGTGCTGCTGTCTGACACTACCGTGCTTCATCTTCAGATGTCAGCTTTAAGTCTTTTTGTATGGGCATGGTTGGATGGTTGAGCTGAAAAGCTTGCGCGGGCGTGCTGCTGTATGGCACGATCGTGCTTCATCTTTAGAGGTCAGCTTTAAGTCTCTTTGTAAGGGCATTTTTGGAAGGTTGAGCTGAAAGGCTTCCACAGGCGTGCTGCTGTCTGGCACGTCCGTGCTTCGAGTTCAGACTTCATTATTTTCTTATTTTTAGCTCAAAAACCTCCATCTTTTATCAATCATTCATCTAGCTGCCTCTAAACATTAATTCTGTAAAAAAAAAAAATTAAGTAAAAGGGTGGAATACAATAATAATCATCATCAAATGTATCAAATTTCAAACTAAATACCCCCTATAAAATGTCTAGAATTGAAGTTTATCACATATAGTAGTTGATTGTCACTTCATCCGAGAAAAGATCCTCTCAGGCATCATTAAGACTTCCTTTATGGGTACAAAAGATCAACTTGCATACATGATGACTAAGTCCTTACGGGGTCCTCGAATAGCATACATATGTGACAAGCTGGTTGCATTAGACATATATGTTCTAACTTGAGGGAGAGTGTTAACTGTAACTAACAAATGTGGACGGTGGAGTCATATTCATTGTATCTTTCTCCTTGGACTTAGCATAGATATTTAATGTTCTAGGATGTATATATATATATATATATATATATATATATATATATATAGCATTCCTATTGGAATGTTGAGTACAAGTGAAATATATTCAGTTCTTATGCAAGTAATTTCTTGAGCATCCACGTTAGTTTGTATTTAATTGTGTTTTGTTTTATGTTTGTGGCCAAGAGGCTATTCATGGTATCTTTACTGCAAAAGTTTTATTTTTTTATTCAAGTATTAGTTTCCCATTTGAGATTTAATATTAATGAGCATATGTATACTTTTTCGAGGTAGCACTCATTGTATTAAATCTTGCATTGTCCAAGTTGGATAGTTTGGGAAATTTTTTTTCTTCATTTAGTTAATAGTTATTCCTTAATTCTTATATCTTATTATACTTGATAAAATTTCGATATAATACGTTTCCTATTGTTCTCCAGGTGCATACCATCAACCGTGTCCAATCGTGTATACTAGAGACCAACGAGAAATACTGCCGCAATTTTGTCAAGTATAAGGCATGAGAATTAAGGAATAACTATTAACCGAGTGTTGAAAATGTTTCTTCTCGAATGGGAAGGGGTCATTCCATGTCATAAGAAGGAGATAGAGATCTTGGACTAATTATTCTTGTTCTAGTTACCAGTAATGGAAGTTCCTGAGAATCGAAAATGGATGGATAAAAGGAAAGATCGTGGATATTTGACGTCCGAGTTCATAAAGGGAGTCATTACAATAAAAGCGCTAAATAGCCATCGAATTTAGTAACAGATATACATTGGTCACTAAAAGCGACTTCAATAGCGACCAACGTCACTTGTTGCCTCTTAGGGACCGATCTAGTTCGTCGCAATACTAGCGGTTGCTAACTTGACAAATGTTAAAGTCAAAATTGTTGATTGATTTGACAATCGAATTAGCGACCGATTAATGACTCTTTTTTAGCGACCCATATGAGTTCGGTCGTAAAATTCAAATTTTTAGTTATTTGTGACTGATTTAGCGACCGATATGGTTCGGTCGCTATCCTAAATCCCTAAAACTCACGCGGGTCACCTTCCCCCACATTTCTCCCTTTCACTTTGTCATAAGATTCACTTTGCATTCCCTCTCCTTCCTCCCTCTCTTCACCTCACTTGATTTCTCTCTCACACTTCAGCTCACCCTACTCCCCATTTCTCCATTTTCGCACTGTCGTCCTCCCTCTTGTTGCGCAAAAGCCCTCTCCTCACTCCCTCTCTAGTAGGGCGCAAAGCAACATATCATTTCACCGTCCTCCTCCCTCTCTGGTTGGCTCTGTTTTTTAATTTTTATTTACTATAATTTTTTCATGACATTTATTAACATTTTGTTCTATCTTTGGTGCTTCATTCTATTCTTAGCTTCAGTGTTCATCTATGATTATTGAGTGGGTTTCAGCAATTAAGTTAAGTTTAAGTCTCAATTTGGCCCTAATTTGGTTTTTTGTGCATTCCCTTAAGTCATGTTTTTAGTAAAGTGTCGTATTTTATCCAATTAATTAGGATTTTTGAGTCATTTTATTGATTCTTATATTTTGTGTCTATTAGGCATTGTGTTGGATGAATCATAAAAATGAAGCCTAGAACAAAGGCAGAAGAAAAAGCAAGATGACTTGATTCTGGCAAATTCCGCCTGGCCGAATGGATTCCTCTCGACCCAATTGTCGAATTTGGGATGGGCTTTTTTCTTTAATTCCTGCTTGACGCAATTAGTTAGGCACGACGGATCACTAATTCCAGAAATTATAAATAGCTTTCCTTTGTGTGAAAGAGGGTCACTTCCTTGTTCTTTTGGTTGCGTTTCCGTTGGTGCGGAGCACGGATGTGTGGCTATTTCTGTCTATTTTCTTCACTGAGTTTGCTTTCTATTGAACTTGGTGTTGATAATTCAATTATGAAATAAACCATAGTTTTCTAGGGTGACAATGTAGCCGCGTGTTTACAATTTAGTTATATTATGTTAATTTCTTGATTTTTGGTCATCGTATTATGTGTTTTATTCTCTTTGCTTAATGCTTTCAATTAAATGGCATTGGGGTAATGCGGATATAAATATACCATAGGAATCTTATGTAAACTATATAGAAAGTCATAGATCTTAATGAATTTCCCAGTAATTAATCTTAGAGATATAGTTGGTTAAAAATTGAGGGGTGTTTTCTAGAGTGCTTGAGAGAGGTTTTAGAATAAATTAGGACTCTTGGTTGACAAAATAAGTTGATAGGTGTTTAGGAAGGGTTAACATAATTGAACCAAATTAGATTAACATTGGTGAAATAAGATCTCTAGAGCTTTCCCATAATTAAATTTAGAATATTGTTTGAATTTGCTCTTTAATTATTAGTTTAATTGTGTTTGAGTTACTATTCCATCTTCACATAATTGCTAGTTCAAATATTTATTGACTTTGCGAACTAGTACTCGATTACCCAATCCCTGAGAGCGATTTTCGGTACTCACCATTTTATTACTTGCTTCGATCCGATACGCCTGAGGAAAAGAGGACACGAGGCTAAACTTCTTCCAAGGTGATTAGTGAAATATAATAAGAGAACTCTGCTACCACAACTACAGAGTTTGTACAAATGATGTATTTGCACAACTAGTAAAGGAGGAAAGCATTGTGCTCATTGTCAGATACATTGCCTTTGGATTTGGCATTAACCAAGATGAAGTTAGAGTAGTTGGCGCTTGCCTTGGAAAATTGTATGCCTAGTGGCTCACTCGGAATTAAGATGACGAAGTGAAGGAAGCTCATAACACCAAATGGGAAGATGAATCCATTGATAGAATTCGACCAGAAGCTGATGTTGCTGAAAAACAAGTTTAGGTTGAGGGGTATGTCTTGTTGGGATATCATGATTATATCATAAATAACCCATTCTTTCCAGCTTTTGCCTCGACTCCTGACTATCTGAGCAAGCCAATCAGTATATTGGATAGTTGGATGGGGCCAGATGCTCACTTGGGCATTTAGTGATGGAATACCAACCAGAGGTAATTCATAGCTCAAAGCCCTCAAGATACATAAAATGGTCCAGAAATAGTTGCCCTTCTTTGATATCAGAAGTACAAAGGTTTAGTGTTTGTGAGTTCACTACTGGAACCATCGTCGAGGGCTTAAAGGATTGCACTTTTGTAGGTGGGGAATTGGTATGGTGAGAAGAAGAGGATAGTGAGGATGATGAAGCACTACCATATGAAGCTTGACTTTGGTTTTGGGAATCGTAGTTAGAAGAGATTTTCGTAGAGAAGAATGTAAGCCCTGAACAAAGTTAGCGTAAAGAAGAAGATATAGTAGAAGTGATCGATGAAGAAAAGTTCGAATGATTTTATATGGCAAGGGACTTCGAATTTGAAAGATATTCCTAGATTTTGGGATATGGCTATGGCGATTTGAAGAAAGGAAAGAAAAGGATCAGATGGACATCCAACGACAGTAAGTAAAAAAAGAAACATGTGCCAACAAAGATCCTTCTTTTTTGGTTATCTTTCCTTCCAATTCATTAACTTTAAGAGAAACCAAATAAGTATGAGAAAACATAGATCTGTAACTAACCAATCACCATAATTATCAATGTGAAGCAAGCATATTCATAATAATCAAAGTGTCAGGACACATGCAGGAGACATTATTGAGCTTAATCCATGTAATAAAAATCTAGAACAAGAAGATGCATTGCATCATGACGTATAAAGAACAACAACCAAAGAAGTAGCATTAATTGCGAAAAAGAAGACATTAGTTTCTGATTGCGCCTTATTAGTAGTGATTCGGATCTTGATCTCATTAATCGGTGATTCTGGCTTCGGTTTCTGATCAACTATCTGGTACCTATCCATGGCTTCCAAAGTCGGAAGAGAGAGAGGGTGTGGAAGGAAAGAGAAACATGTTCAATTGAATTTGAAACGATGTGGAATTTTAAATTCCATCTATTTTTTTATATCCAAATGTTAGTATTTATTAGATTTGTTAGAAATATTAGTGGGTGGGAGTTGAACCCTCTCTCTTTTTATCACTTCAATCCTTAACTCTCCCATCCCAACCACCAAGCCAACCTTATATCCCCTATTTTGAGCAAAGCTAAGGCCCCGACAAATTTCCATGAATTTTAAAAATTATTCATTTAAAGTGCCCAAACCAAATATTTTATGGAATGAAGTTTAAATCCCCTATAAAAATACATTCATTTCTTAAAATAGCAATTGATATTTTTCCTCGCTAATGTTAACATATCTGCAACCAAATAACGATCACCAAATCGGTCGCTAAAACGATTTGCTTATTTGTTCATTATCCGTGATTGCTTATCTGTTCAATAGCAATCGAATGTGGCGGTCACTATTAGAGGCCGATATTTTCGCTCGCTAATGTTAACATATCTACGACCAAATAGTGATCGCCAAATCGATAGCTAAAACAGTTTCAAAAAAAGGGCTGGAGACCAAGATAACAAATTGCTTTTTTTTTTTTTTCATTAGCAATCAAATGTGGCGATCACTATTAGAGGCCAAATTTAAAATCAGGCGCAAATTCAATTTGCGACCAATTTTGACAAATTCATTTAGCGATCGAATATATGCCATTAGCGATCGATATTTTCGATCGTTAAATAACATTTTTTAGTGTGATTACATATGCTAACAACTATTGTGTTTATAGTTATCAACAAAATAACCATATTTTCCAACTCACCACCACCAGTCATAGCCTTCACCACAAACGTACCACGACCATGGCACCAACCATGTCCTACGCCTTTTATTACCATTGCTGACCAGCCACCACGACTAAAGCTATTAAAAATGGACCCGGCCCGATGGGCTGACCTGTTTGGCCCGAGGTAATAGGTGGGCTGGGTTGTTAAAATATTAACCCGAAAGAAATTTTGTCCGGCCCAAAAATTCATTAAACCGTATGGGCTGGCCCGCGTCGGGTCGGGATGGCCCGTTGGCCCGCAGAGTCAAATAAAATTAAACTTAACATTTTTGAATATATTTACATTTTAAATTTTTATTAAGTAATATAAATAAATATTAATAATAATAATATTATATTATTGGAAAAAAAAAAACAAACCTTCAACACCTCAATCCCTCAGTCTCTATTCTCTAACCCTATTATTTCCCACCTCTTCAACTCAACTCTGCAGCCGCTGGCTAGACAGCTTGACTTCAACAGCGTCGTCGTCTGCCATCATCGTGCAATTGTCCGGTCGTCCTCCTCGCGCCTTCCATTGTGCTTCCATCGCAGCAACACACCGCCGTCGCCGTCGATCTCTTCCGGTGGTCGCTATATAGCAGCGCCGTCGCAAGGTGAGTGCTCCTTTGTTCATAGTTGATGAGAAGCCCCCAGTCCCTGTACATGTCCCAATATGTGTGCTGCAGTACTGACAAGATATATTGAACCATTGTTGAGAGATAATTTAGGGATTTCAGTTTTTTATTTTTGGAATTTCAGTTTTAGGGATTTAAATTTCAATTTCAGCTTTAGGGATTTTTGCTTTCAGTTTTAGGGATTTCAGTTTTCATTTAGGGATATAGCTTTCATTCTATTAATGTTTGTTATTTTTAAATGATGCAGCGTTTGAATATGAGTAATGTTGGAGATGATTGCATAATTTTAGAGCAAAATGTTCCACAACCACCTACAACTGTCAAAGAGGAGGAAGATAATGTTGAACCACAACAAAAAAAAAAGCTAAAACTCATACCTCAAATGCTTGGAATTACTTTGACAAAGTTCTTATAACTGAGGACGGAAAAGAAATGTGTAAATGCAAAGCTTGTGGGAAGGAGTACAGTTGTGCAAGTAGGGTAGGTACACCTTACTTAAATCGTCATGTTTCTAAGTGTGTAAAGATTCCTAAATTTGATAATGTGGGGACTATGATACTTGACTATGCTACTAAAATGAGGTCTAGAAAACTTGATGACAAGGTTGCTCATGACTTGATAGCACAAAGGATTGTATTACATGATCTTCCATTTAATTGTGTTGAGTGGCAAGGATTTAGAGCATTACTTCAATGTTTCTTTTGGTGAGACTACAAATATTTCTAGAAATTCCATTAATGGGGATGTAATGAAGATTTACATCCATGAAAAACAAAGATTGAAAGTTCAATTGGTTAGAAATAATGGGAGAGTGTGTTTGACCCCCGATTGTTGGACTTCTGTACTATTCGTGGTTATATTACTCTAACTGCTCATTTTATTGATGAGAATTGGAAGTTAAATAGTAAGTTGTTGAACTTTTGTTATTCGGAACCCCACACACTAGTCATGAGCTATCAAGAAAGGTGCTTGAACTATTGAAAGAATGGGGAATTGAAAGAAAAGTTTTTTCAATTACTTTAGACAATGCTTCCTCTAATACTAGCATGCAAAACATTATGAAAAAACAACTTTGTGTGTCAAATAGTTTGTTGTGCAATGGAGAATTCTTCCATATTAGACGTTGTGCACATATCCTAAATATCATAGCTAAAGAAGGATTAAATGTAGCAAGTGATGCTTTGCACAAAATTAGAGAAAGTGTAAAATATGTGAGGGGCTCGGAATCAAGAAAGAAATAATTTGTTCAATGTGTTGAAGAGATTGGTGGCATTGATAGTAATGTTGGCTTGCATTTAGATGTGCCTACTAGATGGAATTCTACTTACTTGATGCTTCAAAGTGCAATTAACTATAGTCGTGCTTTTTCATTCTTGGATATAAAAGATGAACATTATAAGCGTTGTCTAACAAATGAAGAGTGGGAAAGAGGAATGAGGATTTGTGAACTTTTAGAGCCTTTTCATGAAATCACCAATATGTTTTCCGGTTCTAAATATCCTACAACCAATTTATATTTCAGGCAAGTATGGAAGATAGGTTCTATTGAAAAATAATAAATCAAGTCAAGATTGTGTGATTAGCGATATGGCTACAAGCATGATGGACAAGTTTGATAGGTATTGGAGTGAGCATAGCACAATTCTTTCCATGGCATGTGTTCTTGATCCTAGGATGAAGTTTAAATTGCTAAAGTATTCTTACTCTAAACTTTATTCCAATAACATCATAGTTGATGAGAAGTTGAGCATTGTGAAGAATGCTTTGTATAAACTTTTCAATCATTATGTAAAAAATAGTGGCCCATGGGCTGGCCCGTTTGGCTTGCAGCCTGATGAGGGTTGGGCTGGGTTAGGAAATTGGTGACTCGTCCCCTGTTTGGCCTGGCCCGAATGGGCAGCTCTAACCATGACACACCCAACCCATTGTAATTGATGCCTTGCCTTCACGATCCATCAACTCTACAATGACCCAACAATTACAGTTGGCCACCCTTGCTACCAATTAACATGGCAGAACTACAAAGGAAGAGGAAAAGGAAAAAGAGAAAGAAAAGGAAAAAAAGTGAACAAAAAGAACAAAAATTATCATCTCACATTATTTTTTACACCTAGTTAATGATGTATAAATTTGTGTTAGTCACATGCAATTAACCACAAATGTAACCATTAAACAACCTATTAACTATTCAATAACGTAATTAACTAGTGTAATGACCCGTGCCATGCACGGGATATATGTTATCTTTTTAATATTTGTGTCAAATATTTAAAAATTTTAACATAATTTTAACGTATAAGAAACGATGATTGTTAGTATATAGATATTTTATGATTCATATATATTTATTAAGTAGTTAGTTAGTCTAACTGAAGCGATTAGCTTGTTAATAGTTCCCTCTCTTTATTCTTAGATATAAATAGGAAATTGTATGTGTTCATTCATTAATTCATTCAGTTCAATGAAAGTAAACACAATGCTCATTTCAACTTTTTTCCTTTCTCTATATTATTGTTCTTGAATTCACCATTGTTAATAATGTTGTGTTAAAAAAAATTATTTTATTTCAATGTGAATATTAAATATATCATTTTTTAAGTTAATAATGATTTATAATCTATTATAAATAGTTGGTTATATATTTAAATATTATTTTACAATAGAAAATATATAAAATAGGTTTTGATTGTTATGCATTAACAATATAAATTTTTTTTTTTTTACACCAAACCAATTAGAATTTGTCTCATAAGTAAAAAAAGACTCTTACAGAATTTGTCTCATAAGTAAAAAATGACTATTATTATAACTAAATTAAAAGTCATTGAAATCATGATATTTTATTATTTAAAGCGTAAAAAATTTTACACTAACAATATATAACAATTAAACTCATAAAATAAATATTATATTGTCAATGGGTTAACAATTAACTACAAATGTACCCATTAAACATCATATTAACTATTCAATAACGTAATTAATTATAAAGTTGTGTGAAAATGTAGATGTGAGAAAAATCGTAATGAACAATACCATAAGTGTTAAAAAGGACAAATTCTACCGTACCCATGAAAATTGATGGGTTTTGGAACAGTTTCTAAACTGACCAATAGATGAATGGTCTTCCATTTAATAAATTCAGGTCAAACATTTGCTATTAAACATAAAAACTTTTACTTATTGCAATTAAGTACCTAATAATGTATTTCATTTGAATGACTAAATTGCAATATCCAAAACTTTGACCCCTAACTAATAAAAGGAAGAGATGGCATCAATAAAAAAACAAAAGACCGAACTCAACTATTGGTCCCTTTAAAAACTGTACCAAAACCCATGTATTTTCAAGGGTACGGTAGCAGTTCCCGTTAAAAAGACGTGGCATGAATATCTTCATAAAGAAAAATGCTAATTTGTACGGAACTAGTTTTACGAAATATATTACGAACTTAATATTTCAAATTCGTGATCCCTGTTATTTTGGAAGTTTTCAACCACTGGGTGCTTGATTGTTTATAAAACAAAACCACGTTATTAGCACAAGACTCATACAGTTTTTTCAAACCATTTAGCATTGCTCCTTCAAAAAACATTATTTTTTTGTTGGTGCTCAATAAAACATTATTGTTACAACAACGATATTCACACAATAATTTTTTTTTTTTTTTTACTTTTTTACACGTATTTAATAATTATTAATCAAATCACTTTTGTCCATAGATGGTGGATGATTAGATTTCATTATAAAATATGTTGCTAAGAAAGAAGGATTTCGATATTCTCCTTTTTTTTTTATCTCAGGTTTCATTTCAATATGTTATGAGAGAGAGTAAGATAAAATCAATTTTGTTTTGAGTAAATATTTAATTTGATTCCTGAAATTGTATGTTCGTATCAATTTAGTCCCATCATATTATCAATATTTCAAAATCATCCTTGGAATTGCAAAATGTAGCAAAAGCATCCCTGACATTATTCACTTAGTTTCAAATGCATCCCTGACATTACCAACTTAATGTCATTATAATCCATGCAAATATCAATGGAGAGACGAATCTGATTAATTTTTTGCAATTTCAGAGATTATTTTAAAATATTGATAATGTGAAGGACTAAGTTGACACGATATTATAATTTTAGGAATCAAATCGAATATTTACTTATTTTGTTTTTGTTAATGGGGGTTTTATCTCCTTCTCTCAACATGAGATAAAACATCAGGAAAAAAATGACGAAAAATCCATCAAAATAGGGTGACCAAGACTTTTTATTATTGTTATTGAAACGACAGAGAGAACTGACCCTGCACAAAATTTCTCCTCTTTCTCTCTCCTATACATATGGACTAGATTCTCTCCTTTTTTACAGTGAAATAAAATCCACAAGCTCCTTTTCCTCGTTGCTCTAATATAGGTGGTGTCAGACACCCACACCCACAACTAGATCACATCGTATCATTTGACTATCAAAATTTTCCTCTAGTTTTTTTCCTCATTCAGTATTCCTCTCCAACATATCATCAAAGCAAAACACTGTTAGAGAGTACTGTCTTCCAATCCTCCCCAAAATGAGCCAGTGTGTTCCCAGCTGGGATGTGGACGACAACAACAACAACCCACCACCCCCAAGAGTCTCTCTTCGTTCCAATTCCGATTCAACTGCCCCTGATGTCTCCATGTGAACTCTCTCCCATTTTCTCATATTCTCTACCTCTCTCTCTCTCTCTCTCTCTCTCTATATATATATATATATATAACAAATTTTGGCCATTAAATTCATACATGGATTATCAAGTTTAAAAGTTGGTTAGTGATCATGTGATCACTTAAAAAAGTCACGTGACTTCATATTATATTCTTGATCATTCATAATTTGATCTAAAGGTTAAAATTTGTTGCTCTCAATCTCACATAAAAACAGTGATATCACTTGATAGATCTCGAGCACCTCTATGTATATGTATGTTATGTATATTCTCTTGGGTATTGATGACAGGTTTTATGTGGTTTTGATGATTTCAGGTTAGACTATAAAGTTGCAGAATTAACATGGGAAAATGGACAACCTTCAATGCATGGTTTAGGATTGCCCCATGTGCCAGCAAAGCCTTCCAATACCCCTTCCAGGTATACATGGGAGAAGCCTCGTGCCAGTGGCACCTTGGAGTCCATAGTAAACCAAGCTAGTAGCTTACCCCATGGTAATGGTGGTGGTAAATTATCATTTGATGGTACTAGTGGTGGTGGTGGTGGTAACGATGATGACAGTGGTGTTCATAGGAACGTGTTAGTCCCATGGTTTGACCCTCACTGTGTGGCGGCAGTTGCTGCCACCACCGCAAACACCGTTACAATGGATGCCTTGGTTCCGTGCTCGAACCCAATGGAGGAGCAAACCATGCACGTCATGGACTCCATCCCTAGAGGGATTGGAGCGTGCATGGTTGGCTCCTCCACACATGTGGGGGCTAGCACTGGCACTGCCACACGGGAGGAAGGTGGCCTTCTTGCCACTGCAGCAAAGTGTGCCAGGGTGGCGCGTGTGCCGGTGGCAGCGCACGAGCTGGGTAGGGATCAGAGTGTGAGTGGCAGCACCACATTTGGGAAGGACAGCCAGCACGTGACACTTGACACGTGTGATAGGGAATTGGATTTGGGTTTCACTTCAACCTCCTTGGGTTCCCCGGAAAACACCATCTCCGCCAAGCAGTGCACCAAGACCACCACCGTAGACGACCATGATTCTGTTTGCCACAGTAGACCAATGGTAAGGTCTTATAATTTCTCTTTGTTACTACCATTCAATGATAGGAATTTTTCACTTTTTAATTATTAGCTGGATTTTTTATTTATTGATTCTTTTTTTTTTTTAATCTTTTTATGTTAATTGATTTTATAATTTGTGATTATATTATGCAAATTTTGCAAAGAGGGAGGATGGAGATGAGGAGGAGCAAAAGAAAGGAATTGGAAAATCTTCGGGGTCCACCAAAAGGAGTAGGGCTGCTGCTATACACAACCAATCGGAAAGGGTGAGCATCTCTTCAAAATTTTGATATGGAGAAATTTATAGGTTTATAGAGTAAGATAAGTTTCTTACTACGTAATTTTGTTAAAGTGCACCACCTCTAGATATTCTTCTACAAATTTGATGAGCATATTAGGCAATCGCATAATCAATTATAGTATATAAAAACTATTATTAATTAAAGGACCATACTAATGATTGTCCTAAGGGCACTCTTTAAGGAAACTAAAAAATCAATTTTTCATTGAAAAATCAAGTATATTATCTCTTAAAATATTAAATACATCAATTTCTAATGAAAAATTTCTTTTTTTGCTTTTTTAACGAGTACCCTTAGCATTCTCCTTAATTAAATATAATATTTATTACTAATTAATGATGTGATTGGCTTAACTTGAAGTTTATGCAAAGATTTATTACCTTACATACGTGGATCGTAATAATCTCCTACTTTAATATTCCCTCTGGACCTATATATAAGCAGGAAAAAATTAATTTCACACATATTAAGGAAGTTAGTTATGTTAGTTTAATTATCTTGATTTGTGTAAAAAATAAGTTATAGTTACTAAACTACTATTTCTTATACTCTTTGGAAGTTGTTTCTTGAGAGTGTATAATTTTCTTGGAAAATTAAAAAGATAATTAATCAAAGGGTATTTTTGGAATACTGATATTAAATAGAGTTGAATTGGTTGACTTTTACTTATACTTGAGTCCAAAAAATTTAGGTATTGTTTTGCTTTTATACATATCCAGAGGGAGTATATAATATTTTTAGTGATTTAACTTAAGTGGTGAACTGATGCAAAATAAGAATTATTTTTATTGGAGGGCATTTAAAGTTTTTCCTTTTCTATATATGAACATATTTTATCATCAAAATCAAGAATTTGTTATTCATTGGTTCATTTTGTATCTACTTTTCAGAAAAGGAGGGATAAGATAAACCAAAGAATGAAGACATTGCAAAAGCTGGTCCCAAATTCCAGCAAGGTATATAGAATAGTTTCAATTCAACTAGTTGGTTTTTGCTGAGTTAATAATCATATTATGTGATATCTGTGCCAATTCTATAGAATCTATTGGTCCCAATTTTGCAATGCATATCTATTCAATGAGACAAACAATAGGTTGATAAAACATTTTTTTTTCCTTATTCATTTTCCTAGACTTCAAGTAGCGGTCCCCATAAGGATTCGGCACTATAAATTCCAGTTCACATTGGACTCCCTCTGCATGTTTTTGTTCTTTTAATATCATTGATTGACTCACTCTATATAGATATTGTATGTTGATGTAAGTATAAGTACCAAAAACTATGTATGTATTCTGAAATTGAATTAATATTTCGTATACAAATGTGGGGGGTGTCCATCGTGTTTGTTCAAATAATGAAATTGTTTTTGTTTTTATGTTGTCCGGGTCTATTCGTAAATTAAACTAAACTTTTTAGTTTGACTTAATACATTCAGCATCCATCTGTTTTTAAAAGTTACAATCACCTCCCTTGAGGAAGGTTCGTGTAATTTTGAAAGAAAAAAAATTTTCTTTTTTCTTCAAAAAAACTTCTGAAAATTCTATTTAACATTGCTTTTATTAGCATATTTAATTTTCATTCATTGATCCTTTTCATCAAATTATCACGTAAACACCATTGTTAGGATTTGTAACTACTGTTTTTCTTGAGAGAAAAATTTTAACATTTGAAATGGAACATTTATATAAATACAATAGATTGATTTGAGGGTGAATATATAGGTATTGAAGTATCTCATATCTTGATAGAAGTTGAATAGACATAATATTGGTGATGTTTAAATGTTAATTTAAATAATGAAGTTATATCATTTTAAAATTTATTTAGACAGGGTATCACGTATCTTTCACACGTTCTATTACCTTTGTCCTTTCATTCCAGTTGAAACGTTGAAACATTGTTGTTAAAAGAATAATATTATTATATTGACATTATCTCACATCTACATGAATTTCATTTTTTATTACAATTTATTTTATTTAATTTTTTATATACTTATACTCTAATGTTATCACTTGATAGAGATGTGAGGTGATATGGTTGATACATATTTATACTAAGCATTATTATTCTATTTTAATGATGCAAAAAGTCTGATTGATTAATAAACAGTAGAAAATATGTGATATATATAGATGGATACACACTGTCGTAAGTTTCAATCTTATAGCTATATCAATCACTTGAGATTAGGTAGCAATGAAAGTTCTTATGAGTTCTCTAATCTAAACACAAGGCCTTTCACCAAAAGTTAGAATAAATTAGTCTAGGTGCGCGAGGAATAACGGGTACACCAAGATAGTGCAATACTAAAAAATTATACAAAAGCCTTAAATATTTTAATTTCATTAATTTTTTAAATTTCTACGATATATGATAATTATTTAATTAGAATAGTGTAAAAGGAAATGTACCAAAAAAAAGAATAGTGTAAAAAATTTATATATACTGACGATCAGTTATGTATTATCACATCATTGAAAATGTTTAACCAACATGGTATGACACAAGTGGTAGGTACTCGGGTCCCTTAAGTATATGGTCAAGGATTCGATCCTTGGCTGGTGTGTATGAAAAACATCTGTTGGGAGAGTACAGCTTCTTAAATGAGCCTCAGTTTTCTCGTGGGATTAGTCTCCGTTGTCACGTGCGGGAATATCCTGGTGCCAACCAAAAAATCATTGAAAATATTGAATTCTTATATTAATTATTTTAAAAATCACACATAAGATGATATATAATTAGTTAAAAGTATAATTTTTTACACAAATAATATATCAAATTAAACTTATATCATAATATAAAATATATGTTTATATTTTTTAATTTACCAGTTTTACATAATTATTATTCCTTTAGTAATTATTTATATGATATTATCACGTTAAAATCATAAAAGGTTCATTGAAGATATGGTGGATAAAAGGTTCATTGAAGATATGGTGGCGGATGAGATAACTGTGGTCATAAACTTTTTCCAATCATATATGGTTACGGGAATTTCGTTGCAGCCATCCGAGTCCACACAAACTCCAATCTCTTTTTTTTCTTCTTGAAAACTTCGAATTATGACACTTTGACAGAAGATTGTTTGGTGAGGAAACACCCAACTGCCCCTGAGAAACTCTTTCCATTGGTGGGTCCTGATGTCATTTATTGCCTCAACTTCGGTAGTAATTGACATTTTATTTTAGCCAAAAACCCAAAAATAGAAGGAAAAAAAAAAGAATTACCTTACTGACAAGTGTCCAACAATGAATTAGGAAATTAATAAAAAAAATTTATATTAAAAAAAAAGTAAGTATTACAAGTTTTTTAACATTGCATATATTATTTTTTTTTCATATAATTCGTTTTTCTGTTTTGATTTCTTAGCATTTTCCGAAAAGAAAAAAAAATTCAAGAAAATGAATGCACAGTCTAGGTACTTACTCCAAATAAAGAAAAGTAAGGAAAGGTTCAACATTTTAAAAACAAGTGAACTTTTGAGAGGCGGCTTGTAAGCACTATAATAAATTTATCATATACCTACGGACACTTTTAGTGATAGTTGTTAAAATTATAGATATAAGTATTTGTGTCAATCAAATCATAGGTAAAAGTAAATGCACTGTAGGTAAAACCTATCGACAGTCAAATACAACTATAGGTAAATATATATGGATTGTAGGTAAAATCTATAATGACAGTCATTTTTCGTTGTTATTTGTCGTTCATAATGGACAGTTGGATTGGTCGTAGGTGAATGTAAATTTTACATATACCTATGGATTTTAAACATACAGCGACCGATTTTGTCTGTCACTGAAAGACAAATTTCTTATAGTGCAGGTTTAGTATAGCTTAATCATGAATTGATGATCAAAATAGCTTAATCATGAATTTAACCACCAATTTTTTTTTTTTTAAAAATTGTAGAATTAATTACATGTTATATTGTAATATTTATTTCGCTTTGTATGAAATTTGATTGTTATATTGGACCCATTTATGATTAGATATATATATATATATATATATATATATATATATATATATATATATATACTAATCAATGTTTTTCATATATATTAACTTTAATTTCGTTAATTTTTTTTGACACAGACTGATAAAGCTTCCATGTTGGATGAGGTGATAGAATATCTGAAACAATTGCAAGCACAAGTACAGATGATGAATAGAATCAATATGTCATCCATGATGCTGCCAATGACCTTGCAACAACAACTTCAAATGTCAATGATGGCTCCAATGGGCATGGGCATGGGAATGGGTATGGGTATGGGTATGGGAATGGGTATGGATATAAACACCATGAGTCGTGCCAATATTCCTGGCATCCGTCCTGTCCTCCACCCTTCTACCTTCATGCCTATGGCCTCATGGGATGGTGCTAGCGGCGACCGACATCAAGGGTCTCCGGCCCCAATGATGCCTGACCCTTTGTTCACATATTTTGGATGCCAATCGCAGGTGAGCAAATATGGTTTGTATACCTTTTTGTTTTAAAATAAATATTATTTAAAAGAATAAATTTTGTTATATTTATTTAATACTTTAAAAAACCAAGAAGTATTAATTTTGTTGGTTTACCCTAATCTCTTAATGTATCTATTATGTATAATAAAAGAAAATATTAACGGAAGAAAAGAGTAGGGGTTATAAGGTTGGCTTGATGATTTGGGTGGGAAGTTAAGGAGTGAAGTGATAAGTTGAGGGTTCAAACTCCACTCATTAACAAAATTTTAACATTAATACTAATATTTGCCTATAAAAAAATAAAAATAAAAACGGAAGAAAAGAGTATTTTAGTTAAATGTGATTATTCTATTTTAAATTAAAACTATTGAAATAATATTTTAAATTTATATGTAAATACTTTAAAAGATAACCATTGAAAAATGGAGAGGGAGTATAGATTAATAGATTTACTCATTATATGGGTTATGCATATGTTCCAATTAAAACAATCAACTTTGACTTCTGTTTTCTAAATATATTTAAACCTTGTGTATTTGTTTTACTTATATCTTCTTTGAAAATTATTAGAAACACACTCTTTTACACCCGGACGGATCTAAGGGAGTCAAGCATGAGTGCTTGCCCTTCTCTCTTACATGTATTTTGTAAAATTAGTTAATATTTGTAGTATTTTTTCGGAAAAAAAAAATATCTTACTATAAATATTTATACATATATACATATACAGTTATATATTCGGCCCCTCCCTATAATGTTTTCTGGATCAGTCTATGCTTTTACATACTCTTTTTAGTATAATTTTTATCCTTGAATCAAACTTAATGAGCCCCATATGAATCTCATCCAATAATATATATAACTTATTGAAGAAAGTATAAAAGAATGATTCTTGCCTATAAAAATTAGTTTTGATCATTAGAAAACTAAATATAATACTTTTTAAAATATTGAATAAATAATTTAATAATGAAATTTTTTTTTTCTGGATTCTTTAACTCGTGCTTTAAGGATATCGGTTAGCATTCTCCTAAAATAATATATTAGTAGCCTTTCTCGATATCTTTGAGGATAAGGGTGGAGAAGTTCAAATTTCTTAAAATGATTAGAAAGCAACCTATTGATTCATTGCTGACCGGGTGGGTATGGAATTTGAGAAGAGTTGTGTAATTTAAACATCAAAATCTGGATATCATATGTGATATCATATGTGTTTATTTCTATTTCTTATTTATTTTTTATTTTCTTATGTATACACATATAAAAAATACACTAAAAAAACAAAAGGACACCCCTTTCTGTTCTTAGAAAAACCTTTCCGTTTGAGAAGCAGCATTGATAAGGTTGTAGAAACCAGTCAAATCAAACGCATAGCGCCGTTACTATTGTGTTTTGGTTTGTTAGGACAGTTTCAAAGTTAATTAATTAATATTTCTATCTAGCTTATACTCCATCAATGTCCAAAGTTGTAACGGAAAAAGGGTCACCATCATGAGCTTCCAAAGAAATTCCTCATAAAAACCTCTGAATTATATAGGTTTTATAATGTCCACTTCCCTTATTAATTATTAAACAAGATACATCACCTTCACTGATAGCACTGCATCGATCGATCAAAGCCAATTAGAATACCTTTATTTGTTATTTGGAAACTTTTTTTTGTTCCTCTTCTTGGATACATGGTGATAAGCCTTTATCACAGAGGTAATAATTTTTCTTTAGATTTGATTTTTTTTAGGTAATAGGTATAAAAAATAGTATGATGATTTTCTATATCTATATATTGGTAATTAATGAAAAATATTATTTGCTTGCAGCCTATGACCATGGATGCCTACAGTCGGATTGCTGCCATGTATCAGCAGCTGCACCAACCTCCAGCTTCAGGTTCCAAGAGTTGAGCTACTTGGCAGTTGGCAGTTGGCAGTGTATTAATTCCACCGTTGTGACAATGATGAGCTACAAAAAGAGTACTGTGGATATTTATTCTCACTCAGGTTGTGAAATTGATCAGTAACAAGAAGAGTGGCCAATATATGTGTTGTGAGACGTATGTATATTAATTAGTTAACAAAGCAAGTGACGAGAAACAAATATTTCAATAATATATGTACTGCTTTTTGAGGTGATAACAACTTTGTTAAGATTAGGTGGTTGCTTGGTTATTTTTCCTTAGGCTAGTTCATGCTCATGCACCCTGCAAATTGTTTAATCTGATTGTTATAATTTTATTGAATAACTAGAAATTGATCCTAATCTTATTCTTTTTTCTTTCTTTATTATAGACGTCTTTTGCTCTTTTTAAGATTTCTTTTTTCAATTGTCTCTTTGTTGCATATGTTATTTGTTAGAAATGGAGTCACCAAATGAAGAGAATGAATGAAAAAGTCTGTATTTTTTTCTAAATGATTTGAAATTACACGAGATAAGTACTATTTATAAGATTGAGATATTTACAACTAGAATCTTGTGCCGTTATAAGGTTGGCTTGGTGATTGGGGTGGAAGAATTAAGAAGTGGAGTGATAAAGAGGGAGATGGTTCAAACCTCACCCACTAACAAAAAGGTAACATTAACACTAATATTTGGCTATAAAAAAACAATCAGAATCTTGTAATTGTTTCAAAATAATCTAATAACTTTTAAAATAAGTTTCAAACTTCTAAGTTCTCTAAAATCAACTTTTTACTTTATACTATTATAAGCAACTCTTCACCTTGTGCATGAGACGTCCCGTTGCTTCACTAAAGTAACCCTAATTATTTAACCTTAATTGTCCTAATTAACTGTATTATAATTAATGGATTGGTTTTGAAAACTCAAACAAATTAAAACCCTGAGACATATACGAATACAACAAACCATAATGTACATGTGCATAGATACAAGTAGTGATATGATAGTTATCATTAATTACAGACTCCAGCCAAAAGACTAGGTATAAATATTATCCAAGAGTACAAACCAAACATAAAGTTTTCTCTGACCCCATCCTCCTCTCCAAAATACATCCAAAATATCAAACACTCAAAACACTCACAACCACTACCTAGGACGCACTGGCCAGTCACTAACCTCAGTAGGGGTATGGTGGCTGGGAACTACCCTCACTCTCCCCATATCTACGCCTGTAAACTCGTAGAGGCTCCCACTCGGACGTAGAACTATGAGACACAAGCATACGACTACGACGACACATCTGTCTGTAGTGCTCGCTTCGAGCGCATGAAACTCTATATATGAATCCCCGACGGCTGCCTGCATGTGAAATCCGGGGAGTTTCCCACATAGTATGGTACTCTCAAGGAGTATGCAACATCTGCTCAAAATGTAACCACTGGACGATCCTAAACACACCAACTAGACTAGCCCTAGGTGAACCAAAGAACCAGAAGTACACACTTGTAGTCCTTGTATATACAGTGGTGAAGATGGAGGGATCTATTTGCCACCCTCGACCGTACTTGTCATGGTAGAGCATTTCAATGTCGCCCAACACCGATATCCTCGGTATCCTCGGCGGCTGTGAGATCCACAAGTGTAAGTATGACATCGTCCTCCTCTAAAACAGAGTCTTCTTGGGGTCCTATAGAAAATAAACATGTATAGAAGGAATAGGGAGATAAGGATCTACTACAATATGTCATAAAGTAGGAAGGAAAATTCTAGAATAGACATAAAAACAATCATACAACATGCAAGCACACAAACAATCATTTCTTAAATCATCTCCAACTCATACTACCTCGAATGATCAACACCTATTCTGAATGTGATTAACTCTACATGCATGTCGCCCGATATCACAATAATCATTCTCGTACTTAGAGAATATCAGTTAGTTATTCAGGTAGCCCTTTCTACTTGCCATGACCTACAAGAGTGCATCACCTCTCCCCGATTCCTGTTAGGTAGGGCTATCTTTGTCGTATTGGAACATCCACCTTGAATGTGGAATACTCGGGATATCGTCGGGGTAACCAGACTTGTACGGACTCCGACGACATCAATAGGAGCAAACCTATTCCCGTTAGGGACGACCAGTCCCTTCCGCATTCCGTACCCACACTCAGGTACACTAACCTCACATGACCAATGTCATGCGGCTCGCCACTTGGCATATGCAATGCATGGCAACAATCTCTAGGCTAATATCAATATCATCATAATAACCACACCACCATATCATTAATACCGAAGTATCCCACACCTTCATATATCAACATATCTTAGTCGTCTTAAAGACCATCGGCACGAATAAATAAAACATATGAACATATCATCTAGCGTCACCACATATCAATCCAAACACATAAACATACAATTCACAGGTCAAGCATAGCACGAAGCATGTCAACCATCCATAAAGTAATAGTCGTCTAACCTAAGGTGTATCATCCTAGTGGTGATAAACCCATAATGCCTAATCACCAATGTGGGTTAGGTGTTGTTGGTTACTCACCTCTAATAGGATTTGGGTTCCCCTACGCATGTTAATATATTCTATTCTACTCTTGCCTCCCCGATGACTGTGGATTCTTTCTACCCACCTGCTGCTATGCATATGTTCCTCACTCGAACAACCTTGATCCTCAAACACATGAACTTACGAATACCTACGTACAACCTCGGACCAGATTCGTCACACCAAGAATGAGCAATCCCGTTGTTCTGAAATTTGCCATGATCACAAGAACGACACTAAGATTCTGGTCTCAACGCTTGAGCGTTGGAAGGCCCCACGTTTTAGCGAGGAAACATTTAAGCGTTGGGTTGTCCCACGCTTGAACGTTGACATGCCTTAATGATGAGGGCACCGCTCGCGCATGGCGTTGGGCACGTGGCACTGACACGTATCCTTAACGTCTCATCACTCCCGATCAGTTGGTCAGCTTGACCACGCTTAAGTGTCCTTTGTCTCCACGCTTGAGTGTTGCATTGGTCCACGCTTGAGCGTGCAACCCTAAACCTGGTTTCTTCCTTCCTTCTCCTCTTCAATCTAACCGTAGTCCTAATCACCCATTCCAAGCATACAATCAAGCATATAATCACATACTAATCTCACACAAATGAAGGTTTATAAAATGAGGATGTTACAGAGCAACTCTAAAAAAAATTACCAAATGGGTCCCACAAGTTACCCCACATCTTTATTTATATTTTTTTCAGTTTACATTTATTATGGTTTCTTATTGGGTGCTTTTATATTAACTAGTTCCTTATAGAAGCAACTATTTTTATAGTTGGGCGCAACATCATTATGTTCCGATGGTGCTACTCAATAAAAACAAGTTTTTATTTCTTAAAACTAGTTCAGTAACTCCCGTTGGAGTTGCTTTGGGCCTCCTAGAATTAGAGATGATGGGTCACATATATGACATTAAGCCTGAACCAAAAAGAACCAAATGGTCCAATAATAAAAATTAAAAATATCGCTAAATAGTACACTTTTTATGGTTAAAACTCTCCTGCTATTAAATTAATTATTTTCATATATATTTAGAATGTAAAATTATGGTACTTTAAGTTATTGTAATTTTATTATTACGAAGAGTCTCCTCAACTATCTCGATCAATACAAATATCTTCACACCTCGAAAACTTCCAAAAATCACATTTGGATATCAAATCATATCCACTTTATTAATTTGGTATTGCTAAATGTTCCGGTCATGATCGACACCCATATTGGGCCCAAAATGAAAGAAGTCTAGAAAGTCGTATCGAAAGACACAGAAGTTGCAGCCCATCTAGACATGTCCATGTAGGAGCCTGCTTACCCAGTACACCCGACAAGAAGGACAATCATGTGCCTTCCGAGACATGGGCCGTCCGGTTAGTACATACCTAACACGCAACCCACAACACCCCCCGACATTGCTATAGTGGTCAACGGCTCCTAACACTGCGTATGAACCGACAAAGCAGAGGCGCCCCCACAGTATGCCAAAAATAGTTTGCGCGCCTGCCATAAGCAGCCTGTGCCTCCCAGACTTTGTCCCTGCATCGTCCAAGTTCCGTAAGGAAGCTCTTCCCTCTATAAATACCAAGGAGTAATGTAATACTTGGCATCCTCTGAGAATTCTACATCTTTATCTACATGCTTTATGTATAATCCTATGGAACACGCTTATTTAGGCATTGAAGTGGGTTCGCAGGTCCTCCCCTCCATTGTGTGTTCCAGCAGCGCTATAGTCATGGAAGGACTGTAACTGACCACAAAAGCCGTCAGCCGAACACACAATCCGGGGACTTCAAGGCTGGAGAACATAGCATAGAGGAAGCAATGACAGATCTGAGGATGCAGCCGACTAGAGAGCCAAAGAGCCGACCACCAATTTGTTTAACCCCACCCTCAAAGACATCCTACCGGACTGAAGCAAAGGCTCACTCCATCCAGTAACAGGAAGGCATCTAGACTACTCCCTTAGTCCATTTTTGTAACTTGGTCTGATATTGAGCTACTTGTTCGACCGAATTGGAACATTGGCGTCGTCTATACGGAACGAGAAACTCTTATTCTTGTCCACCATGGCTACCATCGGAAAACAACTCGCTTCTGACGTTCACTGAAAGCAGATCGATAGGGAAAATAACATTATCACCCCCTCTGACGCCCCGTTGCGAGGCAATAGGGAGACAACATCGTGACCTTCCCATCGCTTCTCCGCACGAGTAGGTAGGGGTCATTCCGCCATCGGCATACGGGGGGAAAGGTACAACCCTTAGCCAGTATCGGAGGCCCATTACGAAATCCACCAACAAGTCTTAAGGCAGTAACAGGCCCTCAAGGAGCATGAGAGGCGGCTGGCCTAGCTACAGAGGTCTGACACTTCCAGTGTCTACAATTTGTCGTATCGAGAATCCCGTTGCATGACCAAACGGACTTCACCGAGTCCCTTGTAGCTGATCCCTAGGAAGGAGGAGAGCCCAAGCGTTCAAACAACAAGAGTCACCCCACTCCACAACACTGTCAACGTCAGATTCTTAGTGGTGAACTGCTTGTCAACTTACAACTTGATCCTCGGACGCCCGACTTTAAAAGGTCTGAGAGCTGCGGTGTCCAGACCCCACCTGGTTATGAAATTTTTGAACGTCCAGGGTCATATGTGCATGGTTAAAAGAGACCAACTGGTAGCCTGGAGCTGTTACAGGAAAAACGTCTTGCTCACAAAGAAGATCAGCCAACCGTCTAAAAAGAAAGGCAAAGAGGTCGTCCACTCATATGACAACCCCTTCGATAAGCCAAAGTGGAATCAGAAGAATAAAGAAGAAGGACGCAACCGCGATATCAGGAGCATAAGCAAGGAAGGAAGCGCCCAACCATCATCATCCTACTAGGCCACCACCTGGAACTAGAAGCAGCCATGTATCCACTACTCAGGTTGGCATAAAATTAATCAAGGACCCCCTTTATGTACTAGCCATGGATTTTTAATGAAATTCAAGCTATGTTTTCATTTTGCAATATGAATTTTCTTCTTAATGAAGAATATTCCGCGCTTTTGACTACAAACTTTGGCGATAGGGTAGGATCTCGGTGGACTAAGAAGTCCCGAAATCTCTTATGAATGAAGAGTTCGGCGGGTGAAGAATTTGTTGGATGAAGAATCCAGAATTTAACGTGGTAGAAGGCCGGTGGTCTGAGATGTCCCGAAATCTCTTACGAGCAAAGAGCGCGGCGGGTGAAGAATCCATTGGATGAAGAGTCTAGAATTTAATAGGGCAAGAGTCCGATGGACTGAGAAGTCCTGAAATCTCTTACCAATGAAGAGCGCGGCGGTTGAAGAATATGTTGGATGAAGAATCTAGAATTCAATGGGGCAAGAGTCCGGTGGGCTGAGAAGTCCTGAAATCTCATACGAGCGAAGAACTCGACTGATGAAGAATCCAGGATTTAACGCGACAAGAGCTTGATGGACAGAGAAATACCGAAATCTCTTATGATAGAAGAGCTCGATGGGTGAAGAATCTGTTGGATTAAGAATCCAGAATTCAACGAGGCAGGAACCCGGTGGAATGAGAAGTCTCCAAATATCTTATGAGCGAAGAGCTCGGCGGGTGAATAATTTGTTGGATGAAGAATCCAGAATTTAATGGGGCATGATCCCGGTGGACTGAAATGTCCCAAAATTCTAATGAGAGAAGAACTATGCGAGGGAAGGGCCCGTCAGATGAAGAATCCAGAAACTCTAATGAGTGAAGAACTCTACGGGGTAAGAGCTCGTTCGATGAAGAATCTAGAAACTCTAATAAGTAAACAACTTTACGGGGTAGGAGCCCGGTAAACTTAGATTCCCAGAATCTCTTGCAAACAAGACGGGGGGAAAACCCGTCTAATGAAGAGTCCGACTTCCATCGCATTAGCACAACGATCCACAGGTGAAGAGCCCCAGGGAGAGTAAACCAATTAAGGACAAGCTCTATCGAGTAAGGGATCTCAAGTTCTATTGGCAAGACAAAATGGAGACATAATCACACAGGAAAGAGGATGATTTATTAGCACATAATCATTAAAATAAAAGTTCAATACAAGGAAGATCTACAAAGAGTCGAAAATGGCTACGCTATGCTCACTTGGCACAATGCCAAGGAGGATAAGGGAAGGCCTTTCTAACCTATCTCCAGATCATGGGGGGATTCAAATCCAACTCCAACCCCATATGGATGGCAAGGGAGGGAGAGGAATAACGCTTGGCAGAGGAAAGGAAGGCTTCAAGAAGAATACCTAGGAACATCCGAATAGGAGTCTAATCAGGCAAAGTCTGAGCTTCAACCGAGCAACCCATATATTCAAGCAGAGTTATTCCAAGGACAGATGAATACGGGGGCCCTCGAAGTCCAGATAGACCAAAAGTCCCCACTAGCTGCTTCTCACCCTCGGTGGCGAAGGAACGAAGCCCCATTCGGAGCTTCGTCCCCACTCCCCAGGCATCTTCAGAACTTCATCACCACTCAAGATCTTCACCAACAACGATGTAAGGGGGTAACCTCCACCATTCCCACATCAAGACATAACTCCACGAAAGCATTTGCCAACATTTGAGAATCTAGCCCAACAACAAAAGCATGGAACGATGGAACATGAAAAAAGCTGAAGGGTTTGTGCCCTATTTATAGGGACCCTGAGCACATACCGAATACTTATAGGGAGCTCAAATCCCCGAAGAACACAATGGTAGCAGGGATAGTTGGCAGACCTTTATGATTCAATATTGGCAAGCGAGAAGGGAAGCGTAAACCCACACTCTTCCTAAAATAGTGAAAGAATGCCAATGAAATCAAAGGCACACTAACTAGCGTTCTTCCCAAGAAAGATATACACAAGATCCATGTGACGCCTGAGGCTGATGAGGGTGGGGAGTGATCGCCAGTGCATGAGGCACAGACAAGTAGCACCTCCTGGCATGCTTCTAGGCAAAGAGATACATGAATGAACCGAATTCACATCGGAATGAGAGGGATCCTGAGACTGTGCAGGTATGGGACTGCATAGCTAAGGAAGGCTTAAAGAAATTCATTAGTACTACCTATATCAACAAGATGCATCTTCTTTTTGGGAGCTCGGAATATTAGAACTCCATATTTAAGCGTGCTTGACTTGGAGCACTTGTGGGATGGGTGACCTTCTGAGAAGTTTCCAAAAAGCGTGTGAGTGAGAACAATGCACACTGAAAAGACCCGTATTGGTTTGTGGTGACGGTCGGCAATTCTGAAAGTGGTCCGGGCCGTTACAATCCACCTGTGACTTTCCCAGAGAAACTTTAATCCGTGGAGATATGGTCAGATGCGAAAAAAGACAGAGTCTCAAAGGATATCCAACAACGAAGCTTGATCCCTATTAAAAAAACCTCAGACCTCACATGTTTACAAAGAGGTCATAAGGGCAGATACATAGGGTCGGCCATGCACACCAGGAAGTTATGAGAAAAACCTAATTTCTGGTAGAGCCCCCTTCCAGTCTCCATCATGGACACAACGGTAGTAAGGGCAGAACAGTAGAGGCAAAGACTTCCACTCACCCGAAAATTGACTCAAGTACGTAGAGACTTGAGATGGCGACATCACCAAAACCTATGAGAGAAGCCTCAGGTTGGGTTGGGTTTGACCAAACCCGTTACCCTAACCGATTATTATTTTTACGAATCGGGTCGGGTCGGGTTGATACAAGTTTTTTTAGAACCCGAACCAAACCAATCCGATCAAAGATGGGTTGTTTTGGATCGGGTCAATCGGGTCGACCAAAATCACAACATTGGCAGCCCAGATCAACCTGAAATCAGAGAAAGAGGAGATCAAGAAATCAAAGAAATCAAGTATTAAATTTTGCACCTCATCTTTGATATCTAATAATTTTGATTTTCTTATTTTCTTACAGATGTTTACTATTAATAAGAAAAAATTAGGGAATGGGAAAATTTTTCATTTTAAATCAAAGCATGGCACCAGCAGAGGAACTCAACTCATGGAACGTCGCAGGTGATGGCGATGGGAGGAACGACAGATGAAATCGAACTCGCGGAATGCAGCATGTGACGACGATGGGAGGAACGCCGGAGGAACTCGAACGGGCAGAGGAACTAGAATGATGAAGGATCTCGAACTCGCAGAATGTTGCATATGACGGTGATTGGAGGAACGGCGGCAGAAATCGAACAACAAAGAAAGGTGATTGGAGAACGAAGGTTGAGGCGTGGAGAGTCTCTAAAGAAGGAAAGTGAAGAGATGAGGAGAGATGAAAAGGCCAAAATGAAGAGTGCTTTTATTATTATTATTATTATTAAAATTAAAAAATATATGTTTAAGGGTTTACGGTTGGGCCATCGGGTCTCGAGTTTACAATTGATAGGCCCGCTACCCGAACCAAACCATCTCGGGTTTGGTTGGGTTGGACCCAAAAAGGAAAAAAATTCGACCCAAGTGCATCGGTTTAGATTGGCTCATCGGATTCATCGGGTCGACCCGGACCTATGAACACCCCTAAAGACCTATCCTGCATTGGTCAGTCACACAACAAAGCTCGACAAGAAGCATTCACTACTTCCTGACTTGGGGGCACCCTGGCTCGCCCTACGAAAGAGTGCAAAGCCGATGATGCATGGCCGGGGCGGCCGACGATATCCATTGATCCTCCCTTTCGGCATCTCACAGATAGACTGTAGAAAGCAAGATTCCGAAAACTTATAATGGAACACTCATATCTCCCAACTTAACACACAATAAGGGAACCTAGCGAGCGAAAATAAGAAATAGGCAAGAAGGTACGACGTTCCATTGATCATTATAAAAGTATCCATGTACACAGCAAAAGGCCTCGCGACACACTATAAACAAGGAAAAATAAAAATACAAAACTAGTTCGAATCTGCAAAGGATTCCTTAGAGGATTTATTATCCGAGTCCTTATCAGAATCGTCCAAATAATCGTCATTGTAACTCTCCACAGGCGGAGGAGATGATTGCCATCGCACCTCATATTCCTTGACCCGAGCACGTGCCAGTTCGTGCTCAACACAGGTCTCCTTAAGCACCTGGTTCATCGTCGGAGGCAAGAATCGGCAAGATCTCAAATGGTCTGGTCTCGGTTCGCCTGTGAGGTCGGAACTATCGAACAAAGTGAAGAACCCAAGAACTAAGGTTTCTCCAAAATCTACCAAGAAATCATTTTCACATTTTACCATTGGTGTGATGTGGTCTACTCCCCCATTACCTTAAATGGAGATACTTTATGAATGAGACAACTTCAAGCCCAAGAACTCAAGGTGGTTGAACCTATGATGAATAAAACAACATGGTTTTGAAACTTGTTTTACAAAAATCATGAACTAGAAGGTGTTGTTTCATGATTTAATGAAAAGAAATGAAGAGAAAATGAAGCTTAAGACTTACCCAAGGAAGAACACTTTGAAGGTGAGGTTGGTGTTCTTGATGTTCAAGAAACAACTTCTCCAATCAAGAAACTTTCTTCAACAAATTTATTCGAGATCAAGACTAACAAAGCTTTTGTCTTAGAATTGAAAGATGAAATTTGGATGATGATTTTATGGGTATGGCCGAATATAGAAGAGAAGTGAGAGAAGAGAGAATTTTGAAAAATTTAAGAGAAAAGAGCTTTAATCTTTGGAGAGATAAAATGAGAAGTGTTTAGGTGTTTTTGAGAGGTGCTGGTCGTGTGACCTTATTACCTTGGAGCCAAATATTAATTGAAATTGTTAATGGCATTTGATAGAAATTTGTCTTTGGATGGTTAGGATTAAAGCAAGTACATAGATGTTGATCTCACATTTAAAGTTGCTTAGATTAATCAAAACTAGGTTAATTAGCTTTCCCCACAAAAGGTAAGGATGATAGGTTACTAACCAATGGTTAATAAGGTTTAGGGAAACATGAAAAGTAGTCATAAACTATGTAACGCCCCGATTTTTCAAGCTTTTGAGCTTTCCGTTTTATTTAAACACTATGTATCTGTTTGTATTTTATTGGAGGGTTTAGAGAGTGAAACAAAATAATCCGAGACCATAGTCATGTTCTACGCTATCGTAGGAAGCTATGGTTAAATTTTGGTCGAAAACACAGACGGAGCCCGGTCTGCGTTTTACATTGACAGTATGATTTTAATGCTCAGACGACCTAATTTTGACTCGTGAACGAAACAGTTAGGTTTTATATTTTATTTTTAACAACATTGGATATTTTGAAAATTTTCAAAATAAATAAGTCGTCATACGTTATTTGGGCATAAAACCTAAATCGGGTGGACAACGGAGCTGAATACAGGATTTTCTGGGACTCGCTACGGATAAGGTTGACAGCACCTCACCTTATCATCATCATCATTACATCAAAATAAATATCTAGATATTTATAGGATTTTGAGTGAAATTACCAAAATACCCTTGCATTTAATTACAAGATTGTCATTGTGACCAAATATAAATACCCCACCTCACCCACACTTGGCCTTTCGGCCAAGCTCACTTTCCTTCTCCATCTCACTCTTTCTCTTCATTTCTTCTTCTTCACTTCTTCCTCAAAGCTTCTTTCTTTATTTTTCTTAAGATCCTTTTTGTAGTGATTCTTGTTGGTTTTTCTCAAGCTTCATCATCAAGGAGGTAACAATTCCATTCCTCACTTCTTAATCTCTCTTTAATCTCTACTTATATGGGGGGTTTAGTTTTTAACTTAAAACTTCAAAAATCTATAAGAAATTATAGAAAAATCCTATGAACATGAAATCAACTTCTATGAACTCATCAAGATATCTATATTCATCATTCAAGAGCATATAGCAAAATAACATCGCTGCCCTATTTTGCTCCATAAGGCCGAAACCCTAGGGGTGTGAGAAGATTAGATTTTGTTGCATTTCTTAGCAAATAACCATAGATTTCATTCTTTTATAGCCTATAGGTCTTGCATCCAAGAGCTTGAAGCAAAATAAAATCCCTAGCCTATATTCCTAGAGAGGACCGAATTTATGCCATAGAGGAGTTGGATGATTTTGTTTCAATTCTCAACTTGTGACACTTTCCTTATCACTAGATTACTCTATGATCATAAATCTAAGAGTATGTGAAATTTTGAGAATCCTAGCCATATTTTCTTATACATGGCCGAAGCTAGGAGGGGGCAATTAGTAGAAAATTTGATGATTTAAGGTTGTTGTATTGATTGATTGATTATGTGTAGTTGACGACGAATAATCGGACGAGTAACCGGACGACTTCTGGACCGATTGGACAACTTTGCGCTTACCGGGAACTTCAAGAGGTAAGGGTGGAAATGCCTGAGGGATTGTCCTGATGACTACATGTCATCATATGTGCTCTGTATGTATATAATGAAGTTGTGTGGTGGTTGATTTATTTACTTTCGGCAATTATTTGATTTGTTGATAATTGTTTATTAATATGTGATATAGTAGTGAATATGCAATTTAACTGTGTTATCTGCTGTAAAATCTGCTATAACATATTATGATGTTGACTATTGATTGGGAAGCCTGACAGTGGTCAATGCTCAATTAACTAACGGAGATAAAAGCCTTGAAAAGATTTGAATTAAATGCCAAAGATTTATTTGGGAAACGTTGGGTATTTTCAACGACACAAGTTTTCTAAAGAAAAAGTGGATGCAAAAGTAATTTATGAAGTTAGTAGGAAAAGTACGTTTTTAAACGCTAAAACGATGTTTTAATTCCGAAAAGATTTACGAAAAATATTTTCGAAAATAGTAATGCTGTTCCGGGATGACGTTTTAGGTCTCAGCTGTTTCCTTTCAAAAATTGGTTTTTGGGAAAGGAACTTTCAATAAATGTTAAGTTTTACCATAATTTGATGGTTTACAAACAGTTTTCAAAACAGAAAAGTTTTCTGTAAAACGAGTTTTCCCAACCGTGTAAAATCCGATAACTTGGATGAGTTGTAGAGTTTTTGTTTTGGATTTGTGTTTCACAGAACGAAAAACGGTGGTAAACGATGAAACGTGAACCTAGCATACGAGATGTCGGGATGCTAGTGTTCTGTAAAAATAGCACGAGAGGCCGTGCAATGATGTTATGGACTGTGTGTCCTATGGACTATGTGTCCTCCTCTTGTCTCTTGTTATGAGGAAATGAAATTAAGGGTAAATACTGTTTTCTATTACCATGGACCTTGGGCTGGTGCATCGGTCTAGGGCTTCGCGATTGAGCACTCGGACGTTTCGTCCTGTGTTAGAAGTTTTAAAACAGTGTAAATTGTGAATAGTCGGGAGCTTTGAGCTACGACAACGAAAGAATGAACACAAAGAAAAGTGGCAAGACTTGGAACGTTTTTCTCATGCATTTAGTTTTGGGCAGACGTGCCATTTGGATTGGGGGACCTTGATGGCAGGGAACCCTGTGATGACTTTAAGTCATTGTGTAACATTGTGCCTTGATAGACAATGGTGTCATAAAACTGACGAATATTGTGCCTTGAGTTGGACAATATCGTATGACCATTTACAATTTATTAAGTACCGCTGAATGTAATTCCATGTAATCGCATAATGTCATGGTGTTCATGTACTTCCGAATAAGCACTTAGGTGCTGGTCATTGTGCTTAGGGCCAATGTACCTTGAGTCTAATCAGCTCAGTTTTTACACAATGGTGTCCATAGATTAAGTAAAGAATTAGATGATGAACATTGAAGTGTCATGCATCTCTTTTGAAAATAACAATGCCTATTAGGTATGAGATCCTATGATATACTACTTGTTTATCAGTAGGACCTTACACATGATAATTATTTATGCTTATGTGTTATCGATGTGATATACATGTTGTTATCGTGTGTGAATCCATATATTGGTATCTCACCCTTACATCTTCAGATGAATTCCAAGATGCCGCTGGAAAATTCGGGGATCCATTCCCTGACGTTTGAGTATGTGGAGGAGTGTGACGTACGAGAAGTCCTAGTGTTTTAGCAGTAAGACCAACTATAGGATATGTTCTATTCTATTTTGAACAACAGTTAGTTAATTACTTTGGCTAATGACAGCCATGACTGTTTGTATGGCCGTATGTATAAGGCCTACGTACGCTATTATCGTATATTATTATGTATACTCTGTTTGATGTTTCTTTACCTGCGTGTTTAACTTACGTTGATGTATGGTAAGCTAAGTTATGATGAGAAATTTTATCACGGATTTTCACAATAAGTTATGTACTTAGAAAAAAACTTATTTTCCGAAAGTAACCAGCAAAATTAATTGAAGTTTATTTTCCGCAACGGTTAACCATGTGGTGCTTCAGAGGGGGGTGTCACAAACTACTCCCGACTCTGGGCCAAAATACTTCCCCAACATCGGGAACGCAGACCAAAGCATATCGGTCCCGATTAAAATAATAATATTTTTATCGGTTCCGCTCCAAAACAGTACATAAGGCTCAAAACAACATTTTATGATCATTAAGCATATAATTGAAATTCAAAATGAATTTTCAACTATTAACTGCTACTATTAATTATAATTAGCCAAATTGTGTTCTCAATCAATTTTTTCACATAAACAGATAAAAAAATAGATATAGGATTTTCGGGATGTTACAAATGTAACCTTAATTTTTTGGTGTAATTTGTATTTTTTTTGGTGTAAAAATGTAACCTTAATTTAATTTATAATTAGGAATTTGAATTTAAAAGTATTAGAAGTAGAATAAATTTGAAAGAGAATATATTGGAAACAGAAAAAATAAAACGCATGCATTGGGAACTAAAGAAACGAATAATAAGATAGATTATTAAGATTGAAAAATTTCAAATCGTAGTATGTAAACTAAGCTTTCCGTGTAACAAATTTTAAGAACGACATATGTCAAAACAAATTCCAAATTGCAAAGTCAAACCAACAATTCCTTTTATATATTATAGATATAGATCACCCTTATGATGCAAGAGAGATATTAAAGAGAAAAATATATATAATATTATATGTACTTAAGTAAAAGTAATTTTAAATAATAAACAATAAACTTTTGACCACTTTTTAGAAAATTAATATATTTTTAGTTTAGTGTATAATCATAAATTTTAAATCTGAAAGTATTGAAAATAAAATAAATTTGAAATAGAATGTGGTTGGAAAATTGAAAAACTTAAAATTAATTATTGAAAACACAAAAGAAACTATTAATAAGAGAGAAACTAAAATTGAGAAATTTCAAATCATATGTGCCGATGTATATTTGTTTAATCAAATGACCTCTATTAGTAAAGTCAAATATAAAAATATAGTCGACATCATAAAAATGAATTACAACATAATATATTAAAATAGACAATTCTTTTTATATAAGAATAAATATAGATCATTCACCTTTATTTATAACTTAAGCTTTCAGCTAATTTTTAACGGAAAATTTTTTGGAGTAACCCAAAAAAAATTAAATACCCAAATATCACCTTTTCCCCATTATATATGCAAATACCTCTTTTTTTTTCTCTCACTTTCCCCTCCCTCTATTCCCGACTTACCTGCATAGTAATTGTTTTTTTATTTTTTCATGTATAGAAGTCGGGTTTGGGACACCCGACTTCTTAATGGGATTTTAAATTTTTTTTTTTAATATTGCAGGTAGGAAATCGGGTTTAGAGAACCCGACTTCCCTTAGTGTTTTTTTTCTTCGATTTTTTTTAAAAAAAATGATTTTTTTCGTTTTTATTAATTTTTTTGTATTTTTATTTAAATTTGATGGGTTTTAGGGCTTAGGGTTAAGGGTTTAGGGTTTAAGGTTTAAAAATGTGTGATTAATTTTTCAATTAACTAATTGAGTTGGTTGTTAATTATATGATAACAATAATCGTTATATGATTTCAATATTTATTTTTATGAAATTTTAATAAAACTTAATGGTTTTTAGGGTAAAATATATGATTAATTTTTTTTAATTAACTAATTGTGTTGTTTATTATTTATATGATAACAGTAATCAATAATGTGATAGTAAACATTAATGAAAATTTATAACAAGAAACTATTACAAAAACTCATACACTGAAATTGGTAGTGCATGATTTCTACACTACAATGCGTAGAAGTTGCAGCATGGTGAGGACAGTTCTTCTTTGCATGCCCTGGTTGTCGACAAAGTCCACAAAATTTTGGGTGACCCCTTTCCCAAAGGCCCATCTTAGTACGAATGCGAGTAGACTGTGGATGATCCCGTGGATCTCTTCGCATGGCAGGATTGTGGCACACCTCAACTCCATCATAATGTGGCCAATAAGATTTGTTGGGTACCACGCCGAATTCTTCGTTGTAGACGTTGAACTGCAAGTTGTATTTATCAACCACATACCTCATGTAGTCATGAGAAACATGTGAGCAAGCAGCAATGGCATATGAGCATGGGAGGTGTAGTGCCTAGAATTTTCCACAGTCACACCACTTTTCAAGTAGTTTCACCCTAAATCTCCCCACAGGTCGGCCTTCGCGTGGTCGTACTGTTTCCTAGACCGAGAAAACTCCGTGGTCCAGATGAAAAGTAATGATTTCGTAAGAGTTGGATGCTGCTCGTTCTTCGTCAGTGGCCTTAGTGAGAATCTTGGCAATAACACGATCGGATCTAATCATTGCGTGCAGTTGCTCTCCCTTCTTGACGAAGTGGGTAACCAACCTACAATAGCTTGTTTGGACTGTCACAGTGATTGGTAGATTTCGCGCCCCCTTGAGTACGTCATTGATGGACTCAACAAGATTGGTTGTCAAGTGTCCCCAACGCTTCCCCTTATCCCATGCTTTAGTCCATTTTTCCTTCGGGATACTGTCTAGCTACCTCGCGGCCTCTGCGTTTTCTTCTTTGACAGCATTGTAGTAATAATTGAACGTTGGATATTACATGGCGTATCCTGAAGAGTCAAAATAAACAAAGTTCCAAATTGATATGAAGAGAAAAAAAAAACAAAAATTAATTACAGTATAAATGAATGCACCACCAGCCCATATTAACAACTTGCTTTCGCATATCCTCATTCTTGAATTGCCTCATGAAATTTTGGGCTACGTGCCGAATGCAATATACATGCGACCATCCACTGTTTACTCACCGATAGGCACTTTTTATTGATTCGTGCCTATCCGAAATCAAGCAAATGTCAGGTTGGGGTGTGACGTGCCCTCTCAAGTTTTAGAGAAAGAAATACCAGGCGTCCGCCATCTCACCCTCGACTATGGCGAAGGCAATAGGAAATATTTGGTTGTTCCTATCTTGAGCAATTGCCATCAAAAGGGTCCCCTTGTATTTTCCATACAACCAAGTGTCATCGATTGACACAACAGGCTTGCAAAACGCAAAGCCAGTAATGCACGGTTTGAAAGTCCAAAACACTCGATGGAATATTCGCTTATCATGAATTAATTGCACTCCGTTATAGGCCGACAAAGTCTCTATCTCTACGATCGTTCTTGGATCAAACTACTGCATTGCGAGCAGCCATCTTAGTAATTGATTGTATGAATCTTCTCCGTTCCCATAGATCAGTTCAATAGCCTTTTGCTTGGATAACCATGCCTTCCTGTACATGGTGGTGTATGAGAATGTTGCTCATATGTGTGCAATCCACATTCGCACGATTACTAATAGATCTTTTTGAACTATACCCCTGATACTCTCACAAATTAGGTTATTGTCAAGCTTGCGATGATCTTGTGAAAGAGTTGCTGATGCACATGTGTGATCCGCCCCTAGTTTTCGGATCTCCCAAATCTGGCTCTTCTTCCTCAACGCTGCTCTACATCTCCACATGTATCCATCAATCCGACATTTGGCGACGAATCTCGCCTGATCAGATTACACCGAGAAATCCAGAGAATGGTTGATATGGAAGTGCTTAATCGCAAACATGCAAACTTGTTTGGTAGGGAACTTTATCCCAACTACCAGGTTTCCCGTTGTATCGAACTACTGTAAGTTGTGGCGGGTCAATATGTGACTGAATTCACTAGGCTCATTCATTTGGTCGAAGTTCAAGGTATGCATGTGTGACAGTGGGTCATAAGCAGGTGCGATTGATAAGGGCACAACGGAAGGTTCATCGCTATCCACGTCGTCATCGTCGTCGCCAGACAGGGCAAGAACGTTGTCTTCATTTTCACTGAAATCACCGACTTCTTCGTGATGTAAACTGACAATAATAGTGACGGGGATATCATGAGACGGGGACGGGTTGTAGTCTTGGGTCTGAGGAAATGATAGGTTGTAGTCTTGGATCTGATGAAATGATGAGTTGTAGGCTTGGGTATGAGGACATGATGGGGTGTAGTCTTGGGTCTTAGGAAATGATGGGCGATAGTCTTCTGTTTGAGGAAATGAAGAGTGGCAAGCTGAGGAAGTAGGAAAAGATGGGTGGTAGTTAGAGGATGAAGGAAAAGATACGTGGTAGTCTTCTATTTTGGGAAATGATGTGTGGAAGGGGTCTGTTGGGGCATTAAGATCAATGGCTTGGGGGACAAAATCGGACACATCCTCCACCTTTGCGTACAGCTCAATGGTAGAAACGCCAAGGCTTCTATAGTTGTCGAACATGACGAACATCAACTTTACATCATCATCTTCAAGATTTAGCGGCTGGTATCGGACATATTCTTGTGCAATGGATGTAGGGTATCGATAAACAATTTCGACTACCCTTTTGTTGTTGCCAAGTTGTATCTCCCTCTGGATAAACTGTTTCAATTGACCAAGTTTGATGTTGGTCTTCACCTTCATCAACTTTGGATGGTTGCATTGAAACATCACACCTTGTGGGCAGTCCATTACAATTTGTCCATTGTAATAGACAGAAAGAAAGGCAAATGAGGAACTCATGACTTAAGTAGTGAGTAGTGTTGAGTGAGGCTGAGTGAAGTGTGAGTAGTGTTGAGTGAAGTTCTATTTATAGACATAGGTAAAGGAGTGGATGAGATTGCATTAGGGAGTAAACATCACTATGCGTGCATTAGGGCGTCATAATCACCCTTGTCCTTTATGACAGGTAAAGGAGCGGACGAGATTGCATCGACGAAATCGACGGACGAGGTTGCATCGGGGGAGTAAACATCACTGTACGCGTGTCAGGGCATCATAATCAGCGTTGTCCTTTGCGACAGGTAAATGAGCGGATGAGATTGCACCGACGAAATCGACGGACGAGGTTGCATAGGGGGAGTAAACGTCACTGTATGCGCGTCAGGGCGTCATAATCAGCCTTGTCCTTTGCGACAGGTAAAGGAGCGAACGAGATTGCACCGACGAAATCGACGGACGAGATTGCATAGGGGGAGTAAACGTCACTGTACACGCGTCAGGGCAGCATAATCAGCCTTGTCCTTTACGACAGGTAAAGGAGTGGACAAGATTGCACCGACAAAATCGACGGACGAGATTGCATCCAATACTTCTATAAATTAGACCTTCAGCCTCATAACCTTCTCGTCAGCCTCATAACCTTTTCTTACTGAAAAATAAACACTTCATTTTCTGAACTGTCTTGTCTTCAAAAAAATGGAATACACTAACCCCACTTAGCCCTCTGTATATGTCCCAAGGTTGGGTTATACTCTTGCTTTTGTCCATTTTGATGGGAAAATTATGACGGACGGTAGCAGCACCAAGTTCCAGTGTGAATACCCAAGGGCTCTCCGTCTCTTTTCTATTGTCTTCTTTTCTTTGTTGCGGATCCAGACCCCACTTTCTAACAAGCCGGTGCAGATGCACGACATATTTCCCTATACAGATTTGCCAACTAGGCTGAACCCCAGCTGCAGTGTCCAGCACACTGGAGATCTTCCAACAATGGAAGATACATTAGGTGAACTCTGTTATCAGATTTGTCAAGCATCAAGACTCCCTCGATCAAGCGTAAAATGTACGCTCTACAATAGCCTTGTAGTTGTTCTTCCGTTGCATCAGCAGGGGGAGTGGTAAACGTCTCTTACAACTACTTGAGTTTTATGGCTTGTCTTTTCATCTAATTAGATGGAGGAACCTCACCCAAAAGTTGGTGGCATTCCTCTGATTGTCTTACATGTTCATGCACATATATAGTATAAGATTGTCAACTCTAAAACCAATTGATTCTTGCATGAAACAACAATTTCATTTGTTCATATATTTGATATTATTATTCACATCTATGACTTTTCTATCAAAATAGAGCAACATACATGCATGCATCATAAACCAAACATATTCATGCTTATCAAAACTCACATATTTGAATGAACACTAAATCATGTATCAAAGGCTTTAATGCCACATGTAAGCAATACTTAGTTTATGCATCAATAAACTATCATAAAGACATTGATATCAACATCTAGAACATCATGCTTTTCACAAAATTTGTAAAGAAACGTGTATCGTTCTCAATGGGCTTTGACGGAGAAATAACCTTTCTTAGATGAATAGAATATTGTAGAGTGTTGATTTGTTCCATAATTTATTTGTGGATTCCATCTTTTTCTGACATCCCAGAAAGTTGTCACCATCTTCTTTTATCACCGGAGGAAGTTTCCACCGTCAAACCTTTCTTGTTTTACAAGATCATATATCATCTCCTTCAATGTTGCAGCCATTGTTATAGAATCATCGAACCTAAAGATTGTTAGAAAGTGGGGTCTGGATCTGCAACAAAGAAGAGAAGACAATAGAAAAGCGCAATCTCCAAGGCGTGTGAGGATACTAGACTTTAGGTTCGATTCGCCCCCACCAATCTCTATCTAGATTGGATGCAACAGGTGTTAACAGCGAATCCCCTTCAGAATACAATGGAGCAACCTTGATTTGGTTTGCACACCCTAAACCAAGCGTATCGTCAATGGCAGTTTACAGAACAATAGTTTTCTAAACTACCTCTGCGCACAAGGGAGAAAAGAAAGTGAAATGGAGTGGTAAGGACTTAGCAAATTCGAGTTTTTCCAACCCCTTTTACTGCATGCAGATATTCTATTTATAGAGCAACTCATGTCCCTCGGTGAAGGAAAACAACCATTCAAATGGTTTCCATAACAGTAATATCCAACGTTTATATATCATTAATATTGGTAATATGACAGAAAGAATCCGTTGGCCTAGTGGCCAGTAGACGCGTCCCTCCATCACTGTGTGTACCGGGTTCGATTCACGCGTGACACCTTTTGACCACTGCGCTAACTGATGGAGTGTTGATAAACTTATACTGTTATTTAGTTTTATCCTTTGCAATAATGCAACCTTCCAAACATGTATTTTGGAAATTCCTCACACGGTTTATTCCTATATGGGTGGATGCGTATTGTTGCTACAATCTTGGGTATGGTACCGCATGCCATTCCTTGCACCACGATGCAAACGCGAACCATCGTTTCCACTAGAACGACAGTATATGCAGAATCTTCATAGTCACTAAAAAACCCTTACATATATGCTTATTATATTGACCTTACAATGTATTTTACTAGATGGGGTGGCGAGAGATTGCAATACACCAGAACTCCGCAAGGCGACATTACGGGGTACAGATCGAGGATCGATCACATGGAAATTAACCAGTTTAAGTGGTTGCCATACAGGGAACTTCAACACTACCTTCCACAGGAAGCATACCGGGAATCCAGATTGTGGACATTCGGTACTGCTTTGATATGTTTCCAGACTGTAGAATGGCATCAAACGGACAGGGTGAAGCTACAGTTTGGCCTTTGGCAGAAAATACCGGGTGCGCCTGATAATATGGATGACCTCCACTACTCAGATATGCGAGGCAATCATGTTGAAAATTGGAAAGAAAAACATGCATACTGGATCCAGTTTTGGAAGGAACGCGGAGATCGCGTCATTTAGGGGAACCCAATACCTGATTATGTGTCTCACACAGAGCGATATATTATGTGGTTTAGACAAAATCAAGACCATACCTGTCTGTTCCACAACAATTGCAAGACCCGAGGTGATGTTCAACACCATCCGGATGTTGGACCCGGTATGACCACCCAAGATCTTGCTCGACGTAATGCACGTCGCCAACCCAGTCCCCCCGTTGCCATGGAAAATGATGACCTCCAACCGCCTCGGCATTCATTTGCTTAGACCCCTACACAACAAGAGGCTCCCCAACAACCTAGACATTCGTTTGCTTATACCCCTACACAACAAGAGACTTCCCCAAACTTTGACCAAGGTCGACACTCTTTTGCATCCAGCGAAGGAGATTTTTTGAGCAATCTGTTTGGCGCAAACTTCGGAACGCCACAGTCGGCTGCTGCATACATGCAATGTATATACCCGTTTGGCGTTCCATCATTCCCAAACCAGGCGACCTCTAGTTATTCAACACTTCCCGCAAATCTTAATCTGAACGAGGTTTTGCAGTAGCCCGAGCAACCTGCTGTAGCTAATGAGGAACAGCTAGATCGATGCCGTCCACGTCGTAACCGACGACCTCCACGATGTGGGACTGGACACCATTTAGGAGATTAATTTTGTGTACTTGTCATTATCGCCCTTTTTTCATAAGTAATGATATAATATATTTTTTTAGCTTTTTCATACTTAATTATAATTAATGTATTTTAATAATATTGATTATATTAATCATATAGGGTTACATTATATTATCCATTGAACCCTAACTCTAAGTAATGATATCATATAATTAACATCCAATACAATTAGCTAATTAAAAAATTAATCACACATTTTTAAACCCTAAAACCCATCAAATTTAAATAAAAATAAAAAAAATTAAAAAAAATAAAAAATCATTATTTTTTTAAAAAATTCGAAAAAAAATCCCTAAGGGATCTCTAAACCCGACTTCCTAACTAGAAAATAAAAAAAAAACCAAAATATCCCTAAGAGAAGTCGGGTTTCTTAAACCCGATTTCTATACACTAAAAAATTAAAAAAAAAACAAAGAGAAAGGTAGGAAGTCGGGAATAGAGGGAGAAAAAAGTGAGAGGAAAAAAAAGAAGAGATATTTATGTATATAATAAAAAAAAAGAAGGTATTTGGATATTTTATTTTTTTATAGATTATTCCCAAAATTTTCCCAATTTTTAACTATTATGAACCTAGCTACCAAATATCCAGTTAACCGGAGTTGGATCGATCACCATCATCCACAGATCCAGCTAACATCGTTGTTTACGTAGATGTTACATTGGAGACATCTAACATGCATTGCTTCGGTAAAGATCGACATATAAATGATTGAATACTCATGTGAATACTTGGATGAAGGGTTCCCCACACACACTTGTCAAATTACTTCCACATCGAAGTTCCCACCGCAATAATACACTTCCATGATTTTATCACTAAAATTAATCACAAATGATATATGAAAAAATAAATATAAAGAGTAATGTTAGCAATACTTTCTTTATTACACTTAGGGTCGGCCGAATATCTATTGAGACCTAAAACAAATTTTGTGGCGAGACCTTTTTAAAGCTAATAACAAATTAACCCAACTGTTTTTTCATAAAAAAATATTTATTTTGTACGCAATGAGAGTTAATCTCTAAACCTTGTAGTTAATAGTAACCTGTCATAATTGATATACTAAACATATCAAATAATATAAAATGATACAAAATGAATTTTTTTAAGAAAAAATTATTTGTTTGAGAGAACTAAAGCAACAGTCTCACTTTCTTTGGTCTTGGGCCAGGCCTGATCACACTCCCTTTAACATCTTCTTTATTGTTGGATAAATTTTACGTGGGACACACTGAAAAAATGAAGTCATGATTTAGTGGATCTCATTGAAATTCACTCATCAATAAAGAGTGTAATGAAAAGTTTGTGTTAGAGTATGTTGTTAATATTTTGAAATGCATAACAGTGGATAAAAAGATAAGGACAAGTAAGACTCTTTGTTCAAGGTGTAAACCCACTATAAAAACATGTCAAATAAAAAGGATTAAATCCTGTCCTTTTATTTGCTCACGTTTTCTCTCATGTTATAAGAGAGAAATGGACAAAATCAAATTTGAATAGACCCACAAACAAAAACAAATTTGGTTCTGTGTATTTCTCTCTAATAACATGAGAATAAACATGAAAGAATAAAAGGAGATGATCTAGATCCACATAAAAACAAAGACTTTTCTTTTGGCAAACATCTTGACAAAGCCTACCATATTTTTCAACATAACGACACTTTTTATCCGAAACAACGAGCCACATTCAACATTTCATCCAAACAAAACATATTTCATTTTAAACTTATGAAGGTTATGTGAATCACTTTATATTTATGTCTTTTGGAGAGAAATATCCATATTTGTAAGCGACATACAAAATTGACATCTGACCTAAAATCTAGAATTTTGACCCTTTGATGTTTGAGAAAAGAGAGATCACTCTTGTAAAAATTAAGTGTCGCAACCATCTCGAAGGGCACCGTGAAAAATAATTAGATAGATTAGAGAGATGGGAGTAGTCACCAATCGTTATATTCATAAAATGGAATGGTGCAATTGGATATCTTAAAAGTGGTTTACATTTCAGAAATTGAGTTCGAGGGTTGATTATGATTAGGGAATATATTAACATCCTACAACATGCGTTCTAAGAATGGTTACCTATTTAATCTAAATTATTTGCTTATTAAATTGAGTTGATCCTTTATTATTTTAAAAGAAACTAGTTTTTGAATTGTTATTTTTAAATGTCTCACTTTGTTGGCATATTATAAAAAATGATAAATGGTTATGACAAAAAATGAGTGGCTACAAACCATTTTATTTTGTGGAACAAATTTAAATCACACAACTCTTTTTTGGAGGAAAGTAAAAGTTTCATTAAAGAGAAAAAACTTTACGACAGAGAGAGGGCATACCCTCTATATACAACTAAAAAAACCAAATTAGCTCCTATGGCTTAGGTATATCTATTTTTCTTTACATTAAGATGCAGCCACCTAATTTTGATCGTATGTATAATATCGAAGCAGTAGTTTTCAGCTGATATCCTACTATGTTGAAAAGCAGCTGAATTCCGAGCCTGCCAAATAAAATACAGGCATGAACAAAGGCTCGCAGATCTCATACGAAATAAGGTCGTTATCTGTCCTTTAGTTCTCTAAAAATTGCTCTTCCACTCATTCAAATTTGAAGCAAACAGCAGGTTGGTTAATTTCACCCAAAACAGTGCTTAGAACTTTTAAAGAATAAGGATAGTTAACACTATGCGAGAATCGACTTTTAATGGTGTTTATTTTTGGCATTTGATAATGCTTTTGAGCACTATCTATCTTAGCAATATAGGGGACATTCAAAGATAGCGCTTTGGAAGTGCTATAGTAGATAAACCTACGATATCGCTTTTGCGCGGAAACGCTATCTTAAGTTGAAGATAAGATAACACTTATCATGAGAAATGTTGTCTAATGTGTTGTCCTTAGATAGCGCTTCTCCGAAGATGCGCTATCTATATATTCCCATCTTTTTTTTTTCTTCAGTAGCAAATAAGATAACACTTCTTAAAGAAAACACTATCTAATGTCTGGTCCTAAGATAGTGCTTCTCTGAAAAAAGCACTATCTATTCCGTTTTTTCAAATATATGTTTGTTGCCTTCTCCACGTACCCCTGAATCCAACATTCAAAACAAAATTCAACATATATCTCACAATTCACTATCAAACTGAACATGTTCTTAAATACCACTCATGCAATCAAGCACCAATCAATACCCCTCATGTAGACAAACACCAATCAATACCCCTCACGCAATCAAACATTAATCAATACCCCTCAAGCAATCAAACACCAATCAACAAAATTGATCATGATATAATAATGCAACAAAAACAAATTCTCACATGAATATACCAGAATTCAATAAAGTCCAGGATTTAAATTTTTCTTACCTTGCATGATTTTGGTTGCGTGCACTACCTACATCCTTTTCAACACTAACAACTAGAATCTCCTAACTTGCTGGGTGTTGCCATTTACCTGCAACAAAATTAGAAAACACAAGTTAAACGTCAGTGGACATATACAGGGAAGGATATATATAAACGAAATAAATACAAACCGTCAATATAATATTAATAAGAAAAAAAACATACATGTTTAAGTCAATCTCTTCCTTTTCCTTTTCCTCCTCGGTTTGAGACTTGTCGGTCCCTTATTGGTACGAAACAATGGATTGATCCAAATGCCCTCATCATGATCATCTCTCATATACAGACCATCATCTCCTTTTGGATCAGTCTTAGGTGGTTGTGATGTCCTGGAGAAAGGATCATCCTCGATATCAGTAGCTCAATGGTCATGATCATCTCTGTTATTAACGTTTATTATGTTAGTCAAAAGAACATTGAACCACTTCCTTTCTGCTAGATCGTGACATAGAACACTTGTTGAGTTTGAGATGCTAAAAGGTTCATCTTTATACTCCACCCTATTTGAATCCACTTGCATGAAGCCATAACTCATTAGTCCGAACATCGTTATTGTTGTCAACCCACTTACAACTGAAAATGGGAACCTGAAATCTCGTGTAATCTGTAACGGCTCAGACTGATTTCAGGATTGTCGACTGTCCCCACAAACCACCACAGGTTCAGCGTGCTTTGTCCTTACTCACACGCTTTCTGGGAAACTTCCCAGAAGGTCACCCATCCTGCAAGTGCTCCTAGAGAAGCACGCTTAACTATAGAGTTCTTATGTTCTAGGCTCCCGAAAAGAAGATGCATCTTGTTGTTATAGGTAGTACCAATCAATTCCTTTAAGCCTTCCTTAACTATGCAGTCCCATACCTAAACAGTCTCAGGATCCCTCTCATTCCGATGTGAATTCGGTTCATTCATGTGTTCCTTTGACTAGAAGCATGCCAGGAGCCGCTCCTTGTCCATGCCTCATGCACCAGCGATCACTCGCCGCCCTCATCGACCTCAGGTGTTATATGCCCACCAGCTTCCACCTGGTACGTCCTCGAACCACATCATAATGGGAGAGGTCCGCTCTGATAACATTTGTAACGGCCCGGACTGATTTCAAGATTGTCAACAGTCCCCACAAGCCACCACAAGTCTTTCCAGCGTGCTTTGTCCTCACTCACATGCTTTCCGAGAAACTTCCCAGAAGGTCACCCATCCCACAAGTGCTCCACGTCAAGTACGCATAACTGTAGAGTTATTATGTTCTAAGTTCCCGAAAATAAAATGCATCTTGTTGGTATAGGTAATGCCAATGAATTTCTTTAAGCCTTCCTTAACTATGCAATCTCATACCTGCACAGTCTCTGGATCCCTCTCATTCCGATGTGAATTCGGTTCATTCATGTGTCTTTTTGCCTAGAAGTCTGCCAGGAGCTGCTCCGTATCTGTGTCTCATGCACCGACGATCACTCCCCGCCCTCGTCAGCCTCAGGCACATCATAATCCAATTCTCATATACGCTCAATCGCCCGGAGTATTGCAAATTCACATATATGGGATTTCTGTCTGACACATGAGATATACATAATATGAGCTATAAGAGTCAACCCACTATTCTACATTTTTCTCCGATTATCATGTTTTCTCGTATAGAATATGTACCGGTTAATTAGATAAACAGTGCAAGAGAAGACATGTACGTTTGGACCTTTTGCTAACCATCTCAATATTTCTGAACTGAATAAGGATTTACAATCAACTCTTCAAAAATATGATCTTTTGGCCATGTTATAAAATACCGATTATGTTCTCTTATTATCCAACTTCCATTCTTATTTGGATTCGAACTCTTAAGCATGTCATTGTGTATTTCAACGAATGGCTCAACCTCATCGACGTTTTGTGGAACATATAAGTGTGTTTGCTCCCATTCTGTCATTGGTATGGTCACTATTTCAGCTCTAGTAATCCCCTCCCTTGGTGTTTTCCCCATGTGATGAGACTTTGGAAGCCCTATGGGATTGACATGGGATAGGTATTTGGTATAAAATACGATGGCTTTTTTGACTATGTACTGTTTAACAATACAAGCCTATGATCATAATCAACTTTTCATATAACCTTTCAACATCTTCATGTAACGCTCAAACGGATACATTCATTTTATATAAGCTGACCCACACAGTTGTGCCTCGCTAACTAGGTGAACGGTTAGATAAACCATTATGCCAAAGAAAGAAGGTGGGAAATACATCTCAAGCTTACACATAGTCACAACAATTTCTATTTGCATTATTGGCAACTTCTCAAGGTCAATCACTTTTCTGCAAATCACCTTGAAGAAGAAACATAGTTAAGTTATGGCCCCTCATACTTTTTTGGGGAAAATATAGCATATTTCAATGAGTAGCAAATGCTGCATGAGAACATGACGATCATGAGACTTTAGACCCTTTAACTTGAGATCTTTCATCAACACGAGGTTCCTAATGTTTGAAGAGTACCCTTCTAGAACTTTAACTTCATGAAGAAACTTACAATTTTTATCCTTTTTTCTAGATAGAAAGTGAGCCCCTGGAGGTAGATATGTATTTTTCCCTTCTTTACCAGTCCCAATTCTGTTCTTATTCCCATACTAACCAAGTCGAACATTGCATTTATGTCATCTTTAGTCTTTCCCGACACATTGAGTAACGTACCGATGACATTATCACAAATTTTTTTCAACATACATCACATCAAAAAAAATGTCTTACATATCATGACTTCCAATATGACAACTCAAAGAAAATCGAGTTTTTCTTCCGCCCTCTTGTGACAAGCTCTCAAGCAAAAGGTTTCCCGAATATAATAATAAAATCACTCTCCTTTTCAAATAGCTCCTCAGCTGTCAACGACGACTACCTTTTTATGAGTTCCCAATGAATGTCTTTCTGCACCATCGATAATGATGTCTTGGAGACAAAAATCTACGATGGCCAAGAAATATATTCTTCTTACAATGTTCCAATCTGTACTCTATTCACACATAGGGCATGCACATTGACCTTTGGTACTGTATTTGACAAATTTCCATCGTCATAAAATCATTAATTGTGTCAAACAACATAGACCTCAAATTGAAACTTTCTTCCTCATACCCATCATACACCTCTACACATGTTTGCCACGTTTTCTTCAAGTCTTCAATTAAAGGAGCCAACTATATGTCTATATCACTTCCTGGTTGTTTGGACCTAGAAAGTAACTTAAACAACATCATATACTTGCGCAACATGTATAGCCATGGAAGTAGGTTATAAATCACCAAAATCACTGACCATGTACTATGATAACTACTTTGAACACCATGTGTGCTAAATTCGTCAATAGACAATGTAAAACGTAGGTTTCTTGCTTCTTTCCCAATATCAGGGTAATCATGGTCAATTTTCATCCATTGAAGAGAATCTTTAGGTGCCGAAGATTGCTATCTTTAATCCTCTCATCATCATGTCATGTCAAATGCTTTGCAACTTCTGCACTACGACACATGCACATAAATATGGGTATTACGGGAAAATATCATAGCACCTTCTCCAAACCTGATTCTTTCTTATTATATCGCTAGACATTACATTTAGGACAGTTTTGTAACACTGCATATTCATTTCGAAATAAAATTCAATCGTTAGGACAAGCATGTATCCTTTCATAACTCATACCAATAGAGCATAACATTCTTTTTGCCTCATATTTTCAAATAGTAAGCATATAATCCTCCAACAACATGTAGTTCAAAATTAGTAAGTTTGATAAAGCTTTTATCAGTCCATCCGTTGCCCGATTTTAAGTTATACAACTTTAACCTTGCCTACAATCTTGAGAATTTAGTACAATCACAATGATTTATCTGAGTCACTTATCAACCTCTCAAAAATTTGAGGACAATCTTGAAGATCCTCTTCAACCACATTTGCAAACTCTTCAAAACGGCTGCCCTCATACGTATTTGTGTCGGTATCATTTGATGCATATCTCACACTATTCTCAAAAGCATCACTAGACTCATCTATTATTGTCTCACCATGCTTTGTCCAACATATATAAATTTGATCGAATCCATTACACACTAAATGATCTTCCAACTTATCTATACTAATTCGCCTTGAATAACAACAATCTAAACATGGACATATGATTCTACTAGGGTTTTCTGCATGTTCCAGTGCAAATCTAATAATCTCTTTCACTCTGCCCTCAAATTACTTCAACAAATGATTTGCAGACATCCATTTCCGATCTATACTTTCCCAATCCACCATAATAATTATAAACAATAGTTACTATATATTGTGGGCTTCCTATCCTATCTAACATTGTCCAATTCACATTATATACAAATCATTCTTGAACAAGAAACTACGATACATGTATGTCTGAAAGTAGAGGATGAAAAAAAAAGTTAAGTACTTGAATACCTAACACCAGAATGCTATCAGGGCCAAAAGAGCGTGCAACTAGTTGTGTGGTTAAGATATTTCCATCAGAAGGACAAAAAAGACGTGGTGCTGAAAGGGACATATGAAACACTTGATAATGATGAAAATATGAAACACCTGACAGTGACCATAAACCCTAAACGAAAGGATGAAAGAAGAGAAATACTTGAAAATGAGTTCTTTTCACGTTCTCGTGGCGCTAAACACATTCAAAAAGTTAGAACACGTGACAGAGAGAGTGGGAGAGTGAGTGAGAATGAGACATAAGAAAATGAGTTCCTTTGTGAGAGAGGTTTTTTCAATGAGTTGTGGTTTTCGCGATGAATGAAATCTAGAGTGGTCACAGAGAAAGTGTTTTAATTTTAAAATTGGGAAAACATAATGCTTCCAAAACGAAACGCTGTTAAATAATACTTTGGTAGAGCTTTTTAAATGAAACATTATTATATATTAATCCCTTTAATAGTGTTTTCTTGAGGAAATGCTATAATATTTGTATCTCATTTTTTATTAAACAAATAATCAGGAAAGATAGAACCTTTATGGCGCTTGTTTTAAGAATCCTTTAACAACGCTTGTATCCCATTCATTGATTTTATTTTCTAATACAAGTGGGACATTCTGTTCACTACATGTTTCATGGTCAATGGTCAAAGTTATAATTTTTCCAAGTTATAGTGCGTTGATTAAGTTTGGAAATCCATTTATAATGTTAAATAAAAGAGAATTCAAAGAATGTAATTTCTGTTTTTTCTGTTTTTTTTTTCTTATGTTTCAAATTCATTGAGTTTACAGTGATAATAAATTTGAATAAATTGACAATCAAATTTTTTGTGCAACATGTTAAGGTCACGCACGATATCGGAAACAAAAGGCACTCGTTTCAGCAGCTACTAGCTTGAAGCGTTAGGGAAATAATCAAGTGTTGGGTGCACAAAAATTGTTGATTCTTTGTGCAGCATGTTGAGATCGCGCAAGATATTAGAAAAAAAGGCCGCTCATTTATGCAGCTATCAACTTGTAGCGTTAGAGAAGGAATCAAGTGTTGGATGCACAAAAATTGTTGATTCTTTCTGCAGCATGTTGAGACCGCACAAGATATCAGAAACAAATGCTATCAACTTGAAGCATTGGGAGCACTCTCTAGTTAGTGGTACTTGGTGATCCTCATAGGATTAGAGCAGAAGCTGTTGGAAAATTTATTACAAAATAAATTGTTTTGAAAGGTTTTACATTTCTCTAATATTATCATTTATTACAATTAATTTTCTTAACATTTTCATTAATGATTTGATTTAGTTTTATTACCCTTTAATGCTTTTAATTGCTTTGTGTTTTATACATTGGTAATTTCCAACGTGCAAATATATATATACACATCAATGCAATTGAATTGGCAAATAATGTTCCAAACATTTCTAACGTTTTTTTTTATGGACTATAAAAAGCTGTTGAGTTTGGGGAGGACACTAAACTTTTTGGTGCTGGTCTCTATATGTGTGTTTTACAGAAATGATACTCAAAATCAAGTAGTATGTGAATTTGGGTGTAGAAAGAGAATCCAGTATTTTGGAAACTCATTTAATTTGGTTTCTTTCAAAGCAAAAGAAAAACCTTTTCTCCTCTTCTATTTCTCCTTTTAATTAAGTGTATTGGAGTATTCTTGTTGTTCTGTATATTTAGATTATTCTGGAAGAGTCTGTTAAATCCTGGGAGATATTCACATTATTATTACTACTGTGGCGAAATAATCCTTAAGGACAGTGTGTTTCCACACGTCTCAGACTATAAACATTTTTGTGTTCTTCATCCTTCTCTCTTTTTATTTTATTTATTTCATTTTATATATTATTTTTCTAACAATTTTAAGGATTATTTACTGTGAAAAATCCAATGGAATTTTTTTTGTTTGACTTCCTGTCAAAGAAATGAATTCAAGGCAGTTTCGAACAAATATCTCAAACTCTTTTTATTTTCTTCAATGTAGTGGTTCAAAAAAGTAATGATTTTTTTTTTTTTTAAAAAGATTGTTTTTGTGGGTGAAAAGTCTAATCTTTTCACAGCTCCATGTCTCCACCAGTCTAGGTGCTAAGTTTATGAGAGACAAGGACTCACGCTAGAACTTTGTTTTTACTTGTTCTCGTTCTTTTGGGAAAATGGTTCATGAATTAAGTTCACTCCTTTGTACCGGAGACAGTGGAAGTGGAACCAATAAATATGATTTCTTGCTCCAGATGTAGCACAGGTGGATTTCCAATGAGAAGTCCTATTTGAAGAATAATGGGTGATAAAAAATTAAAAATGGAATTGCATGTGTGATAGGGATTACTCTTACTTTTTTTTCCTTTTGATAGGTGTCCTACTGGTACCTTTGGTCTTGGCGTAACAAATAGAGTTCTCTCTTCCTTTCCAACCACATAGAATTGTCCGCGAATATGCAAGAAAGGATCCGTGTTTCTTTATCATTACATTCAGAGGAACTAATGAATTGGAGATTTACTTGCACTCGGGTATGCCATTTATGTGATGCTAAATTGGTCAGCGAGGTTCTGTAGAGGTTTTTCATCCCCATGGGTTCTTATTTTTGGAGGTATTGCAATTAAACAAAATTTGATGTGTAAGTAATTATATATTTTATTTGGTAGATGCATGATATGCCTAATCCGTAAGGAAAATTTATGAAATTCATGATGAGGGGTTACATCACTTCTTTCCATTTTATTTTGAGGTGTTTGCTCAAATATGATTATATTTACAATTAATGCTTGAATGCCTTGTTTATAAGGAGAATGTTGTATGTCCTAAACTTTTGAATATTAATTTCAATGCTTATGATGTTGTATATGATTGGTTGAATGTGTGTGAACTAAGACACGTGAATTAATGCCCTTAATATGTGAACTTCACACTATTTGAATTGTGTTTTTGACCTTGGGCGAAAGGTTATTTAATTTGAGATAGAGTTGCTTACTTATTTCATTTTAATATTATGTGTACAGGACACCTTATTGTGAAATTATTGATGATAAACATTTGTGTGTGGTACTTGACTGAATTATGCACATAATTGAGTGCTTGATATCCAAATTGAGGATTGTGATAATGAGACTAGATAAAAATTGTATTCATCATGGAAATATTTTGAAAGGAAGAAGTTGTCCTTCCTAATTGATCTTTATCTATTTTAGAATTTTGGATCTTGATTATTCTCTTGGACTATTGGAATCTTGGAAAATTTACTATATTCTGTTTTTATCATGATATTGAATTTCATCTGTGTTATTGAGATGGTGTGATGCTATGTTGTGAAAAAAAAAAAAATTTGTTGTCGGTTCCATGGATTCTCAGCTAAGAAGGCTATGATGGTTTTAGTTTAAAAGATATTGCGAAGGTTTTGGGTGTTAAAATCATAAGGAAGGTGATAGTATAATTCTATCGCAAGAGTATTATGTTTGAAAATTTTCTTACAAGTTTGGTCTCTTTGAAACTAAATAGGTGGGCAACCATTATGATACTATTTAACACTCGTTTGAAGGAAAAATAAAATTGTGTGAGGTACCATGAATGATGATACTCTATATAGTGGTTTTTCCACTGTATTAAAAGATACAATGATGTTAACATAGTTGGATATTTTATTTTAAAATAATATTTATTTAGTTTAAAACTTGAATGGTGCTTTGTTTCTTTTGTGTGAATAATCTTTATTTATCCTTGAATTCAAATTCAATGTGATTTAGAGATATTTATGGTTTGATTAGTTACGCTTGAGAAGAATGTTGATATGTTGGGGGGTTCTAATTTGGAAGTAGAAAGCCATGTGATAATACATTTCAATGCATATGTATGAAGAGGTATGACGCTCCTTGTGACACCCTCAAAACCCGTGCCACTTTTGTAACCCAAAACATACATTAAATCGATAAATACAATTTGTTGATTTTACTTTCGGAAAATAATTCCTTTATTTTCATTTAGTCCTAAAAATCATATATAACAATATATATATATATATATATACACACACACACACACACACACACACATCAACTAAAACTATGGACAACACGTCCCTTTACAAAAGAACGATAAAAGATGAACTACTAAAAAGCTATAAACTAGGCAGCGACAGTCCGGAACCATATCACTAAAACCTATGGCCATCAGTAGCCATTAACAGACTACCAAAAACCGCTGCCTCAAAAGAAAGTCTACACCCTAAGCTGGTCCAACTAATGGAAGCCATTGGACAATCCTCCAGAGGACGGTCCAATGCTAGAATCAGGAGAAGAACCCTGGGAACCTACGTTCCCATTCTCCTGTGGATGAGGCTCGGAAGCATCTGAAGGATGATCCTCCGGGTCCTCCTGAGGATCCTCCTCAGGGTCTTCCTCCTCCTCCTTCTCCACATCCTCCACTACATGCTCACCCGCTACCAAAACAAAAGGCGGGGGAGGTGTCTGTGGCGGCTGCTGCTGCGGGGACTGTGCAGCGGGGGCGAAATGCTCGATCACACCCTGCTGCATAAGGGCCTGCAGCATCATCCCGATGGGAGGTAGAGGTACCTGGACGGTCTCCACAGTGCGAGTGCTCTTGCGAGGTCCCGTCTCCGTCGTCCCGCTCACGGTGCAGACTGGTCCTGTATATGCTGCGCTTCCCACTCCCGGGTGGATAACCCACGCAGCTGGGTCAGTCCTTCGGTCAAAAACTAGGACGCGCATCCCCGAGTGCGCTAGGTGGCCTGGCATCGGCTCCATCTGTAAATAGGGTATAATATGTATACCAAAGGACAAACCAGTCCAAAAACATGTAAGGGTGAGAAACCAATATATGAACCCAAAACGACAACTATATGCCCAATCCAAACAGCAGATTCATATAATGTAATTCATTCAAATCATCATACATCACATAGTACAGCATGTATAATCAAGTACTAACAGCAGTAAAGGCACAAGGGCTTCGTACCCCACAATCAACGTTATCTTCTAAACGTATGCATGACACTTCCATATATCTCAACTAATATTCAAACTAGATTTCCGGAAATCCCATCACCATAAACACGAGTTGATTAGACTCAACGTTACTGCCCCGCAGGATACAATAACATACTCCAGAATCAACATTCGGCCAAACGTGAGCACGTAACCTTTCCAGGAAATAATACATGGACGCGCATGTCAGTGGTGCTCACGATGTATAAGTCATACTATATTGTCCTCTTCACTGGGCACAATACGCTCTCCCTGGCACGTATGACATCATTGTCCATCAAGGCACAATGTTACATAATGACATCACGTCATCTCAGGTTTCCCTTGCCTATCAAGGTCCCCCGTTTCACGGCACGTCTGCCTAACACACAAAATGCATGAGAAAACTATCTAGTTTCCGATAATTGATCTTTGTCGCATCAATATTTCCTCGTTGTAGCATCAACGCTAACAACCACCATAATGTCTTAGACTCTTTAAGCCTCAAAAGCATTTTCTCAAAACAGGACATTTAGTCCAAAACAACTCAAATCCCAAACATCCCTAACCGATGCACCAGTCTAGGACGTTGGATTCAAGATCATAAAAACATCCTCAAGCTCACAGGACCACAAAGATCGTCCCTAAGCCGACAGGATCACAACTAACACGGATCCGTGATCCACGTGTTCTGCAGAACCCTAGAACCCCGACGTCTCAGTTTCTAGTATCTAAGCTTTAAAATCACTATTCTTGAAAACTCGAAAATCAAAAACCCAAATCTCCGATACTTACACAAAGTCATCGGGATCGGTTTTCCATAAAACAAAACTTGGTCTAAAGACCATTTCTTTTTCTTTCTTTGCTTTTCAGTGAACACAGACTTAAAACAAGACTTGCAAAACCCTTTTTCTTGAATAAACTCAATATAACTTTAAAAACCACATTTCTTAAAACACGTTTTCTCAACCAGTCAATTTTATCAATTTAGGACAATTGAAGGTTTCTAATGCCCTATTTGCTTTTAACTTCACTTTTCATTGTTAAAAATACATTTCGGACTTTTAAAGCTTTTAAGTTACACGATGTCGGATCCTAATCAAAATTAGGTCCTCTAATGCCTTAAATCCCACAACAGGGCACACGATAGACCCATATAATCATTCAACAAGTATAGCATGCATTCAACTATGTCAACAGCTATATCATACATAATCAAATCAACAGCAGTAAATCAAGCAATCAACCAACAATCAGACACAGAATATTTAAATGCAATACAAACACCGATGCAGCACATAACTGTCGGAAATGGAATTCCTCAGGTTTATCCCCTTACCTCTTGTAGTTTTTAGCTAAGTTTTGAACACCAGATCAACTTGATCACCGGCCCATCACGTTACCAACCACTACATACACACAAACCATAACGGCATTAACTCACAAAACAAAGATTTCTCCTAATGCACCACCCTAGGGTTCGGCCCTATTACACTAAAAATAGTTAGGGAGCTTCAAAATTTCTCATTTTCTGGATAACACCCTAACTAAGTGTGACAGCCCTAGATATCAGATAAGAACATCAAAAACCAACCAAAACCCTACCTTACACATATAGGGGGGTTTCGACCTCCTCATAGAAAATATAGCTAGGGCGATTTCTTGGCTCTAAGCTCCTGGACCATACAAGTATGTCATGAACCTAGGCCATAGAAATTGGTTTGGTACAGATACGATTTTCCTACAATTTTTCATGGATTTTCAAAGATTTTAGGGACAAAACCCTAACATCTTTGATCATGAAAATATGAGGAGAGAAAGGAGAGATTGAGAGAGATAGAGATGGAGTACTACCTCCTATGATGATCTACTCCAAGATTGATGAAGGTTGCTTCAAGAAAACTCAAAAACTCAAGCTCCAAAATGAGCTCTAATGGAAGAGAAAAAGGAAAATGAGAGAAAGGAGAAGATAGAGTGTTGGGAGAGAGGGAGGCTGCCGAAAATGAATGGGAAGAGATGAGGTGAAATGAAGATATTTAGGGTTTTAAGACTTTAATAATAGGAAAGGTAATTAGTAATAAAAATTAACCAAGGGCAATTTGGTCAATTTACGTCCCGATATTTGAAATCATCACGACACTGGTATGAGTCCTCAAATAACTTGATACAATACTGGCATCTCGAAAAACCCTAAGATAGCTCGAATCGTCTCCTCGATCGATTATCGGCCCGAATATAAAATATTATTTATATTTTGGACGTCAGGACACATTTTAGGAAAAAGATAGAGTATCGAATTTTAAGACTAATGGTCTCGTCCGTTAGTCAAGATTAGGTCGTGATAGTAGAAAACACTATCATCTGAAAAAAACATAGATCGGATTTTGTTTGAGTTTTCGGCCCAAAACTTAACCGTAGGCTCCTACGATTATATGAAACAAGTGTATGATTTTAGTTTTCCCAAAATCATTTTCTAAAACACATATAAAAATATAAACTTATTAATTGAGTTTATCGTCCTTAGAAGCACGAAAAATCGGGGTGTTACACTCCTCCTAGCCCAAAGGTAAACTTGGTCTAAAGAGATGATATAATTGTTGTTGTCATTCTCAAGCTTATGGCAAATGTAAAATAATGGATGATAGGCTTTGGGGCTACCGAGCATTTTTCTGCAAATGAAGATGTTTTTACCTCCTACACTTTTGTAGGGGATGAATTATGATATCCAATTGTGGATTTTCCATTGTATTTTAAAGATACAATGATGATAACCGGAATTCAGGTTATGTGTTCACCTTTATGGTGGTTTAATTACTTGAAGATCAGAAAAACAAAATTTATTATTAAATATGCAATGGGGTTAGAGTTTATTACTCTGCAATTGGCTGATATTGAGGCTAAGTGGTTGAAAAACTTCTTAGCAAATATTTTATTGTGAGTTAAACTAACTCCTTATGTGTTTATATATTGTGATTGCCAAGTGGCAAAATGAATATATTTTAGAAACATACGTATGTGTTCCAAATCTGAAAAGTAGCTACTGAATGATAAGGCCTAATTTTGAGAGGTCAAAAATGAATTTGACCGATTTTCTCACAAAGCAAAAAAGCTAGTGAGTAAAACATCGAGGGGAATGAGACTTAAGCCAATGTGAAATTAACGGTGATGGTAGCTCAACCTTTGTGATTGGAGATCCCATGAAGAAGGTTCATATGGGTAAAAACAAGCTAGTCACTTGTTAGTTTTGCTAGCAACATTGATTTTGTCATTTCCTATGGTGTGAGAAGTGCTAGACTGCATTTATTGAGGGATAAGTCGAAAGCTTTTAAAGAATTTCATATCCCTTATGGGTGATGTATAAAATGCAGTATACACTTGATGAAATCACCTATATGAGTGTGGAGTGGGGCCGTTCCTATGAAATTGTGGCATAATTTCTAGAGCACTCATGAATTACCACGTGCGGGCATGACCTATTAGCGCAAAACAGCGTAATAGCAATAATTGTGGGGGTGTATTGTGATTGCTAGACCTTTAACATACACCAAAATGTTTTGGTACATAGAAGTTTACTTCACCGACTCACTTGTATGGTATGTCTATTATTCTAGGTCTGGTTCATAGTCCAAAAGACACCAGATTCGAAGCATTAATATCCATGTGATCAACTCTGAATTTTATTAATTCTTTTTACAAATTATTTTGAAATATGTGGTGGATTGTTGGAAAATTTATTCCAAAATAAATTGTTTTGAAAGGTTTTACATTTCTCTAATATTGTCATTTATTACAATTAATTTTCTTCACATTTTCATTAATTATTTTATTTAGTTTTATTACCCTTTAATGCTTTTAATTGCTTTGTGTTTTATACATTGGAATGTTTCCAACGTGCAAATAAATAAATAAATATATATATATATACATCAATGCAATTGAATTGGCAAATAATGTTCCAAACATTTCTAACATTTTTTTTTTTATGGACTATAAAAAACTATCGAGTTTGGGGAGAACATTCAACTTTTTGGTGCTGGTCTCTGTATGTGTGTTTTACCGAAATGATAATCAAAATCAAGTATTATGTGAATTTGGGTGTAGAAAGAGAATCCAGTATTTTGGAAAACTCTTTTAATTTGGTCTCTTTCAAAGCAAAAGAAAAACCTTTTCTCCTCTTCTATTTCTCCTTTTAATTAAGTGTATTGAAGTTGATAATATTTTTGCTGTTCTGCATGCTCGGATTATTCTGGAAAAGTATGTTAAATTCTAGGGGATATTCGCATTATTATTATTATTGTGGCGAAATAATCCTTAAGGACAGTATGTTTCTACACGTCTCAGACTATAAACATTTTTGTGTTATTCATCCTTCTCTCTTTTTATTTTATTTATTTCATTTTATATATTATTTTTCTAACAGAAGCTTCTTGTGTTCCCAGAGTACAAGCAGAAGGGCTAGCTTCTTGAAATGGCCCCCTTGAAATGTTCACTTCATCACACATATCTTCTTATCTTTTATCATTACATTAAGGAGGGATTGCCCTCTTCTGGACTACCTCTATGCTGCTGGAGGACTTGAAAATAGAGACTCACACAATAGTGTTATGGCCTTCCCTCTTCCTTTCTTGGGCACCATCATGTGTACATTTTATAGCCCAATTATAAGAGAGAGATGCCAGCAGTCTTATATCTTCCTATCTTCTGTCATGACATTTAGGAGGAACTGCCCTCTTTCTGACAATAGTCATGACACAAGATAGGAAGATATAATACTGTCAGCCCAATCTGGAAAGCATGACCTGAAGGAAGCCAACAGCTTGGATCTTCTTGTTGGTCCATGAAATCCAATGCCCTGCCTACTTTCCACAAATGCCATGCCTGAAATTGAATCAAAGAATGTATTATAAACTATAGTATAAACTAAGGGATGGCCAAGCATACAAGAAAACAATACATACTTACATGTCCTACGGGACTCAATTCATGTTCTGCTTGATAAAATCTAGCTAGTGTACCTTTTTCCACTAATAATCTCAAGTGCCACCACACCGAAGCTAAAGACATCAAACTTGACTGAAAATGCAAGCAAAGACGCATAATGTGAGATTCCATAAGCAATGTGTTTGCATCATGCACGTCTTATACCAAAAGCAAGTTTATTTTCACAAAAAACGAGAGGCAGAGAACCAACCATGCTAAAAGAAAATCACGTGAAATATGAGATATGATAGACTTCAATTTTGTTTAGTTATATGATTTCAAAAATTCTAGAATGACATTAGAAACTTTCTTTTGAAAGGGTGAAAAATATTTTAAGTATATATACAGCATCTCAATGTCCACAATGTAAAATCTTAAATCTCTAACAAATATGTCTACCTGCACAAGCACCTCCTGCGTTCCAACAGATTTTATAAGAATGGAGAAAAGCGATAGATCAACACTAGGCAGAAGAGTTGCCTCTCCCAAAAGAATTGCAATAGACATGATACCAAGTATACCTTGCTATTCCAGATGCAGCAAAGAAATATTCAGTGAAGTTAGGAACAAATAGGTTACATCAGAAAGCCAGATTTAACAAGATCTTTCCTATTAGCAGAATCTAGGAAGCACAGATGAAACTCTTCCCAGTCCAAGTAATACCGAAGTATTTAAATTAATGAGGAGGATTATTAACCAGAGCAATTATAAGATTCATTAGTACATATAATTAAATACAAAAAAGACCTCAGTTATATGTGTGGGCTATGCAAAGATAAAGTGATTTGATCGTCACTGATTTATTCAATAAGTTGTAGGCATTATCAATAACAGGAATCACAAAAATTAATAAATATCAGTCTAGTAGATGTTTATCCTCATTGTAAGAATATAACAATTGAATTTACCACAACTCCTGTTAAGGATTAAGAACAACTTTTCAAGCAAATAACACCACCAAAAGACCAAATTGATCATTTGCTTACCTTTTATATCTGATATTACTCCTCACACCTGCTGTTAAGGATTAAGAACAACTTTGCAAGCAAACAACACTACTATAGGAGCTCCCCGAAGATGATGCCTTAGTGTTGCCATTGAATTCTCATCTGTATCATGATGCATATCATTTTCCCCTAATATACCACCTTGTGGTTTGAAGAACAGGTGTTCCCTAAACTGAAATTTTGAAGGTTATATCCAAACCAATGTTGTCAATGGTGGATGGCGGTTTATGGCGGATAGCCAAAATTCCGCCATATAAACGTGGGATTGCGACCTATTGCACAGTCATGGCGGGTGGCGCTTCACAAATCGTCTGTGGCAACTGGCACAAAATCCGCCACGCCATTCTGCTGTAGCGCCGCCATGGCCGCTATTTAACAACATTGATCTAAACAAAGAAAACATTCCAGGTTTTGTAATCAAAATCCTTAATCCAAGATTGTAAGCTCAATACTATTTGAGCTAGCATATCATCGATGACATTCATGAAAGGTCTCAAAGGGTCAGGTTTGGACATTAATTGAGCAACCTATAAAGATAAACAATCATTAAGCTCCAAGAATGTTTTGAGGGGGGAGGGGAGCGTCTTTGGAGTAGCCTTTTGTTGGATCAGAACTAGATACTACATATATCTCTCACAACTGACATATTACATGATTATTTAGTGAAGTGGTGAAAAAGAAACAGCATAAGCATAAAATGTATCATTGTGAACTTGTGATGATCAGCAATGATGAGCTAAACTTTGCACAATCTTCAGAATGGATCTTTTCAGAAATAACTTAACAAGTTGAAGAATATCAAAATTGCAAACCATGAAAGAAATTTACAACATGAAGATCCAAATCTAAACATTCATACCCAAATCAACAACTTTTAATCAATCAAACAAAACAAAAATATCAAAATAAAGCAATTAGACAGAAACCACAAGTGAAGCTAACCCAAGTCAATGCTGTAACAATCACCAACAAGAAAAGATAAAGAAGTTAAAACACGAGTTCTCGGAGAAGAGAAAATACCAGGCAATTCCTCAGGAAGCACAATTCTTGTTAAGTCATTTTATCGAACAATTTAAGCACAATCTGTCACTTCAATGTCATATGAACCAAATTGAATGCTTCTGATCCAAAAATCACTCAATGCCACTGTCACAAAACTTGTACATTTCACTCAAAAAGAGAGCGAATAAAGAGAAATACGAAATTTGTGAGAGCAAGAGTGTTTCAGAGAGAGACAGAGTGTCTTTTTGTGAGAGTGAAATTTGACTTCAACAAATTAAATAAAGAATAGGCAACATTTTTATCCTGATAAATGCGCCAAAACAGCATCATCCTCTAGGAGTTAGCTACATTTTTAACAAATCCATAAGAGTAAATCAAAGAAAAGAGAGAGAAACCTCTTGATTTTAATGAATCAACTGAAAAACTTGGTGCTACATGAAAGCCCTCTTTGCTTATATACTGTGCAAAGGGGCGGCAACTACAAAGCTAACTGTCTAACCGATTCTAACAGCCTAACTAATCAACTAATTGATCAAATGAATTGCTGCCACGTGTGCTCTGAGGCTAACTAAGCTCTTGGACTTTGACTTGGGCTTGGCAGCGTTTGGCTGCTTCTCTTTTGCAACCGGTAATAGTTGCTAATTAAATGTTAGAGTGAAAGTTCAAATTGATCCCTAAAAAATTTTGGGGACTCATTTTTAGTCCCTAAAAAAATTAAATTAATCATTTAGTCTCTCAAATTTATAAATGCGGGACACTTTAGTCCCTCAGTCCAGTTTCAATGTCCGATTACTTGCCTACGTATCTCATTAACTGTGCTACCTGACTCGTTAGTGATCTTATGTGTCCTATGACATATTTTTTTAGTGAAGAATGAATAAAGAGTAAAATCTAAATACCTAAAAATTATGCATTTTTTTCACTTTTCATTAATTTTTAGGACGGGAATTCGTCGTGGGCCCCACAGGACCACTAACGAGACAGGTAGGATGGTTAATGGAACACATAGACAAGTAAATCGGCGTCGGAACTAAATCTAGAGACTAATGTGTTCCGCATTTATATCTTTGAGGAACTAAATGGTTAATTTATTTTTTGTAGAAACTAAAAATGAATCCTAAAATTTTTGAGCTCCAATTTGGCCTTCACTCTAAATGTTCCTATATACCAAATATGTAGTAGTGTTCGGGGGCCTCATGCTCCTTGCTTTCTCTTGCTTGCAGGCCTCCTGCCCCTCATGGGTATCTAGCCATAAAGGACCTCGTGTCCCTCCTGCACTTAAGTCATGAGATGAGATCACTCTCTGGCCTCTATCTTGTTGCACAAGGAAGCTATCCAGGCAAAATCTCACTCCTTTTAATTTTCCATATATTGATTTCCTCCCTTAGCAAGGATCATTTCCTCACTCACAACGGGTCTCTTTAACTTTCTCATGATCATTATCGCATTTTATAATTGGTAGAACTTTATGCAAGTTTTCTCAGAAGTATGCTAATGCAATCTTTCTCAATAACTAATGTCAGCCTTTTGACCAAACTAATATTGTTTTAGAAACTATTTATCAAAATGGGATTGTTTTATAACATTTTATCAAAATAAGGTTGTTTTTACCAGCGTGTATTTTTTTTTTTTTTTTAATTTGTTGATGTGGAAGGCATCACTACGCCTGACGCCCACGTGGCGCGAGCAGGAAAGGCTGTCCCCCCTCCCTAGCAGCTCCCCAACCCCCCCCCCACGTAAAAGCGCCCCCAACCAACCCCCCTCTCCCTCCCCTATTTAAACCCCCTCTACTCACACATTACACTTTACTTCTTCTACTCTTGTATTTTTACATAGCAAATTTTAATCAAGGTATTATTACTAGATTTATTATTGATATTGTAAACTATTTTTATTATTTTTTATTGTTATTATTAATAAGAATTATTGTTATTGTTATTATTAATTAGTAATTGTTTTATATGTTATTATAAATATAGTTGTTATTTGTGTTATTATATTATTACTAGTATTATTACTAGATTTATAATTTTTATTTTGTTGTAATTTTATTTTTGTTATTATTATTATTGCTATTATTACTATAATTATTATTGCTATTGCTATTATTATATGTTTATTTATTGTTACTATTTTTTAGTGTTATTGTTATTAGTTTTACTATTATGATTATAATCATTATTAATACTAATCTTATATTTTTGTTATTTTAGTGTGGAAAAAATGGCTTCAAGTTCAGCTGGAGGTCGACATTTGATTAATTTCGGTCCAATTGATACGTCATTGTTAAGGATGCAATCAACCCATATTTCTACACATATATGGAATGAAGAAGATGATCGAATATTGAGGAGTAGAATAACAGCAACTACTCATCGTGGAGCTGCACATATTCCGGAGGAGATCATAGGCTATTTGACTCAAGCCGGCTTCTTGGGAATCGCACAACTTAGGTTGTTCCAGGTTGACATGAGATTAGTCAATGCACTGGTAGAGCGGTGGAGACCGGAGACTCATACTTTTCACATGCCATTTGGAGAGTGCACAATCATATTGTAAGATATTGCTATTCTGATGGGTGTTCGTGTGGATGGAAAACCGGTCATTGGTAAAACCGCAAAAGATTGGGTAGATTACGTGGATACTATATTAGGTGTGATCCCACCTGATGAAGTTATTAATGGAAGTTGAATTAGGATGAAATGGCTCGACGAACAATTTGGCAATTTTGATCAACATCGTCATTCGGGCTGGCATATCATAAGATATGTTCGGATTTATATATTGAGGTTGCTTGGTGGGTTGATGTTCACGGATCACTCAGGCACATAGGTGTCATTAAGGTACCTTACTTTGTTAGAAGATTTTGGAGAAGCTGGTGAATATAGTTGGGGAACTGTAATATTAAGCTACTTGTACGGTGAGCTTTGGAAGTTAACAAATTGTGAGTATAAGGAGATATGCGGCTTTAGCTAGCTGATTCAGTTATGGGCGTGGGAAAGATTTCCATCCATTGCGCCCTCGATCAGCCATGATAATTGACAATTCAGTACCCCTTATGGTGCACGGTTAGTGTAATGTTATTTTGTGATGTCTTGTTAATTACTTATATTTATTATGTTAGTTGTTCATTTAATTGAAATTGGAATGCTATTTTTTAATAATAGGTGGATCTGTGGTGTTAATTTCGCTATACCATCATACAATTTGAAACACTATCGATTGGCGTTTCACCGAATGAAACCTAGACATGTAAGATTGTTTTTTTTAGTTTAAATTTGATTCAATAGTTTTCGATCACTAGAGTTATTTTTTTATTCAATATTGTTCAATATTTGTAGATTGTTTGGGAGTCATACACTCCAGAGATTATGAACAGATTACCTATGATCTCCCTCGAGGGGTATACAGGTGTGGAGGGCAGTTGTTCCTATGATATGCTTCCATATTATGGAGTGGCATCAGCCGGACCGTGTCATGAGACAGTTTGGAATGAAGCAACATATTCCTCCTCCTCCATCCCAACCACCGAGACTCCATGATTTGACGCTGAGGGGGAAAGCAGCTAATAAATTGGAAAGGAGATTGGGCCAAGTTATTACCTTGTGGAATAATAGGAATAACAACATAATTGAAGGTGAACCACAACAACGACCATTGAGTAGGCACTCAGAGTACATGATGTGGTACTTGCACCGTACATAGAGGTGGATAAGCAGATTAGGCGCACATCATTGCTCTGCGGTAATATTAAATTCGATATACCTACTTAACTGTTAAGTTTAATTAGTTTATTATTTTTGTTGTGATAATGTGATTTGATATTTGTTTTAAAGGTTGATGGGGTTGAGCGGATAAACTACCTAGGCATGCCAGAAGGGAATTCGGCTTTCTCATTCGACGGGGTCAGGGAAGAGACTGAACAAATACTTTTAGCATTGGAAGAGGTACAGCGCATCATGATCCCCACTGAGGAAGCTCCACTCCCAACGCAACAAGTAGAACCAGTAGATGTGATTAACCTTATCAGCGCATCATCGGTTGAGGGATGTGGACTTGAGCGGCGAAGAAAATGGGCAACTGAACAACAATACTACGCTCCACCAATCCCAGAGCGTGAACAGGGGATGTATTATGTCCCAACCCATTCGACCCCATGTGGTTCACAACAACCTCCTCAACAATATTTCTATCCATATATGCCTCTTCCTCCACCAAACACTTTAACACCTTCACCTTTAGTGTCGAACACACACCCACCATATTCACCACATCAGTACTTTACACCATCACCATATATTCAGCTGATTACACACCCGATGCACCCACGGCATGGACTGACCAACAACAAAATGCCTCATTACTATCTCCGGGTTATGGTGGTATGAGAATTGATCTTAATGTTGATTTCTCTACCGTCATGGAATCTAGCGTTCACGAGACCAGTTTCTGGCCGAGTGATACAGATACTACAGCTAGAACCCAACAAGATATCCGAAGAGACCCACACCGTGGTGCCAGAGATCATCCTCGAGAATGCATTTCAGTGCATGACAATGACCACGAGGAACACTGATGTATTAAAAAATGATCTTGATGTTGACTCTTATAGACAAACGTTATATGTCTCCGTAATATTAGCTTATGTTGAGTTGTATTAACTTCTTTTTTCATGATGTGTACTCCTTTTAACATTATTTTATGTGTAATTCCATAACGATATTTTATGTGTAATTTCACAGAATAATTATTATTTTTAATTAGAACTAATGGAAAGTAAATCAACATATTAAGAAAAATAAAAAGTAAACAACATATACGATGTAATTATTATATCCAATCTAATCCTAAAATGCTACAAGTGGATTTTAAACATCATGATCCCCATCATTTGGTTCAACCTCCGATCCTCTCGCACGTCGAGGACAGTGGCGCCGGTTATGACCCTGAGCTCTGCATAGTCCACATCTTTGGCTTGGTTGCGACCCTCTCCAATCCATTTCATTCCGAATCCGAGTTGATTTAGAGCATCCCTTTAGACGTAGTGTCGACTCATCTGGGACCAAAGTCCAAGGCACCCATATCAACGGTATGTCTTTCTCATTTTCGATGGGCCACCAATGACCTGAGTATGCTTCAATGATGTTGTGCAACCTGTATCTGGGATCGACGAACTGATAATAGTCCATACTCACGAACGCACAAGCCGCGATAACATGTAAGCAAGGATATTTAAACGCTTGAAATCTTCCGCATTGGCACATCTTTCTCTATAAATTGACGTCCCAAGACTGACCCCCTCATTGCGTGACCGGATTGAAAGCCTCTTCAACTTCAAATCTTTGTTGCTTGACATCATACTGTTGAGCCTGATGGGAAGAAGCCTCCTCTTGATTTTTCATAATCGCTTTCATTATCTTGTCGGAATAAACTTGACCGGAATTAAGTTGAGCCTTTGTGGCTACACCTCTTTGAACAAAATATTCCACCATCCACCCATATCTGCATTAGACCAAAGTTGTAATGGTAAATTTCGAGTGTCCTTTAAAATTTTATTAACAGCCTCCGACAAGTTGGTGGTCATGTGACCATATCTATGACCATTGTCATCATGAGCCAGGCTCCATTTTTCTTTCAAAATGACGTCAATCCACCTCTGTATTTCTGGGCTTATTTCACGGAATTTTTCCAACCTCCGCTGAAAGTGTAGCATGCAGACTGTATACCCTACATTGGTGCAAAGCAAAACATATATCAATTGTTAATGATTGAAAACAAAATACCTTAAACAAATGAGTAGAATAATATGTTACATAGCTTTAGTAATTCAGAATTTAACTTTGCATCCTTGAATTTAAGATTAAAATTACTGGCGATGTGTCGAATGCAGTATACATGGTAAACGTTCGGGGGCTCCCAACCAAGGTGTGGATTTGCCACAGCTGATTTAATGCTTTGGTGATGGCCGGAGATCAAACATATTCCTCTTTTGTTAGTAACATATTCACGTATAAGTACCAAGAACCATGACCATGCTTCTAAAGTTTCTCTTTCCATGATTGCAAACACAATCGGCAACACGTGACTGTCTCCATCTTGTGTTGTGGCAATCAACAACGTCCCACGATACTTGCCATATAAGTGTGTGCCATCAACTTGTATTATCAGTTTGCAGTGGTTGAACGCATCGCAACATTGTTTAAAAGTCCAAAAAACTCGGTGAAACTTTCAGCATTGGGTGTTCACCCGATTACCAGCTACAACATCATTTGTCTCGATTTTTTAATAGGAACCATCAACATGCAACTACTTATACTCCAACCATTTAGGCTAAAGTGAGTACGATTCATCCCAATCTCCAAATACACGCATGATGGCTTTCTGTTTGGCCTTCCATGCCTTTCTATAAGATATCACTAGTGTAGGAAGCGCTTTTAACGTCTGTTAAAATTTGCTTTTTACGTTGCTTGAACAGCCGACGTTAATACAGCCGACGTTAAAAGTAAACTTTTAATGTCCATTACTAACCGACGTTAACATCTGTTATTCAAATAACAGACGGTAAAACTTAACTTTTAATGTCTGTTATTCAATTAACGGACGTTAAAAGTTAACTTTTAATATCTGTTATTCGAATAACATACATTAAAAATAACAGAATGTCTGTTATTCGAATAACAGACATTAAAAGTTAACTTTTAACGTCTGTTATTTGAATAACAGACGTTAAAACTATTTTTTTTTTAAATTCTGGTTATATTCATAATCTCTTTCCCAGCTCCTTGCAGAATTTTACAAACACACACAGTACTCATACATCCAGAATTCTATCAAGTCCAAAATCCAGAATTTTCAACATATATATAATATACTCAAAGAAATCCAGATTCCACACATATACTCAACTCATTACTCATCATATATATATATATATATATATATATATATATATATATATATATATATATATAAATAATCCAAAATTCTACAAACAAGTGCATAATTCAATGATATACACAAACTAAATATCTTCTAAGTATCCAGGATCTACATTATTTACATTTTTTTCTGCAACATAATTAAAAACGAAGGTTCAAAGCACTCCCTCAAGTCTTTGAATTCCTGAGAAGTTGGTGGCTCCTGATCATAGTTGAAAGTCTGCACAAGTTCATTAGGGTGCAAGACATATTTTTTCCAGTTTGCCTCCATTAGGGTCTGCATGTAGAAGCAAAACAGTGTTCTACACTACTTTTAGAAGCAAAATCATTTCAGAAACAGAAACAAAACCATTTTAAACCTAGCTATTTAACTCCTTTTACCTAAATGAAAACCATTTCAAACATAAGCAAAACCTAAATGAGAATTCTAAAGATAGCTAGAAGCAAACAAATTAACTAGAAGAAAACCAAAACCAAAGCTAAGCAAAACAAAAGCAAACCAGAGCTAGACCTAAGCAAACCAGCAAACAAAAGCAAACCAGGATCAAACCTAAGCAAAACCTAAATGAGAAATAAGAAATTTTAATAAAAGCTTACCTTTAGAAGCTGGACCGAATGGAAGAGGAGACGGTGGCTGGAAGAGTGACGACGTTAAAACCTAAATGAGAGAAGAGAATGAGGGAATAGAAAGGAGAAAAGAGAGAGGGACAAGAGAAAGGATACAAGAAGCATACCTTGAAGCGCGACGAAGACGATTGTGGCTTGAAGCGACAAAGACGATGGTGGTGCGAAGGTGGCAGAGGAAAAGGAGGGTTTCGAGGGAAAAAGGGTTTTGAGAGAGAGAGTGAGACGTTGGAGGCGAATGAAGAGAGCACGCGGGACTTTACGTTCTAAAACTTTTAGAAACAACTTTTAACGTCTGTTATTTGAATAACAGATGTTAAAAGTCTTTGAATAACGTGTGTTATTTGAATAACAAACATTAAAAGTCAATATTTTAATGACTTTTAACGTCTGTTACTTTTAATAATAGACGTTAAAAGTCTTTGTGTGACACCCCCTTCGGGGGCACCACATGGTTATCCGTTGCGGAAAATAAACTTTAATTAATTGTGCTGGTTTACTTTCGGAAAATAAGATTTTCTAAGTATTTAACTTCTTATGAAAATCCGTGATAAAATTTTTCTTCTAACTTAACTTACCATACCTCAACGTTACGTAAGCACGCATGTAAATAACCATTAAACAAAGTATACATAATAAGGTGTCTTGATATACTGCATAGGCCTTAAACATACGGCCATTCAAAACAGTCATGGCTTTCAGTAGCCAGAGCAATTAACTAGCTATTATTCAAAATAAAATAGGACATATCCTATAGCTGGTCGTACTACTACAACATGGTGACTTCTCGTACGTCACACTCCTTCCGGGCCCTCAAGCATCAGGGAAAGGTTCCCCAAATGTTCCGGTGGCATCTTGGAACTCATCTAAAGATGTAAGGGTGAGATAGCAATATAAGGATTCACACATGATAACAACATATCTTACACATCAACAGCACATAAGCATGTATAATTACGTCTAAAGTTCTACTAAATAAACAAGAAGTATATCATAGGGTCTTATGCCCGGCAGTCATCGTCATTTTCCAAAAGAAATGCATGACACTTCGATATTCATCATCTAATTCCTTACCTAATCTCCGGAGATACCAACACCGTTTTATAGAAATTGAGTTGATCAAGCTCGATTGCCAAAAGGGCACACTGTTGTTAAAACCATTGCGCACTGTCCAACACAAGGCACAGGCGATCACCATTTATGGTTTTTCATTGTCCATCAAGGCACAATGATATATACACCGTTTGAATATCCTGACCACCAAGATATCCAGAATAACACCATTGGCACGTTTGCCGAATTTTAATGCATGGAAAAACGTTTCAAGTCTTGTCCCTTTTCTTTGTGTTCGTTCTTTCGTTGTCGTAGCTCAAGGCTCTCGACTATTCATCATTTACACCGTTTTAAAACCTTTCACCGTTAACACAGGACGAAACATCCGAGTGCTCAATCGCGGAGCCCTAGACCGATGCACCAGCCCAAGGTCCGTGGTAATAGAAAACATCATTCACCTTTAATCACGTTTCCTCATAATAAGATGAGGACAATTAGTCCATAGGAAACGCAGTCCATAACACCGTTGCACGACTTCTCGTGCTGCTTTTACAGAACACTAGCATCCCGACGTCTCGTATGCTAGGTTCACGTTTTCATCGTTTATACATCGTTTTTCGTTCTGTGAAACACAAATCCAAAACGAAAACTCCGCAACTCATCCAAGTTGTCAGATTTTACACCGTTGGGAAAACTCGTTTTACAAAAAAAATTTTCTGTTTGAAAATGGTTTGAAAACCAACGAACTCTGATAAAAACTTAATTTTGGTTGAAAGTCCTTTCCCAAAAACCAACTTTTGAAAGGAAACAATTGAGACCAAAATGTCGTCCCAGAACAGCATTTCTGTTTTCGAAAACGTTTTTCGTAAATCTTTTCAGAATTAAAACATCATTTTTAGCGTCAAAACGTCCTAAGTTCCAAAAACTTGAATTTTCCACATAAAGATTAATTTATTCTTAAAAACTAATTTTTCCTACTAACTTCATAAATTACTTTTGGATCCACTTTTTCTTTAGAAACACAACGTTATTGAAAATACCCAATGTTTTCCACAAATAAATCTGTATTTTTAATACAAAGCTTTTTAAAGCTTTTATCCCCATTACTTAATTGAGCACTGACCATTGTCAGGCTTCCCAATCAACAATCAACATCATAATATGTTTATAGCAGATATTACAGTTAAAACACATATTCAACTACTATAACGCATATTAACAAACAATTATCAACAATTCAAATAATTGTCGAAAGTAAATAAATCAATCATCACACAACTTAATTACATATATACAGATCAAATATGATGACATGTAGTCATCGGGAGAATCCCTCAGGCATTTCCCCCCTTACCTCTTGAAGTTCCCGGTAAGCACAAAGCTGTCCGATCGGTCCACGAACTCTCCCGATTCCTTGTCCGATTACTCATCGGCAACTACACACAATCAATCAATCAATACAACAACTGTAAGACACAAAAATTCTCTCCTAATCCCCCCTTCTAGCTTCGGCCATGGGTAAGAAAATATGGCTAGGGAGTTCCAAAAATTGTCATCTCTTGGATTCCATCCTTATGGTGTGGTAAGACTAGATCAAAGTCTATTATACCAAAACTTGAACCAAAACTCCCTCCACTCATCAATGGAGATTTCGGCCTCTTTTTTCCAATTGATCTAGAGAGCTCTTTTGGTTTCCAACTCTTGGATCATGGTAGACCATTATGAACTAGGATCAAGGAAATTGATTTCACATAAACATGAGTTTTCTATGATTTTCTAGAGATTTTTGAATTTAGAACTTAGAAGTTTTAAACAAGAACTAAGTGAAGAACAATGAAACTTATGGATCAAAGAGAGTAAGTATTAGAGATTTTACCTCTTGAAGCTTGAAGAAAAGTGAAGAAGAAAGTTTGCACTTGAAGACAACAATGGAGGTTTGAAGAAAATGATTAAGATGAAGAAGAGAAATGTGTAGGAAAACAAAAGGACGGAGGGTGTATTTATAGGAGGAGTAGCCGCCCCTCCTTGGTGGGCTTTTTGGCCCATGGCCCAATTTGTAGATATTTTATGGCAAAAGAGTAATTTCTCCTAGGGACAAAATTGTCCTTTCAACAAAAGATCTAATAAATATCTAGATATTTCCAGAAAATATCTAGATATTTTCAGAAACGTAATGATGACAGTGATGAGTCACCGGCACGCCATCCTAGTCGATGTGACTTCATGTTCATCCATTTTTAATCCCGTTACTTTCACGATTTAGTATTTCGCCCCAAGAAAGTCGTGAAAACTTATTTATTTTAAAATTTTTCAAAATAGCCAAAAATGTTCGCAATTTTATTTAAAGCCTAATAGTTTCGTTCACGAGTCAAAATTAGATCACCTGAGTAGTAAAATCATACTGTCAGTGTAAAACGCAGACCGGGCTCCGTCTGAGTTTTCGACCAAAATTTAACCATAGCTTCCTACGATAACGTAGAGCGTGACTATGGTCTCAGATTATTTTATTTTACTCTCTAGACCCTCTAATAAAATACAAACGGATAAATACTGTTTAATTAAAACAGAAGGCTCAAAAGCTTGAAAAAAAATCGGGGTGTTACACTTTGCTTTACTTTTAACGTCTGTTATTCCATTAACCGACATTAAAAGTGCATTTAGTTAACAAATTAATTACGGTATTGCCACCGTGTTTAGGTCACTGCTCAAATTAAGTTAACTTTTAACGTCTGTTATTTGAATAACAGACGTTAAAACTAATTTTTTTTAAAAAAATTCTGGTTTTATTCATAATCCCTTTCCCAGGTCCCTACAAAATTCTACAAACACACACAGTACTCATGCATCCTGAATTCTAACACGTCCATAATCTAGAATTTTCAACATATATATAATATACTCAAAGAAGTCAGATTCAACATATATACTCAACTCTATATATATATATATATATATATATACGAATGCAGAATTACATCCAGAATTCTACAAACAAGTCCACATTTCAATGATGCGGTGCGAAGGTGGCAGAGGGAAAAGGGTTTTGAGAGAGAGATGTTGGAGGAGAATGAAGAGGGCACACGGGACTTGACATTCTAAAAGTTTAGAAATAACTTTTAATGTCTGTTATTCGACTAACAGACGTTAAAAGTCTTTGTAAACAACTTTTAACATCTGTTATTCAAATAACAAATGTTAAAAGTCGCTATTTTAATGACTTTTAATGTCTGTTACTCGAATAACAGAAGTTAAAAGTCTTTGCTATACTTTTAACTTCTGTTATTCCACCAACCGACATTAAAAGTTTATTTAGTGAACAAATTAATTATGGTACTGCCACCGCATTTTTTTTAACATCTATTTTAAATTAAGAGATGTTAAATTCTGTCATGTATTGCATATTTTCTAATAGTTTATCTTGTATCCAAATGTATGTTGGATCCTTTCTCGGATAAGCGAAATCTGAACCGATGGTTCATCAAGGACCATGCCTAAAAACATTTGTAAGTTTAATTCAAATCTTAAAGGAACCAAATTAAATATTAACTAGACACGGCCAGAAATTACAACCTAACCCAAGCAGTCCTTGATTAAGAATCAAACTGCTCTGATACCACTAAAATGAGACAATCCCTTCCTCGAAGGTCCCATTGGTAACCCAAACTCAAATTCTTAACGTTGCAGCGCATCGTGGTAATATAAAAATGCGAAAATATTAAAACAATCCATACACCGATACCATAATAATTTATACAGACATAAAAGTACAGGCTCCATCAATAGAGCCTACAATAAACTGGTACCAATTATATCAGAGTACGCAACTAATAACATATATAACTGAAAACATGGAAGGAAAATAAAATACATATGACTTCCTCTCCTGGCCCCAAAAATACATTTCACTCAAACCCATGTACTGGCCATAACAAAACTATGACTGTCTACCCAACCACGACTCTAACGTATACGATAGTCGGGCCCGTATACACTACTCTTCGCTGAGAGTAGTCAGTCTCCCAGAAACGGTCGTCCTCTGCATAGAGCAGCTCAAAGTCCCACAACATTAGGATCTGAGGCTCTCTCACCAGCATCAAGTTCAACCGGTATGCCATCAATCTCCTCAGGCAACTCCTCAATAGGATCTTCTCGTGCGATCGCGAATAAATAAAATACGACATAGAAAAAATATAGGGGATAAGAAACAGCAACTCATCATAAATGGGAAAACAACTATAAAATAATTTATATATATAACAACACTTAACAACATAGCAGTGTTATTCAATCAACTCTCAATCGTTCTCTCTTAACTACTGTCTCTTACACTCACGCAACTAACGACTATATGGACGCGATTACGATGCGACATCCCCAACAGATCAAGATGCCTCGTTCATCTCTGTGTCACCCCCCGTAATGCAAGGTTCGGCCAACGATGCACAGCCTCAACTCATCTCATGGGTACGACATATTCCCCCGCCCGCAGGCCAGGTCAGAATATTCGCCCATCAACAACGTAACTTACGGTAACAGCATATCCCCCCGCCCGCAGGACAGGTTGGAACATTCACCCGTCCGTTAACAACTAATGGGTACGATCATCTTCCCGTAGGCAAGATCGATCGCTCGTACGCTAACACAGTGATGAACAACAACTATGCAACATGAACCTCACCGACTCATCTCGGATCAACACTTAGTGTCTCAACCACGACTTATAACAACCACGACCAACTTTCTCTGAAACCGGGTATCAACTTTAAATCACAATGCAAACAGATCAACTGGATCTCTAGGTTGAGCACTATACACACACACACACACACACACACACACACACATATATATATATATATATATATATAAACTTTCTCACCACATATTCATCTCCCAACTCATCAGAATTTACTGCCTATCTCTACTCAGACATCAGCAGTCACAACATCACTTCACAAAGCAACTAGAAACAGATTCAATGATGATATCAACTCATAGATAAATTCAAGTAATTATAAACAAATAATAGGCATAACATCATACCACATATATTATAATAAACATCCAATCATAGAACAAGCAACCTCGACATACAGTAAAATCAACCTATCGGCCAATCGATCTCTATTAGGGTTTAGGTCGCCCTATGCATATCAATATATATTATTTTAAATCTTGCCTCCCCGACGATATTGTGGTTCTTTCCCCCAACTAAGTATTGTTCCCATACGACTCCGACTGCGGCTCTGCAACTGTCACTCGTGCGTGCTTTCGAATGTTCGAACACTGTCGGATCCTTCACAACAAACCACAACTAGAAATCAATACAGTTCAATAAAAAAAAAACCCCCTAGTCCATATGACCAAGGTTCTGCCCCTATTTATTTAAATAGGTTAGGGATGTTGAAATTCTACCAACTCTTAGATTAATGATCCTTAAGCATGACTGAGACATAATCTATGATCAATTGTCAAAAAATTTGAACCAAAACCCTTTCAACCAACAAACTAGGGTTTCGGCCATCATGGTTAGAAATAGGTGAGTGTTTGATTTGGTTTACATAATCATAGAATGAAAGAGGTGAAATCAAGAATCATTTCACAAAAGTTGAACAAAAACCCATTTCCCCCAAAAATACCTAGGTTCGGCCCCTATAAACTAATTAGTATAGGAAGCTTATTTGATTTCATGCTCTTAGATAGTGATAGAAGAGAATGAAACTAGATCATAGAAATTGGTTTGACATTAAAAGGATTTTTCTACAATTTTCTAGAGATTTTTGAAGTTTGGATCATAAACTTGAAACTCATGAAACCATGGATGGAAAACAAGAAGAGAATGAAGAACACGAAGCTTAGGAGTCAAGGGAAGGTAATCATACCTCTTGAGTGAAGAAAATGAGCCAAGAATCAAGTCTTGTTTCACCAAAAATGTTAGGATTTTACTCAGAGAAAAATGATGGAATTTGGAGGAGAAATGGTGAAATTATAGAAAAATGGTGATGGCCTCATGAAGATGGAGCTTATGCGTGGGAAATGGGAGAGGATCCATGGGTCCAAAAGTTGATCACTTAAGGGTAAAAAGGTCTTTTCACCTAGGGACAAAAATGTCATTTAGGGAAAAGTTAAGGGTATTTTGGTCTTTTCACCTTCAAGTCGCCAAAATATCTAGATATTTTGATGATAGTCATGATGAGGGTGAGGGCAAAATAGTCTTTTCCTAAGTATCCATGGGCAAAATGGTCTTTTCCTCTAGGGACGGAAATGTCATTTAGGAGAAAGATCTAGGGTATTTTGGTCTTTTCGGGTCCAGATATTTTCTAAAGTCATCATGACATTGGCACGAATCCCAAGGTGATGTGACCCGATGTGAATTCATGATTATCCGTTAGCGGGTCCCGATAAATCCCTATTCGGCTCTGTTCGTCACTCGGTTGGAGATTTCACCCGAATAAAGCGTAAGAACCTATTTTTTTTTTAAATTTAACGAAAACGTTGGAAATCCAAGTCTAAGACTAACTGTCTCGTTCATGGGTCAAAATTAGGTCTTTTTAGTAGTAAAATACTACTGTCAATGAAAAAACACAGATCGGGCTCTGTTTGAGTTTTCGACCCAAAATTTAAGCGTAACTCCCTAAGATAGCGTAGAGCGTGACTATGGTCTTAGTTTATTTTATTTCTATCTCTAGATCCTCCAATAAAATACAAACTCATAAATATTGTTTATTAATATTAGAAAGCTGGATAAATCGGGGTGTTACAAGTTCTCTCTACCCCTGCAAGCCCTCCTCTTCACTGCAACCTCCCATGTAACTCCCCTCTGTTCCCTGCAAGCCCTCCTCCTCATTCCCTGTATACTGTGTTGTTCTCTGCTTCATGTATTCATTTAAGAAAAATGCCATATTGTGTTGTTCTCTCTTTTTCTCTATCTTTCTCTATTAATAATGTGTCATACTGTTTGATATTGGGAATGAAATTCTGGGAACAAGAAGCTTGAGTTTGCTACTATTAATAGAAATGCAAATGTTGATAAAATGCAATGATGCAATGAGTTTGTTGTTTTAAAAATTAAGGGTCTGCTACTATGAACTTGTATCAAAATTTTTGATCCTGTAAACCATTCTTGAACAGGTATTAGCTTTTTACATTTGGTAATTAGTTTCTTTTGCAGTACTTTTGTTGGAACTTGTACATAATTTGTGGACAATTTTGTGTGTACATAATTTTAAGCTTAGTAGAGTTGTATGGAACTATTAAGAAGAGTGTTATGGCTTGAGAGCATACCTAGTTTACCTTATATATAGTTCGTAGTCACGGAAAGATTGGTATACTAGTATATAGTGAGTAGTCACTAGACTTCAAACTAGGAGATTTTTAAATAGAAGGTTGGAAAAAGAAAAGCCCTATGAGTAACTATTTAGTCATATCTTGCACTACACAGCCATAAGGAAGACTACTGCAGTTCACATTAAATTATACTGTTAATATTTGGAATGTATAAATTATACTTTTAATATTGGGAATGTATTTTAAAAATGGATTTTGGTGTTATAGGTGTGTTTTCTTAGTTTTTCAGCATTTGCTCAGTGAACCCGGGTCTGGTCAGAAACGAGATAGGGTTTCCCTTCTTTGGATGCGGAGATTCACCCGATGAGTTGTTTCTTTCTTGATGGCATCTAGCTTGTGGTTCATCTTGTTCCATACCCCTCCCTTGTTTATAATCTTGCTTTCCTATCCTCTAGATTGGATACTATTCCGAGTTCTGCGTTTTCTTCGTTTGGAGCTTCTGCGAGGCAAGTCTAACGGTCAATCTCTTATTCCTTGTTGCTTCTGTTTGATTTGAATAAACATGTTTATTTTAGAATCAGTATACATTGCATTAACCTTAGTTTCCTGTTCAAGAACGATTTGTATATTGTTTTTGGCACAATATACAAGTTGTTCTCGAATTGTCCAAAGTGGACAGTCTAAGATGTAACTTCGCATTCAATCCATATTATTGTATGTCTTAATTACTTCTTGATCTATGAATGTCATTGGTTTGTATTTTCTCATTGTTCTCTAGATCTGCCAATTTTTTCTTAGAACAAGAAGTAATTACGACATACAATAATATAATGCGAAATTTACAATCTTGGATAGGATAAGAACCCCACCCTATAGTATCAAGTAGACATATGCACCATGCATGCATGTAGTACTCATTGAATATAGACGTGACCCTTTCTAAACTTGTGGTAGATAAGGAAAATATGGATCAAAAGTGGATATTTGCCAATCGTTTGTCGAAGAAATATAAGGACGGAGTGGAAGATTTTATTAGGTTTGCAGTTGGGCATGCAGAAAACCCTAGTAGAATCGCATGTCCTTGTTTAAGTTGTTGTTATACAAGACGAGTTAGTGTAGCTGAGTTGGAAGGACATTTAGTGTGCTATGGAATTGATCAAATTTATACCTGTTGGACAAAGCATGGTGAGAGGAGAGGTGAATCTAGTGATATGGGGAATAGTGGGAGACATGTGTCGGATCATACTAGTACAAATACATTTGAGGGTGACTATTTTGAGGAGATGGCACACGCGGTTGAAGAAGATATTTATGATTATCCTTAGATGTTTGAGAAGTTGATAAGTGATGCCGAGAAACCATTGTATGAGGGTTGTACTAAATTCACAAGATTGTCTGCGATGATAAAGTTGTATAACTTGAAAGCGGGCAATGGATGGACTGATAAGAGCTTTACGGACTTACTCACAATATTGGAAGATATGTTGCCGGAGGATAATGTGCTTCCTAGTCGGACATATGAAGCTAAACAAATGTTACGCTCTATTGGCATGAGCTATGAGAGGATACACGCTTGTCCTAACGATTGCATTTTATTTCGGAAGAACTATGAAAAGTTAAAGACGTGTCCTATGTGTAATGCCTCACAGTATAAGAAGAAAGAATCGGCTCCAAAGAATGTTTTTTGGTATTTCCTCATAATTCCCAGTTTTAGGTGCATGTACCGTAGTTCAGAAGATGCAAAAAACTTGACATGGCATGAGGATGAAAGGATTAAAGATGGCAAGTTGAGTCACCCGATAAATTCCCCTCAATAGAAAAGAATTGATCGTGATTATCCTGATTTCGGGCAAGAACCAAAAAACCTACAACTTGTATTGTCTACTAACGGATTTAACCCGCATGGTGTTCAGAGTAGCTCTCACAGTATATGAGCTATGATTTTGGTGATTTATAACCTACCTCCATGGCTATGAAAGTGACAAAATCCCGGCCTTCCCCTACTCTAGCTGGCAAGGAGCATACAAAGGGGTCAGTTACATCCTCAATAAAGAACGGGAGCAAATCTCAGCTCTCTCGGGCTCTTCTAGCACATGGGACAGATTTCATAGTCTATCTTAGAGTCCATGTGCTAACGATATTGGGGGGGTGATCAAGTTATGATTCCTATGGAGGAAGACATTCTGGGTTATGAGCACATATTAATGCTCGGTGGTGATGCGGAAATCAAAGAAATCCTTAATCATGAATGGCTGGGGTTCTTTGTTATTAGTGTATACCTTAGGTACTACATCAAACTTTAAAGGTTATATCTCACATAAATATTGATGTTATTATGAATCTATTAATTTGTATACATGTTTTTATTTTAGGTACTTGTATCATATGTTCCTGGTCAAAGGTTCAGATTTCTATGCCCTTTGCGAACAACTATTCAAGTAGGATCTGGGCATAAATAATATATAGCTGATCGCTTGGCATTAGCAAATCTAGATTATGAGACCTTGTTTTTGTCACCATGCAAATTAGGGTGAGTCATTAAATCATAGTATATGACTTAGTTAACGATATTTTTTCTTTTGTGAAATGTGATGATTGCTAACTAAACTTTTTTGTAGGGAACATTGGGTATTGTTAGCGGTCAATCCCAATGAAGACATAGTATACTATTTAGACTCCTTACATACTGATTATAACATTCGCCAAAAAATGAGAGATATCTACAATCAGTATGTATATATGCATTTTGATGCAGTGTAGGTGATGGAAGAGTAAGGGCCAACAGCTCGTTGATTCAAAAGAATATCCAATGGTTGACAATAGGAAGTCAAGAAAACTTCTCATTTTTTTTATTTCATTCAATCTGATTGAAAGATAACAAGGTTACAAATATATAGAGGAATTCCAGATGTAATTATAGTAACAGAAAGAAATGGCAAGGGAAAAAAAAACATAAAATTGTGGAAATACCAAAAGTTTCTAATAAATAACATAAAAATGTCGTTTTGACCCCTTAAATGATGGAATTTGGTTAAAATCAGGAGACGTGCAGGACAAAGCCTGCGTTTTGTTCAGAAGGCCGTTTCCATATGAAAAAGAGTCTTTGTTTGTCAAAAACGGATATTGTTACCTTTTAAAGTCATTTTTACACTACATCACATTTAGTTTTATCTTCATATCTATATGTGTGTGTGTGTGTATGTGTATGTGTGTGTGATGATTGTGTACCTTAATGAAGTTGTTTGATTTTGAACTCAGGGCTTTGCTAATTCATCGTGCCTGCAGTGGAGGAGCCAAGTCTAGATATTCTAAATCATCCAAGACTAAATGGATATCTATAAAGAAGTATTTGCAAAAACTCTTTTGCAATTATTTAGGTTAATAATTAAATTTAAACTTTTAATTTATTATTTTTAGTTTTATAGTGCCTCGGCCAACCGAATAACGAAGATTGTGGCTACTACGTCCTGAAGTTTATCAAGGATATCATAGTTCAAAACCAAACGCAAATCTCAATGGCGGTATGTAAATTTAGTTCTAGTTTTTATAATTAAATTACAGTTACATTTTACTATTAATCAAATATACTTTACTTCTAATTAACTTGATTTAATTTTTATTTCGCAGTACTTTCCTGAGTGTAACTGCGACAGATATTCTGATGACCAACTTATTGAACTCAGGGAAGAGTGGTGTCGCTATATTGTTCCGAATTTTATCTAAAAATAAAGGTAGTACACATACTCTGATATTATATGCTAGAGTAGTATGTATATTGGTATGTGTATTGGTTTTGCTGAGTGCAGGGGGATAATTGAGAAAACATGTAAACTTTACAAAATAAAATAAGGGCATAGACAGTGCTGTCTAAAAGTTACCAAACACAACGCTTTCTTGAGGAAGCGCTACCTTTGCCTTCCAACCTACCACAACAGTTGCATGGAAAGCGCCTATAAGCGCTGTTGTAGGCAAAATAAACAAATGTTGTGTAATCCTTTTTCTATTGTAGTGTCCACTGCCGCGCGCGCAGGGAAAACTGGAAGTGTTTGTTTTTTTTTAATAAAATTCAGGCCAACCAATCAATGACTGACACATGTCATTTTTAATTTTTTTAATTTGCTGATGTGGAAGACGTCGTCCAAGTGGGCCCTCCACGTTAGCAAATTAAAATAAATGGTGAATTCTATGGTACCCTAAGGGTAACTTTACCCCTGCCTAGGTGGCCCAATCAGATGGTGAAAACCATTTGACTTGACCCACTAATATGATTCATTTAATTGAGGTGGTACATTCTGGTGGGGAAGGGTAACTTTTACCCCAAAATTATTGGGGGTATCGGAGAATGCACACACAAAAAAAATATAAGCCGGCAAAAACAACTCTATTTTGATAAAATGTTACAAAACAACTCCATTTTGGTAAATAATTTCTAAAACAACATTAGCTTGGTCAAAAAACCTCAATATCACGTCAATTACCTTGATTCCTGAGCAATACAATGCAAAACACCACAGTATCAAACAACTCACACATGCAAGAGATAATAATAGAAGAAAGCTATACTTAATAATTATTTCAGTCTACACATTAGATAGCTTATCTCAGCAATGGGTCATCTCTTCATCAAACATCAACGAGCAGAGGTACATTATCACTTTCAACTTAATTCTCATAGTGATGTTATCAATTATCTTCCAATATACTAACATTATCATCAATAAGTTATTAGAATTTAGAAGGTAATTTAACTAAACCATAACTTAGATCGTATATTTTATTAAATCACTTAAAATATGAATTATTTACTCATCCCAAACATCAATCAGCATTCACAGATTATCCAATAGCTTAAAATGTAATCAACTAGCTTAGAATGCAGATAAGATGACTGAGACTGACTCAGATCATAAGATGACTGATTAGGGGAAAAAACCACTTAATCAAAACTAACATTTCATATGGATTAAACATCTAACTATTCTCCGTCTCTTCAATAAATGTCATTGGAACGTTTCTCCACGTTCGAAAGTGGATCACCATGCCACTGAATCGAACAATCTCAGCCAAGATATCTACCATAATAGATCGATTTTGACGCTTTTTTTCCCATAATGTATAACCTTTCACTTGCACCCTCAAGCTTAAGCAATCTTCTTCAAAGCAACTTGCAATCCTCCGATACTTTGTTTTGAAACTGTCTAATGTTGCTTGTTATATCTTCTTTATTGCACAATTTTCACATTTTGTATCCCCAAGCTTATCATCCACATCTTATTCACACTTGAAATTCTCAACAATGTCAAAATTTGGGAAAGTGTCAACATCGAGAGAGACCTTCTACTATGGGCTGTGAAATTCTTTGATGGATTAAATGAAGACCCACAAAAGTGGATTTGATATCACATCCTGACCCAAATTACCGTAAACCATTTTTCACTTATATAGTCTTCGAGTTGTCAACTCTTTTCAAAATGAGACTCATTCATTCGCATCTTATTCAACTTGGAATTTCGACCACTTCTAAACCAAAAGTTTCAACAACAAAAAAAATCAAATAAAATTAAAGATTTCCAATAATTTTTTCAAAGGTCTCAATCTGTTACAACCATTTTCAATTTTCTTGAATTATGTTCAACTACACAATGAAATTAGATTAAAAAATTGTAGCACAAATTTTGAAGTAACGATATTTACACAAAAAATTTCAAATTACTTGTTGATTATAGAAACAAATTTACTTTGATTGAGCTTTATCCTTAAATTTTTAAATTTTTAATTAGTTGTAAAACATAGTTAGACAATATTTAAAATATATTAATATACATTCTTTTATTTTATCTTAGTAGAAGTAATTCTTTGATATTTATTTATACTCGTGTAAATAAAACGTTATGTCACTACAAAAAAAAGAACGTTTTAGTGACTGACAATATTGGTCGCTATTTATGAGATATTGTTCGCTATCAAGCATAGTGACAAAATTAGCGACCAATATAATGCGGTCCCTAAAGGCAGTCACAATATAAGTTGCGACCGATTTTCATCATCGGTCACAAAATAGTGACGGACGTATTCGGTCGCAAAACACAAGTAACGCGGTCGCTAATGACAGGAATGTTTTGTTCTTGGTGACCAATATAGCAACAACCACTTCAGTCGCTGTAATCTAAAAATTTAACACCACTAGCGACGGAATTTGCCGTCTCTATTTCGTTCTCTAATCTTTTTTTTTTAATAAAAAAATAATTTTTATTTCCAAATAAATTATTAAATATTAAATTTATTTTATTACTAATATTATTATTATTTTCAAGTGATCCAAGATGTATCATGTCGTGCCTCTCAGCTCATCAATCGTTGGCTGCAACTCCATCTCTCTAGCATTATTTGCAGCGAATTGAGTGATAGTCTCCCGCATCTGCTGGAGGAACATCAGTCATGTCCGCATGTCTAGCCTGATGGGACGACAAGGCCACAAAATGATCACCCAACTGCCCAAGCTCATACATGTCTCCCTTCTTATTTTTACCTCTAACAACCTCCAAATATATGGCGTTATTGTTGACGGAGAGTAGAGACTGCTGCTCCTGACTAGAAAAAGCACCCTCCTATAAGGCACGTGCATGAGCCCCATCTAAGGGCTAGTAATATGTATTCTACAAAATAAAATTGAATATCATATTATTAATAATTATTAACAATTAATAAGCCATGAAAATTGAGGTAATATTGTAAGTAATATTAACAATTAACAATTATACTTACATGAATCTCACGGGCCCTATCGTTGACCCACTCTCCACACTTCAACTTTTTGGTCTTTGTTTGGACCTCCATGGCAGTCGAGGGTCGGTCCAACTGCTTAGACTGCATATATTATAATAATCATTAAATGCGAGTAATAATAAGTAATGAATTCAACTAATTCGAAACCAAATAATTATATAGAAAATAAATTAAAATAAACTTACCATCCTATTCTAATGCTCTCCAACGAGCCTCCTGTTTAGCCCAATGCTCCACTGTCTACAGTACGATTCCACTCGCCGATGGTGCTCTTCTTCTGGAACTCGTCATAGGCAAAATAAGTCTCTAGTTGCTCTCAGATATGATCTGTAATCCACAACCCCTTAGCCTTGCACACTCGTAACTTGTTCATTGCATTTTTTATAATGCACATAGCCCTATGGGCAAAGCCCTTCTTGATCTCCTCCTTGTCCCAGGGGTCCCATTTTTTATAGTGCACACTTGCAGCAGTGACAAAACTTCACCATAAAAGACTAAGTTCATGAGTGCTACTGAAAACCCTTATGTGACAACATTTAAAAACAAATTCATTTAACAAACACGAGCATGTATGTCAAATGGACAGCATAGCATTCTTTTTTAAAAATATTCGTTAATTGAAGCATACTAGCAAGATGTCTAGACTTGTCCATTGCCCTCAATGTCATTGTCGAAGTGAGAATCAAATATTGGTTGATCTTCACCTTCTTCACCAAGAGATATGACTCTCCTATTGGGAAACTCAGCAGCGATATCACCAAAATCCTCGACACTTGAAGCATTGTTTAGAGGTGGAATAAGAAGCATTATATGGCCTTCCTTATTTGGGAGTTGTCTCCAAAGAACTAACTCTAACCACCAGTCTACAAACATCATTGAAAGTCCAATATGGTTGCAATTGGAGAATATCTCAATCTCTAGTCGAAGAAAACCAAGAGTCCAAGATACCAACTAATTGTTTGTTCCTGGAGCTCCACGACATACTTTATCATGAGATGCTCAAATTCAGCGGTACATTGCAGCACGGACAACTCTTCTTGGTTGAAATATTGGAATTGGTAGAAGGAATCTTGGTTGTAACTTGTTGGAAGAAACTTCTTCTTAAGCTCCTTTTTCATCTTTTCCCATGTTACTATTTACTACTTTCCTTCACGTTGGCTTCGTTTCTTCAATTTTTCCACCCAATTGAGGCACACTTCTTTAACTTGATGGTGACTAATTTGAACTTCTTATTCTATATAATGCTCTTGTAATAAAAAATACATTCAATTGTAGCCAACTTGTAACATCCCGATTTTCAAGGTTTTTTTTTTATTAAACAGTATTTATGGATGTGTATTTTATTGGAGGGTTTAGAGAGTAAAATAAAATAAATTAAGACCATAGTCAAGCTCTACGATATTGTAGGAAGCTATGGTTAAATTTTGGGTCGAAATCTCAAACGGAGCCAGGTCTGCGTTTTTCATTGACAGTAGTGTTTTACTACAATAAAGACCTGATTTGGACCCATGAACGAGACAGTAATCTTAGAATCACGTTTCCTACATTTTTCCTAACATGGGTCTTGATCTTCAAAAATGAAAATAATATAAACTATTCGGGCGAAAACTCAAATCGGGAGTCAAACGGAGCCGAATAGGGATTTAACGGGACCCGCTAACTGATAAACTTGATTTCATATCAATTCACATCACATTGGGATGCCTTCCAGTGTCATGATGACGTTAGAAAATACCTGAACACGTTCACATTGCAAAAAGACCAAAATGCCCTTGGTCTTTTTCCTAAAGGACATTTGTGTCCCTAAAATATCGACAAAGTTGGATGACACATCCCTCCCCTCCCTCTTTTTCACTCAGCCAGCTCTCTCTTTATCTCCCCCTTCATCTTCTTCTTCTTCCTTTCTTTTTCTTCTTCTTCCTCCATTCTCCATTTTCTTCCTTACTTTTCCTCCATTTTTCTCAAGCTTCCACAAGGATTTTCAAGAAAATTTGCGAAGCAAAGTTGATCACCTCATCCTCCTCTATCGTCTAAGAGGTATGAACTTCACTCTTCAGCTCTCAATCTTCATTTTTCTCCATTGAAAGTTCATGGTTTCAAGGTTGTTCTTCAAACTTCAAAAATCTCTAGAAAATTGTAGAAAAATCCTTTTAATGCTAAACCAATTTCTATAATCTATTTTAATCCTCTAATATCATAATCCAAGAGCATGACATCAAATAATATTCCTAGATTATTTAACTAAGAGGAACCGAACCTATGCATTTTGGGGGGGGGAATGGGTTTTGTTCAATTTGTATGAAATGATTCTTGATTTCACCCTTTTCATTCCCTAATCATGTAATCCAAGTGATTATGAAGCCAAATCAAACTCTCACCTATTTTTAGAGGTGATGGATGAAACCCTATGTTTTTGGTTGAAGGGGTTTTGGTTCAAATCTTTGACAATTGATCATGGATTATGTCTTAGGTATGCTTAAGGATCATTGATCCAAGAGTTGGTAGAATTTCAACATCCCTAACCTATTTAATTAAATAGGGGAAGTAGCCTAATCCTAAGGATGAGGGGGTTTGTGATTTAACTGTATTAATTTCTGGTTGTGTTTTGTTGTAAAGGATCGGACAGGATTCGAACTTTCGATAGCGCACCCGATTAACAGTTGCATAGCCGTATCCAGAGTCGCACAAGAACCACTAAGGTGGGGGAAAGAACCACAGTATCTTCAATGCGTAGGGCGACCCAAACCCTACTAGAGGTCGTTTGATCGATAGGTTGATCTTTACTGTATGTTGAGGATGTATGCTCTGTGATGGGATATTTAATATATTATATGTGATATGTGTATTATGCCTACTATATGTTTATGATTACTTAATTATTTATCTGTGAGTTGATATTATTATTATTATTGAATCTGTTTCTGATTGTTATTGATGTGTTGTTGTGACTGCTGATGCCTGAGTAGAGATAGGCAGTAAATTCTGATGAGTTGAGAGATGAATGTGTGGTGATATATATAAACAGAGGGATTACGAAGCTACAGGAAGGATGGAAAGGGATGAGAGCAAGATGAAGGAAGTAGGAACATAAAACGATTTACATAATTAAAAATGCAATACAAAGAATTAAATGATGCAAAAAAAAAGGAAAAAAGAAACCGGAGTGGAGGCAGAACCTCACCAAGACCGGTGGAGGGAGTAGAGAAGATGCAGTTAATGCATGCAAGTGAAAAAGATTGAAATTTTATTGAAATAAAAGAAAGATTACAAGATTGAAGATTGAAAATAAGGGAGAAGGGAGAGGGGAGAAGAGGCTTAATTCTATCAAAGCGTCTCTCTCTAGGTTCTCTCTCTAAAATTCTCTCTAAATTTTCTAATGCCTTGAGGATGCCTCGGCTATTCTATTTAAAGAAATGAAAATTTACAATTACAACAGTACCGGTAACATGACCTATACTATTACAATAATTGATGAACAATGCTGGTATCTTGACTGGAACTGTGCAAACGGGTTAACAGTTGGCAGAATAGTGTTGGGCCAACAGAGATTGGGTCTTCTGACGGATGAACAGTCTTCAGACAGAATATCTTCAGACGGATGAACAATTTTCAGACAGGATTGAACCCTTAGACGGATGAACAGTCTATTCATCATCAGATAGATGAACAGTCGTGTCTTACCAGAAGCAATCATCTTCATTCTAATAGAATGGGTCTGAATGTTGGGATAATTGGGATAAACCTTCTTCTTTTTCTGATGGAGGAAGGCTTATTCTTGAAGATGAGGCCTTCTCTTCTGCTTCTTTAGCTAATTTAGCTATAGCCTCCAGATTCTTGAAAAAACTTCCTTGGTTGTTGAACCAGCAAGGGTAGCCATGATCTTTGATTTTTGATTAAGAAACTCGTAAGTTTCTAGGTTGGCTGCTTTCATCCATTTTGGGTGTTGTTGCAACCAAAGTTTGATATTTTCTAATGTGGTTGCAGAATAGTCAAACTACGTCCACCACTTCATATAGGAAGCTCTTTGAAGGATTGGGAAAATACCAGGGAAGCTTGCTTGTTAATGGTATTTGTATTGCCGGCTAAAGATCCATGACAAAGCAAAGTTTGAGAAAAATACTAAGTTAGCCGGGAAGGAGCTTGCTAATGGCTCATAGTATTTTTCAAATGTTTGAAATCCCTCAGCTACTTCTAGGGGAAGGATTGATTTGCTTGGTTCGAAGTATTGCCACCATTGAATGAACCAATTAGGGAATTTGTAGTTGATATTCCTTTTGAAGTATATCAACCACAACCAGGCTGTTTCGTAATCCCAATAATTATAACCGCAATGGTCAAATTCTTGAGAGAACTTCTTATAACTATTCAGATTCTTTCCAAATTGTTCAGGTGTTAAAACCTTAAGAATCTGCATAGTTGAATGAGTGTATTTCGTTTGATCTTTCAGATCATGATAATGTTTGATCGTTACCGAATCAGTATCACTCAAAATAAACTCAAAAAAATTTTTTGTTTTTGAAATTTGAGTGGGCTTATAATGAAAGCCTTTTGGGAAAACCTTTTTGGGGATTTAAACTTGGTTCCATTTGAATGATTGTTTGGAATTGGTTTTTAGCAACATAATGGGCTGTTGCTTCTTTGGTGATTTTAGCTGATATGGATTTATCAGGTTTTACCGTTTGGATTGGAATTGGTGTAGTTGCCAATTCCTGGATTATCTTTGCAAGATTGGTTTCTTTGTAGGGAAGAGGAGAGTTGGGTTCATTTTCGACCCTTTGTCCCCAGGTACCCTTTGGGAGATGGGTTAAGCCTTGATCTTGCAAGGCCATCAAAGATTGGATTGAGAAACCATAATCTTGTTTGGTTTGTTTGGCTTGAGAGGTTTTGGCCTTTTGGGTTGAAGGTCCAGCTTTGGATGGTTGTTGGGTAGATGACCCAACTTTTGGTGGTTTCTGGGTTGATGACCCAGATTGGGTGGATGACCCAGATTGTTTGGACGCAACTTGGGGTGATTGGAGTCCAGATAGGACTAGTTTGCCTTTGGCCTTTTCTTTGGCCTTTTCTTTGGCCTTTTTACCCTTTGCAGAGGAAGAAGATGAGTCTGGCATTGTTGCCACCAAATCCTGCCTACTTTCCCTGTAAATATTCACGAGTAAGATAGTCAGGAAAGGAATTTGAAAAGACTTTGAGGAATTCAATATCGAAATCAAAAGCACTTAAAATTGCTTGCCATCTGGCAAAAATTTGTTTTGATGTAAGGTTCTTAACATCTTTTTGTAAAATATCTTTTACAGATTTGCAATCAACTCTAACCATAAATTTTTGATTGAGTAAATCCGATTGAAACTTTGAAATGCATAAAAAATTGCTAAGATTTCTTTCTTAACAGTTGAGTAATATAATTGTGCCGAATTCTAGTGTTTAGAGGTCTATGCAATGACATGCTCTTTTCTTGAAATTCTTTGTTTTACGATTCCACCATAACCAATGTCAAAAGCATCCATTTCAACAATTTTGAAGGCGGAAGGATTTGGAAGATAAAGTAATAGAAGATCCTTTACCCGAGTTTTGATTGTTTGGACAACATGAGTATGTTTGTCAGTCCAAGGAGGAGGTTCTTTCTTAAGCCTTTCATGTAAAGGCTTAATAAGATTATTGAGGTTTGGAATAAAATCAGCTACATAATTAAGACATCCTAAGAATCTCTGCAACTGAGTTTTATCAATAATTTGATTGGGAAACTTATCCGCGAACTCAATGGCTCTATGGATGGGAGTTATAGTTCCTTGATAAATATTATGACGAAGAAACCTAACTTTGGTTTCGAAGAGACAAATTTTGGGTTTAGACACAGCTAGTCCATTTTTCTTAATGATCCCGATGAAGATCCTAAGATGCTTGAAATGCTGGTCAATAGATTATGAGAAAATTAACACATCATCAATGTAGACAATGGTAAAGTTTGAGTATGGATTGAAAATGTCATTCATAATTTTTTGAAATTCTAAAGGCGCACTTTTGAAACCAAAGGGCATTACATTCCATTCATATTGCCCAAAAGGGACAGTGAAGGCTGTCTTGTAGAGATTACTATCTTTAATCTCAATTTGCCTATATCCAGATTTCATGTCAAATTTGGAAAAGATCTTGGCAATATTTAAGCAATTAAGCAAATCCTTTTTGCTAGGAATTGGATACCTAATCCACTTAAGAGCTTGATTAAGGGGTTTGTAGTAGATAACTAAGCGAGGTGTTCCTCGCTCAATCTCGGCTTGTTTGTTGACATAAAAAGCAGAATAAGACCATGGGGACTTGCTCTTGCGAATTAATCCTTTTTGTAAGAGATCACCAATCTCTTTATGGCAATATTGGAGTAATTCATGATTCATTTGGATTGGATGAGCTTTTGTAGGAATTTGCCTATCAGTGAAACCTTGTTCATAGGGCAAATCAATATATGTTTCTTTCTATTCCAAAATGCATTTGGCAAATCAGAACATATTGTTTTGTGAATATCATCCAAAAGATCTTGGATCCTCTTTTTGATATCTGGTTGTTCAAGTTTTAATTCAATACTCTTAAAAGAAATTTCTTCCTTTAAGAAATTGATTTGATTTTTTTTTATGGTGAAGGAAATTTAAATTTCTCACCAAAGGTTTACGAATGAAGGAAAAAGTTATTGTTTTACCCAGATGTTGGGTAGAGATTCCTTCATTGGTAATTGTTAAAGGGAAAAGTAATCTTATGAACGGAGTTCCAAGAATCACTTCATTTTTGAGGTCTTTAACCAGTAAAAACGGAGTTTCTACTCTAAGACCATGATTTTCGATGATAGCTTTGGAAAGTTTGAAGTTTATCCTAAGCTTCGAGCCATTTGCAGCACTCAATCTTTCGGATGTCTTTTCGAAGTATTTGGTAGGGATTAAACCTTCCAAAATACAGTTTGAATCAGCACCAGTATCAAACAGCGTTGTAGTTTCAAGAGTAAAATCATCAATGATAATTCTAATCTTGATATAAAACTTTTGGATTCGTAATTGATTGACAATATTCAAGAATGTTTGATCTTCATCAGTTTTAATGCCTTGGTCATCAGAGTGATGACTAGAGTTAGCATGTTTTCCCATATCAGGTTCAAAAAGGTTTTCATTATCTGATGCAGGTTCAGAAAGTCAAAGAGATAAAACAGGAATAAGTTGTTCATAAACTGATTTTATCTCTTTGATTTCTTGTTTGAGATTCTTGATTTCCTGCTAGAGATCTTGAATCGTTATAGGTTTTTGTTGTTTGGATTCCAAACGTTTGAGAATTGTTTTGAAATCAAATTGATCTTTGATAACGGCTTTTCCTTTACCCTTAGGTTCTTTCTTCATGGAAGCAGAGAACCTTTCAAAGTACCTTTTCCTGTCCTCTTGGTCAGGAATGGCATTAATGACTTCAAAAATGAGATCTTGATCCTTAGTTAAGACATTAATTTCAAGGGATGATTCAGAATCTTGGCTTCCTATATCATCTTCTAAAATATGATTAAGGTTTTCCGAAGAATCAGCGTTTGATCCATCTGACGCATCTGATTCTATGAGGAGATTGTTCAGTTGTTCCTCAACTGATGGTTTTTAAGGCTTTAATTTTATTTTTAAGCCTACAATATTTTCTAATATGGCCTGGCTTGCCACAACTATAGCAAATTGTTGCCTTCTTTGGTATTGCGATGTCAATCGCTGGCTTGGATTTGACCTCTTGTTTTAGTTTTCTGGGAGGAGTATTCCTCTTTTACCTAGTATACTTGGTATACTTTCGTTTTTGGACATTGTTCTTGTGATGATGTTTGTGGGATGATTATGGTTTGTCTTTAGGATAAGGAGGCATACCAAATTGTTGGTAGAAAGATCCTAGATCCTTCTTTGCCGCCTTTTCCTTTTGGAATTGACTACGGACTCTATCCTCTTGACAAAGTCGCGTACCAATTTTCTGGATAACTGCAATGAGTTGCCCATAAGTTAAATGATCATAAGGGATTTTCCCATCAGGGGCATGAGCTTTGAGCTCATCCCTAACAATGTCTCCTAGGGCATTAGGAAGACCTGTTACGAATTTTTCTTTCCAGAGACGATCCTGACAATCTTCTCTGGTGTATACCCTTGTTAGGAAGGTATCTCTATGCCACCTAAAATCTGATAAGGATCTACATTTAAGGTTGGACAATAATTCTGCAGATTTGTCTTTCCAGACTGAAGCATTTCCAATAAAATGTTCAGCAATTGAAAAGATTAAGGTGTTGACAGCATCAGGAATGGGTTCACCCTCACTTGTGATATGTGTTCCATCCGCCTCGGTTTTGATAGCATTAAAAACTCTTTCTTTCTGCTCTTCAGTGAAAGAATGATCCCACCATCCTTTCAATTGACCAGTAAACCCTGCTGTGAGGATATTACAGATCACTTCTTCAGAGGCATCATTGGCAGCTTGATAAGCTGTGGCCATCATTTTCATATGCTGTAATGTGGTCATGATTTGGTATTCAGATAAGCCGTCTATGTTCCATTCATAGATATTATTGGCATTGAAACTTTTGGAGGTTGGAGGTTTCTCTTCTAAGAGCAAATCGAGGGGAGTTGCTCTTGGATAATAGAGTTTTGTGGATTTCTTTCATGTATGGAAAAAACCGGATTGACGTTGAGATGAGGTTTAAAAGTTTCTTTGGTTTTTGACGAAGAAGCCACAGATTCCTGTTCTGAGCTAGCTTCATCATGCACATTGATAGTTTGGTTTTTGTTCCTTAAATTATAGGGAACTTGAACTTGTTGTTGATTAGAAACCTGCGGTATATCAGGGACCACAAGGTTCTGAAGTTTCTCATCAACCTAATTGATAAGATTTTTCATATCTTTAGTTTTGACTTCGGGGTTGTCAAGAAGTTTTAGGCTTTCCTTAAACTTCCTGGTAATCGTGAAGGGTTTGAATAAAGGTTTATCCGAAGGTTTATCTACTTCTTGTTTAGTGCCTGAAGAGGATGGTGAAGCAGACACTTCGGATCTTGTGATTTTAGTACCAAAACCTTGAACATACTTGTTTGTATAATTGAACTGCTCCAACAATTTCTGGATATCTTGAGTAGAAATTGACTCATTCACATTCTTTGTTTTGAATGGAGAAGTCATGAATGGAGTTTTGTTATCATTTGGATCTTTAATCCCTGGGAGTTGGAAAGAGGCATTCGGTGGTAACTCTATTTTGACTAACTCACCATTTTTTAAATGCCATACTGTAATGACATTGGTGGATTTATCCTTAGTTAATGTTATTTGCCAAGGATAATCAATGTTGTTTTTGACTGTATAAACATGAAACCAGTCAAAGAATTGAATATTTTCCTTAACATTATTAAGAAATATATAATATTCATTCTGAATATTTTTTCGTTTTGTTCCCTAATAATGTTGAAAGAACCACTCCCTTTGAGGTTTCCATTCCTCGGAGTAAAAGCTCTTTCTATGGGATTCCTTATCAATAATGAACTTATAAATCATTATAAGACTCATTAAGGGAAGAGTACGTTGGAGGCTGAATAGATTTCTGGTCATCTTCAGTCTGATATATTGGTCTAGGGATGCTAGATGAAGTATCTAATCCCTGTAAATTGATGGTTTGATTCGAAGCTGGGACAAGGCTGAAAAATATTGCCTTCATGGTACAGATCTAAAATCTTCCAACCTTATACTGTTTGTTCTAAATGAGCTAAATGAGTTTCGCCTATTAAAGACTAACTCAACTTGCCCTGATTGTGATTGGACTATCTGGTTGAAGTCCGATGATTCCCTGGGTAAAGCTGGGGCCGCTTTATCTAATATCCATCTTTCTGGTAAGACCACGTCTTTCCAGAGGATTGTTTTTGGCACAATAACATTGGCCTTTGTTATATCAGTGAGAAACAGAGTTGTTTCTCCAGTTGTTCTTGTTTTAAGGACTTTAGAATTACAAGAATTCATTACCTTGTACTGAATCCTGTAAAGTAAAGCCGTTGGGATAGATCCAGGTTTCATATCTAAGCAACAGATCTTGATGTTTAAGAACAAAGAGTCTAAGATATTTCTATCTTGTAAACGCAAAGTTCTATTTGGGTAACAATTGAAGTAAATGGGACCCTGACTTAGGCTGGTTTCAACGGTGCCTAAGAGAGAATCTTGAAATTTGTTGTGCCTAATGTCTCGTAAGCACATTAAAATTGAAGCGTTTAATCCTTCACGGATTAAAGGTTTTATAGCTACCTGAACACATCCTATGTGTAGGTATCTGTACTTTTGTTTGTGAGTTTTGATTGTATCCATTGAGAGAAGATGGAATTCCTCACTCTCTGGGTTGATTGGAATGTTTTTCTCTACAGTCTTTATGACGTAGTCAGAATGCAAGAAATTGCCTTCTAGCTTGTAAAGTTCTTTGGTGGGAATCTTTGGCATTTCCCAGTTATCAATATCTTGATTGATATTTTCAAAGAAGATCTCTTCTTGGAATATACGGCTAGGATTGGTAGGAATCTCAGATTTCTGAAGAGATGAAGAAGATGGTTGGGAGGAGCGAACGGAAAGGTTTGAGAGGGAACGAGACAATATATTTCTCATATGTCTGATATCATAGCCTTCCTTTGGTTCCATGGGGGATAATAGTATAAATCTAAGCCAGATCCATTTGAATATTTTCTCATAAGACTATACAAGCATATACAAAAGCATTAGAACTTATTATTCTTAACCAAGGCTACACCTTTTATCTTAACCAAAAGCAACCTGGGCATGTATATTTTACTTATCTTGCTTAAGCATGGTCGAATTAGACTTACTGCCTCTTTAACCACAGCGAGGACTTACTGCTACAGCTTGAACAAGATAAATCAAATATATGCATAAGGCTCTTACCTAGTTAAGAGGTGCACCAACCAGTTAAACAATAATAATTTCTAAGAAAGAGAAGGTAGGAGGCAAAGCCTTCCATAAGCATAAGAGTCTTTTTCGTTTTCTTTTTTTCATTCAGGAAGATCAGATCTCAGATCCATAATACTACACCTACTTCCCCGTCTGGCTCTGATACCAGAGGGATTACAGAGCTACAGGAAGGAGGGAAAGGGATGAGAGCAGGATGAAGGAAGCAGGAACATAAAACGATTTACATAATTAAAAATGCAATACAAAGATTTAAATTATGCAAAAGAAAAGGAAAAAAGAAACTAGAGCGGAGGCAGAGCCTCACCAGGACCGGTGGAGGGAGAAGAGAAGATGCAGTTAATGCATGCAAGTGAAAAAGATTGAAATTTTATTGAAATAAAAGAAAGATTACAAGATTGAAGATTGAAATCATTCAAGATACCGGCACTGTTTAGAAGTTTAAGGAAAGCCTAAAACTTCTTCACAACCCAGAAGTCAAAACTGAAGATATGAAAAATCTTATCAACAAGGTTGATGAGAAACATCAAAACCTTGTGGTCCCTGCTACACCGCAGGTTTCTGATCAACAACAAACTCAAGTTCCCTATAATTTAAGGAACAAAAACCAAACTATCAATGCGCTTGATGAAGCTAGCTCAGAACAGGAACCTGTGGCTTCTTTGTCAAAAACCAAAGAAACTTTTAAACCTCATCTCAATGTCAATCCGGTTTTTTCCATACCATGGAAGAAATCCACAAAACTCTATTATCCAAGAGCAACTTCCCCCGATTTGCTCTTAGAAGAGAAACCTCCAACCTTCAAAAGTTTCAATGCCAATAATATCTATGAATGGAACATAGATGGCTTATCTGAATACCAAATCATGACCAAATTGCAGCATATGACAATGATGGCCACAACTTCTCAAGCTGCCAATGATGCCTCTGAAGAAGTGATCTCTAATATCCTCGCAGCAGGGTTTACTGGTCAATTGAAAGGATGGTGGGATCATTCTTTCACTGAAGAGCAGAAAGAAAGAGTCTTTACTGCTATCAAAACCGAGGCAGATGGAACACATATCACAAGTGATGGTGAACCCATTCCTGATGCTGTCAACACCTTAATCTTTTCAATTGCTGAACATTTTATTGGAAATGCTTCTGTCTGGAAAGACAAATCTGCAGCATTATTGTCCAACCTTAAATGTAGATCCTTATCAGATTTTAGGTGGTATAGAGATACCTTCCTAACAAGGGTTTACACCAGAGAAGATTGTCAGGATCGTCTCTGGAAAGAAAAATTTATAACAGGTCTTCCTAATGCCCTAGGAGACATTGTTAGGGATGAGCTCAAAGCTCATGCCCCTGATGGGAAAATCCCTTATGATCAATTAACTTATGGGCAACTCATTGCAGTTATCCAGAAAATTGGTACGCGACTTTGTCAAGAGGATAGAGTCCGTAGTCAACTCCAAAAGGAAAAGGCGGCAAAGAAGGATCTAGGATCTTTCTGCCAACAATTTGGTTTGCCTCCTTATCCTAAAGACAAACCATAATCATCCCACAAACATCTTCATAAGAACAATGTCCAAAAACGAAAGTATACCAAGTATACTAGGTACAAGAGGAATACTCCTCCCAGAAAACTAAAAGAAGAGTTCAAATCCAAGCCAGCGAATGACATCGCAATACCAAAGAAGGCAACCATTTGATATAGTTGTGGCAAGCCAGGCCATATTAGCAAATCTTGTAGGCTTAAAAAGAAAATTAAAGCTTAAATCTTGAACCATCAGTTAAGGAACAACTGAACAATCTCCTCATAGAATCAGATGCGTCTGATGGATCAAACACTGATTCTTCGGAAAACCTTAATCATATTTTAGAAGATGATATGGGAAGCCAAGATTCTTAATCATCCCCTGAAATTAATGTCTTAACTAAGGATCAAGATTTCATTTTTGAAGTCATTAATGCCATTCCTGACCAAGAGGACAGGAAAAGGTACTTTGAAAGGTTCTCTGCTTCCATGAAGAAAGAACCTAAGGCTAAAGGAAAAGCCGTTATCAAAGATCAATTTGATTTCAAAACAATTCTCAAACGTTTGGAATCCAAACAACAAAAACCTGTACCGATTCAAGATCTCCAGCAGGAAATCAAGAATCTCAAACAAGAAATCAAAGAGATAAAATCAGTTTATGAACAACTTGTTCTTGTTTTATCTCTTTGACTTTCTGAACCCGCATCAGATAATGAAAACCTTTCTGAACCTGATATGGGAAAACATGCTAACTCTAGTCATCACTCTGATGACCAAGGCATTAAAATTGATGAAGATCAAACATTCTTGAATCTTGTCAATCAATTACGAATCCAAAAGTTTTATATCAAGATTAGAATGATCATTGATGATTTTACTCTTTAAACTACAGCGCTGTTTGATACTAGTGCTGATTCAAACTGTATTTTGGAAGGTTTAATCCCTACCAAATACTTTGAAAAAACATCCGAAAGATTGAGTGCTGCAAATGGATCGAAGCTTAGGATAAACTTTAAACTTTCCAAAGCTATCATCGAAAATCATGGTTATAGAGTAGAAACTCCGTTTTTACTAGTTAAAGACCTCAAAAATGAAGTGATTATTGGAACTCCGTTCATAAGATCACTTTTCCCTTTAACAATTACCAATGAAGGAATCTCTACCCAACATCTGGGTAAAAGCATAACTTTTTCCTTCATTCATAAACCTTTGGTGAGAAACTTAAATTTCCTTCACCATAAACAAAATCAAATCAATTTCTTAAAGGAAGAAATTTCTTTTAAGAGTATTGAATTAAAACTTGAACAACCAGATATCAAAAAGAGAATCCAAGATCTTCTGGATGATATTCACAAAACAATCTGTTCTGATTTGCCAAATGCATTTTGGAATAGAAAGAAACATGTAGTTGATTTGCCCTATGAACAAGGTTTCACTGATAGGCAAATTCCTACAAAAGCTCGTCCAATCCAAATGAATCATGAATTACTCCAATATTGCCTTAAAGAATTGGTGATCTCTTAAAAAAAGGATTAATTTGCAAGAGCAAGTCCCCATGGTCCTATTCTGCTTTTTATGTCAACAAACAAGCTGAGATTGAGCGAGGAACACCTCGCTTAGTTATCAACTACAAACCCCTTAATCAAGCGCTTAAGTGGATTAGGTATCCAATTCCTAACAAAAATGATTTGCTTAATTGCTTAAACAATGCCAAGATCTTTTCCAAATTTGACATGAAATCTGGATATTGGCAAATTGAGATTAAAGATAGTGATCTCTACAAGACAGCCTTCACTGTCCCTTTTGGGCAATATAAATGGAATGTAATGCCCTTTGGTCTCAAAAGTGCGCCTTCAGAATTTCAAAAAATTATGAATGAAATTTTCAATCCATACTCAAACTTTACCATTGTATACATTGATGATGTGTTAATTTTCTAACAATCTATTGAACAACATTTCAAGCATCTTAGGATCTTCGTCGGGATCATTAAGAAAAATGGATTAGCTGTGTCTAAACCCAAATATTGTCTCTTCCAAACCAAAGTTAGGTTTCTTGGTCATAATATTTATCAAGGAACTATAACTCCCATCAATAGAGCCATTGAGTTCGCGAATAAGTTTCCCAATCAAATTATTAATAAAACTCAGTTGTAGAGATTCTTAGGATGTCTAAATTATATAGCTGATTTTATTCCAAACCTCAATAATCTTACTAAGCCTTTACATGATAGGCTTTAGAAAGAACCTCCTCCTTGGACTGACAAACATACTCATGTTGTCCAAACAATCAAAGCTCGAGTAAAGGATCTTCCATGCTTTTATCTCCCAAATCCTTTGGCCTTCAAAATTGTTGAAACCGATGCTTCTGACATTGGTTATGGTGGAATCTTAAAACAAAGAATTTCAGGAAAAGAGCTTGTCATTGCATACACCTCTAAACACTGGAATTCGGCACAATTAAATTACTCAACTGTTAAGAAAGAAATCTTAGAAATTGTTTTATGCATTTCAAAGTTTCAATCGGATTTACTCAGTCAAAAATTTTGGGTTAGAGTTGATTGCAAATCTGCAAAAGATATTTTACAAAAAGATGTTAAGAACCTTGCATCAAAACAAATTTTTGCCAGATGGCAAGCAATTTTAAGTGCTTTTGATTTCGATATTGAATTCCTCAAAGGCTCTTCAAACTCCCTTCCTGACCACCTTACTCGTGAATATTTATGAGAAAAGTAGACAGGATTTGGTGGTAACAATGCCAGACTCATCTTTTTCCTATGCAAAGGGGAAAGAGGCCAAAGAAAAGGCCAAAGGCAAACTAGTCCTATCTGGACTCCAATCACGCCAAGTTGCGTCCAAACAATCCGGGTCATCCACCCAATCTGGGTCTTCAAACAGAAACTACCAAAAGTTGGGTCATCATCCAAAGCTGGACCTTCAACCCAAAAGGCCCAAACCTCTCAAGCCAAACAAACCAAACAAGATTATGGTTTTTCAATCCAATCTTTGATGGCCTTGGAAGATCAAGGCTTAACCCATCTCCCAAAGGGTACCCGGGGACAAAGGGTTGAAAATGAACCCAACTTTCCTCCTCCCTTCAAAGAAACCAATCTTGCAAAGATAATCCAGGAATTGGCAACTACACCAACTCCAATCCAAACGGTAAAACCTGATAAATCCATATCAGCTAAAACCACCGAAGAAGCAACAGCCCATTATGTTGCTAAAAACCAATTCCAAACAATCATTCAAATGGAACCAAGCTTCTGGGATAATAATCCCAATAAAATCCCCAAAAAAGGTATTCCCAAAAGGCTTTCATTATAAGCCCACTCAAATTTCAAAAACAAGAAATTTTTATGAGTTTATTTTGATTGATACCGATTCGGTAACAATCAAACATTATCGTGATCCGAAAGATCAAACAAAATACACTCATTCAACTATGCAGATTCTTAAGGTTCTGAATAGTTACAAGAAGTTCTTTCAAGAATTTAACCATTGTGGTTATAATTATTGGGATTACGAAACAGCCTGGTACAACACATTTTGGTACCAAAATAATCAAAATAAGCATTCATGGTTGATAAACTTCAAAAGGAATGTCAACTACAAATTCCCTAATTGGTTCGTTCAATGGTGGTAATACTTCGGACCAAGCAAATCAATCCTTCCCCCAGAAGTAGCTGAGGGATTTCAAACATTTGAAAAATACTATAAGCCATCAGCAAGCTCCTTCCCGGCTAGCTTAGTATTTTTCTCAAACTTTGCTTTGTCATGGATCTTCAGCTAACAATACAAATACCAGTAACAAGCAAGCATCCCTAGCATTTTCCCAATCCTTCAAAGAGCTTCCTATGTGAAGTGGTGGACGCAGTTTGACTATTCTGCAGCCACATCATAAAATATCAAACTTTGGTTGCAATAACACCCAAAATGGATGAAAGCAGCCAACCCAGAAACTTGCGAGTTTCTTAATCAAAAATCAAAGATCATGGCTGCCCTTGCGGGTTCAACAACCAAGGACAGTTTTGTCAAGAATCTGGAGGCTATAGCTAAATTAGCTAAAGAATAATAAGAGAAGGCCTCATCTTCAAGAATAAGCCTTCCTCCATCAGAAGAAGAAGAAGGTTTATCCCAATTATCCCAACACTCAGACCCATTCTATCATAATGAAGATGATTGCTTCAGGATAGACACGATTGTTCATCTGTCTGATGATGAATAGATTGTTCATTCGTATAAGGGTTCAATCCTGTCTAAAGACTGTTCATCCTTCTGAAGACCCAATCTCTGTTGGCCCAACACTGTTCTGCTAACTGTTAACCTGTCTGCACAGTTCTAGTCAAGATACCGGCACTGTTCATCAATTATTGCAATAGTATAGGTCATTTTACCGGTACTGTTGTAATAGTAAATTTTATTTTCTTTCAATAGGATAGCCGAGGCATCCTCAAGGCATTCAAAAATTTAGAGAGAGTTTTAGAGAGAGAACCTAGAGAGAGACGCTTTGATAGAAGTGAGCCTCTTCTCCCCTCTCCCTTCTCCCTTGTTTTCAATCTTCAATCTTCAATCGTGTAATCTTTCTTTTATTTCAATAAAATTTCAATTTTTTTCACTTGCATGCATTAACTGCATCTTCTCTTCTCCCTCCACTGATCCTGGTAAGGCTCTGCCTCCGCTCCGGTTTCTTTTTTCCTTTTCTTTTGCATGATCTAAATCTTTGTATTGCATTTTTAATTATGTAAATCGTTTTACGTTCCTACTTCCTTCATGCTGCTTTCATCCGTTTCCCTCCTTCCTGTAGCTCCGTAATCCCTCTGGTGATATATATATATATATATATATATATATATATATATATATATATATATATATATATATGTCGTAGTGCTCAACCTAGAGATACAGTTGATCAGTTGATCTTGTGATCTAAAGTCGATACTCGGTTAAGCCGGATGAAAGTTGGTCGTGGTTGAGGCACTAAGTGTTGATCCTGAGATGTGTCGGTAAGATTCATGTTGCATAGTTGTTGTTCATCACTGTGTTGGCATATGGGCTATCGATCTTGCCTGTGGGGAGATGATCGTACCTGTTATTCGAATTGTAGACGGACGGGCGAATGTCCCAACCTGGCCTGCGAGTAAGGGGATATGTCGTTGCCGTAAGTCGAGTTGTTAACAGATGGGCGAATGTTCCGACCTAGCCTGTGGGCGGGGGAATAAGTCATTGCTGTAAGTTAAGCCGCAGGCGTGCGATGATTCCGACCTAGCCTGCGGAAGGGGGAATATCGTAGTCACAAGTTGAGCCTGAGGGCTTTTGACCGAACCTTGCATTACGGGGGGCGGCATAGTGATGAATGGGACATCTTGATCTATTGGGAATGTCGCGTCGTGATCACGCAGTCGTTAGTTGCATGAGTGTGAGAGACAGTAGTTAAGGGAAAATTATTCAAGAGTTGTTTGGTTGTCACTGTTGTGCTATTGAGTGTTGCTATCTATATAAATTATTTTATACAGCTGTTTTCCTATATATGATGAATTACTGTTTCTTATCCCCTATATTCTCTTTATGTCGTATTTTATTTGTTCTCGACCGCATGAGAAGATCCTGTTGAGGAGTTGCCAGAGGAGATTGATGGCATACCGGACCTGATGCTGGCGGGAGAGCCTCGGATCCCAATGCTGGGTGACTTTGAACTGCTCTATGCAGAGGACGACCGTCTCTGGGAGACTGACTACTCTCAGCGAAGAGTAGTATATACGGGCCCGACTACCGTATACGTTAGAGTCGTGGTTGGGTAGACAGTCTTAGTTTTGTTATGGCCAGTACATGGGTTCACTACAAGAAAATAGTTGATTACCGACGACCAAAAACCGTCGGTAATCAACAAAAACCATCGGTAACTACACATTTCCGACGGATTTTCGACGGTCCATTATCCGTCGGAAATAGGCTTGTCGGTAATAGTTACCAATGGCTAGGCCCATCCGTAGTTTACCGATGGCTAGCCCGTCCGTAGTTTACCAACGGCTTAGCCATCGGTAATGACTGGAGTGCTTTACCGACGGCCCAAGCCGTCGGTATATATAATTATTTTTTTAATTATATTTTAATTGATTATTTAATTATTAATAAATTATATTTTATATTTATTAAATATTTATCTCTGTTATTAATTATTTATAAATATTAAATAAATAAATAATGCAAAATAAAATTAAAAATAACATTAAGACATTTAAAATTATATCCAAATAATAAATAACATATGTTCTTACAATACATAAAAATATAAATAAAAAAACTAATAAGAAAATCTAATAATCTCTATCATAATGATGAGGAGACTGAATAAGATCATCGAAAGAGTCCTCCTCATCATTATCGGCACTGGTGCGACCGGCCGGCTGATCTGGAGAGGGGGTTGCTGTAGAGGGGGCTGTTGGTGCATTTGTTGTATGCTCCGTAGCATCTGTTCCATCCGCCGCTCACGCTCCTCGACACGTCGATCACGCTCCTCAGCACGTCGCTTAGACCTGGACAGTCTTCTCCTCAGCTCAACAATCTCCCGATCAGCGTGGCGATTGGCTCCGATGGATGCTGTGGCGCTGATATCCAAGCTCGAAGATCCGTTCCGATATTTACCGGAAAGGTCTCCTGCATCGTAAAGACGACCTTTCTTCTTGCCGCCAACAACCTCAGCCCAAACACGCAGTGCAAGCCACTGTTGCTCCTCGGGCTCAAGTGGGGTGGAGGAAGATGCTGTTGCCTGAGACATCCTCTCCTCGAACTCTTCCCGTTATGCATAATCAAATACATTAATGAAGACTATATATAATAAAACCATACATTTCAAAACTATTAATAAATGAGGTATTACCTGAGTGCGCCTAGAACGCTCATCTACATACTCGCTAGTACCCTTCCTAGTATGGGTGTGGCGGTGGAGCTCGTTAATTGGCACTGGTCCCCTTCTGTCCCTAACCTGTACGTACACTAACATAAATTATAAGTAAACAATAATTAAAAAACAATACGAATAACATATGTATTAAATATGAATAAATGTACCAGACGCTCAAAGTACTCCGCCTGGCTAACGGAACCTCCTGTGTGCAGGCTTCCACCCTTCTCTGATGCCCTATTTTTCTTTGCTTGGGCTGATTTTTTCTGGAAATCAGCAGTAACTCAGTGGCGGCATAGGGCATCCTAGACTGCATGTCCCATCCATGAAGGTCGCTCGCCCCTCGAGCGAGCTTCCCTGAGCATATCAGATAGGCGATGGGAGACCTTCATATGAAAGTTCCCCTTGACCAATGCTTCATGCTCGGCCCTCCAAGAAACTTTTGTCTGCATTAGAAATACATAAATAATAATTTATTATATTAATAATTTATATGAAATAATAAGCGAAAAATATTAAGTAAACTAAAAATTTCAACTTACTCTATATGCGTTAAAGAAACTCAGCTTCTCATTGTCCTTGAGCTGTCCCCAGATGAACCAAGGATAATGGAACATCGACTCAATAACAGCAGTGATGTTCTTCGAAGCTACCTTCGAAGGAAGTAACCTTAACAATAAAAGTATGTGAATCAATATCAAGTAAAAACATATAATTAAAATTGAATAAATTTATTTTATTAATTCTTACCCTTTACCAGACGGCTTGATGATAGGTTGACCATCGGTCATGACCTCAACCTCTTCCTCCTCCACCTCCTCTTCCTCCATAGCCGCCTCCGAAGGTGAGGGTGTATACCCTGGACCATACTCCTGCTCCTGCTCTGTAGCCTGATGACCAGGTGATGATGCACCGACACCAGCTGAACTTGAAGCGCCCCTATATGTGTGTGTCACAAACCCCGGGGTGGGAATCATATTGATCCCGGATGCTGTGAATGGCGTAGGTAAAACTGATGGAGTAGGTGCAGCCGGTGGAGGCAGTGCTGCCCGCGGTGTATGTGGTCGTTGTGTAGGTGCAGGCGGGTGTGATGGGAGTGTAGACACGGCAGGGACAGATGTCAAAGGGATAGACACGAAACCGTCTACAACATCACGAGTAACAATGCGAGGTGCCCTAGTCCGACGACGATTCGAACCAGAAGCAGTGTCGACACCCTTACCCTTACCACCTGTGGGTGGTATGGGTGGCGGTGGATCACATCAGTCAGATGCCATGTGTCTATAAAGCAATTTAATGTAAAGATGAAATAATAAAATAATAACATAATAAAATAATTACGAATAATCATCTAAGATAGAACAATAATTATCTAAGTGCATAGAGACGGATCAAAGTTGCAAACAAACCAACAAGTAACTATTCTAAGTCTTATGAGCCTTAACACCTATTTTAAGTGATAAGAAAAATTGGTACCGTATTCCTTGTTGTGGACTTATTTATTTTATTAACCTATTTGTTTATTTAATCATTGTTGTAATTTAATTTTAATTTCAAATATTTAACATCTTTATTCAATTAATCAAATATTATTTATTATTTCTACCTTATTTAAATTTTTAATCGATGAAATTTTATTCACTAATTAGTCTCGCCACGTCGCATTATCCGCTATCGAACCATCTGCAATTTGCCATGACTCCACCATCACCGTCCCGACATTTTTTTCATGTCCAGGTTTCTAATTTAAGCTAATTATTTTTATAATTTATTATTTAATTATAACTCTTATGAGGCTTCACACAAATACAAGTGGTAAGAGATTTTGATATTCTATGCATTAGTATTTTATTTTACTATTTATGCATTATTTTAATGTGGCTTAACACATGTTATAAGTGTTAAGAACAATCAATTTATCTTAATTAATTTTATTCATATTATTGTATTATTTATTATATTTATTTATTTATGTTGCTATATTTATCTATTTGATTTTACTTGGCTAGGTCCTTGAGTCGATGTTTCTAACTTAAAATAAAAAAAAAAGTATTATATGGTGACATCTTTTATTTTTTAAATATTATGTAATTAAACATGTAATTTATCCTAAAAAATTCACGAGTGAAATTAAGCCCTACGCTATCACTACAAACATGCAAATTAAAACATCATGAATATAATTTAAAATAAAATTAGGGAATTAGAACAAATAAAAAAAAAAAAAACCTAAACCTCCATTCAACCTAAGTCCTACACAACAAAACATATAATTTCACCAGCAATACATAGTTTGACACTACAATTTCAACAACATAATACATGTTCAGCAACTACAATTTCAGCAACATAATACATGTTCAACAACTACAATTTCAGCAACATAATAAATTGTTCAACAATAATACAGTAATGCAAAGAAAAACAGTACAATCCAATGGGGGGATTTTGAAATGACTGACCAGACATGGAGGGGAGAAGTCTAACGGGGAGATAGCAAATAGTGGCGAGGTGGTGCTGGTGAAGAGGTGGTCCGGCGAGCTAGTGCTGGCAGGGTGGTACTGGAGGTTGGTGGTGGTGGCCCGCGGAATGGTGGTGCGGCAAGGTGGTGGTGGGCCGCGAAGAGGTGGTGGTGCGGCCAGGAGAGAAGATACAGAGGAGAGGAGATGGTGGCCGGTGGCTGGTGGCTGTGACGGAATGGAAAGAGAGGGGGAGGGGCTCGCGGGAGAAGGCGCGGGCCTGGTGTAAGTGGACGTTTACCGACGGCTTAGGCCGCCAGTAAGGTGAAAATACCCTTACCGACGGCTTAACGGTCACATCACAATTTACCGTCGGTAAGGTTACCAACGGCTTAGGCCATCGATAAGGTAAAAATACCCTTATCGACGACTTAAGCCGTCGATAACCTAATGGTCACATTTCAATTTACCGACGGTTTAATCCGTTACGGTCTAGGCCGTCAGTAATTGAGCGGGAATATTTGCGCTAAAAACTACCAACGGATTTACCGACGGCCTAGTCCTCGGTAAAGTTACCGACAGCTAAATAAATTTAACTTTTTTCCGACGGCCTAAGCCATCAGAAATTCATGAATTACTGACGTCGTTACGGCCGTCGGTAACAAGCCGTCGGTATTACCTGGTTTTCTTGTAGTGGTTGAATGAAATCTATTTTTGGGGCTAGGAGAGGAAGCTTGATATATTTAAATTTGTTACCATGCTTTCAGTTGTATATATTAATATTAGTTGCGTACTCTGAGATAATTGGTATCAGTTATTGTAGGCTCTACCGATGGAGCCAATACTCTTACTTATGTCTAAGTTATTATGGTATTAGTGTGTTGAATGTTTTAAATATTTTCGCATTTTTGTACTATCACGTTATGCTGCGACATTAAGAAATCGAATTAGGTTACCAATGGGACCTCCGATGAACGGGTTGTGTCACAACTAATACATGAAATCCTCTTGATGTAATTGACCATCAAAATCAGGGATGTCAACCTTGACACCATAGTCTTTAAGGAAATTTTAATTCCTTTGGCTAAGTCGAGAAGAAGCCCTCTCACTAGATGAATCATATTCATCATCGTGAAAAGGACTAGTCTCCTCTTCTTCACCATTCTCCGAACCATGACATTGATCATTTTGGTGTGTAGCTTGAAGACGCTCAAACAATTGTTGTAGTTGTTGCACTTGCCTTCTCAATTCATCCATATGAATATCACGAAGATCATGATCATGGGAGGTATTCCCACCTTGTCGTCGACCACGACCAACCATGGAAAAGACCCGAAGCTGTGATACCAACCTGATGTCGGATAAGAAAAGGAAATAGAAATTGGAAGAACAACAGTAAGAACAAACTAAATACACACTACTACATTCGGTAGTTTTAGCCACACCTGCCTAGTAACATTTCTTAAAATGTTACCAAATAATAATAAAATACTTTTGCAACTTTTACTAAATAAAATGTTGCTAAAAGACATTAACTTTTCCTTCTTGTAACATTAAAGAACACATACTCACGATAACATTAGCATAACTTACAAATATACATACATACATACATACATATATATATATATATATATATATATATATATATAGGGAAACATCATTCATTAAATCCATCAGTCTGCCCCACGACCATCAGGAGCCGATACATATTAATCCAAAGGTAATTACTGCAAAATAAACCTAAGCTGGTCGGACAAAAGAAACCTACAAACGACAAAGTATACTACCCCCACACCAGTCGTTCCAAAAGGACAGGGTCTCGTCGTCCAATCCAGACCTTGTCATCGTCAATCTCCAGTACTTGAGCTATAAGGTCCTAGAACGATCCAGAGGACTGTTAACAACCATTTGTACGCGTATCCAATAACACAACATGGTGTCCAACATGTACAGGCAAGGGTGAGATACCAACATATAGATTTAAAATACGATTAATATGATAATTAAATACTTAAACCACAAACAGTAGATGCTTATAGGTATATCAAACACAGTGATTAAATATGCTAAACACAGCATAGAATATCATGACAACACAATTAAATCCAGAATCTCATACCCAATAATCATTGTTGTTTTTTTTTAAAAAACAATATACATGAAACTTCCAATACACCATCTGGAATTCGATTCTTATCCCGTTACCAAAAGAATGAGTTGATCAAGCTCGGGACACAATGGCCATCAAGCAGCAATGTCTAGCACCAGCGTGCCAATACAACTAGCATCAACGTGCCATCACCAGCACCAACGTGCCGTACTAATAACTAGCACCAACGTGCCATCACCAACACCAACGTGCCATAATAACTAGCACCAACGTGCCAGCACTTCATTATCCAATTCAGGGTACAATACGAACACACCGCACGTGTGACATCATTGTCCATCATTTGAAAACTCAAAACCAACACTCAAACCTCCGAATCTTATACACAAAGCCTTCGGAATCGATTTTCCAAAACAAAACGTCACATGTTTAAAAACCACCTTTTTCACATGAAAATCATTCAAACCCAAATTTTTGACGTTTTCCTTTTTTTCATAATTTCATCATAAATATCTCCCGACATTTTCCCAAATCAATGATTTTTCTGCAAGGCTTTTAAAGTTTTTATCTTTATTTATAAATTTCAATGCAGCAACAACAGTCATACAGTCATCATACCACAATGCTATAATACCACACATAATTCAATACCACGCCTATTCACATCAATATAGCCAAGCTCGTCATTTTCAACATCACAAATCATGTCAACATATTCAACCACATCAACGTTCACATAACAACACATAACAACATCAATTCATCATCAAATCACTTCATTCAAGAAATCTATCAACAACACAACATGTAGTTATCAGGAATCCCTCAGGTAAACTCCCCTTACCTCTCGTAGTCTATTCACGTCTTCCGATCTCCAAGTTTTGAGTCTCCCGTTTAGTGGCCCGTATGTCCTTCCCGACTCGTCAATCCTTTATCACAAGTTATAAAATAAGTTTAGCTTGTTGAATAACCCTATACTACCCATATAGGGTTTCGGTTATGGCTAGCCAATGTGGCTAGGATTTTCAAAATTTCACATACTCTTGGATTTATGATCATAGAGTATTCTAGTATTAAGGGAAATTATCATAAATTGAAAATTGAAACAACGTCATCCTCTTCCTCTAGGGTATGAATTCGGTTCCCTCTAGTATCATAGGCTAGGGATTTGATTTTTCTTCAAGCTCTTGAATTCAAGACATATAGACAAGAGAAAGATGAAATCTATGGTTCTTTGCTACCAATTGAAACAAAATCCCAACTATCCATAACCTTAACGTTTCGGCCCTATGGAACAAAAACAGGGCAGCCATGTGATTTTTGCTCTATGCTCTTGAATGATGAATATAGAGGTCTTAATGAGTTCATAGAAATTAATTTCATGAACATAAGATTTTTCTACAATTAATTATGGATTTTTGAATCTAAACCTCACATCATGAAATCCATGGAGAATCCAAAGTCTCTAGATGGGGAGGAGTGAAGCTTAACTCTTGGTTAGTGGAGAGTAATAAAGCTTGAAGCTTCTCTAATTCACCTTGATTGAATTTCCTCCTTGAAGTAGAAAGCTTGAAGAGTTTTATGAAGAGTTTATGGAGTATGGAGAGAAAATGAAAAGAGAAGAAGGAGGAGAAATGGGGAGGGGCTGCGTGAGATAAGGAGGGGATTTGGGTAAAATTTTGATGTTTTAATCTTAATGAATAAGGAAGGGTAAAAAGGTAATTTGCTAAAAGGGTACAATGGTCAATTTGAGAAGTTTTAGGGGTATTAAGGTCATTTGGCCCTCTAAGTAATGATGGTTTTGGTTAGTCACTATCCTTGAAAAGGACATGAAGTTTATCCTTTAGCAGTCCCGATAAATCCGTATTCAGCTCCGTTTTCAACCGATTTCGATATAGCGACTTATTTATTTTGAAAATTTTCAAAATGACCAATATCGTTGGAAATAAAATATAAAACCTAAATGTTTCATTCACGAGTCAAAATTAGGTCGTCTGAGCAGTAAAATCATATTGTTAGTGTAAAACGCAGACCGGGCTCCGTCTGAATTTTTGACCCAAAATTTAACCATAGCATCCTACAATAGCGTAGAGCATGACTATGGTCTCAGATTATTTTATTTCACTCTCTAGACCCTCCAAAAAAATACAAACGCTTAAATATTGAATAATAATAAAAATTGAAAATCGGGATGTTATAAATATGACTCGCCTTACAACCTCCTTCTAACCACCTATTTATACTAGTTTGTGTATACTTCTTCCTCTTGTTAGAACAATCACCTGTTCTATCGCCTTCGACTAGTCACACGCACACAAGATAGACGGGTCGCAGGGCACGGACGGGTCGCGAAGCACAGACGGGTTAAAAACACGATATAGACAGATGAACAGTGTATAGACGGGTTACACCAAAATCACTGAATAATTTCTCACACACATTTATTGATTCATTCACAAGTATTTATACACATAGATGTTAATCCCACACGGATTAACTGATTTACAGTTACAGTTACACTCTAACTGTCACTAACAGAATTAACTAACTCAATACATCACTAACTGAATTAACTAACTCAATACACTCCCTTTAATTCAGTCAACACTAAGTGTGATATGCAAAGAAGCATCACTATGAAGTCTAACATCCCAACTAGGTTGGCACCCTAGACTTCACCATTCATTTGCAACATATCACACTCTACTGAATTTTTGACAATGACACAATTGCCAGCTTATCTCTTAACAGCATGAATTTATCTCCCTTTAGAGCTTTAGTCAATATATCAGCTCTTTGATCTTCAGTTCGGTAGTAGACTAAGCTCAATTTCTCCTTATTTACTTGATCTCGCAAGAAATGAAATCTAGTCTCAATGTGTTTACTTCTTCCATGTGCCACTGGATTTTTAGCAACATTGATAGCTGATTTGTTGTCTACAAGAAGCTGCATCTGAACATCACTCTTCAAATGTATTTCTTCTAGTAATGATTCAAGCCATAAAGCCTGACATGCACCATAAGAGGCTGCAATGTACTTTGCCTCCCAGGATGAGAGTGCAACAACAGGTTGCTTCTTTGAACTCCAGGAAATAGAGGCATTTCCTAACATGAACACATATCCTGTTGTACTTCTTTTGTCACTTTTATCTCCACACCATTCAGAGTCTGAATACCGTCTAAGTTTAACCTCTGAAATAGCTAAACTGTTAGAAAACAGTAGACCATAATCAAGTGTACCTTTTATATACCTCAAAATTCTTTTTGCAGCCAAAAGATGTGAGGTTTGAGGACTTTCCATAAACCTGCTAACAAGTCCAACACCATAGGTAATATCGGGCCTACTATTGCACAAATATCTAAGTGAACCAACAATCTGCTTGAAAAGAGTGGAATCAACAGATTTCTCACTTTCACCTTTCTCAAGCATTAAGTTGTTTTCAACAGGAGTGTCAGCCTGATTACAGTCATACATATGAAATCTTCTCAACACATCTGATGCATACTTTCTTTGGTGCAGCAATATTCCTTTTCTGGTAGTCACAAACTCCATTCCCAGAAAATATGAAAGTATGCCTAAATCAGACATTTCAAATTCAGCCATCATTTTCCTCTTGAACTCTTCAATTTCTTCACTCCTATTCCCAGTCACAAGCAAATCATCTACATACAGACATACTAATAGTAGGTCCGATGCAGTAGAGGCTTTCACATACACTCCATATTCCACACTGCATTTGCTAAAACCTAACAGTAAGAGAAAATTGTCTATCCTCTTGTTCCAAGCTCGAGGAGCTTCCTTCAACCCATATAGGGCTTTATACAACTTATACACCTTTTCTTCACTGCCAGCTATCTCAAACCAGGGAGGTTGACACACATAGACCTCCTCATCAAGTGATCCATTTAGAAATGCTGGATGTAAAGGCCACCTCTTTGCACTTGCAAAGGCTACAACAAGCCTTATAGTCTCAATTCTAGCCACAGGGGCAAACACATCTCCATAATCCAGCCCTTCATTTTATAGAAACCCTTTGGCCACCAACCTAGCCTTGTATTTGGCTACTGAACCATCAGGATTCATTTTGGTTTTGAAGACCCATTTCACTGCTATTGGCTTCTTTTGCTTGGGCAGAGCAACCAACTCCCATGTGTCATTTTTATTAATGGATTGTATTTCCTCCTACATTGCTGCAACCCACTTAGGTTCCTGAACTGCCTGCTCGAAAGTCACAGGTTCCACATTTGCATACAATGCTAACTGAACCAGATCACCTTCTCCTGCTATTGCACTGTCAGGAAACATCACATAATCAGTCAATCTGGTTGGTGTTTGCCTATTCCTCCGTGGTCTTGTTATATGAGCATCATCAAGAGCTACATCTTGCAGCTGTGTTGCATTCTGATCAGGATCTGCCAAGGTGACAGAGACCCTTCTATCAGTTATGCCTCTCTGTGGGGTTTGGTTCCAATCCCAAGCATTAGACTCATCAAAGATTACATCCCTACTAAAGATCACCTTCAAGCTGACAGAATCATATAGTTTATAAGCCCCTGTAGGATGATAACCAAGCATAACCATCTACTCACTCTTGTTCTCCAGATTATTTCTCTTTTCATCTGGGACATGTCTGTAACAAAGAGAGCCAAAAATTCTCAAGTGGCCCACAGCTGGCTTCTTACCTGTCCAAGCTTCCTCAGGAGTAATACAATTCAGTCTTTTGGTGGGACACAGGTTTAAGATATATACTGCAGTTGCTACTGCTTCACCCCAGAAGCAGCGTGGCATTTTCTTGCTTCTCATCATGCTCTTGGCCATATTCAAAATAGTCCTATTCCTCCTCTCAGTAGTGCCATTATGCTGTGCAGTATAGGGAGCTGTAACTTCATGAATTATGCCCTCTTTATCACAAAAATTCTCAAGCTCTCTTGATGTGAACTCACCTCCACCATCTGTTTTTAGGATCTTTAAGAACCTACCACTTTGTTTTTCAACCAGAACTTTAAATTTCTTAAAGACATCAAATACCTCTGATTTTCTTTTAATGAGAAACAACCACATTTTTCTTGTATAATCATCAATAAAAGAAACAAAATACTTGTTACCTCCAAGAGAAACTTCTTCAAACGGTCCACAGACATCTGAGAAGATGACTCCAAGAGGTTCAGAGGCTCGTGTAGCAACATGTGACTTAAAAGAGTTTCTCGGTTGTTTCCTTATCATGCACCCTTCACACACTTGTTCTGGTGATTGAATGGAGGGAAGATCATACACCATCTGGCTGTTTTTCAGCTGACACAAACTTCTGAAATTGAGATGGCCAAATCTCAAGTGCCACAGCCAACTTTCATCATGGACAGCTGCTGACAAACTGAGTAACTTAGCTACCTGAATATCAATCTTAAAGGTCCTATTATTGGACAAAGGAGCCTTCAAGATCATCTTTCTCTTGCTGTCATAGACACTCATCTGATTATCTTTAAGATTCATAGAAAATCCCTTCTCTAGTAACTGCCCCATGCTTAGCAGATTATTTTGCATGGTTGGTACATAGAGAACATCAGATATGTCGGCTGGTTTCCCATCTCTCCTTTTAATCAACACTTTCCCTTTTCCTTCTGATTTTATGGTACTGTTGTCAGCAAACCTCACATTGCTCTTGACTGCCTCATCAAGTTCTACAAACCAACCTTTATTACCAGTCATGTGATTGGAGCACCCTGTGTCAAGATACCAAGAACCAAAATTTGTGCTTTCTGACCTGGTAGTGACCATTAGAAGAACCTGATCTGAGTCTGAGCTTTCACCATGGGCAGCATTCGCTTCTTGTTCATCTCTGTTGTTAGAAGCCTTATTGAATCTACACTCATCAACAAAATGGCCATATCTTTGACAAGCATAACACTTTACCTTGCTTTTGTCAAATTTCCTCTGACCTTTCCACCTCTTGCCAGTGTCCTTCCCACCTTTCTCGCTGATCTGAGCTTGGAGTGCTTGCTCAGAATTTCGCTCAGCATTTCGTTCATTCAGCCTTTGTTCATAAGCCTCCAGGGACCCTTGTAATTCCTCAACCTTCAACTCCTCAAGATTCTTAGATTCTTCAATAGCAACCACAATATGGTCGAATTTGGAAACCAAAGTCCTAAGAATCTTTTCTACTATCATCACATCGGTAAATGTTTCACCACAAGCCTTCATATGATTTGTGAGGGTCAATACCTTTGTGAAGTAATCGGCAACATTTTCTTGCCCTCCATCTGCAACAGTTCATACTGTCTTCGTAAAGTCTGGAGCCTCACCTTCTTGAGTTTATCACCACCCGCACGACTCCTCTCAAGCATATCCCAGGCTGCCTTTGAGGTCTTCGCAGCAGAAATCCTTTCATAATTGGCCGAATCCACACATTGATGGAGCAAGAACAGAGTTGTGTAGTCCTTCTTCTTTGACTCCTTGTAGGCTGCTCGTTGCGCCTCTGTGGGGTGTGCCCCCAATTCTTGGAAGTCAGTTTTCACCACGCCAGTCACATCTTTGAAACCAAAGATTACCTCCATCTGGTTCTTCCATCGGTCCCAGTTCTTGGAATCAAGAACTGGTAGGTTTTCGCCCATAATTCCATTTGATTTCTCCATCGCAAAAAAAAAAAAAAAAAAAACAAAACAAAAACTAATCGATATGAACACTCACACTCTGAATCACCCACAATCACTCACTCAATTATCAGAATCACACTCTTGATCCCAGGGCCGTAAAGCTCTAGATACCAAATGTTAGAACAATCACCTATTCTATCGCCTTCGATTAGTCACACGCACACAAGATAGACAGGTCGCAGGACACAGACGGGTCGCGAAGCACAGACGAGTCGCGAAGTACAAATGGGTTAAAAACACAATATAGACAGATGAACAGTGTATAGACAGGTTACACCAAAATTACTGAATAATTGCTCACACACATTTATTGATTCATTCTCAAGTATTTATACATATAGATGTTAATCCCACACGGATTAACTGATTTACAGTTACAGTTACACTGTCACTAACAGAATTAACTAACTTAATATATCACTAACTGAATTAACTAACTTAATACCTCTTTCTAAACTCAAGTTTTAACTACTATTAATTACAATTTCAATTATCTAAAATATATCTTCTCTCTTTTATGTTGAACATTAATGACCACACACATTCCTGGCGTTGGAAAATAAAAATCTCATTTATTATTTCTTAAATTTCTACATCACAATACTACACTTTGAAAAGGATCGGATGGTGTGGAAATATATGCACTGTAGTCACTTTGTGAAAATCCTGGTCATCTGTAATATCAATGCAAACAAATTCCACTCCTTTTTTTTTTTTATTATAAATTTGTGTCACTTGGTAAATGTGTGTTTTGGATGCTGGCCCATTGGATGGTATACCATGGAGTCACGGTCGCATTCTTCTTTTTTTTTGGTTAACAGTCCTATTCTTCTTTTCAATCACTTTGAGGTGACTACAATTTTCTGATATTACCCAATTCAACGAACTTTCAAGTTACATCGAGTTTGTACACATTAATTGTGTTAGGTGATGAATATACACCCTTTATATATAAAAAGTAGCTATACTTTTGAAATTCAAATATAAACAAAAGTCAATTAAGAGCATGTTTGACAAGACACTTCAACGAGCTTATAGCGGATAGCTTATAACGGATGAGAAAGTAACTCCGTTTGGTAAGCGCATCTGTCACGAGCTTATAACGTTTTTTCACAAGTTTATAGCGTTTTTTCCGGACGTTACTTGAAGTAGCGTTTGAGTTTATAGCTTATAGCGTTTCATTTTTCTTTCCACTTTTATCCTTATTATCTTCATTTAATTCTATCTTTATTCTCTTCTCTCTCTTTTATGTAAAATCATTAATGAAGATATCTTTTTATGTCATTTTATATTTTTCAGCTAGTTCAACCGCTAGTTTTACCAAACACTTTCATAGAAAATAAGCTAGCTGCCATCCGCTATCTGCTACTTTATCTGCCATACGCTATAAGCTATCTGCTATCCGCTAACTTATCCGCTAACAGCTAATTTTATCAAACAGGCTCTAAATCAATCCTATTTAATGCTAGTGTTTCAAAAATATCTTTTGGTTAATTATTTTTGTTGCGAGTTCCACATCGGGTGGTTAACGAGTCTGGCCGTTGCTTATATAACTAGGTAGACCACCCCCTCATAAGCCGGTTTTTGAGGGGACCATTCGGATGCCTAAATTCTTAACATGGTATCAGAGCCACGTTCTGTACGGTGGTGTAGATAGTGCCGCTAGCCCTCGCTTGTGGTGACGAGCCCAGGCTCGAGGGGGCGTGTTGCGAGTCCCACATCTGGTGGTTAACGAGCCTGACCGTTGCTTATATAGCTAGGTAGACCATCCCCTCATAAGCCGGTTTTTGAGGGGACCATTCGGATGCCTGAATTCTTAACAATTTTTTTTATTTTTTCAAGAGCATTATACACTCATAAGACACAACATCTAAGAGCATTATACATTCTCAAAAAAAGGTAGTTTAGTAACTATAACTTATTTTTTACACAAATCAAGATAATTAAATTAATATAATTAATTTTTTTAATATATGTAAAGTTAGTTTTTTTTGTTTATATATAAGTTCGAATGGAGTATATAGGAGTAAGTAGCAAAGCAATAAATGAAAGTGCAGCAATTGAGCATTACATAGAGTGCATGTTTTTCTTCTGACATGATTACCCTGCTTACTCAATAATTGCAGATAATATCATCCACAAATACCATATTATCATATGAGTGAATTACTCAGATTCATACAGGTTCTTTGAGGATCCACCAGAATACTGCCAAGCGTTTTCAATGCTAGACCCAGATTATGTCGCCTTGGGTAAACTTATAGACAAGTGCTGCCACAAAATCCTAATAAGAAATCAAACTGGCAGATTCATATGCCTCTTCTTCTTCTTCTTCTTCTGTATTGTTCTTTTCTTGATTTAATTATTGTAAATCAATTATGCGTGTCGGTTCCTAAATCAGGTACTTGATATACGAATAGATATTGTAGGAGACAAAGAAATCTCAATTATTGTAATGAAAACTTGCCCATTGATCACTGTTTCAGCGGGATACCCAGCAGAGACTAGGATAAAATCATTGTTTAGGTTTTTATTTAAAAAAATACCATTAGTTAACGAAGAGTGTAAATAAATAATTGAAGTGGCAATAGTCTTATATTTGAGTTTAGAGAAATGTTAGTAATATATTTTCTAATACTTTTTTTTTAACACATACTCTCATATTAGTTAAAATGGATATGGATCCTACAAAATTCAAGTAGGATCCACATGAATTAATGAGACCTATATAAATTTCAATCAATATAAGAATGTATGTTGGAAAGAGAGTGTGTTGCTAGAATTCTTGTGTTTCTCTTTGTTTATGTTTATGATACTGTTTATAAATAAAATATAATATGTGTATTATTTTCTAACAGCTTATTAATGATGCGACTAAAAAGTAAGACATATACTATGCACTTCATTGGTGAATAATTCCAAGCATCTAAATAAAGTATATATACTCGAAAAAGAAATTCACGGTTAATATTAAATACATTATATAAATTTTAAAAAACTAAGTTAAAATTAATAGTAAATATCCTCCTTAAATATGTATTTATTATTTCTGGTGGAGTACCTTTAGCCTTTAGATCAATTATAGAAATATCTCATTTGGGTTTCTATGAGATTTTAGAGTTCAAAATTTTGAAATAACCCTTAACTACTTCTAAACTTTGATGTAATTTGCTTTTTGTCTAGCTAGCTCTTAGCACATGATAGTATTTAAGCTCTTCAACTCTTCCTAGAAGGTGGGAAAAGTCTTCACTTTGATGTTGTAACTAGACGTTATTGAATAAAACTGCTCAATTATCGGAAAAAATGCTTAACTACTTCTCCTTTTTGCTTGAAAAAAAAAAAGAGAACAAAGTTTAGAAGTGTTCATTTTAGTTGAGTCATAAAGCAACGTATAAAAAAAATAGAAATACATTTAATTATGCATAAAATATGTATGAGTGATTGTAAAAGTGTGCAACTGCAAAAGCTCCAGAAAGGGTGCTTGCTATTCCTACGTTAATTATTATTTTCATATTTTATTTTAATCACTAGGACTCAATAAGGATTATGGTCCTTGAAGTTTTTTTGTAGAACATAATGACTCATGAACTTTAATTGTTGTTACCGGTAAATTTATTTTTTGGAAATATCTCACTTCTTTCTAAGTGATCGTATAAATCACACACAAAAAATGTGCATGAGAAAGGAAAACAAACTAACCAGTAGTAATATAAGAGCATCTTTAATAGTCTAACTAGTTGTAATTACTTAACTTCTTTTTTTTTTTATATATTTTATCATGTTATATTATTATTTTGTATTTTATATTATTTTAAATAATTTTTCACTTTAATAATATAATTTTAAGGACAACTCTAAAAAGTTAGAGTGTTTTCTATAAACAACTTTATCTTATATTAATAACGTATAATTCTCACGGTCAGATGTCATGTCAGTGGTACGGTACTACCATGTAATAACTTATTTTTATTTCTCAAGCAACTACGATTAAAAACATAGCAACCAGCAGGAGGTAAATTAATCCCAACGGTGGTTGCTCCCAAATCTTCATTGGTGCTGAATCAAGTGCCCCCATACTTGCCCATGTAATCTGCACATGAGTTAGCTGTACGGCAAACATGTACAACCATGACATTCCAATGTCTTCTCAAGCTAACACATCAGCATGAAGGTGGAGCTAGTGGTCTGTGTTAGAGGTTAAAAGCTGGACCGCGTCAAGTCTATCAGATTCACACAATACGAGTAACAGTGATTCTCCAGTCCAAGAAACGAAAACGTTCTGGTGTGGTACATTCTTCTAATCCCCATGCTAGCGTCACATTTCGTCACAAAAAATCCAGTTGTTACGAACGCCATCTCCACGGGGACCTGCATTCTCCACCTTTCGCTTGACTTTCCTTTTACAGAAGTGTTGATCGATGAAGTTGGGTGGAAGTGCATCGAGCAGATCACCACTTCTATAAGCAAAAAGTCACTCTACCTTTCCCGCTTGCTTGCAGGATCGATCCAACATCTATTGGGACTTAAAGTAAATTCTATGGTGAAACTTTTTCCTGGATCTTGCAGTTAATAATAAATTTTTATACCAAATAGATTAACTTATCTCTATTGATATATCAACATATCAAAAAGATAATATAAAAAGAGATAAAGTGAACTTTTTTTTTAAAAAAAATTATTTTTTTTAGAAATCTAACGCAAGGATCTCACTTGCTTTACTTTTGGATCGATTTTGCATGAGTCAAAGGTAGAGGATCCGGATCCATCTCCACAACCACCAAACAACAGCAAGGTATAAGATGCTCTCTTCACTTTTAATCAGCTCCAAGATCCAAATGCAAGGGTCTTCATGAACGAAACGAGCTAGGCAAGTTGGCGGCCAAGCCGGAACCAAACCCCTCGTGAGTGCGCATAGTCGCGAAGGCATTGGAGAACATCTTTGGTGTGGCCAGAGTAACGAGGGCACCAGGGCGAAGAGGTCACTGGGATAGGAACATTTCTAGTCGAGCTCCTAATAACCATCCGAGATATGGACATAATCTACCCATTGACATGTTGTCAGCACCTAGCCTCATACGGAAACAATCCCCAAAGCATGCATCCAAAAATCTAATCTAGCTAATGTAGTAGTTCGATGCAGTGGCGGATCATTAGGAAATAATTTTGGGGAGTGTCATAGGATACTAATGAAAATGATACAGTTAAGACTATTAATTAATTATGCGGAATTTTGTCACTTAATTATGTAAAGTGAGTAAATATTTAATATGTGAAATCTTAGTTAATATTTGCTCATCTTACAAGAGTGCAATGAGCGTAACAGAGATTTAGAAGTTTGAAGCAGATGCACGAAGAAGAAGAAACATAATTATAGTGACCCCTAATGCTATTGAATTGCAACTAATACGTGTTTTGATGAAGTTGTTTAACTATTTGAATATTTTTAAATCAATAGAGTCTAATAATAATGTTCAACAAAACAAATATATGATTATTTGTGAGTTTTGCATTTAAACTATGTTGTACAAATTATATTGAGTATGTCATATATAATTTTTTAAATAAAATAAAATTAGGGGCATCGTTGTGACTCTCCCCTGCTACTATTAAGGTTTCCTCTTGTTTGATACAGTATTCTACTTTTTTTTTTATAAACCAAAATATATTATAAGGAGTACAAAAAGGTACTTAAACCCGTATACAAAGCAAAAGAAAAAGGCAAGAACAAATATAACTAGCATAATGACCTTAACAAGCCTAGAAATCAATGTGACTATTACATAGGTCGAACCACATCTTAAACCCAAAAAAGATAAACACTGATATACAACCGTGCTTATCAATTATCATCAAAATCAAACCAAAAGACAAACCAATTATAGTTACCCAGAAAATGGAACAAAAAACATAACCTCTTCACTGAAGATTTTCCACACCTAACTGCAGAACTGCTTCGCAGAAAAAAGTTCCTAACCACTTAGCAGGATAAACATAGATGTGCTCTACCAAAAACCATAACAAAGAATGACCTTTTTGCATTCTTTTTAAATGCACCTCTTAAATCTCTCCTTTTCACTCTCTGTGAAAAAGGCTTTCTAATAGCAGAGAACTTTGAAAGCATGTTGGCTTCCTTCCACTAAAAACTAAAAAAACCGAACTTAGCCACTAAAAATAGATATTCACCTCGGCTAACCTCCACTTCGATATTCCTCTAGATCCATAATACAGGCCACTCCAAAAGCAAGCATCACATCCATCAAAAATTGCCATAACCATTGATATTCTGATACAATGCCCCTATATTGCTAAAAAATCTCAACCAAAAAAAAACTCATCAAATCAAATTAAAACAGGCATAAACACAAAAAGCAAATTGTGATAGTGCAAGAATAAGAAAACTCCTTCAACAAAACCAAAAGCATAAGAGCAATAGAGGTGCAATTAAAAACAAAAGTTGATCACAGACCATTTGAAGCTAATCTCATACACTCCAAAGGACTTACACACCAATCAGAGAAAGAGAAAGACCCACCTACTTTAACTTTAATCCAAAGTCATGTCCTTATTTTAATAAGGTCAAAGATATTAAGAAGATCGGCTTCAACTTATGTAAAAATTTTATTATTTCCAGCTAACCAAATAGACCACACCGCTGTAAACCAACCTACCATCCACACCTTTTTTAGTTTCTTACCTCTCACAAAACTATAATGGTTGTTAAAATGTAGCGCTTCATATGGTAAAGCCATCTAAAAATCCGACTAAGAGTATAACCTTCCCCAAACCAGAAAAGCAAATCTACATGAAAAGAATAAGTGAGCGACCGTTTCTAGCCCTAGACAACACATAACACAAGTTGAGTTTTGTTGATTCTGAAAAATGTTCCTCTTCTCAAGGTTAATCATTGTTGGGATCCTATTGATAATCATTTTCCAAGCAAAAACATCACTTTCATTGGAACCGTATTAAACCAAAATTTTTGAAAAAACTCTTGGTTTGAAGCTCCCAAAATAGAAGGTATACTTTGATTCAAATTTTGAATCTTCAGTAAACATCTGTAGGCCCATGAATCCATGATCATTTGTCTTCCATGTCATTTTTCATCTCAACCAAATTAATTACCATCATAAGTTCTCCCAACAGCTCTTCCTCCCACAAAGAGTTGCCTTCTCCTTCTTAATCTCCAAAACCACAAACCTTCGCACCAAAAACCTGTATCAACTATTACATCATTTTTATTTTCGAAAATAAGAAACAATCTCTCAAACCTTTCATAGAGAGAAAAGTTCTCAGGAAATGGATCATGCCAGAACTTTGTTGACCTCTCATTTCCAACCTGTTTTTCAGCCTTCTTTTAAACCGATCAACTTCCACCGAACTTTGAGTCTCTAAATGACATAAATCATTCCACCAATTTGAGGCTCGGAACCTTGTAATTCTTCTTTGAGTTGGCTGCCAAGGGTTTAAAATCCCTTCATATTTCCCCTCCAGCATCTTATACCATATTGCTTCATTCTCTACTAGCATTCTCCATTTCCACTTTCCAAGCAAACTTTTATTAAATGACTCCAAGTTTCTCAAACCTAATCCTCCCTTATTTTTTGATTTGCATACCTCATCCCATCTCACCCAAGCTATCTTATGCTTTTCTTTTGAACCTCCCCATAACAAAACCCGTTGAATTTTTGTTAGCTCCTTAATCACCTTTTTAGGGGCTTTCATGAGAGACAAATAATACACCGAAAAGTTGGACAACACCGAATTAATTAAAATAACCCTCCCTCCAAGATAATGGTGTTTGCCCGTCCATGTAGATAACCTTTTTTTGAACTTTTCGATGATCGGTTTCCAAGATTCTATCCGCCTTGGATTTTCACCCACTGGTAGTCCCAAGTATGTAAAAGGTAGTCCCTCTATCTTATAATTCAAAAAGTATGCCACCACCACCAAAAAAGCATCCTGTACTTTTGCACCCATTATGTTGCTCTTATGAAAGTTTACTTTCAGCCCCAAAATTATTTCAAAACAGCGGAACACAACTTTCAATGTCCACATGTTCTCAACTTTTGCTTCCCCTATGATTTTTGTATCACCTGCGAATTGCAAATGAGAAATTTGAATTTATTCAGTTCAATTGCCCTCCGCATCAGTCCACAAAGACCCTTTGCAACAATAAGGAACAGAAAGGGAGCAAGTAGGTCTCCCTACCTTATTCCTTTAGAAATTTTTATTTCATCAGTAGGGGAATTGTTAACCAAGACAGATGTAGCACCGTAAAATATACATGCCTTCATCCATATTACCCATTTCTCAACAAAATCTAAGCTTATAACATATCTTTTAGACAACCCCAATTTACAGAGACATAAGCTTTCTCAAAATCTAATTTGAACGCCCAAGCTTCCTTCTTGGACTTTTTGGCAAAATCGACTAACCCCATATACCACCAAAACTCCATCAACAATTTGTCTATTAGGTAAAAAAAGTGGTTTGGTTTTGAGATATAACTGAGTTCAATACTCCTTTTAACCTTCTAGCCAGAATCCTAGAGATAATTTTGTACAAACAGCCTATTAGAGTAATAGGCCTATAATCAACCATGGATTGAGGGTTGGCTATTTTCAATATTAAAGCTATGAAGGTGGAAATAAAACTAAAGGGTAGTCTAGAATTCGAGTGAAACTCGCTTAACATATCATATACCTCATTATGAATAGACCCCCAAAAAGATTTAGTGAACTTAAAATTGAAACCATCTGGGCCTGGACTCTTATTTTCTTCGCAACTCCACATGACCTCCTTCTTTCCATCAACAGTAAAGGGTGCACTTAGAAAGCAATTATGAAGCATATATGAAGCAAGAATGAAGAAAAGGAGAGAAATATGCAAGAATTGAATAAAAAGAGCTTGGATCAAAGCATATGTGAAGCAAGAATGAAGAAGCTAGAGAAGAAAAAAAAAAGAAAAGAACAAGACGGAAACTGTCACGGCCTAGCCATGATGCTCATCACGATCGTGACAAGAGAGAACTTGAAGATGATGAAGACTGAACAAGACAGAAGAGATCACGACCTTGATTCATAAGTGAAGATCAAGACCCTGAAGCCAGAAGTTGTCACGGCCTAGCCGTGATACACATCATGGTCATGACGCGATATTTTTGGGATTTTTGTTTTGTTTTGTGATCATCAATTTATATTTGATTAGGACTCAATGATGCCCCAATCTATAAATAAAGTGCCTTGGGCACGAAATTAGGTGTGCTTAGCTGTCATACAATTGTTTAATTGGTGCTTTGGGTTTAGAAACTGGGATTACTCTTCTTCCCCTTTTTCTCTTTGATTTTAATTATGTTTTCTTTTATCAAGCTTGTCATACTTGTGGCAATGCTTGAGTAGTCTTTTTTTTTCTAGGGATTGGGGCTATGCCCAAGACATGTTTATGTGATGAATTTGGTATCTCTCCTTTTATTGATTTCAATTGCTTTTAATTCAATTTCTATTGCTTTAATTACTTGTAAATTTTGTGCGCGCTTATTTGCATGTGTTAGATACTCTAGGGATGAACTGAGAAGTGAACCTAGGAGTTGAACTTAGTACTTAAATTACGAGAATTAGAAGCGGTCCTTCGATGGTTCATGAATTGTCACAAAGCGTAATGGGTTCAAATTAAATTCAATTACCACGAGAGTATGAGTTGGTTTATTTTGGCACGGTTTTTGTATCTCGAGAGGAAACATTAACTTTATTAGGATAAATTCACCTTCAAAGCAATTGTTAATTAATAAAGGGGGTAGTCAATTTAGTGGCATAAGTTATTTTGCGATAGATAGATAAAAGCAATAGGATTACCAGTATGTTCAACAACAGTAGCAGATGTCGAAGGATGTGAGGTTGCCTTAATTAAAGCAAAGGAAGGTCTCGTAATCTTGTGGAGTGAGGAAGATAGCAGGGGTGATGAGACTCAATCTAAGCAAAATTAGCAGAAGCAGGCCAGTTTATCCTGTTTTGTCCAACAACATTCTTCCAAGTGTCCTAGCCTGTTGCAAAAAGGTTTATCAGGGCCTATTACCACCACGTCCTTTGCACAACCACGACCACCATTATTATAGAGCTAAAGATTGTGACGAGATAGTTAGGAAAGCAAAAACATATGGTGATACCATATCAGAAATAATAAGTAATAGGGAAATATTTGTAATAATGTGGTAGTATCGGCACTACCCAAAATCTTTTGTCAGACATTCTCCAAGTCATTTGGAAGAGAAGACAAATCAAGAACTATAAAGAATGTTTCTTATTCCTTCTTATGCTCAACACGATCTTTAGCTAAGGCATCATTGCTAAAAATTCCTGCATCAAAGAATGAGTCTTACTAAAAAAAAGTTTCCATCTTGGTAAACTATTGTCACAAAGTTATCATATAAAAACAATGGAATAGAGACATTGAATATCATTGGCATAGCAACTAGAAGTTTCTTGCCATACTTCGTAACAAATTTCAAATTGTTGGAAAAGGTCAACAACCAATGGGTCAATGCAAAGAAGCAGTTGAGAATCATTTGTTTCCATTTAGCCAATTGATCTGTAGGAACATCCTCTGGCTTAGTTGTAAGATGTTATGACTTGCCTTGACCAGCAAACAAAAGTTTTACAAAAGATGGCCATGACTTATGATAAAACCCGTCCGTCTCTTGCTCATTTGAATTATATATGTGACCTCAAATCTAGAAGAACTCTTCTTTTAGATAGCAACTGAGGTTTTGGACAGTCACAAAAAAGGTGCCAGTAGAATGTGCGACAACAATTAAGGCAACCAATAAGACAAATGGTTGAGAAATGATTTAAGATAACTGAACAGAGTCGGATTGAAGTCCGCTTTGATACCAACTTGATAAGGTTATAGAATTTTGGAGAAGAGACTTTTCTGCTACCTAATTCCAATAATCAAGTAAGTACAATGAGACTCTAACACACCATTTTTATATAAAACATGTGGCTAAGCCTCCACGTGAAGAAGCCTTTTGATACATTTGTCACCATATAACAAGACACACCATCTGATTTTCATCAAAGATTATATTATCACGAGGCTCCTCCAACTATTTTCTATTGCCGCAGATTGTAAACATGAACAAGATCAATAGGTTGAGTCGAGGATAAAGTCACTCTCTTTAAGACATTTCGCGGCTGTGCCTAGTATGTGCAACAGTGTACAGCCTCGTTGTCTACAGGATAAAACAGCCTCACCAGAAATATGGTCCTCCCTGCAAAGAGAACAACTATCATCAAACACCCACACACACTTTGCTACTTGAAAACTTAGAAATAAAGGGATGTAGAAAGTTATGGAAGAAAAGTATGTAAATCAAATGTTCTCAGTGTGTAAAAACCTTTTCCAAAACTTAGTTTTTATAACCAAAAGAAGAGAAATCGTGCCAAGGAAGCAAAACCGTGTACTCATGTGTCATTAACACTTTTAATGACTGAACAATGGCTCAAAACGAGCAGAAAAACAACATTTTTTGCGTGTACATCGATGTACTTAAATAGTACATGGATGTATTTAAATATTTTCATCAAAAACACACTTTGGGACATGTACATCGATGTATTTTAATCATACATCAATGTATAAAAATATTTTTGGCTAAAAGGAGGCTTTACATCAATTTACACCAAATACATCAAAATGTACGAATTAAATACATTTGTGTACAAAAAATGTACATCAATGTGTAGATTAAATACATTTGTGTACAAAAAATGTACATTAATATATATTTGTTTTTTCATAAAATATACAGCAATCCCCCACTTGTTTTATTTAAAAAACATACCATCGAGCAAAAAAGCATAGCAAAATAAGATTGAACATAAGCAATGGTGTCCGTAGACTTGAACCATTATATAGTGATGATGTTTCATAATGTAATAAAGTAACTCGTAGTCTTGAACTCTATCTCTGACAACATTACACATTTAACCTTTCAGGGTGTAGTTTATAAGCTCGTGCATTACAGTCATACACATATATCCCAGTATAATGAATGCTCCAGAGAATTTTTCCCTAAAGTTCCATAGGAAGCGGCCTCACTTCCACATTGACATGAGTGAGTCTATCAAAAGTACTTTTGTAGCTAAGTACCCTCCTCCATAGAGAGTATAGAACTCATTAAGAATTAATCATTGATTCAACCTTTCAGCACTACGGGATATCATGCTTTAAGCATATGAATGAGAATTTAAAAATTTATCATAACATGATTCTCACATCTCCTTATAAGTTGTTATTATCCTGTGAACCGATTTCTTGGGATCTCCGGTCCATAGGTTGGGTTACCCTTATAAGAGTCAATTTAATCTATGGCCATTAGTCTCATTCCTTTAGAGGTTTTAAAAACCTTTTCTCTTGCTAATCCTTTTTCATCAAAGGAGCAGCCAAATTTTCTTCAAACCTCACATGATCCATTCTCACAACTCCAGTAGATAGAAACTCTCTAACGGTGATATGATTGCGACGTATTTGTCGCCTCTTACCATTAAAATAATGATTTTGAATCTTTGTAATAGATGCGGTACTATCGCAATGGATCAATAGGGTTGGAATCGATATATCACACATAGCGATATCTGACAATATGTTTCTCAACCATGTTGCTTCCTCACTAGCAGTTGCCAGTGCATTCAACTCTGACTCCATGGTAGATTGTGCTAATATGATCTGTTTCTTAGAGCCCCCTAACTAAGCTAAAAATATAGCCACTGGTCGCCTTAGAGTCATCTGAAAGGGTATTCCTATAACATCTCAATTTTCAGATCAGTAAAGTATACAAATCTCATCTAAGGTTGAGTGGCACAGTTGAAAATATCAAGATATTTTGGAGAAGTAATCATGACTACTCTAGAGAAGTAATCATGACATGGATAACTCATGATGATGAGTCATGGTGGATTAATCATGATGGTGATAAGTCATGGTAATGACTCATCCATTGACTAATCACATCCAGGAACCGCGTATCTCGTCTGGTGTTTGATTTTATTGCTACGTATCCACTTTTTGGATACAACACAGATATTTTTTTACTCTACATTACTGGTAGAGAATTTTGGTTAAGGTTTGGGTTGATAACTCAAACAAAACCCGATCCGTATATGAGATTGCCAGAACCGGTAACGGATAAGCATAAAGTCACTTTCAAGGGACACCTCACCTTATCCTATCTCTAAAGTCATGATTACATGGGTGACTCACCTAGGTGAGTCACCAAACTAATGATGGCCAAGGATGAGTCACATGGGTGACTCACCATAGTAATGATTAGGGTGTAGAAATTAAAATTTTGCCCCTATAGAAAATGACCTTTTTGCCCTTAAGTAATTTTTATACAATCCTTACCCTTCCTTCACATATACTCCACGCCATCCATATATGTATTTACTATCTTATATTTCTTTCTCCTTCACTTTATTCTTTAAGTCCAAGTGTTGAAGTTTCTAGTACAACTTTTGGTGAAATTCCAATTTTAGCCTTACAAGAAATGACCATCCTAACCTTGAGGGTAGTATATAAGGAAGCCTACCCCTCCTTTCTTTCCCCTTTTCACGCCTCACTCTCTCTCTTTCTCACTTCATAATTCTTTCTTCTTCCACTTTGTTCTTCATTTCAAAGCTTCAAGCTTTCATCTCAATTTTTCTCCATTTCTTCAAGAGATCTTCAAGAGCTTTGTGAAGCAAACTTGCTTAGAATTATCTTCTCCATCATGTAAGAGGTAGAGATCTCTTCTTTTAGGTCTTAATCTTCATTTCTATCCATTGAAACTCTATGTGTTCTAGGTTGAGCTTAAACTTCAAAAAGTCATGAAAAATTGTAGAAAAATCATATTGACGTCAAACCAATTTTCTTGATCTAGATTTAATGTTTTCTATCATAATCCTAAGAATTTGTACTCATAAAAGCTCTCTAACCCACTTGGGTATGACATGGCCGAATTACCCACTTGAGGGAATCTATGGAGTTTTGTTCAAATTTTACTTAAGAAAGTGTTGATTCGATCCTAGCACATTAGATGTCTTTGAATCTTCAAAGAACTGAATTAAAAACCTTTCCTAGCTTCATATACCAAAAGAGGGCCAAAACCCTACTTGTCCCAAATCAAGAGTTACGTTTCAAATTCTTGAATTCCATGACTTATAGGAGTGTTTTCTATGCTTAAGGATCATAGATCCAAGAGTTTGTGAAATTTTAACACTCTTAGCATTTTCCTACTTAAGGGGGGCCGAACCTAGTTCATAAGATTTAGGTGAATTTTATTTGATTATACTAATTGTGATTGTGTTTGTTGTGAAGGATTAGACCGTGTTCCATCGTTCTAAAGCGTACACGGGTACCGGTGGAGGAACGGGGCTGCGGCCGTGAGCAAATCCTCGTGAGTTCGTGGTAGTTGCTACATTGCTCTGAGGTGGGGAGAAAGAGTACACACATTGGGAGGCAAGAGTAGCTTATATAGCTTGATTGTATAATTTAGGGGAACCCGAAACCCTACGTAAGGTTGAGCCCAGACAAAGTACCTAAACCCTAGGTGTAGGTATCTTTGGGCTATCACCATTAAGGATACACCCTAGGCTAGATGACAATGGTTGGATGAGTGATTGTTATGTTTGGAATAAATGTGTTGATGTGCTCTAAATGAGTTACTTGTGAATATATGCGTTATGTGCATTATGTGCTTATGTGTTATGTGTGAATTAATCGTGAATATGTGTTCTACATGTTTGTGTGTTTATAAGTTTAGAATGACATGCTCAATATGATGTTATATGTTGAAATGGTATGTGGAGATATTGAATCTCATGTATGCATGATAAATATGTTGATGATGATAGCATGTGGTATATTGATATGGCTATTGTTTTATTGAGCATGAACATGGTGGAATGTTGTATTGCCTTGAGAGGTGTGTATGTATGACAAGTTGGAGGTTTAGCATGTTTAAGATTTTTTTTGATCCTAATATGGATGTTTGAGCTGATAGTCAATATTTGAGGTTATAATGGGAGCTTAGAGCTTGTAAGTTATAATGGGAGCTTGGAGCTCATATGATACCGTGGAGCTTGGAGCTCATATGATACAATGGAGCTTGGAGCTCATATGATGAAAATGGAGCTTGGAGCTCATATGATGAAAATGGAGCTTGGAGCTCATACGGTACATTTGGAGTTTAGAGCTCGTGTTGCTTAGAGCAAGTTTGCATGTGTTACGACATCAACTCAAGAGAGATGGATGACATGCATAGCATATGCATAATGATGCCAAGTGGCGAGCCGTGTGGAATGGGACACACAAGGTTGGTGCACCGAGTGCGGATGCGGAAAACGGAAGGGAAGGTCTGTGTGACCTAGGGGATATACTGGACACAGATGTACCCACATGGGATCGGTATGGTAGCTCCTACCTTGTCGTGGTGGTCCTGGGCACGTCCTACTATCCCGACTGGACCCTGAGTCTTTCCAGTTGCCGGTGGATCTTCCGAGGAGGCCCAGATAACCCTCTCTGTCGGGGACAGTTGAGCGGTGACGCACTCTTATGGGTCACGGCGAGCGGAACGGATTACCAGGAGAAACCAACTTATGGTCCGATATGCGGACAAGATTTGCCCTTAGGAGGGTGTTTAGTACCGGTCGGCATGCATGTAGAAACTAGATGCATATATTATAAGCGTTGATCCTGAGTGATCTAATTGGGAGATGGTTGTGTTTGTTGTTTGCTATATATTCTACATTGCATCATCCCTGTTATAAATGTGTTTTATATCTTATCTTTCCGTTGTTTTCTTGTATGTATGTACGTGCCTTATTTCTACGAGCAGACGAAGAGCTAGCAGAATCAGACTACAACGAGCTGGATGGAATCCCGTACCAATCCGATGCTGGTGTAATAATGAGGACAAACGAGGAGTATCCGTTGTCCAGGCTGGAATGAGTTTATTAGTTTATTAAGTATGCACGGCCAGTGTATCTGTCTTTTAATGTATTTTGGACAAAAAGAGGAGATCATTTGTATATGTTTATGCCATGCTTTCTTTTAAAGTTGTGCACTCTGATATTGTATATGTATAAAGTTTTAAAACAAGTTTGGTTCTTTAATGGGATTATCCTACGTAAGTGGTGTTGTCTCAATTCCAATCAGCATCGTTGTATCTTTCTAGGATAGCGGGAAACCTTTGATAATGTAATCCTAGGTTCATGGTCCTTTTAAGGTACCTCATGACCCTCACAATAGCATGCCAGTGGTCATTACTAGAACAGTTAGTAAACCTATATAGTAACCCCACAGCATAAGCTATATCAGGCCTAGTGCAATCAGCAGCATACCAAAGGATGTCAATGATGCTCATGAGACAACCCTTTCCTAGGAGGTCCCATTGGTGACCCCACATATAATTATTAGCGTTATAGCGTAGCGTAGTAGTATAAAATTTGCGAAAATATTAAAACATTGAGCATACTGATACCATAATAATATATACAGATATAAGAGTATCAGCTCCATCAGTAAAGCCTACAACAACTGATACCAAACAAACAAATTCAGAGTACACAGTAAATAAAACTGAAAGCATAGTAGCGGAAATAAAAATACAAACGACTTAGTCTCCCGTACTGGCCATAATAACTACGACTACCAACCCCCAATGTCTAAGGTCCTCCAGCACCGGAATCCAGGGCTCTCCCGCCAGCATCTGGTTCTAAGGGTATACCATCAATCTCCTCTGACAAATCCTCAACGGGATCTTCTCGTACAGTCGAGAGTAAAGAGAATATGGCATAGAAAATGCAGGGGATAAGAAACAGTAATATGCCATATATGGGAAAAACAGCTATATAAATAATCTATATGGATAGCACACTCAAAAGCACAAAAGTGACAACCAAACAACTTCCGAATGATTTTTCCATTAACTACTGTCTCTCACACTTACGCAACTAACGACTATATGGACGCGATCACGACGCGACATCCCCTACGGATCAAGGTGTCTCAGTCATCACTATACCACCCCCATAAAGTAAGGTTCGGTCTAAAGCCCGCAGGCCCAACTCGTCTCATGGGTACGACATATTCCCCCACGCCCGTCAACAACACAATTTACGGTAACGACATGTTCCCCCGCCCGCAGGCTAGGTTGGAGGACTCGCCCGTCCGCTAACAACTCAACTTTCGATAACGACGTATCCCCCCGCCCGCAGGCTAGGTCGAGATATTCGACCGTCCGTCTACAATTCGACTAACGGATACGACCATCTCCCTGCAGTTAAGATTGAAATCGCTCCTACGCCAAACTAATCGGTACGACCATCTCCCTGCAGGTAAGATCGAAATCGCCCGTATGCCAACACAGTGATGAACAACAACAATGCAACATGAATCTCACTGACTCATCTCAGGATCAACACCTAATGCCTCAACCACGACTCCTAAACAACCACAACCAACTTTCATCCGGCTTAACCGGGATTCAACTCACATCATAACATCAAAAGATTAACTGTATCTCTAGGTTGAGCACTACGACATATATATATATCCTCGACTTTCTCACCACACAATCATCTCCCAACTTGTCAGAAATCACTGCCTAGCTCTAATCAGATATCAGCAGTCACAACAATACATAAATCACAACCAACCACAGATTCAACAGTAAAATCAGCTTACAGATAAATAACATTTAATCAATCTTAATCATATAAATAGGAATGATGCACATATCACATATAATATACCAAATATCCAATTACAGCACAAACATTCTCAATATATAGTAAAATCGACCTAACGGTCAAACGACCTCTAGTAGGGTTTGGGTCGTCCTACTCATATCAATATATATTATTTAAAGCTTGCTTCCCCGAAGATATTGTGGTTCTTTCCCCCACCTTATTGATTTTCCAGAGAGATTCCGAATGCAGCTCCATAACAGTCAATCGAGTGCGCGATCGAACGCTCGAGTCCTGTTAAGTTCTATACAGTAAAACATAACAAAAAATTAAAACAGTTAAATCAAAGACTACCTAATCCTTAGGATTAGCTACTGCCCCTATTTAATCAATTAGGCTAGAGATATTGAAATTCTACCAACTCATGGATCAATGATCCTTAAGTACACGTAATGCATAATCAGTGATCAGTTATCAAAGATTTGAACCAAAACCCCTTAAACCAACAAACTAGGGTTTCGGTCATCACCATGAAAAATAGATGAGAATTTGATTTGGCCTCTTAATCACTTGGATTACATGATTAAGGGATGAAATAGGTGAAATCAAGAACAATGAACAAAAACCCCCATTTTCCCCCAAAATAACCCATTCGGCCCCTTTTTGATAAATAGGCTAGAGAGCTTATTTGCTTTCAAGCTCTTGGATTATGATAATAGGGGATGATCCTAGATCATAGAAATTTTTTTGGCATCAAAATGATTTTTCTATAATTTTCTAGAAATTTTTGAAGTTTAGATCTAGAAATTGAAACTCATAAAAATCAATGAAAATGAAGATTGAGAGCTCAAGGATGAAATATATACCTCCTAGGTGATAGAGGAGAATGAGAGGAGCAACTTTGCTTCACAAATTGGGTTGAAAAAGCTTGTGGAAGTTGAGTGAAAATGGAGATGAAAAATGGAGGAAGAAAATGGAAATGGAGGAAGAAGAAGAAAGAAGAAAGAAGGAAGAAGAAGAAGAAGAAAGTGAGGAGGGAGAGAGAGAGGTCTGCGCAGAATGAGGGGAGAGAGAGAGGGTGAGTTTTAGATATTTCTTAAGCTTTCTTAAGAGTTAAGAAAGGTAAAAAGGGTAAAATGGTAATTTAGTAAAAAGACCAAGGGCAATTTCGTCATTTCGCGTCCTGATATTTTGAAAATCCTCACGACACTAGTAGGAGTCCCCAAATAAATTATCATAGCCCTGGTATGAAAATTATTGGCTTAAGGTTCTCGAAAAACCCTAAGATAGCTCGAATCGTCTCCTAGAACGATTATCGGCCCGAATATAATATATTATTTTCATTTTCGAACGTCAAGACGAACTTTTTTAAAAATATAGTAAATGTGATTCTAAGACTAACGGTCTCGTTACAAGTCCAAATTAGGTCTTGATAGTAGTAAAACACTACTGTCAGTGAAAACCGCAGATCGGGCTCCGACTGAGTTTTCGACTCAAAATTTAACCATAGCTTCCTACGATAGCGTAATGCGTGAATATGGTCTCGGAATATTTTATTTAATTTTCTAGACCCTCCAATAAAATATAATTATTTAAATACTGATTAATTAAAAAGATTAAGAAAATCGAGATGTTACAGCTCACATACTCAGATTGATTAACAATGTCACCAATGTTCTTGAACAACTTGACACTAGGATCATAGGGGGTACATATTGGTTTACAATCAAAGTAATTATATTTGTTGATAATCTTCTCAATATAATGAGACTGATCCAAAAAAATTCCCTTTTCAATTCTAGTAATTTTTATTCTAAGAATTACATTTACTTCACCAAGGTCCTCAGTGTCAAAATTTTCACAAAGGATATTTTTTACATTTTTCACAACATTAAAATTAGAACCAAAGATAACCAATTCATCCTCATATAAATAAATAATAGTGTAAACATTATTTTTTAATTTATAATGTATGCACTTATCACTTTCGTTAATTTTAAATCCGTGTGAGATAACCAGGTTATCAAATTTCTCATGTCACTGCTTAAGAGCTCCTTTCAAGCCATACAAGGATTTATTTAATTTTCATACTTTATTTTCATGGCCGGAAACAACAAAACCATCGGGTTGATCCATATAAATTTCTTCTTCTTAATTAATCACCATTTAGAAAAGTTTTTACATCCTCTTGATGCACAACCATATCATGCATATATGGATATTCCTCCAATTTAAGCAATGGTTATTTCTATATTGTGGCCTAAAGTGAACAACCGTTGCCTTTGAGAATAGGCAACGGCCACCAAGAGAACGCTTATATAACCGTTGCCAAACCATTGCCTAAACCTTAGACAACGGTTTTCATGCTTCTAGGCACGGTTTTTTTTGTTGCCTAAAGTAGAAAATGTTGTAGTGATAGAAGCAAGAGACAGCAACACACGAATAGACGTAAGTCTAGATACATGTGAAAACGTATCAAAGAAATCTATGTTTTCTCTTTGCCTATATCCTTTGGCTACTAATCTAGCTTTAAATTTAATCTATCGTTCCATCCTGTTTTAATTTCTTTTTAAGAATCCATTTACATTCTATAGCTTTGCACCCAGGAGGTAAATCTACTAATATCCATGTTCCGTTAGACTCAAGAGAGTCTATTTCATCATTTATGGCTTCTTGCCAAAAGTTGGTATTAATAGAAGACAAAGCCTCCTTAATGGAGGAAGGATCCTCCTCAACATTATAGGCGTAAAAATCAGGACCAAAGTCTTTAGTCACGTGTGCCCTTTTACTTCTTCTAGGTTCATCTAAAAAATCATTATTAGAATCATGCGTTTTAATCGATGCATTATTAAAAGTTGAGCCCTTACTATTTTTCAATTTAAACGAAAACGATCTTCATAGAAATAAGCATCATATGATTCAATAACAATTTTTTCATTTAAATAAAAAAACTCTATCAGCTTTGCTATTGACCGCATAGCCTACGAAAACACATTTATATGCTCTACTTGCTTATTTTTCCTTTTAGGATCAGGAATCCTAACATAAGTTAAACAACCCCATGTTCTAAGATAGGATAAATTTGGTTTCTTATTTTTAAACATTTCAAACGGAGAAATTTTACTATTTAATTTAGGTACTCTATTAAGTACATAACATACATTTAGCAAAATTTTACCCCCACCAAAAAGATGCAGCTAGCACCAGAATGAAGCAAAGTAACAATAATAGATTGATCAGCAAACATTTTATTTTTTCTTTTAGCATACCATTCATTTCAGAATCATATTCCCTTCCTCTATCACTTCGAAATCTCTTTATTTTCTTATTTAGTTGATTTTCAACTTTAGAAACAAATAATTTAAACATTTCAAAAGCACCGCCCTTATTTTTCATGAGATATACACATGTGAAATAAGGAATATCATCAATAAAGGTGATAAAATACTTTTTTTCATTTCTAGTTAACACTCCATCAAATTCAATGTCAGAATGTATTAAAATAATAGTTTCAGTTTCTCTAATTACTTACTTATGAGGAGTCATTGTAATTTAGGAATTAATTCCTAATCGCTCATATTTTTAATAATAAGTTTATTAACATGCCAAAGTCTAGAATACCAAATATTAAACGAACACAATACATAAGAAGAAACAATTTTATTCATTTTAACATTCAACTTAAACATACCATCAGTATCATAACCCTTTCCCACAAAGACATTGTTTCTTGTAAGAGTATACAAATCAGCCACAATTATCTGAGTAAACCTAGCTTTGTTAAGAAGATAACCACAAACTAAGTTCTTTCTCATCTATGGCGCACGCATAACATCCTTAAGAACCACAGTCTTTCCAGAGGTAAACTTCAATTCCAAATTTCATGTCTCAGCTACAACAATGGTGTGTGAATCACCCAACAACATTTTCTAGTTCTCAGCAACAGAATAGAACTTAAACAGAGACATATCATAACAGACGTGGCGCGTTACTATCTACCCACCACCCTTGGATCCACCAACAACATTGATTTAAGAAATCATAGCAATGAGTTGGTCCTCGGTAAGGTTCGCTTGCGAGGTAGGACGACCCTTATGGCTGCAGTTCCTAGCCAAATGACCAAGCTTACCATAGTTACAACAACTAAACTGTCTTGAGGGGGGTTTCTGCCCATAATGAAATTGATTACCATTTTTTTTTTTGTTATGCTTATGATTTTTGAATTTCATATTTTCACCTTTCGGTCTCAAGACAACAGAAGTGGATTTGACCATAGCAAGAACCTCCTCTTTCTGATCTTGTTTTCGGGCTTCCTTTTCTATACACAACCAGCTAATCAAGCTCTCCAAAGAGAACTCTTTGGTTTTATGCCTGAGGATGTTCTTAAAATCTTTCCAACTAGATGGTAGCTTATTAATAATAACAACTACTTGAAATTGTTTATTTACTTTCATACCTTCAGAGACGATCTCATGAGAAATCTTCTGGAGTTAATGGGATTGGGCTTCTATAGATTTATCTTCAGTCATTTGATACTTCAGGTAGTGGCTGACAACATGCATATTTCTTGGTACCAGCCTCTTAAGTATCATACTTCTTCTGCAGCGGCTCCTAAACTTCCTTGCCAGTGGAATTGGTATTCCAACAATCATAAAGATCATCAAATAAACCATTTAAAATAAAATTCTTACACATAAAGTCATTCTCTTTCCAATTCTCCAGTTCCTTCTGTTGAGCATCTGTTGGGTTCTCTGGCAGAATTGGCTTGTCAATGGTGAGAACTGAGGCTACTTTGTGCATAGTTAGGGAGAACAACATCTTCTGCTTCCATATCTTGTAGTGAGCACCTTCAAAATTAAACGGCTTGTTGAGATCAACAGGAACAATGTCGTATTCAGAAGACATGACAGAAAATATTCATCTTAAAATTGTTGTTGTAGATAATGAATACAAAAAAGATCAATAGGCTGAGTCGCGGACTAGGTTGCTCTCTTTAAGATGTTTCACGGCTCTACCTGGTATATGCAGCAGTGTACAGGCTCGTCTTCCCCAGGATAAAATAGTCTCACCAAAAATATGGTTCTCCCTGCACAGAGAAGAACCACCAACAAACACCCACACACTTTGCTGCTCGGAAACTTAGAAAAAGGGAATTTAGAAAGTTTTGGAAGAACACTATGTAAATCAGATGTTCTCCGTGTGTAAAAACCTTTTCCAAAACTTAGTTTTTATAGCCAAAAGACGAGAAATCGTGCCAGAGGAAGCAACATCGTGTAATCATGTGTCATTCACACTTTTAATGACTGAACAAAGACTAAAAACGGGCAGAAAAACAACATTTTTCATGTGTACATCAATGTATTTAAATATTTTCATCAAAAATACGTTTTGGGACATGTACATCGATGTACGTTAATCATATATCGATGTATAAAAAGATTTTTGGCTCAAAAGAGGTTTTATATCAATGTACACATCAAATACATCAATATACGAATTAAATATATCTATATACAAAAATTGTACATCAATGTATGAATTAAATCCATATGTGTACAAAAATGTACATCAATGTATATTTGTTTTTTCATAAAATACAACATTATCTGATACCTTTGGGAATACCTCATCCCCCTTATTCGCATGTTCACATATAAATACTGGTAATTAGAAAAATTACCACCCAAATCACTAACAATCCTACATGATTAGACCCAACATGCTTACACTCACATATGAGAAGAGACTACCATCACAAAAAGATTATAAAATAATGTTTGTGGGCAGTCTTAATCTCAAGTCTACCCACTATTATATCTACATCTCTTTTAGACCTACTTTACCCTCTTCTTATGCTTCTACTAATTCTCCAATACAAGTACTTATGTTATAAGAACTTGTTTCACTGTCACACTTACACTCCTTAGGACTTTCATAATTTCCTATTAAAAATAAATATCTCAAATATCACAGATATCTTTAACATATATTTTATATTCATTGCATATCTTTCAAATATCTTATTATTGACTCAATATATGTACTTATTAGAAAATAAAAAAATCAATATATTAGGTTGTTGGAGTAACAACCTATAGAATTATTTCTCTATTTCTTCATGTAATATATATATTCTCGAACAGAAACAAAGCAGGAAACAACAAAGAAGAATGCAAGAAGATGCACGTGGGTACGGCTGCAAGTTGCAAAACCAAGATTGTACGATCTAGATGAGTCAAGCCTCATGCACGTGTGGTAGTATTTCCAACTCCAGAGCTGTACTCGTACTCGTGTAGTCCTACTCAAGAGTTGGGACTCTCAAACAGCACAAATCTCGAAGGCAAGGGTCAATGCTTAAATGCCCTCTAAATTTGCGGGTCCAAACACTAACCTTATTAACCTTCCAGCCTAGCAGCCATGAATTCTCTCTTTCATTCCCATTCTTACACCTCACCACACTGTCGGCGAGGCCTTTATAGAGAAATTGTATTTTTTTTCCTATCATCTTTTATTATTGTTGTTATTATTATTATTATTACCGTTTTGTTATTTTTTTTTTGTTTGGGATCATCCGAAAATACACTATTTCGGTTAATCCTAATTGAGTCGAAAAAATTCATTTAAGGGGACAATACTCTTTCAACATCTGTTTTTTTCATTCATAAGACTATAACCGATCTTATTTAAAGGAAATCAAGCTCCTTACCACCTGAATCAATAGCCATTAGTCGGTTTTGTTATTTATTATCTTAAAAGTAAAGTTTAAAACATTAAAAATGATACTTCTTTTTTATAAAATAGTATTAAAATAATATAATTAAGCAATTAAAAAGTTATTTGGTTTAAAGAAATTAATTGTTTTATTTCTTAACCATTAGTTCATAAAATAGTTCAATTTTTATATATTGTTAATTGTTAATATAAAAATATTTACACTCAACTTATTTTGAGTAAACCATCATTTTGGTTCCTGAAAGTGTGAGACGTTGTCAGTTCAGTCCCTGAAAGCGATTAAATTATAAAAAGTCCATCAATGTTAATTTTGTTAGTCAAAATAGTCCCTTAATGTTAATTTCGTTAGTGAAGTTGGTCCCTGATTAGAGTGAAGGCAGAGACTAACTTGACTAACAAAATTAATATTGATGGATTTTTTTCATAATTTAACTATTTTTAGGAACTGAACTGACAGCATCTCACACTTTCAGAGACCAAAATGATGATTTACTCTATTATAAATCACTACATATATTTATGATTTTTAAAATAATTCTTATAAAAATTAAATATTTTAAAAATGCGATAATACATAATTGATTACAATACAAAAAAAATTTATATCGAAAAAATATCACTATTAAATCTATAATAAAATCGTTATTATTATACAATGCAAAGAGCTTAGCTGGTGTTGCATGTACTTTGTCTTCACAAAGAGCAGGCACACTCACAACTTATGGATTTGATTTTATTGTAGAAGATTCTATCGTATCCCTTGGATATCATATCCTTATTTATGTGGTTCAATTAGATGGTGATAAATTAGTTTCATGCGACATTGACATGATTCAATTAATTAAGATGACACATTTTGATTGGAGATGGAGTACTCAAATCCTTTACTTTTCAAGAACACCATAACAGCCTTTTTATTATTATCTCTCAATTTCATGCTTCTAATCACCTTCCAAATGGCCAAACCCGTGTCATTTCTTTATTAACCCTTCCAACCCGAGTCCCTCACTCCCTCCATTGCCAACTTATTATTCTCCTTCATATATATGTTGCCTACTTCTAAAACCTTTCTAAACTAACAAAACCCCACCTTCACTTGGTGCTTGCCAACCAATCTCTCTTGTACCAATCCCTTTCAAAACCTTCTTCTACAAGTTCAAAGAAAAATACCCAACTTTCCCTTTTCTATATGGCTTCTTCTACTCTAACAATTTCCCCAAGAAAGCTTCGTTCTGATTTGTATTCCTATTCCTACCAAGAAGATTCCAATACCCCTTTAGTGATAAACATTCTGGCTTCACTGATCGAGAGGAGCATGGCCAGAACAGAGAGAATTGTAAAGAATGGTTCTTGGTCTTTGTCCAAGGCCATTAGCACCAACATCTTTGATTGCAGGGAGATCCCAGACATGACAATCCAATCTTATCTAGAGAGAATTTTCAGGTACACTAGAGCAGGACCATCAGTTTATGTTGTAGCCTATGTCTATATTGATAGGTTTTGTCAGAACAATCCTGGATTTAGAATCAATGCCAGAAATGTGCACAGGCTTCTCATTACAACTATAATGGTGGCTTCTAAGTATGTTGAAGACATGTGAGTTTTCTTCTCCTTCCTTGATTCGATGTTTATTTTCTTTGCATAATGTTTACAATTTGGACACATCAAACCTGCATTTAGTTGTTAATGGTTTTTTTTTTTTTTATTATAGAGTTTTATAAAAAATTTCTTGTAATTAATTTGGTAAAGGGGTTTGTTAAATTGAGAGAAAGTTTGTTTATGTCGATCTCAATCATTGAGACTACTTGCTAACAGATGAGGAAAGGGACAGTATGATAATGTGTCAATTTCTCAACTATCCAAATTGCTTGAATTGAAGTTCAGGGCATGATGCGTTAACAATAAAATTAAATGGTTTCTTTTTGTTTGACAGGAACTACAGAAATTCCTATTTTGCTAGAGTTGGTGGGTTGACAACTAATGAGCTGAACAAGTTGGAACTGGAATTCCTTTTCTTGATGGGTTTCAAATTGCATGTGAATTTGAGTGTTTTTGATAGCTATTGTTGCCATTTAGAGAGGGAAGTCAGCATTGGAGGAGGGTACCACATCGAGAGAACCCTACGGTGTGCAGAAGAAATCAAAGCAAAGCATAGAGAAGATAGGGGTTACACACAAATTGCTCGTGTAATGTTGTAGTCTGATTAGGGAACTTTGCTTTTGCTTTGCTGTGTTAGCCAGTTAGGTGTTTTTTTGCCTGAAAATAAAGAAAGGGAGTTTTATGTGTACAGATCGGTGTAAATCTTAATGTTTGTTTGGGGACCGAGATTTAGGGACAGGAAAAGGTTAATTCAAAGCAAGAGCAATGTACAAATTTGTTTGGTGGTTTCTTCACATGTAAACAGTGAATTTTCTCAAAAATCTGTTGGGTATTTTGCTTCTCTTTCAAACATTATGTCCAAGTTTTGACCCCTAAACTTTGAGTATGCTTCTTATTTTGATGTTTGTTCAACCATGTCACATGTATGAGTGCGCAAATAATGTGCATACATAATGTTGGATACTTCGACCTAGACATAGGCCACAAAAGGAAGATGATTAACCATTTACAGTGAGAATTGGAACCTACATGCCTTCATATTTCATTAGCATGTGAACAGGACGGAAGAACAACTAATATACTGATTATTTAAGATATGGACCAATAGGGCTCTGCTAGTGTTCCCCTTACATCTGTGTTACAGCCTCTACTGTGTCCTCTCCCTATAATTTAACTCCTTTGTTGTTGATTCTTCTTCTCCCATTGTTGCTGTTGCCCGTTAGATGAGGGTAATCACGTCATCAAATAGGTGTTCTGATTGTTCTGCTATTTGGGCGGTGGTGTTGCACCTCTAGTCTCTTGCATCTCATGCAACATTGCCATTGTTGTGGTGGTGATCGGTGTTGTACACTGTTTTCATGGTGGTGGCTATGGTATCATGGCACTAATATGCGCGTATGGTCTCTTGCAAATAGGGATGTAAATGCGTAGGCTATTCAGACTCGGCTCGTTCAGGCCCAGTCCAAGGTCAAAGCAAGTGTTTGCTTTAGGCCTCTCAAAAAAATAATTTTTTCTTTAAAACAAACTCACTTTATATCTTTTTATATTATCTTTTTGATATGTTTGATATATCAATGAATATACCATTATCGGTAAGGTCTAGGAACCAACTCTCATTATGTACAAAATAATTATTTTTGTATGAGAAAATTATTGGATTGATTTGTTATTAGTTTTAAAATGTCTAGTTAGAGATTTTTTACTTTAAGCCTCAATAGGTGTTGGACCGGTACTAGGCTCGTTAAATGCTCGTTCATTTAATTTAATGAGTCAAGCCCAAGCTTGAGATTGAGCTCGATTATTTAAATGAGTAAGTCCAAGACTTACAGGCTCGACATTAAGGGCTCAAGATATATATATATATATATATATATATATATATATATATATATATATATATATATATATATATATATTTAATATAAAAAATGAAGATAGCAATGTTTTTATGAAGTCCAGGAGTCTAACACATTTTACTATATCTTATTTAAAGAAAATAACAAAAATCACAACACTGTCCTTTCACTTTCTTGAAGATAGCTGAAGAAAAATCAAACATAAGATATCTCAAGAAAAATCACAACAAGAAATCACAACTAGTCTTCGATATTTATATTTTATATTATGGAAATATGTAAAAGTGTTAAAATTAATTTTGAAGTTTCTTTTTTGTAGTAGTAAAAAAATCTTGAATTTCACATACCACATGTTAAGTGCATATTTTTATTTGTAAATTATCATATAATATAAAGTTCTGTAATAAATACTAAATTAATAAACTTAAAAAACAATTTAAGGAAAATTATCATAAATGCAAAAATAATTAACAAGCTAAACAAGTCACGCCCAAACTTTTAACAAGTCAAGCTCAAGCTTTTAGTTAGGCTTGTTTAAATAAATGAGTCAAGCTCAAGTTTTACTATTTTTTCACAAGTCAAACTCAAGTTTCAAGTGTTCGGCTTGGCTCGACGAGTTTACACCCTTACTTCAACGTGTGATATCCTTTACCAACTCATCCATGGTAGAACATGTGACCTAACGCGACAAAGGAGATGAGGATACCAACCGTGTTGAGAATGATGATCTTGATCTTCAAACTACCAATACATGTAAATGTATGAGCGGTAGACGATTCTTAGCAGTCTTATCAAAATCGGATCGGACTGGATGGTGGACCAGTCAAGTTTTTAGAATGGATAAGCCTTCAAACTGTTGCTGATGTCATTAAACCGGCTTGAACCGGTAAGAATCGACTAACTCGGTTCTCGGTTGTGAAATTCGGAAATGCAATTCCAAAAACACACCTGATGGGGATCAATCATTGTTTCTCCTTGGAAATACAAGGCAAATCAACCACTAGACCACACAGTCACTTGGTATATATTTGAAAATTAATATATATACATATCTATATAATATATCGGTTCATACAATTCAACTAGTGACTCACTGGTTCGGCCAGCGACCCATTGATCCAGTGTCCGACCAAGTCGATGATCGGTCCAAGTTTTATAACATTGACTCTTAGGGAAAACTTATACCGATGAATTGATGACCAAGATCCTTTTTGGCTTCTAGAAGAAACTAGTGGCTTTCACTGTGAAAAACTCGCGAATAAAATCTATACATTCTATTTTGAGAATGAGATTGATGCTTGAATTAACCATTCTCAAGTGTCAACCTTGGACTAACTTTTGGTAATTCGTAAATGGGAAAAAGGAATGCGATACCCAATCATATGACTTCGATTTGATTCCTTTCAAGGTGCAATGTTGCGGTCTTGAAATGTTTAGAATTTTTGTGATAGCAAGGAAGAAGATTTTGTTCTTGTATGGGAATCTGTTTTAGATGCATGTCTTTATATTGTCAAGGACAACCATGATTTCATCCCAAAAGTTGCTCTCATTTGAATGTCATGCAACTTCTTCGTTGCAACATCTATTTGGATACTAGAGGTGCTAGCAAGGTATGGATAGAATTTAATTATAAAAATTTTCTTATGTTTTGTTACTACATTGGTAGGTTTGGAGAAAAAACAAAAGTTGCAACATCTTGATAAAAGATAATATGGTTGGTTGAATCCAAGAATAAAAATAGGACCCTCATTTGGTTGAAGATCAAACTAGTTTGTCCAATCTCCCCTTCTAAAACCTCTCAAGACTCCAAGAGAGAGGGTCTTGTCCAAAATAATAAACATTTAGGATCCCTATAAGCAAGTGTTGAATAGGTTTCCCACCACCTTTCCGTTGAGTCAAAAGACCCTCTTTAAGGTTTTAATGACAATAAACTTTCCTATACAAATTTGAAGTATTCTGAGCTTTATGATATTGATGGTTGCTTGTTCAGAATGCTTAAGAAATAACAAAAACCAATGTGAAAGGAAGTTATATGAAGGTGCGAAAGGAATTTTTCTAAAGATAAGATGACTCACATCAGACAATTCAAGACTTGATCAGACGATCCAACATCTCATTGTCATCGTCAAACGACACAAACCAGAAATCAAGTACAGACAATCCAACAACTCATTGTTGTCATTGTCATCATTAGACAACACGAGCTAAAAAGTCAAGATCAAATGAGTCAACAACTGTATTAGATGACACAACTAAAGAGTCAAGCTCAAACGATTCAAGTCTAAAGATCAAGTGTCTTAACATCTGAAATTAGGTCTGAAATATCGAAGCATCTCAAACTCAAGTAAAGTTCTCAACACAACCAAACATGTCTTGCTACCCGGTACGTACGCGATACGGGTACATCACCATTTTTGGAGTACTCATACTTTAGAGATTCCAGTTAAGCAAGCTATTGTTGATATGGTACATTCAGTTAGTTAGTTATTCTGTTTAACTCTTGTAACTATTTTCAGTTAGTAACTATGTTGTACACCCTTGTTTTGTAAGTCGTGTTATAAAGCATTACAAAAGGGCATTGCGTATCTAAATGATGTTATCACATTGCGCATAATTAACGAGTAAATTCTTGTATGCTGTTTTGAGACTTAATATTTTTGTTTGAGTATAAGTGTTATGCATTAACAATGTAAATTCAATCAATTACAAATTATAGTACGGATAAGTAATTGAGATAAGAGACAAACATTTCTGATGACTTGTCAAACTGTGATTGGTTTACAGTGGCAATTAAATCTTTTTTGTTTCGTTACTTGCATAACATGTTTATATGTTAATAAATGATTAAATATGATGTTACTTGACTAAATATTGTTTTAAAATAATATTTTAGAAGAAAACATTAAATTGAAATTGAAATGCAATTTTGATAAATTTTAATATTGAAAATAATTTTTTTATCTTGAAATGTTCTTCAACACAGTAGTGTAATGATTATTTTTTCTTAAAATAAACTAAATTGTGTTAATCTTTATATATATAAAAGGAAGGAACATTTGGTTGCCCTAATTTGGGTAACCTTAAGGATATTGATGTGATTTTTTGTTTTAAAATTTTTAAATTTACTCTATTTATTTCAATTGGTTAATATTATAATAAACCATAGCAATAATTAATTTTAATTGAATCAAGCATTTTATTTGAATCAAGCAGTTATTTGAAAGCAACGTATATATAATTTTTTCATGATTTATTAATATATTAGATTTAATGCTTTCAATTAAATAGACTAGAACGGTTATATGTTTTCAATCAATTCAGTAAAGGTTGTGGTTATCCTTTGAATTTATTGACCGTACGCAATTTTTTAAAAGTAACGTAAAAAAAAGTAAAAAACACCATTCAGAATGGCAACCAAATGAACAGAGAGCCATCTAGGTAAAAAACACTATCCTGTGAGGCGGTGTGGAGGATATTTGCTTTTGACGTTCACTACAGAGAGCCATCTGTTGAGAGGTTATCTTTTCATTTTCCCAATGAACAGGTCATGATATTCAAGGACAATGAACCAATAAAAAATGTGGTCAAACGAAAAAACATCCACAGATCAAAAATTTTGGCATGGATGGATGCAAATGAAAAATATTCTAATGCAAAGGATCTCACTTATGGGCAATTCCCTACAAAGTTTGTTTGGAAACAATCTCAACGGAAGTGGTGCTCGAGAAAACAGGGTTTTACAATTGGTAGATTGCATTTTGTCTCTCCAGGAAGTGGTGAGCTTTACTATTTGAGAATCTTGCTAAATACAACAAAAGGACCACGATCATTTCTTGATATAAGAACAGTTAACGGTGTCACACACCCTACATTTAAAGATGCTTGCTACGCATTAGGATTACTAGATGACGACAAAGAATATGTCGATGCAATTCTAGAATCAAGCCACTGGGGAAGTGCTCATTTCTTGAGAAAACTCTTTGCAACTCTTCTATTGTCCAATCAACTTGCAAGACCAGAATATGTTTGGACAACACATGGAAATATTTGAGGGACGACATTTTGCACAAGCAAAAATTGCTTCTTCAAATTGATGGTAATTTTACACAAAACTTATGAATTCCATTTGTACATATGTTTATACATTGAATGACTAAAATATAAATTTTTGGTAATAATAAATATCCCCATCAAATTGCCAACAGATTTAGTTCTCACAAATAAAGAATTGAAGAATATGACCCTAGCAGAAGTTGAGAGATTGCTGCAAAGTAACAACAAAAGTTTAAATGATTTCCCAACCATGCCAAATCCAGACATGTCATTGCTCACTGACTCACATAATAGCACTAATTTATGATGAGCTTAATTATGACAAAGAAAGTTTGGCTAAAGAACATGATCATTTGTTTTCACATATGACTTTTGAACAGAGGCAAATATATGATACAATAATGAGCAGTGTAAGAATGTTTTTCCTGCAGGGGTACGGTGGAACCGGCAAAACATACATATGGAGGACTATAGCATCGGCTATAAGATCAAAAGGGGAAATTTTACTAACGGTTGCATCAAGTCGAATAGCAGCACTGCTAATCCCAGGTGGCAGGACAACACATTCGAGGTTCTCAATTCCTATAAATGTCAACGAAGATTCTACTTGCAATATAAAACAAGGCAGCCCGTTAGCAAACTTAATAATTAATGCATGGCTGATTATATGGGATGAAGCTCCAATGACTCATAAACACTGCTTTGAAGCGGTTGATAGGACATTCAAGGATATCCTTCGATTCAACAATCCAAACAGCTTGAATCTGCCCTTCGGAGGAAAGGTGATCATTTTAGGTGGTGATTTCAGACAAATTCTACCAGTTATACCAAAGGGGACAAGACAAGATATTGTTTGTGCCACAATTAATGCGTCCTACCTATGGAAATTTTGTGAGGTCATAACCTAGACTAAAAACATGAGACTTCAGTGTAGGAGTTCAGATTCTAATGTTGAAGAGATCAAGAATTTCTCAGAGTGGTTGTTAAGCATTGGCGATGGAAGGAATAGTCAAAACGATGAAAGACATGGAGAAGTTGAAATCCCCGAAGATCTTCTCATAACAAATATAGGTGACCCCATGGCTTCTATTGCAAACATCACTTATCCATCCCTGTTGGAAAACTTGACCGACTCATCATTTTTCCAACAAAGGGCAACTTTAGCACCAAAAAATGAAACAGTTGACATGTTAAATGATTACTGATGTCCTTGATTCATAGAGAGGAAAAAACTTATCTAAGTTTTGACAGTCCTTGCACGATGATTGACAACATTGATAGACCAGATGATATTCATACACCTGAGTTCCTTAATACGATTAACTTATTAGGACTTCCAAAACATGAGTTAAAGATCAAAGTTGGTGTTCCAATTATGTTATTAAGAAATATAGATCAATCATTGGGACTGTGCAATGATACCCGACTAATAATAACTCAAATGGGAAAATATGTTCTAGAAGGAAAGTTCATCTCAGGAAGCAACAATGGTCAAAGAGTTTTCATTCCAAGGTTGTCACTAACACCTTTTGATAAAAGGATTCCATTCAAATTCCAGCGTAGACAATTCTCAGTTGTCGTTTCTTTTGCAATGACTATAAATAAAAGTCAAGGACAATCCCTCAAACACATGGGAATTTATTTTCCTCAACCAGTTTTTCCCCACCGACAGTTGTATTTTGCAATGTCAAGGGTTACCTTCCGTAGTGGACTGAGGATACTAATATGTGAACAAGAAGGACAAAATTCAAATACTACTGCAAACGTGGTTTACAAAAAGGTGTATCAGAATTTAAGCAATGTAAATTACTCTTGAATTATTATATTCGTTGGTTATTATAGTTAAAAACTTCCTCTTATTAATTCACTTTAACTATATAATACCGCACCGAACAATGTAACAGTATGATCTATACATTATAAAAATAGTTTACCTTTTTCACCGGATGAAATTACTCATAATATATAATGAATTTTTAATCCAAACATGGAATACAAAGAAAAATGCATAAATAAATAAACTAAATTTTCATTTAATTGACTAAATTTTATCAACGTTTAAATATGTAGTATCAAAACAACAATGAAACAAAACACTTTAATACCCCGTTCATCGCACGGGTTATAGTTCTAGTTACATTAAAATGTAAGCCTCATAGAAGTAAGGGTAAAACAAAAGAGCTAGCCAGAGCACCAAAAAGAAAAACAAAAGAGCCAGAAACATTAAATACTTATGAAAATTCAACATATGAAATGCGATAACTTTCATTGGGATCAAGATTTGCTCTCTTACTTTCCTGTCACATTCTCTGTCTCCTACCAATGACAATTTCTCATTTAATAAAATAAAATTATAATTCATTAACATTTATACACATCTCAGCCTTCGAATAATAGGGGACACTCAGACACCATTTTTTAGAAAAGCAGAATTTTGTTCAAGTGGAATCAGCTATCGGGAGAATGTAGCATTTCTCAAAAGGAAATGGAACAGTGAGTACTGATGGGTGTTGCCGTTAACAATTGGTGTTCGTCTGTGAAAGGAAAGTAAAGAAACAGGAGTTGCTTTTTGCAACCCCTCTTTTTTCTAACACAACCTCTTTTCTGTTTTTTAAACTTTTTTTTTATCCAAAATACCCCTTCTCACATTATGTATTATTTTCGGAAGTCATTTTAAATATGTACTGGAATATTATTTCCGGATGTCATTTTAAATTTGCTCTGGAATTTTAGTTCCGAAAGTTAAAATATATGTTCTGGAAATTAATTTTCGAAATGAAAAAAAATCGTAGAATCTTAAATATATTCCGGAATCTTAGTTCCAAAAATATAAAATGCGTTCCGGAAATTAATTTCTGGAATGGAAATTTTTTTTGTAAAATCTTAAATATATTTTGAAATCTTAGTTCCGGAAGTATAAAATTTGTATTCCTGATATTAATTTCCGGAATGAAAAAAAATTAGTAGAATCTTAAATATGTGTTCCGGAAATTAATTTCCGAAAAGTAAAAAAAAAAAAAAAAACCAAACAATATAAAAATGCATAAACAGTAAGTATTAAAAAAAGAAAGAGTATTTAGGGGGATATTTTTTTAAAAAAAAAAAAAAATATTATATTAGAAAAAAGAGAAACCGCAAAAAGGAACTCCCTAAAGAAACCAAGGAGGCAAGAGATCGAGGAAGGTAGCATGGGCCATAGGCCGAAACATGGGCTCTTCGTGTGGGGTTGCAAGGGATTTTGTTTTGAGGAACGTGGATTTGGTTGATTAAAGGCTGAAATTCAGCCCCTTGAACTAAAAGGTATTTGGGACGCTTTTGGGCTACAGTATTGAGTTGGTGGGATTTTGAGTAGATAGGCCATTTTCACCATTGTTCATTTTCCCAAAGCAAAAACAGTTTTTTGGAAGTGCCTTAAAGCATAATTATTATTTATTTTAATACTAATTTATTATAGTCAAAATATAACTTCTGTCCTATAGTTTTCAATTGTTGTCAATTTAGTGGCTATAATTTTATCTTTTCAAATTAATCCTCACACAAATTTTTAAATAGTATTATTGAACTAACCTTGTTTCTGCATCTCGTAGGTGTTTTTTTTTAAAATGACCTTTAATAAAAATTTCCGGGAGACATTCCTTCACTAAAATAGGTTCCTCTTCCTTGGTCATTTGTTTAAACTACTCGATAATCTGCTAGATTATTCGGTTTTTTTGATATGTTTTGTGTGGATTTCATCTAAAAAGTCAAGTTTGTAACTTTGTTTGGTCTTAAAAGAGCTCTATTTTCTCACCGTCATTAATTCGAGTTATTTCTTTGCACTTATCGTAATTTCGATCAAGATTTTAGTTTATTCATTTCATTTTATTCATGATATGATTGTAGGGCATGAAGAATGAAGAAAATGACAAGAAAATAGAGGAAGAGTTGTTGTAGAACCTGTGCATCACTTGGATTGCGTCGGGTGCTGGAACTGAAAAAAATGGAGCTGCTCTCGAATAGGGGTGAAAATAGGTCAGACCGTTCGTCAGGGGCCTACGGCCTAGCCTATTTAAGGCCTAGCTTGGCCTAGTCTATTTAACAAAAAGGTCAGGTTAAGGCTTTTTAAAAAGTCTATATAGCTAAAAAGGCCAGGCTAAGGCTTTAAAAAAAGCCTATTAGGCCTATCAGGTTTGCCTATTTAACACACACACATATATATAATATATAGTTTAATATATAATACTATAATATATTATTTATAATATTTATAACATTTGAAAGTAAGGGCCTATTAGTCCATTTAAATGTAGAGATCTACTTGCATATTTATTTGTGAAGGCCTACCGACCTATTTATCAGTATATTGTTAGATTAATTATTTTAATTAATCAAAATTATGGATTAACATTAATTAATTATCTGGAATTATAATTAATATGTTAATTATGGTTAATAGCATTTTATCAATATAATGAATTGTCTTGGGCTTATGTTTTGAATAGCCCGTGATGGGTTGGGCTATTCAATTGATACCCAATTAAAGATCCCTGCCCTTATACGATAGGTTACTTAATCGTTATGCCATTAGACGGTTAATCTTAAGCCTGATGAACCAATTGTGATTGAGGGGAGTTTGCTCTCATTCTAGTTTTTTCAAACACGAGGGTTCAATCCTTATTTCGGTGTCAGGTACACATTCTTGATCTATCTCTTGTATGTAATGTGTATGATTAATAATAATATGCTATAATCTTGTATCTATTATTGATTTGGGTTTATGGAATTATCAGATAAATCCTTCATATATGCCTACCAAACCTCTTTATCATTAGAGGCTTACAAGCCTATTTACAAGTGAAGGCCTATGACCTATTTATAGGTGGAGGCATATGTAATGGTCTTGTTTAAAAGTAGGCTTTTAAATAGGATTTCAGGTCAGGCCGGGCTTTAAAGTAGGCCAGGTCAGGCCTTAAAAATTGGCCTATATCAGGCTAATAGATCAGGCTCAGGCCATGAGATTGGAACACAAGCCAAGCTCAGGATTGTCAGGGCCTAGCTCAGCCTAGCCTATTCCCACCCCTACTCTCGAACACAAGGGTGTTGGGCGCTATTGTTGGCATGCGGCGCAGATGTCTTGGCATCAAGCGTTGCTGCCATGCGTTAGCATTATACGGTCCTATCTAATGCAAAATCGAAGTTTTCTGTGTTCTGAGCGTCAAGCTCAAGTTAAATGGTGTCGTGCATGGGTCAAAAATCCTAAAGGTAGAAGTTATATCTTTTCAATTGTTCATATACCCTATCGGTGTGTTCTTATTAATATAATTTGTTATTATATAATGTACTATTTGTTTTATGCTTATATCAATAATTGTTCAAGTATCCTATTCGTATTAGAATTTTTTGGTGATATAAGATTTGTGTATTGTATATTTTGTGAAAATTCCCTCGGTGCCAATAACACTTTTGCGTACTGCACTCTCTCATTAAAAGTGTTATAATTATGCATTAATCTTAAAGTGTCAAATATGATTATTCTTTTGGCGTAATTTAATATTATATATATATATATATATATATATATATATATATATATATATATATATATATATATATATATATTGCATTTTCACTACTTTGTTTTCATTTTTTCAATACAAAATTTTCTAATATATTATTGACATTCTCTAATGATTAGTTTTAGTCACAAAATTAAATTTTGGATCATTATGAGTTAAGTCCATTATTTTTTATTAAATAAACTTATGTAGCGAATTATTGAACTGTATATTATTTTATGTCATTTATGTATATTAAATTGATTCAATTTGGCAAAATTATTTATTTTTAATTATTCTAATATACATTATGTTTTTCTCACTACGATACTGTTTGAATGTAGATCCATAAATAATTTATTATTCTTAATTTTGTGACAGATATGTACTAAGTTTTTTTTCTCTAATCATGTGTCTTAGTCACAAAATAAATTTTGTATTATAATATAATTAAATCCTACACTTTAGTGAATAATGAAATTGTGTATTATTTTATGCCAAATCCTGTAATTATATTGCCTCATTATTATTAATATGCTCACTTGTAAAATATCATCAAGATAATTTTGTTGAGCAGTTCTCAAGGTAATTGAAAATTATGTCATTATTGTAATCTATATGAATCATAATGATTTATAATTAGAGTTTTTCTTTTGAGCTGACAATTTACAAGGTTTTATAATACTCTTATTATATTAGTCACTAAAGCTCATAAGCTCTACACACATGGATGAATGACACTCTTCGAGGTTAGTTGCAAAATCTTTATTTTTGACTTATTATATAATTGCATATAAGGAAAAATTTATTTATAAGATATTATTCTACTTTTGTGGCCATTTTCATTCTGAAACTATGCAATTGTATATGAATGTGTTTATTTCCCAGAATATTATTAAATTACGGGACTCTGCAATCAACTCATTGATTGCTCGTTATAATACTCCCTTTTGAAATTATATTCTTATTTATAGTGGGAGTATTTATGTAAAGGTGCGATAACACATCTTGTTATTTTATTTTTTTTGGAGTTCTATTATGAGATACATATAAAATTGCTTCATGCACTTTTATATATTTGACTCAGTTAAATAATAAAGAATAACTTTTGTTATTGTGCACTTTCATGTCAAAGTGTTGAGATCATGAAATTATTGTCATTGTTTTTATGTGGATAAAGTCATGTTTATTTCATACTTATACTAGTGTGCATGTCTTGAATTTATTTGCACATAACTGCTTGTTCAAAATCCTTTTAAATGAGATTTTTGGTTAATACAATATAAAAGATTTCTTACTTATTATGATCCGGGACCCGTAGGCGGGATTATGATAAGTAAGGAATTTTTTTTGTGAATGACATGTTTGACTTTGTATATGGAATCATTTAATCCTCTACTTATACTATAAATGTTTACTTGTTATTAGCCCATTGTATACATTGAATTATTACATTTCTTATTTATTGTAATTCGGGACCCTTAGGCGGGATTGCAGTAGATAAGAAATTCTCTTTAAATGACATAGTTGGCTGTAAATGGGGATCATTTAATTCTCTGTTTTGTGCATATTAAATGTTTCCCTTGTTATCTATGATATCAACCATCTTGCCTAACTTTGTCAAAACTATAAATGCAACTTATATATTACTATGTGAAACTTGACGTGTAAGTTAATTGGGCATAATTCTTTTATAATTCAATATTATGTTAAACATTTTTTTTGTCTATCGCAATGCAAATTTGTGTTAAATGAAATTTTTTTTTTTTTACTCAAATGCATTGCAATTATTATTGGATTAATCTTCTCATTATGTGATAGAGAAAACTAGTTGAATATTCTTTTAAACCTTTTTGAATATTCTTTTATTATTAGTTCAATTATTTTCTCTATCAAGTGGGAGAATCTTGGATATTGTAATTAGGATCTCATAAGTTGGATTGTATTGATACATTATCTTTACCTTAGTAATTGCCCAATTAACTAGCATGATTTCTTCTTCACATATTGTTTGTCATTGCTTTATTGTGTGGACCTATATATATTGAGGATATTATAGTCTTTTCGAGAATATTAAAATATACTAAACTCCTATCCTTGTTAAGAAAATATAATTAAATCCTCAATTAATCTGCAATGTTTCTTGAGAATAATTTCTCTATTTTATATCATTATTCTATATCATTATAAATGATATATTTGGGATATACTAAGCAATATTTTTTATTATTGTTTTTTTGAGATACAATATAATATTGTCTAATATATAATACTTGAGAGAGTTACAGACTATTTGTTGTTATATCTTCAATTATTGTGAAATATAGGTCTCATGTACTTCCGCCGCGGTAACCTAATCTTGTGCTCAAGTACGTGGGATTATTATTTAATATTTGAGTTTTGAGTGAGTTGTTGAAAACTTGCAAGTGATCTTATATTTTGTTTTAAAAAAATATCAGGGATTTTGATCTCACTCATATGATGAAGGTTACCTTATTTATAAAATTCTTTTAGAATTTATTTTACTAATGACTCGAGGAGATTCTATGTTATAAAGTGTCAAACAGACACTTATAATCTCCTTAATTCTATATGCAGAATATGTGGTTAACTATGATACCCAAATTTTGTAAAGATCTGCTATTGATAAATTATATGTTGGGTTTTTCATATTACAATCATGTAACCATTTCTCGTGATAATTCTGCGTTAATTTATTTCTTTCTAATTTATAAACACATTCTTAAAGAGAGAAAGATGATGAGTTTTAGACTCATTTTAGATATTATACTGCAGAGTTAAGATCCCACTATTAAATATTATATCATTAAAGTATTTTAATGCTAGTGGGCTCTAATGGAAATCTTAATTTTGTTTAGGTATACTGGATTAGTGGGAGTGTGTACACACTATTGTTGTGTCTCGTGACTTATTAATCTTATATTGCCATGTATTTGTGCGCGCATTTTGTGATCATATGGCATATTTTAAAAGGACATTGTTATTTAGTTTTGTCCTATTGTACTATATATATATATAATCTGTTGAATCTCAGTAGGCATCTCGAGTAGATGCCAATGCCATTTGTTGGGAATTGCATATTAATCTCTTTAGCATGCAATTATATTGTGTTTCTTTTGACCCAAAATACCACATTTTGATAGGTCACAGATATATAACTACTTAGCAGGTATAATGTTAGTACTCATATCGAGTATGACGTTCTACATTCTTGAAGTACTTGTAAATCTTATGTTTGGACCAACAGTCTTAAGTGATTGCTTATTATTTACATTCTTGTGGTCACATTAATCTATAGTATCATTCTATTTAAAGTAAGTGTCTATGTCTTCCATGTAGGAGATTCTTGAATTTCCTAATTGTTTCTGGATTAGCATATTCACTTATTTAGTAGAATTTGGATTAATTGAATGTCAAATATTATAAATCATTTGTTGTTTTAGCCTATATGTAATCGCTCATATTACTGGGCTATTGTGAGCACTTAGGCACATGTGGATTATGTTTTGGCATTTACAAATTTCAGACTTGGATTGAGCACATATTGTTAGAGAAAACATGCTTGGACAACCGCTAACCAAAGACTTAACTATTGGTGTTTATCGAAATACTGCAACTCATGTTTTGGTTAAAGTCTTATGGTGTTTTGGGTTAGCGGGAGTCTGAAATTATTTTATATGAGATATGGTGAGATGACGTCTCTTTGATATATCATATCTCTTATAGCATTTTCAGATGCTTGGATCATACTTGGATTGCATATTACTCTTAACGTGATTATGCTTTTTCCAAATACATTATTCTTTATATGGAATGTAAGTCTTTAACATATATGATTTGCTTCCCTATCGGATACCATTTCTGTAGCGTTGAAGCTTATGTTTCTTAGACTATTGATTGATACGTGCTTTAACCATAATTGAAATTCTAATCATAAAATTCTTGTTGTTCCGATAGTTGATTAATGCAATCCAAGTAGGAGAATGTTAGATTAATTATTTTAATTAATCAAAATTATGGATTAGCATTAATTAATTATCTGGAATTATAATTAATATGTTAATTATGGTTAATACTATTTTATCAATATAATGAATTGTATTGGGCTTATGTTCTGAATAGCCCGTGATGGGTTGGGCTATTCAATTGATGCCCAATGAGAGGTCCCTGCCCTCATACGATAGTTACTTAATCGTTATCCCATTAGACGGTTAATCTTAAGCCTGATGAACCAATTGTGATTGAGGGGAGTTTGCTCTCACTCTAGTTTTTTCAAACACGAGGGTTCAATCCTTACTTCGGTGTCAGGTACACGTTCTTGATCTATCTCTTGTATGTAACGTGTATGATTAATAATAATATGCTATAATCTCGTATCTATTATTGATTTGGGTTTATGGGATTATCAGATAAATCCTTCATATATGCCTACCAACCTCTTTATCATGAAGGATTATCAGATAAATCCTTCATGTATGATTAATAATAATATGCTATAATCTCGTATCTATTATTGATTTGGGTTTATGGGATTATCAGATAAATCCTTCATATATGCCTACCAACCTCTTTATCATTAGAGGCTTACAAGATTATTTACAAGTGAAGGTCTATGACCTATTTATAGATGGAGGCATATTTAATGGTCTTGTTTAAAAGTAGGCTTTTAAATAGGCTTCCAGGCCAAGCCAGGGTTTAAAGTAGGCTAGGTCAGACCTTAAAAATTGGCCTATATCAGACTAATAGGTCAGGCTCAGGCCATGAGATTGGAACACAGGCCAGGCTCAGGATTGTTAGGGCCTAGCTCGGCGTAGCCTATTTCCATCCCTACTCTCGAACACAACAGTGTTGGGCGCTATTGTTGGCATGCGGCGCAGATGTCTTGGCATCGAGCGTTGCTGCCATGCGTTAAGCATTATACGGTCCTGTCTAATGCAAAACCGAAGTTTTCTGTGTTCTGGGCGTCAGGCTCAAGTTAAATGGCGTCGTGCGTGAGTCAAAAATCCTAAAGGTATAAATTCTCACGTTTTTGTGCACAAAAAAAAAAGATGTTTGGAATCCTGGACATAGAGAGACATAAGGATTCTCAATTTTATTCTCTTTTCTTCTTGTTCTTCCCTAAAACCAAAAGGATATCAAAATAAAAAAATACTATATTTTCAATAACTAAAAACATATTTGAGCAAAAAAATATATTGAAAGTTCCATCCTTCTTTGCGGCGTGATTTGCATTCATAAAGTACCTGAGAACTTCGGCTATTTTTATAGTATGATGATTAGCTACACCTTAAAAGTATTTGGACATGTTCATTGCACTAGCAGAGTTAGGTATTTTCAGTTTTTTTTTTAAGTTATCTTTTAGTTTGTTATATATACCCAGTTATTAACATATGAAGGTAATTTTTGTGAAATATTTCTTTGAACTGATTGAAGATTTTAGTAGAAAATTAAAGAAATAAATTTAACTGAATATATAATAGATAAATAGAAAATACCACCATATATAGTTATGTGTTTATATATTTTTTTTTTAATAAAAATGTTATTGATAAGGAGTAGGGAAGCTAATGATAATTGGTTATACCGATAAGCTTAATTTCCCTAACCTTTTATTCGATAAAGCCACCAAAAAATGGGAGATGAATATGAAAATCTTGCTGAACAGTGAACAGGTACGATGTAAATACATTATACTTTATACATCATATATCTCAGTTTAAATACTTAAATATATATCTGAGCAGGCACAATGAAATTACGAGGGGGACTTGCCGGAAATTCTTGGTAAATTCTACCTACAGGTCCACTATGAGGTACCTACCATAAATATTATATTCATGCATTTTATATTTCTTCAAGATTTAGAGTAAGATTTTATATTATTACTTAGTTCATGTGTTATCATATTATTAAGACCGGTTGAGACAGGTTTAATTTGACCTCAATCCGATCCGATCATGACTCGATAATGTTCGAAACGGAATCGATTCAATTATCATATTATTAAGATTGATTGAGGTAAGTTTAGTTTGATCTCAATCCGATCCGATCATGATTCGATAATGTTCGAAACGAAATCGGATCAACCCAATATATTTACATAAAGTATAAATTTGAATATTATATATATAGTTAAATCATAAATTTAAAGAAGTATAAATTGAAACTAATGTATACCAGTAAAATTTGAATATTGAAATTAGATTTTTAGGGGGGAACTTGAATCCGTTAATTTCTCTGTTGGGCTGATTTTTTAGCTTGATTTTGCTTTCTCTACGTATGGGTGATAAACAAGTCTTTTGCTTTTTGATTCACACAAAAAGTTCATAAAGAAAGTCAGAGAGACACTGCATCTATAATAATAACGATAATGCATACAAGAAAGAAAAGCAAGAAGGGGAAGAAGCCTTGATTGCTGCCAAGTATTTGGTGAGTCTGTCTAGAGGTGATGCAGACACCCACGTGCGAATTGATCTCTACTTGTGGACCGTTGGATCAACATGAGGATGAGTTAGTTTAACGGCTAATAACCTCCATTAACGGCAAAATTAACGAACATCATGCTTCTAGTTCTATTCACTTTCGCCAGGTTTTACGGTTAATTTGCACGGTTCGTATTTCCTTGAAAGGGACGATGTCGTCGCATACGGCCATTTTATTCGCCGATATATCTGTGTTTTTATTACCCTAAAAATCAAAGTGGATCCCACAGCCCCATGTGCTCTTTCTCCTGTCCTCTCGTGAAACACGTAGGTGATGCTTTTTTATTTATTTATTATTGACATTTTTTACTGTAATAATTAATCATAAATTATTTTATTATTAAGTTTTAAGATAATTATTATAAAACTTTACTTGATATGCATTGTTGGTATGAAAAAATCAATTAATCATAAATCATCATATTATTAAAAATATTTTATTCTTATTTATCATAACTTACTTAGGATGATTATAAAAATGTTTAATTCATGTCATAACTTGTCACACATAAGACAATTTATAATTGGTTGATAAAAAAATTTACACTAACTCTTATTATGAAAATCAAACATTTGATAATATAAAAAAAACAGGTTAAATTTGATACATTATCGGTGTAAAGTTTTGTACGTTATCAACAATTTACAAATCATTATATTTAAGATAGTTATGACAAGAGTCAAACATTTTTAATGATCTGACAATTTTTGATTAGTTGATAGTGTAAAAAAAATCTTTACATTGACAATATATACCAGTTAAATCTATTTAAAAAAATTGTTACACTGACATTACATACAGTTTAATTGTTATATATTGACAGTATAAATTTTTTTACACTATCAATCAATCATAAATGATAATAGGAGTGAGTTTTAAGGTAATTAGGATAAGAATTAAACATTTTAGCTTATGAGATAATTTCTGATTGATTGTCAGTATAAAAAATCATTATACTAATAATATATATCAATTAAATCCTATTACATAACAAGTAAGTTCATTTTTATCCTTTTACAAAAAAAGATCATTTTTACACTATTGACCGTGCATTATATGCTACGTTAAAAGACTTCAAATGTTATGTAAAAAATAAACACAAATGTTATCAACAAACTCTTTATTACACTCCTTTCAATACACTATTTATATTTACTATTGAGTTTATATTTACTATTGAGTGGATTTTATGTAAAACCTACTAAATCAAGTGGATTATGGATCTGGTCTATATTTAGTCAGTTCCATTAGAAATTTATTCAATAATCCAATAATAGTGTATGGCATGAGTATTTCGGTGACTTTGATGATATCATTTTTATAGTCAATTTGATTTTGCTGTATTATGCTTTAATTTTAACCTGGATGCTGTGAGTTTATTCTCAGTTTCATCATTTTCGATTTTTAGTAATTTTGAATCTGTATTGCTATCGATATACTCTTTTAATTTAAATGAATGAATGTCTTTTTTTTATCAAAAAAAAAAAAAAAAAAAAAAAGAGAAAGTGTGATAAAAGCATGTATTATTAGCATTGCTAAAAAAAAAAAAACGTCTTCAAATATTTTGAAGTAAAGAGTGTTGAAATAAATGTCCATTTTACTACCCTTTTCTCTTCCGACACTTTCTTACGTGCGAGAGTTCGAGTAGAGGATTTGCATTCCATTTTTTTAGCAGTTCTGTCCTTTTTTCTAATGATATGTTCACGTCCCGTAGATTTTGAATTTGACTATTCAGATACGTTTCCCTCGACCATAAATTTTATTACTAAGGTCCATTTAATTTATTAAAAAGTAAAAAATTGAATAGCATAAAAATAATTATTTCATATTTGATTTATAAAATGATAATGAGACCGAACAAAAAATGGGTGAGGGATTAGACAAAAATCTAAAAATTTTGTCCCTTATCAAACCATATAATAACTTTTTGTCCTATGAATATATTACTTAAAAAGATAAAATTATCCATATTTATTTATTATATATATTCTCTCTCTCATTCAAAAATCTATCTATCTATATATATATATATATATATATATATATATATAAGCACTTATATTACATAAATAAATTATTATATATCATATAACATAATATTATATATTATAAAAAATATTTAAATAAATTTTATATTATTTTATTTGTATTATTCATTCTCCATCAAATAATATATAGGATAAAGATTTATGCTGTGACTTAAGTATTTGTCCAATACTATTTTTTTTATCCTGTACGTCAATGCGAATCAAAGACATCCTAACTATTTTTATGTTACTGGTATTTTTATTGTTCTTTTTACTGGTGTTTTGGTTTTTAATTTTAAGAGTATTTTCTGTCAGTTATTTTGCAGCTAGTCATATCTTGATAGTATTGCAGGTATGTGAGTTTCATTGATCTCCACTGTGAATGATGATTAGACGCTGATAGCCTTCAGGTAAGAAACAGATCTATGAAATTAGATTTGTGGATAGAGAATAAAGAAAACAGAGAGACGATTGTAACAATTGATATAACATCAAAAAGACACATAGATAATTCTATTTTTTTTTTTTTTTGATATAACACATACAAAAATCTTATTTATACTAATAATAAAAGAATTTAATTATTATTCACTAACAATATAAAATTTTTTAACATTGTTAATCAATCAGAAATCGTCACATCAGTAAAAATGATTGACTCTTACTCAACTACCTTAAAAGTCATTCAAACAATAATTTTTGATTGAGTAAATAGCCAATTTGGTCCCTGAAAGTGTAATGCGGTATCAACTTAGTCCCTGAATTTAACTAAATAGCAAAAACGTCCCTGAAGTTGTAAAACGTTAATCAACTTGGTCCCTCCGTCAACCCCAGTTAGCTGATGCCGTTAACGGCGCTGATATGGCACGTTAAGTGCCTTGTTGGCACCGTTGTCACTGGTTAGGTGGTGTTCACGTGGTCAAGGACCAATTTGAAACTCTGAACGAGGGACTAAATTGATACTCGCAACTCTGAACCAAGGACTAAATTGATACTCGCAATAGTCTTCTTCTTCTTTATCTTTCCCCTTTTTCTCTCTGCTCTCTTTTTCTCTCTCTTTGCTTCCTCTGTCTGGCGCTCTCTCTCTAACCACCCGTCTATAGACGAGTCCTTTCTCTCTCTACTCTCTCTCTTATAGACGGGTGGTTAGAGAGAAAGCGCGAGATAGAGGAAGCAAAGAGAGAGTGAGAGAGAGAGAGAGCAGAGAGAGAAAGGACCCGTCTATAGACGGGTGGTTAGAGAGAGAGCACCAGACAGAGGAAGCAAAGAGAGAGCAGAGAGAGAAACGGGAAAGATAAAGAAGAAGAAGACTGTTGCGAGTATCAATTTAGTCCCTGGTTCAGAGTTGCGAGTATCAATTTAATCCCTGGTTTAGAGTTTCAAATTGGTCCCTGACCACGTGGACATCACCTAACCAGTGACAACGGTACCAACAAGGCACTTAACGTGCCACATCAGCGTTCAGCTAACTGGGGTTGACGGAGGGACCAAGTTAATTAACGTTTTACAACTTCAAGGACGTTTTTGCTATTTAGTTAAATTCAGGGACTAAATTGATACCGCCTTACACTTTCAGGGACCAAATTGGTTATTTACTCATTTTTAATTGGTTGATAGTATAAAATTTTTTACATTGACAATACATAATAATTAAATTCATAATAAAATCTCTATCCTAATAAATAAGGAACTAATAAATACCAAAGAACGTCTAATTGAAATTTTTTAAGATATTTTAAAATATTAAAAAATACAATATATGAAAAATATTTCATAATATTTTAGATTGTTACAATTAAACATCTAAGATATATATGGGATTTTCCAACATATTATAAATTACAATAAAATTTATGACATATTTTAAAAATATTCTAACAGTCCATAGGTTGGCCTATATTTGTTTCTTTTATTCTTTCTAAATTTAAGGTTTTTTTTTTCTGATTTGTGATTGTCACTGGGTTTCGATTGTAACAAATTTCTTTTTGTAAAAAACAATATCTTGAAATAATTATTATATATTATCTTTCTTTTTTTTTTTTATGAATCTTGATTGTACTATTATTGCCTCTCTGGATCACTAGTCACAAATTTCTCGTGTTAGCGTTTTTTTTAATATGATAAGATCAAGTAAAACAATAAATATGAAAGTCGTAAATTGAATCTTTTTATCTTAGATCGTGGTTTATATTATTTAATTGAAATGTATTGTTAATATAAATATTTTTATATTGTCAAACATAATATGTTATATTATTAAAAGATGTTTGACTTTTATAATAACTATCTTAAAATTCAAACATAAAATGATCTGTGATTGATTGACAATGTAAAAAAAATTTCACTGATAGTATATAAAAATTAAACTCTTATTAAAGTTGTTGTATCTAAAGTCTTTGAATCAATTTGTCTTTTTTTTTATTTAAGTTTAATTAATGTGTACCCTCATTGTAAAGAGTTTACTTGATATATACGGTCAGTATAAAGTTTTTTACTCTATTAATCAATCACAAATAATGATATTAGTAACTTTTAAGGTAATTAAGATAAAAGTTAAACATTTTTAATAATGTAGCAATTTATGATTGATTGACGGTGTAAAAAAACTCTACATTAACAATTTATAACAATTAAATCCTAAATAAAACATATTGTACTCTTATAATAATTAACTTAAAAATCACACTTAAAATGATGTATAATTGGTTAACAATTTAAAAAAATTAACATTAGTATTATATTAAAATTAAATACTTTTATCTAATGATTCGATCTCTTAATACAGGGTTATATTTGTTTTTGGGTATTTCAAGTAGGGCGGGACAACGGCTGGGTTCGGTCAGGTTCGGGTCCAAATGGGCTAATCCGAACCCACCCGCCCATCTATATATGAGACCAAATTCTGTCCAGTGGGTTTGTCGTGTTGGGAGGGTGGCAAGTTGGGCGAGGAAATCGGTTGGGTTAGGGCGAGTTAGGCCATTTTTTATCAAAAGTTTTTTATACTATCAACCAATCACAAATAATGGTATAAGTTACTTTTAATATAGTTAGGATAAAAGTCAAACATTTTTAATAATGTGATAATTTATGATTGGTTGACAGTGTAGAAAAACTTTACACTAACAGTGTATACCAATTAAATCCTAAATAAAAAATATTGGACTCTTATAATAATTAACTTAAAAATCACACTTAAAATTATATATAATTGGTTAACAATATAAAAAAATTTGCATTAATATTATATCAAAATTAAATTCTTTTATCTAATGATTCAATCTTTTAATACAGGCTTATATTTCTTTTTTGGGTATTTCAAGTAGGGCTGAACAACGGTCGGGTTCGATCAGGTTCTGGCCCAAACAGGCCAATTCGAACCCACCCTCCCATCTATATATGTTGCCCAATTCCGTCCGGTGGGTCTGTCGGGTTGGGTGAGTAAATCAGTTGGGTAGGGACAGGTTGGGCCATTATTAGGTCGGATCGATTTTTTGGGCCCAATCACATGATCCTTCATCACCGAAAGCACCTACCCCAATCCCTCCTTTGCCATGATCGTTCCTCACCGACTCTGATTCTTCCTCCCCATTCTGCTTTTTATCGCAAAGTCTTCATTGTGACGATGACAGTGATCGCGTCGTCGCAATGAGATGCAGCAGTTAGACTGGAACGTAGCCGCTTCGTTTCCCATTTGAGCAGCAACGACGCAACCGTAAGGTCTCGACCTCGACCTCTTCCCCTTCGACGTCGTCGCAGATCTGGTTCACACGTCGTCGTTTTCATACCAACGTGTTTAGAAGCAACTCTGGATCGAGTTGTGCTTGCAAAGCCTGAGTGAACGGCTGGTACAGTGACCTCGATCTTTTCCTCTTCGACGCGGATGTTGTGCTTGAATGTCTGAAAACGTGTAAAGTGTAAACCCCACATCAACTCTATATAATATCAAAAAACATGTTTTGAACTTGTAAATGTTGCTTCTTCCTATCACCCATTTCTGGTAGCAAGGAAGGATTGGTTTACTCTTTTCAACATTCTCCCATTGCTTCAGGTCGGTCGAGTTCGGTCACCGACGAAATTTTTTACAACGACTCGAACTTGTCCAACGACAACCGTATGAAACTATTTCCTCAACCCGTGGACCCTACATGACCCGGCCAACCACTTGCATTTTTTAATAGCTATGTCAGGTTCGGGTAGGGTTCGGGCTTATGTCCAACCCTAATTTCAAGTTAGCCTCCGTATTAATTGAAACTAATTCTTTCTATGAGTGATCTTAAAAAGATATCCAATATCGACATTATGCATTTAAAAACAATTCATTTAAAACTCACTTTCTTAATTACTAGATTAACATATTAGTTTTACACTAAAATAACAGAGTCAACAAAAAAAAAAAAACTAAAATAAACATATTAAAGATAATATCCAAATGTAATTGACTGAAGTAATACTAATGTGAGAGTTGATGGATTCCTTCTTGATATATCATTAATCCTACAAATACTTAGTCATACCCAATATCCATTCAACTAGCACCGTAGGGCATTAGGTGTCCGGAATCAAAGTATAACAAGTAACTTGTTAATTACTATGATAATCTCATATCAAAGGAAATATTTACATTCTTCATGAGAATATCCTATTGACAAATTAACGGTAATATAAATCATTATGATTTCTCAATTGAGTTAGTTTAATGATTATATCTCTATATGCATCATCTATATATGTGAATTAATAAATGAGATCTATTAATCTCTATCCAATAGAGACCATCACATATACATTGATCTATCCGGATTACTAATGTCATATTCTCAATAATCCTACGATCAAGAACACTTCAGATTAATTATAAAAGACTTGCCTCTCATTAACATGATCTCAATCATGATGACAAGATTCTAAATTTAATCAAGGACTTTGCCATATCATTTAAATAATTAAATAATGAATATGACAAATAAAACCATTTAATGGAATGCAAAGTTATTTTATCAAAATCAAATAATTACAATGCATTACAATATGGATTGGATCTATGGCGTACCAATTATTCCCTAACAATCTCCCACTTGCACTAGAGACAACCTCTCATGTGTTTCATTTTAATTCCCACTTGCATTTGTCAAACACCTTTACACAAAGTGCTTTGGTGAATGAGTCTGCCTGATATCGGCTTGAAACACCCAATGTATAAGCAACATTGAGATGCATACAAGTCATGTCATACGTGACAGCTCCCACTACACTTGCATATGGGATTCTATTTATGCGCTCTCTCTCTTCAAGGGTTTTAGGACTATCCTCCCTGCTGAGAGAGATTCCAGTTCCTATTGGCAGATAGCATCTTTTGGAATTATCCATGTTATACCTCTTTAAGATGGTATCAATGTACATAGACTGTGAGAGACCAGACAACTTTTTTAGATATATCTCTATAAATCTTTATTCTCAGAATATAAGTTGCTTCTCCCAAATCTTTCATGGAAAACTGTTTAGAAAGCCAAATCTGTGTACTTTGTAAAGCTAGCACATCATTTCCTATGTGCAATATGTCATCAACATACAACACCAAAAAAATAATAATGCTCCCACTAAACTTTTTATAATTACAAGGTTCCTCTTCACACTTGACAAAATCGAACTTTTCGATTGTCAGGTTGAATCGAATGTTCCAACTTCTTGAAGCTTGCTTTAATCCATAAATGGATCGTTGTAGCTTGCAAACCTTATCATGATCAAACGAGGAGATGAAACCTTCAGGTTGTGTCATATACACATCCTCTTTGAGCTCACCATATAGGAAAGCTATTTTCAAATCCATTTGCCATATTTCATAATCATAGTATGTTGCTATAGCAAGTAGATTCCGAATTGATTTGAGCATTGCCATGGGAGAGAAAGTCTCATCATAATCTATTCCCTCTTTTTGACGATATCCCTTGGCAACAAGACGGGCTTTATAGGTCTCCACCGTTCCGTTCACTCCAATCTTTTTCTTGAAAACCCATTTACAACCAATAGGTTTTATATCCTTTGAAGTTTCAACCAAAGTCCATACTTTGTTAATCTTCATGGATTCCTTTCAGATTCCATGGCTTCTTGCCGTTTCTTATAGTCAGAACTCTGCATGGTCTCTTCATCGGTTCTAGGGTCATCATCATTATGATCAACCTCATTTGATGCATCATCTTGCACCAATAATTTTAATATGCTCGGTACACGATGCGCACGGTTAGACCTTCTAAGAGGTTCATTCACAACCAATTCACCTTGTACTGGATTTGGTGGTTATCGAATCGATTCTATAATTGGTTCATTAACTTGTTCTTGAACCTCTACCATTGAAGGTTCGTGGTAACTTCAAAACATCCAACAATGGTTCATCAACTTGAATTTCAGGCTCTTGAGCCTCCGTTGTTTCAATTGTTTCTTGAACTTCACTAAGTTCTATTACTTCACCATGACTTTCTTCTAAAAGAAATTCCCTTTCTAAAAAGGTTTCTCCTCTCGCCACAAACACTTTGCGGTCAGAGGGGTGATAGAAATAATATCTCAAAATGGGATATTCAATAAACGTACACTTATCAGACCTTGTAACAAGTTTAACTGTTTGCAATCTCTTAACACAGGCCAGACATCCCCAACTTCTAATGTGCTTGAGACTTGGGTTACTTTATGGGAACTTTATTTAACAAATACGATGCTGTTTCTAAAGCATGTCACCATAAATACTTTGGAAGATCAGTGAACCCCATCATGGATCTTACCATATCTAATAAGGTTCGATTCCTTCTTTCGGATACACCGTTGTGTTGTGGTGTTCCTGGAGGTGTCCATTATGACTGAATTCCATTTTCATTCAGATAATCAAGAAAATTAACACTAAGATATTCTCCTTCTTTATCGGATCTGACTATGTTGATACTCTTACCAAGTTGTTTCTCAACTTCACTATGGAATCTTTTGAACATTTCAAATGACTCAGATTTTTGTTTCATAAGATACACAAAACCATATCTTGACATATCATCAGTAAAAGTGATAAAATAAGAATATCCCCCTTTGGCTTGAATTTTCATGGGTCCACAAACATCTGTATGAATTAGACCCAATAATTCAGAAGCTCTCTCCATTTTTAGTAAATGGAGATGGTCATTTTTCCTTTCAGACAAGATTCACAAGTTGTATATGATTCATAATCATATTGGTCAAGGTAACCTTCCTTGTGTAACTTTTTAATTCTTTTCTCGCATATATTACCAAGTCTATAATGCCAGAGGTATGTATAATTTACATGATCGTCTCTTTCTCTTTTAAGACTAGAAACATGCATAACTGGTTTTGCATTCATATCAAGTAAGACATAAATACCATGTTGTAGATAACCATTCACATATAAATCATCTTTATGATAAATCAACCGACTCGTCGCACTGGGGACAACGATGATGATGACTCATTCAATGAGATTATCCAGTCTCCTCCTCATAATGATAAGGATTATTAGATTTTCATGTTAGTTTTTTTATTTATATTTCTATATATTGTAAGAACATATGTTATCATTTTGATATAATTTTAATTATTTTAATGTTATTTTTAATTTTAATTTCCACTATTTATTTAATTAATATATGCTAATAATTAATGACAAATAAAATTATTTAATAAATATAAAATATAATTAATTAATCAATTAAAATATATATATATATATATATATATATATATATGTATATATATTTTAAAAAGTTATATTTACCGACGGCCTCCCCATCGGTAAGGTGTAAATGCTCGTACCGACGACCTAGGCCGTCGGTAATAGGTTGAAGGTAAGGGTTAGCCGTCAGTAAAGTGGTTAGGTCGTTACCGACGGTTTAGGACGTTGGTACGTTTCTAACGGCTTTTTATCTTGGCCGTCGGTGTGCATTACCGAGGAGCTTCTTTTTGACGGCTTTTGGTGATTACCGATGGCTTTTGGCTTGTAGTGGACCGTCGACCATGACCTCAACCTCCTCCTCCTCCTCTAAAGGCGAGGGTGTATATCCGAGACTATACTCCTATTCCATAGCCTAATGATGAGCAGGTGATGATGCATGTAACATCCTAGAAAATAAAAATAATTAGAGATTATAATATTAGGAAAATAACAGAGTTTTGGAGAGGTCTAGAGTATATGTTTTAACCCCTTGAAGTGATTAAAAGTGATTAAAATAATTAAAATTGGTTAAGGGTGATTTTCTAAGGCCAATTCACTTCCTGACGCGTGAGCATGCCCGTGCTCATATTTGACACGCCCGTGCCGAAAGAGCACGGTCTGAGCCGCACCGTACTAATTGTTAGCAAGCTCGTGTCGGAAAAGGGACAATTTTGACGTACGCTATTTGACACGCCCGTGCTCATGTTCGGCACGCTCGTGCTAGAAGAGCACGGTTTGAGCCGCGCTGTGCTAATTGTTAGCATGCCCATGTCGGAAATCATGAGAGTTTTGACGCTGATTGGCATGGTCGTGCTAGTCAAGAGCACGCCCGTGCTCTATATCAGGATGCATTAAAAGTGGGTTTTAAAACAGGGAACCAATGCAGCACAATTTTTCTTGCCTTGAGGATTGAAGAGCTTGGAGAAGACGATACCAGAGTAGAAGGAGCCTTAAGGAGGAAGAAATGGGGAGATTCTTGAGGAGCTTCTTGGCGCGTTCGTGACCAAACGCTTGGAGCTTCTTGGAGGTCTTCAAGAGGTGAGTAGAAATACTCTTTCTCACCCTTTCCATGATGCAAATTGTCTTAGGGTTGGGTTATGCTTTCAAAAATATGTTTTTTGGAAAATAATCTTGTGTTTGGTCAAATCCCGATTTTCTAAATTTGGGGGTTTTCTTTTAAGGTGTTTCTACTATGAATTATATGTTTATTATTGAGATTGATGTTATGATATGTATGTTGCATACATGATTTGGTTGATTGACATGCTATATTTGATTATATGATACTCTTAAATGTGATGAAGTTATTTGCTGCAATACCGCCTATGATAGGGGTATCGAAAGTAATACCGCCAATGAATTGGGGTGTCGAAATATGAAATACCGCCATAATGGGGTATCGAAAGCAACATCGCCACACGTTGGGATGTCGAAATGAGTAATACCACCAGTGTACAGTGGTTGGTATCGAAATGAGTAATGTCACTGAAGAGAATGTGACATCAAAATAACTCTATGAGTAAGGTAGGCAATGGGATGTCATTGTAATGTGCAGTTTGAATGTCATATGACATATGAGAATGTTGAGATTATTTGATATATGAGATTTTGTTATACTTGATTATGATGTGTTGTTGAATGATTATTGTTAATATTAGTGTATATATTTATTATCTTTTATTTTAAAAATAGCGGGTACCATGGTTAGTTTTTTCGGTTACCGCACCGGCTGAGAACAAAGCTTTTGTGAAAACCTTTTATGACTGTAATTCTGTTCACTGAGATTATATATCTCATTAGTAGTGTTGTTTTCAGAACCTGAGGACGACCCTGCTGAGCAGCTTGACGCTTGAAGACTTGATTTTGTTAGTTTGGCTTGGTTAGTTTTACTTGGCACATGCTAGGAGGACCTTTAGTATCGCTTAAATATTTATTTAAGCGAGTTGTAATATACGCCCGATTTTGAGGTTTAAAACTTATTATGTATTTCGTTTCTTTGGATTGGTATAAACAATTATTTTGAATTATTATGAACTTATTCAATATTTTTTTATGAAAATTTTTATTTACCTTGTTTTATTTAAATTATTATTTTGGGTTACTAATGTAACGAGGGGCGTTACAATGCACCCACACGAGCTGCACTAGAAGCGCCCTGGTGTGTATGTGTATTGAACACCGGGGTGAAATCATATTGATCCAGATGCAGTGAATGACGTAGGTGCAACTGGTGGAGTAGGGGCAACCGATGAAGCCGGCGCTGCTCGCAGTGTACGTGGTCGTTGTGGTGGTGCAGGCAGGCGTGATGCGAGTGCCAACACCATAGGGGCAGATGTCGAAGGCATAGACACGAAACCGTCTGCAACATCATGAGTAATAATGCGAGGAAACCTGGTCCGCCGACGAGGTCATATTCACCCTTTTCACGTGTAGTATACGCCAATTCATATATATGTTGGATCACTCCGTAGAAGTCATCTTCACCCCTTTTTGTGATGCCCTTCATGTAAACCTCGTTGTTTATTGGGTTTTTACCCTCCGTCCATAAATGGGTATGAAATTTGTACCTATTCACGAAGAATGTGTGCAATTCTTTGAAACATGAATAAGGATCGTGGGATAAGTTCCTTAAGTGCCCGTTGAGAGGAGTTGGTGCCTCACGGGAAACCTACATATGGATAAATTTCTTATATTAGATGCAAAATAGTTATATAATCCTAAGTACAGAATTTGAAGATAATTATTTGTTGTGTAAATCACATTGGAAAATCTACTTGTGTACGAGCAGACTATTCTTGTTCACTTATGCTTTCAGACAACAAGAATGCTCTTTACAAATTGGACAATACACACATTTTTAGCGGAGTAGTATATATTTTATATTATGTAATTGAAAGAAAAGGGTATGCAATACATACTCAAGGTATGGCTTAACTTCAATTCAATTAATCAACACATGAACATAGACCGACTTCCTCTCTGCATCCGTTAACTAGTTGATCAACTCCTTCCCGAAATGATGACCATTGTCAGTGACTTTGGGCAGTTCCATTACTCTACTCCAAATTTGTTCTGGTGTAAACCTAGGTGAAGGCTCATCTCTTTCAACTTCCCCCTTTCTGAAGGCATTCTTGTTCCGTCTAAAAGCATGAGTACCCCAACCACACAACATACCATAAGGAAGGAAGTCATTAATGGTCCACATCAAAGCTGCCTTCATTGTAAAATTTTGCTTCCTTGCGATATTGTACGCCATCACGCCGGTCCACAACTTCTTCAGATCATCGATCAACAGCTGTAAATAAATATCAATACACGTCAAAAACATATAAGGTTTCGATATACACACAAATCGGGAGGAAAATTGTATAAGGCAAAAATTACTGGCCAACAAGAGTAAGACCTAGTCTATGCTTGAATGTATGGGGTAAAATCATCGGAGCATAAACCAAGTCGTACATTTTGCGGTTCCTCAGCAAAATTTGGATTTACCCAATCAAAATGTTTCCATGCTTTGCCATAAGACGAATGACGTAACACGCCTGAACTTCTTCTATTCTTATAGTGTCACGTCATTTTTCAGCAGTTTACATTAATGCAAACATTTTTTGTAGCCTTGGAATTATCATCAGATAGAACATTGTCTTAACAGGAACTGGTTTGTTCTTACTTGTCCCAGTCTTGTGATGACAATACCTTGGCGCTTGACAAAATCTGCATTCAAGCAACTCACCATCATTTTTACCGAATTCATTGTCGTAAAAGAGCATGCACCATTTCACACAACTGTCAATCCTCTTAGCCTCTAGTCTCAACTTGGATACAAATCTTTTCGCATCATAATAACTTTTTGGTAAACCCTCTTTTATAGGTGTCAAGTCCAAAAGCATTTTGGAAAAAGAATCCAAACACGCATCGGCAACATTCCAATTGGACTTGCAAGCTAACAGTCTCACGCACATCGATAATTTAGAGTCTGACGCCCCTTCATACAACGGCTTATTTGTCTCAACCAAAAGATTAAAAAATCTATGTGCTTCCCCATTTGGCAGTTCTTCGGTGTCATTGTAGTCATGCGCCTCATTCACCCCGAGAGTATCACTCACCATGTCCTGCATTGAAACAAATTGTTCACCATATCCCATATCTGCACATCTGACTGAAGCACAAGTGCAATTCTCCTCAACCCATAAATCAACATGTGTCACTTCTTCACCATGATCAGTCCAAATCCAGTAATTGTCCTTGAACCCAACTTTATACAAGTATGTCTTCACCTCATTTTCGCTCTTAATCCGTCAACATTGACATTTAAGGCACATACATCTAATCCCCCCATCATCGATGAAACGTTGTTGCCAATTCACTTGAGCAACAAACTCTTCAACCCCATCTACAAAAGATCGTTTCAGACCCGGCCTTCTTCCTGGATAGTTCCTATCATACACCCAACTACGATTTGAAGGATAATAATCCATCTTCTGCATGTTAAAAATATGCAAAACCATTAAATTTTGACAGCATGACGTCGACTTAGATATATCCACCAAATGCTTCGAATCCAAAACCACAGTCGCTTTCATTATTTGGTATGACCCTATCCCATTTGAGAAGAAATTTTTTCAACACTCGACCATAGTATTAATAGTTATTACTTAATTCACATAACTTATATTTGACAAAATTTTGGCAGCATTTCCCATTGCTCTCCGAGTACAATACTTGACTACAATACCACGATCAAGTTTGCACCCAGAGAACAAAAGAAAACGTATCAAACCGAAATTTCATCAAATATAAAGCATTAGAAGTAAGCAATAGCTATTTTACGAGTGAAGAATTTTTTTTTTCCAAACTATTCTCCTTGGACAATTCAAGGTTCAATCCAATGAGCATCACCTCTATGCGAGTACACACCTGCTCAATAATATTGAACCTCCATGGGAAGCTAATGTTTTGCTCAAGTATTAACTCGTCTAGAAAATAAAATTTTAACCCTATAAGGTAATTTTACCTTTCGTACTTGAAAGTCAAGTTCATAGGATAAATGTAATTGTTCAAATCCTCTTACTTTAGCAACATAGATAAAGTGCTTACGGTACAGATAAAATTGACAGACAAACATTTGAATTATTTAATAATTTAATTTAATTACTTAAATATTTGAATTATTTAATCATTATTATTTTTTGTTTTAATTAAGTCTTATGAGGCTAGCGTAACACCTGTTATAAGTGCTAAAAGAAATTGTTATTATGAGGCTTATAGTTTAATTATTTGTTACTTAATTATTTTAATTTAATTACTTAAACTTTTTTAGTATTTACTCGTTATTTTTTGTTTTAATTAAGTCTTATGAGGCTAGCTAGCTTAACACCTTTATAAGTGCTAAAAGAAACTGCTATTATGAGACTTATAGTTTAATTATTTATTACTTAATTATTTTAATTATTTAATAATTTAATTTAATTACATAAATAAATTATTATTTAGTTATTTAAATAATTATTTAACCGATTAAGTTTTATCATTTAGTCATTTTTTATTTTGTTTAAGTTATCCCCACCACATCGCACGTCGCATGAGCCATATCTGAACTGCCTGCAATCTGCCATCTGTCGTGACACAACCACCACCGCACGAGCCATTCTTTTTGTATTTTATGTCAATTTGGTACAGCAGGCAAAGCCCTTAAGTTTAACTCTCAGTTGTGAATAAGTTAATTTTTTAGTCTAAGTCTTTCTTACTTAAAATAAGTGATCCTGTACAGCAACACAGCAACAATAACATTTTTAAAATAACATAGCAACACAACAACAATAACACATCAAAAATAACACAACAACAGTAACAGAAAACAAAGGACTTACCTCTCGTGCGGTCAGAGAAAAGGGATCGAAGGCAGCAGTAAAGGCGGTGGTCCGGTGGTGCTGGTCCTGTGGCAGTGGTTCTACAAAAAATAAAACAAATATTAAAATGCAGAGAGAAAGAGAGGTAGAGAGACAGAGAAAGACAGAGAGAAAGAGAGGAGGACTTACGTGCATAGTGGTCGGGGCGGTGGCTTGGGAGGAGACGGGGTTGGCCGGATGGTGGTGGTCTGGTGGCGCCTTCGTGTGTTCGCTGGTGGTGGTGGTGGCCGAGATAAAGGACAGGGGGGAGGAAAAGAGGAGAGGAGGGGTAGCCTCCTTTGTGTGTTCCCCGGTGGTGGTGGTGGCTGAGAGTGGAGAGGTGGTGGCTGAGATCGAAGTGGAGAGGAGAGGTTCTAATGGGGGAAGTGAAATGAGGGGGAAAAGATATTGTGCTCGTATTAGTAACACTGACCAACGGCCAACCGATGGCCTAGCTGTCGGTAGTAATAAGTTACAGTTACCGACGGCCTAGACCGTTGGTACCAATAAAGTGACCAATACAGTTACCAATGGCCTAGGCCGTCCGTATCAATAAAGTAACCTTGCCGATGGCCCAGACCGTCGGAAACGTCTACAACCTCGGAAAACCCAGACATCACTTACTGACGGCCAAGACCATCGGTACAAATAAGTACCCTTACCGACGGTCCAGCCGTTGGAAACGTGGGGAATAACTAGGCGCCGATTTGTGCCAAAGTTACCGTAGGGCTTACCAACGATGTGGCCCTCGGTAACATGTCGTCGGTAATCTAGTCAATTATGTATTCGCATGATACCGACGGTTTTAAGGCCTTCGATAAAAGGTTGTCGGTATACCCAGGTTTTCTTGTAGTGGTCAACCTATCATCAGGTCGTCTGGTAAAGGGTAAGAATTAATAAAATAAATTAATTCAATTTTAATTACATGTTTTTACATGATATTGATTCACATGTTTTTACTATTAAGGTTACTACTTCCTTAGAAGGTAGCTTCGAATAATATCACATCTGTTGTTGAGTTGATATTCCATTATCCTTGGTTCACATGTTGACAACTCGATGACATACAGAAGCGGAGTTTCTTCGGTGCTTATAGAGTAAGTTGTAATTTTCAATTTATTTAATATGTTTTGATTTATTATTTCATAAAATATTAATATAATAAATTATTATTTATGTCTTCCTAATGCATACAAATTAAAAGTTGCTTGGAGAGCCGAGTATAAGGCATTGGTCGAGAGGAACTTTCACATGATGGCCACCCATTGACTATTCCATACGCTCAAGGACGCCTGCTTGAGGGGCGAGCGACCCACATAGGTGGGAGATGGAGTTTGGGATGCCCTATGCCGCCACTGGGCTTCTGCTGAGTTCCAGAAAAAATCATCACAGACAAAGAAAAATAGGGCATCAGAGAAGGGTGGGAGGTGTCGATGCAACAAATGCTACGGACTCCTCGTTACGATAGGGATTATTAGATTTTTATGTTAGTTTTATTTATTTATATTTCTACGTATTGTAAAAACATATGTTATTTATCATTTGGGTATAATTTTAATTTCTTTAATGTTAACTTTAATTTTATTATTCAATATTTATTTAATTAATATTTGTAAATAATTAATAAGAAATATAATTATTTAATAAATATAAATATAATTATATATTTATTAATCAAACGATTAAAAATATAAATTAAAAAAATTATAGTTACAGACGGTCAGGCCGTCTGTAAGGTGTACAGGTACGTTCTGGCGGCCAAGGACGTCGGTAAGAGGCTTAGGTAATTACGGACGGCCTGCCCGTCGGTAATAGAGGGTGGGTGGGTATCGACGACTTTGACCGTCGGTAACTTTCCGACAGCCTTTTGCGTTTGGCCATCGGTATGCATTATTGAGGAGCTTAGTTCCGACGGATTTTTGGCCATCGGCTTTTCGTCTGAAATAGCTTATTACCGACTATTTTTTGTACTTACTGACGGCTTTTGGCTGTCGATAATGAGCTATTTTCTTGTATTAATTGGCAATTGTATAATATTTTTAAGCATTAAATTGTTTTCATACTAAATTAGCAATCAGTCAATTGTTTCAAATTTATATATCAATTAATATCAATTGTTCGAAATTCATCTATCATGAAAGTTCAAATTCGTTTTTTTTTTTATCTATCAAAGTGATTTTTCTTCAAATTAATGTTAGTGCGACACCTCAACAAAATTTGGAGGGTAGAGTTGTGGTGAAGCCAAAATTGCTTGAGGAATGGATGCATATATAGAGTGACACTTGAAAGGTTTCCATTTTGAGATTATTCTCAAATTTATCTTACACAATCAATATATAAATTAAATTTATATCACCTAAAAATAATAAAATATATAAATTATATAATTATATAATACTATTAACATTGATTGTGTAATATACATTTGAGAATAAATATCCATTTTGATAAGGTGAATGAATGCATATCATTTTGTCGAGTTTTAAGGTATGATGATATGCTTCTGTGTTTGTTCTAATGCATTGATTTAATATTGTTTGTTCTAATTTAATATTGCTTTCAGTTTGAGCGGTATCTTGCCTGTTCCACTCTTGCTCTATACCTGCTCAGCGGTTTTTGGTTGCTGTTGATCTGAGCTCGTTCGTGTTTGGACTCCTTGCTTCTGCATGTTCCAGTGTGTAGTCGTTGTAGGATTGGTGCTGCATGAGGAATCTGTCATAAGCGGTTATGGCTGGATGAGTATGTTGGAGTCCAGCCAAAACACTGAACTCATTAAATGCAATGGTTGAAAGAATTTAAACTTCTAACAACTTTATTTTTGGTGCATCTCTTTTGTCAACAATTGTGTGTAACACTTGGTGTATAAATAGATGCACCAAGCATAAGTTCAAAGCACATCAGATCCTCACAATCAAGAGGAGGAGAGTGAGAGAAAAAATAGAGAGAACCGTAGAGAGTGTTTTCTAAGAGAGAAAAATAGTGAGCCAATTTGTGAGTGTTATCCACAAATTGAAGATACATTATTATTGTATTTTTGTATTCCCATTATTTTTATAGTGGAGGTTTAACACTACAAGAAACTGGTCATGTAGCTGCAAACTTTTAGCGTCGGCCACGACCCCAACGCTATTTTCGGGAATTAGCGTCGGCCATTTGGTCGCTAGCCGTCGCTAGAACACAAATAATTTTTTTATTGAGTTTGCGTCGGCTATGCCGACGCTAAAGGCCGACGCTAAGTTTATTTTCATATGTACCGTCGGCCAGCCGACACTATTTTAAACACACAAAGCTTTTATTTGAAGGTTGCGTCGGCCAGGCCGACGCTAAGGCCGACGCTAAGTTTATTTTCAAATGTAGCGTCGGCTGGCCGACGCTATTTTAAACACGCAGAGCTTTTATTTGAAGGTTGCGTCGGCGAGGCCGACGCTAAGGCCGACGCTAAAATTTTCAGGCATATAACATGCCAGACCCTTCTCTTTCTTTTGTCTATGGCAGATTAAGCTCCAAAATCAAGCTCCCAGCCTCTCTACCTGTGCGACGTGATTGCTGCCGCTGCACCACCATATTAACACCGTCGCACCACCGTACGGTCACCGCCGCATCACCATTTTGTTGCCACCGCGCCGCTTCATCTTCTCGGTTCCCTGTGCTCGTCATCATCAGTATTGGAGGATACTGCCATCACCTCCACCGGATTTTACATTCAGGTATGTTTCCATTGATTTTATTTAGTCATGAACCTTGATTATGCACTTGAAGAGTTGGGTTATGCTCTTGAATTTGGGGATTAGCAGGGATGCTTGTCATGAACACTTGAATTTGGGGGTTTTGGGGATGGGTTTGCTTTGTTTTGTTGAAGGTTGTTAATATGTATATAAAATTTGATTAAACAAAATTGGTTTGATTTAAGGTGATTTAGGGTGTTCTGACTTGGGGAATTGGTTATGGATGTGGGTTTCTATTTTTATTTTAAATAATGGGTTGCTGAGAAAGTTTTAGTGTGTTGTTTGTTAGGATATGATTTGGTTCATCGGTATAAACTGAAATCAGTTCAACTAAGTTTTCTAAGAGTTGCTTTCCTCTGTTATGATGCAAAGTCCTAAACTTCTTAATATTTCTCTTCTTGTTTAGCTTTGATACATTTTGTTTGTAACATGCATAATTACTAGAGTTGTTTGGCTTCGGTCTCTTTGATTTCTAGGGGTGTCATTATTTTAACTTGAAAGATTTTCTTAATCCTAATACTTCCTCTATCCTTGGTTATCATTCTTGGATTTTTGGAATAGAGAAATTCGTGGCTATTTGTATGTTTTATTTTCTTCAGCAGTTGATGTTAATTCACTTGTTCTTGAGTTATTGAGATTGTGTTGCAAAATGACAAAGCTTAGTGATGTTTTTGATGGAATGGCCATGTGGCCATGGTTGGCCACGGTGTTTATGGGTAAGTTTGTGTGAGAGAGTTATTGTATCACCTTCCTCTGCAAATAAGTTACATTCTGAACAAATCAGATCTTGCCATTAACATATATGGTATATATGCATGGGATTTGGAGCTACAGAGGAACATATGGTGAATGGAAACTATAATTTGGTGGTAGTATTAAATAAACTATATGTGGAAATGATGCACAAAATAAACTTAGCAAGGACTAATCATAATGGAGGAAAGAAGATAATATCAATTAGATAAAGCTAGGGAGATAGAGTAAGCACCTTACGATAAAGCTAGGGAGATAGAGTGAGCACCTTACTTGCTGCTAGTGTGTGTGTCATTTTCTGGTTTTTTAGACTATGTTGGTGTTCAGCTGCTATATATGTCTTTTGTGTTGGTGTGCAGCTACTGTAATGTGGTTGCTATGCCCTCTTATATAATGTTCTCTTTGGTTTTAGCACACTCTTTATATTATATATGAGTTTGGATACCCTTTGTACCCCGTTTTATAATATACTAGATTGTTACCCGCGCGTTGCGCGGCTGCAAATATTTTTAATTTTTTATAGTGTTAACTTGAGAATAAATTGTTAATGAAAGAGATGTTAATAAAAGAAAATTTTGTGTGAAACAATGTTAGCTAATAAAAGAGTTGTTCCAAATTATTACACAGGTATGTAAAAATACACTAAATTATTATTCTAAATTTTGTTTATAAATGTTATTATAGTATTAATATTTTAAAATCAAAATGACTATTAATTACAATACCATAATAAATTAGCATATGCGGAAAAAATAATACTATATATTACGTGGTACTAAATTTGTTATTAAATAAAAAGCATTTAAGGATAGAAAATCTTATGTCAATTTACATAAGTTCAAATAGAGAATACACAAGAAAGCATGATTATCAAGCAACACAAATGACAAAACATTCCCATATTGGTCAACAAAGATCTTGAATCTACACATAATAAGAAATGAGACTGCAGGGTCCATGAATCTCAGATGAAGCATAATATATCATTCTAATTCTTCTCAACTATCACAATCCACTTAAATATGAAATGCATCTTTCAATAGTAAGGAACTACAACACAAGCAAAATATAAAACCATTAAATTTACGTAACTTAAACAAAGTTGGTAGAATCAACCACATCTCGAAACCTTGCAAAGATCCGTAATACATAATGCATATGATTTCCAAGTGAGCTTGATACCTTGGCACTCCATACTCTTGAAAAATTTCCATGCTTCAGATATACAATATACAGTTTTGGGAAACATAACCTGCAACCATGGTTGTTATTGCCACACTATATTTGGCTCAATTCCTTTTCCCAACATCTCATCATACATCATACAAGCTTCTTCATACCCATTCAACCAAAAGTGATGTTGTATCAGTATATGTGGAAATTGTAGGCTCACAACCAGATTCTTTCATGCTTTGAAATACATCAAGTGCTTTGTGAATGTCATTTCTCCCCAAATATCGATTTATGATAATCTCATGAACCTTCCCCTCAACAATATCCCTCTTCATAATTTCATCAATCTCCAAAGCATTTGTAATCCTGCTTGCCTTACACAGCCCTCTCACCAAGGTCTCAAAAGATTCAGGTTCAAGAACTGAACCTTTATTTTTGAGGTCACTAATCAATTCTAAAGACTCTTTCATCCTCCCAGAAACTCAAATATAAAAGCAATAAATGGGAGGGTAAATGAGAGATGTAGAATCCTAGAGGGGAAAAACGAATAATATAGAATAATCTCATCTTCAAGCTAATAAGGGGACAAAGTATAAAATAAACAATGATCTTCAACCAGAATATTCTTATTCCTTAGAGAAGAACCCAACATATAATAGAATAATGAGTGCTACCTGGGTCATTTGGGTTTATAGGCAACATCCCCTTTCGTAGAACTCCCTGCACCATTGAAAAAAAAATGGACACAAAAAAGATGAAGAGATGGTAGGAATAAATTAGCAAGAGATATGATGAGTAGATGAGTGATAAGAGTATGAGAGCCCACCCTACTGGAATACCCTATGTTTTGAAAATGCGATAGACTTCAATTCTATTCGGACAAAATAATTCTAAAACCTACCAGAGACATGAAAGGATATTTCAGTAAAGCAAATCAAAGAATAAAGCAATCTAACAGAAGTAAAAGCATAAAACATTCTAACTTCAACCTTCATTTTTTCACTATTCAAAAGAAGCCTTCTCTTAATTTTATGCAGTATCACTCTATTAGCGAGATATTTTAGAATGGTCCAAGCGCTCAATAAAAAAACAGACACTGATTTTAGCATCAAATGTATCGAAAAGGGATACACCAGTAAGAAATGTCACATGAAATACTTGGACGCAGACATACCTTAAATAATGTCAGATAATTTCATATGACAAAAAGATATGTAAATATACCCCTCGCAAAAAATGAGTTGAATCTATTCATATGTAATTTCAGTAGGTTCTTTATTATAGTTTTAAGATAAAAAGCTTTAAAATACTCATATCATTATATGAAAGCACTTTAAGTAAAATGTCAGGATTTAGGAAGAAAAATTTTACTTCACTTATCTATTAGGTGGAAAACCCCGTCAAAATGAATTGGAAGCAACCCAATTTATTTATTTTAAGAAAGTTAAAAACAACTGTAAACAATCAATTATCATAACCCATTTTCAAAAGTCCCCGTCAAATACCAACAGAATGCTTTATTAAAATCTCCGTCCATGCTTGATTGAATAATAAACCATGCTTTCAAGCAAAACAAAGGTAACAAAGATGGAACCAAGAATATATTATACTACTCAAATAAAGCCTTTTATAGTGTAAGTTAGCTAAGGGAATACAACATATCATATTGTACCAATTTACATGACAATGGTATTCACAAACTACTATACACCATTTATAATCATCATGCTCATATATATATCCATCATTCTATACATGGAGCTAATTGTTTTGCCTTTCTTAAACAATAATACATAGCAGTAAAGCATGCTTGATTGTCAATATAATAGCAAACTGATGTTGAACCTTCTAAAATCAATAATAAAAGCATCACAAAAGTCCTCGTCTAATATTCAATCCTTTTTGTTTCTTCCACAGTTCCACAATCTCATAAGAACAGGGTTATCAAGCAATTACTACTAACTGTAGCTTTTTGCAAATTAATCTTTTTTCTCTGTAATGTATTCATGTTATAAGGAGTTTCATTCTAAAGAGCTATATGAAGTCATTGTTCCATTTTAATTTAAAGGGCTCATGTTTCCAAAGTAAAGGAATCAGTCGCTAAAGATGAATTCAAATATTCTTGTTAGAGGGGCATTGTATGTTAGGATGTATCCCTACATGCCTGCTATAAAATTTTGATGACATGTTAGTTGTAAACGGGTGTCTGAGACCTCATTATAGCTTCACAGTACAAGCTTACAAAAGTGAATGTTCCTAACTATTTAAAGGAAGGGAAAAGTCTGTGGCTAATGTTTTCCTAACATCTAGCACTGCTGATATAAAACAACCATTATAAAGTAATAGCATAACCTCATCTCTAAGCCTTTGCCACCACTATTGCCAAACATGCATACCTGCATTAAGTGAATGAGACGTCAAATCCCAATATTCTTGACGTTCCCCACCTCTTCTTTTCTCTCAGCAATTTGAGGCTTGCACCCCTATATAAATATCAGTCTCAATGTTCATATTTTTTAACCAAACAAATTGTTTCTTTTATCACTCTCAACTCTGCTCTTTTAGAATCAATTGCATATTCTTTGGTATTCCAATGGCCACTGTTGGGGTAACTTTTTAACATCAAGTACTTGGTAGTTGGTACTCTAATTCACTTGGTTGGTCAAAACCCACAAACATATTTCCTTCTTTTTGTTGTTTCAGCATTATTTCATTTCCTTAAAACATTGCACTTTAATGCTGAACCTGAAAGCTTTCTTAATGATCTCTCTCTCAACAATGTTGCTGAATTGTTGTAACAGCAGAAGCTGAGAGCCTCCTCCCAATTTTAGGATGCAAGTTTAATAGAATGTTGGGTTGTGCTCATGTTGGTCCAGAGGAGAGGTGGGTCTAGAGCTAAAATATATTTATAGTTTAGTGCTTGGCAGATCTTGTTTTTTGAAGTTAATAATATTTTATTATACATAAAGTGGTTATATCAATTTGAAATAAATGACAGCCTTGAAAGGGATCACTTCAAGGTACAGTAGAATAAACGCATAGCCTTGCAAAGTTTGCTGGTTGTGTAACTAATTATTGCACTTATATAAGTCTTCCATAGGTAGGTGATGTGACTTAAACTTTGAGGAAGGACAGAAACCATAATCATGATAAATAACGTTTGTTAATGCTAAGAGGGAAGAAGCACAGACAAAAGTTGTTGAGGAGACCAAAGAAAATGTTGATCCTACTGAGTTTAAGGCAGCAGCAGCTGCAGAGCCTGAGAAAGGAATCCAGAAGAAAGATGTTGTTAAAGAAGAGAAAGGAACTGAGCATGAAGCTAAGGACAAACATAACAAAGAAGCCACAGCTAAGCAAAGTGAGGAGAAGGTCGGGTGAAAAGAAATAGGAGGAAGTGATTGCAGCTGAGAAGAGTGAAGAGTTCATAGATGCTCCAAGTGAGAAGAGTGAATGAGTAAGATCAAGGGGAATGTGCAGTTTATATAACTGTATTGGAGAGCGTTTTTTCTTTTGCATGTCTTGTTGCTTGATGTATTTTCTTTTCTATGTTTAATGGTCTAATAAAATAGCTAAATGGGTAAGAGAGGATGACCCACTTGAATTTAGCAATGGCAGCCGGCAGCTACTCAGTGCTACCCACATGGCATACATGAGTTGCATCACTTTTGCTAATGTAGTTTGAGCTACATAGTTGTTTGTAACCAATAAGATGTTGATTGTCAAAATGGAATAAGCAAAAGCATAAGCATATACATGTTTATAGGGATAAGCCATAACCACCATTAGCCCCACCACTCATAAGTCTCATAAGTCTCATATTACTCCCCTTTGTCTCCAATGTTTTTGGACCACTTGGCAACTAAAACAGAACATTGTCAAAAAACATGGCTTTAACTTCTCATCACGACTAACATGTAATAGCTAATATAACTCATTTAAATAATAAAAGTTGCAGGCTAGTACTGACATGTATTCAATAATACATATCAATAAACCATGTTTGATTGTCAATATAATAGCAAAATGAGCACAACATCCTAAAATCAATAATAAAAATGCTTTCAAGCAAAACACAGGTAACATAGATGGAACCAGGATTATATTACACTACTCAAATACAGTCTTTTAGACTATAAGGCGGCTAAGGGAATTGAAAGTTTTGAATATTAAATGCAGCATTTCCAAACAGTAGTTCAATGACGAATACATACCCGTATTTGCAGCGACCGTAGAATTCCTTTCTGAAATTAATCGGTTGTCTCCTTATATACCTCGCAGGTTGGAATTCAGCTAGTTTTTGCATAATTCGTTTTTCCGCTTATGCAATTAGTTATAATGAGTACAAAGGCCAATATAAAGTAAAAATACAGAGATAAATTTCAAAAGGCTCATGACAGAAGTAAAAATCTAGCCAAGCAATTGGGCATCCTATAAATTGTTGTAGCACATGGTCTCTTCACATGCTTCTCATCTTCAACATCCTAAATTTTCACATAACATGATAAATTAATATCATCTTATCAAGAAAAGTTGCACCTAAAATTTCCTATCAATATAAAAGGTGTATAACGCAAATGAACCTTTTGAAATATCGATAAGATACCATCTCAATCATCATTGCTCAGCTGAGATGCTGTTGTGCACCCAACACTGCCGCCGGCTCCTCCGTCGTCGGTTCCAGCCACATACCAAGCCGCGCCAACCGTTCTGGCCACGCTGAGCGCTTCAAATCAGAGAAGGATTGTGGAGATGCGAAGGCGTGGCAGCAAGGAGGGTGGAGGAGGAGGTTGAGGTTGTTAGGGTTTGATGATTGTGAAGTGATGAAGGTTAAGAGGGAAATGGACATCTGGTGGTGGTGAGGTGGTTGGGTTTGGAGGAAGAGGTGAAAGAGGAAGCGGTGAGAGAGAGGGCTCCGAGGAAGAGATCCGTTTAAGGAGTGATGAAAACATGCCAGGGTTTTCTTTTTCTAATGAGCCTAGAAACAGCCACATAGGACTAAGCGCTGATGTGTAAAATATTTTAAGAGGTGTCAAAAAACATGCTGAGATGTCATTAACAGATTTTGGGGGTGAGATTTAATAGATTATAATAGATTTTTGCTTTTGAAAAAAAAAACGTCTAAGTTTGATTACATTATCATAAAATAGCTTGATTTCAATTATTGTTATCATGTGGATGATAACAAAATTAATAGGTTGATACCTTCCTTTTTTTAAGTATAGGAGGATGATAACAAAGTCTAAGTTTTATTATTTGCTTCTGTTAATGAGGATGATCAGGGAATTTTATTGCACTGTAAGTAGGAGAGTGTTCTGCTTGTAAACTCACCACTTATTGAACAAAGAAGCCAATATATAAGGTTGATAAAGTTTTGTAATATTATAAAAAAACCTAAAATCCATGAATCTTTAATCCTTTCTTTCATATTTCTGTCCCTATATATATATATATATATATATATATATATATATAGAACTAATTAATGAGGCAATTTATATAGGGCTTTAGTGATTGATAGAATTATAATTAAAGAGACACTTATCTTAATAAAAAGTGTGAACTTCAAACTGTATTCAAAACTTAAGGAATAGAACATTATCATGAAACTAAGGTAGATTTAATTAAGCTGCTATGCTCCTGTCAGTTTCGTTGGTCTGCATAGGAAATTGCTGTTATGGTGCAGGTCAAGTCTTTGGCCAACATATTTGGGTCATAAGGAAAAAGACCTTTTAAGTTTCTATGCCGCTGTTATAATATGACTTGTTTGGTCTGTGATGTTGTCAATTAAATTGGGGTTTGGTGCTTTCAGTATGCATGTGAAGTGGAGCGGTGGACCACTTGGTTAGCAGGCAAAAGTCTTTATTTTTTTCTGCTATTGGGTGGCTAAAGGTTAAGTGCAGGCAGAGTGTTTTAAGGGAGCAGTTTAGAAAAGTGTATAGGTTCCATTTGATGGATTGTTTCTCTTTTTTGTTCTTTTTAACCATGTGTGGTTTTGGATTTTTCTTTTAGTGGGATAGGTTGCTGTAACATAAATGTTGCTCTTTCTTTAGGGACTGTATGAAAGCATGACTTTAAAACAAACTTCAAGAGGTTATAAAACAAGAGTTATGTAGAAAGAAGTCATTTAGGAGAAATAAACAAATTATTGTGATTAGAATTGAATTAGAAAAATGATAGTTTTGAAATAATACCATTCTTCATTATATAATTTGAAAATGATTAATTTTGTTTTAAAAATGAGAATTGGCAGTGACCAATTATGAGGGCATAGGGATTAGCTAATCATATAACTATACAAAAAGTTTACTCTTAATTTGCAAACGGAGTGAAGCCTCAAAGAGTCAAGACTACTAGGGTCTTCTTATTTTATGCTTCTGTATTTATATAAATGAAAGAATATATATGTTTATTTGCTCATGTAATGCTCAACTCATTCAAGTTTGTAGTAGTGGAAGTTATTAGTCTTGGGTTGTTTTAGAGAAATGTAAGTAATAGATTAACAGGTGTTTCTTTGTAACCTTGTGTCACTCTTAGTTGCTCAAACTGATTTCAGATTTCACTCTGACTCTCAATTCCTAAAATCTTGAAGTGCTTGTTCTCCATCCCGTCTCCCTCCACCAGGTAAACACCATTCCCTTTCTTTATTTTTCTGTTACATTATTTTGTGTTGCAACATTGAAGTTTATGTGACAAGTTGATAATGCTAAATTGATAATGTCGTTATGGGTAGAAGAAGATGTCAAACATATAGTTAACTTATGTGCAATGGTTTACTTTGGCAGGACCGTTCGTGACACTTGCAGCTTACATTAGGAGTTTGAGGTGTGTATGCAAAGTTTTTTTTTTTTATTTAGCTATGTTTATATAATGTGTTATATGAATTGGGGTGTGTAATGTGTTTTTTTTATTTAGCTATGTTTACGTAATGTGTCATTTTTTTATTTGAATGATTGAATCACAAATTCGGCTAGTCTGGCTGCTTTTGATTTTCGATGTTGCAATGTTTGCTCTCCAGGTTTCTTCAATTTTATGTCAGTATTACATCTTTGAATATGTAGATGCTCTTAGTGATCCATTTGATTTCCTTTGTGCTTGTGATGCAGTATGTTTCAGTTCATTTAGGACTCATTGCTTTCCAATGTCAATTTTCTTGTAAAATTTAATAGTTGCGATGCGTTTTTTTATTATTATTGCAAACACTTTTAGGGGTAACAACATTGTTTATTTGATTGTCTTTTTTCTTAGCACATTTGGTTCATGTCAGAATTTTCACACATTTTTGTTAATTTTGATGAGGTAAGTTATTAAGTTGAAATCCCTGTAGAATGAGATTTCTGTTAGATCTGTAATTTTAAATGGATGGAAGAGATCTCACTGACTTTAAAACATCATTGTTGGACTTGGCATATCTCCAATAGTGGGGGTTATGTATGAACATGTGTTGATTTGGTATTTAATGTCTTTGTTGAGATTTATTTTTATGTTACATTTCCAGGTTTTGTAATTCAACAGCTACCAATTTACTAAATCTGTAAAAAAAAAAATAATAAGTTAGCGTCGGCCTAGCCTTCGCTACGTTTAGCGTTGGCCTAGCTTAGCCTTCGCTACGTTTAGCGTCGGTCACGCCTTCGCTAAGTTTAGCGTCGGCCAGGCCTTCGCTAATTTTAGCGTCGGCCAGGCCTTCGCTAACCAGTTATGCCATAGCGTTGGTTTAGCGTGGGTTTTGGCCGACGCTAACTTAGCGTCGGCCTTTTCCTGTGTGTTCTAGCTGCCAATTTGCGTCGGTTTAGTCGACGCTAAACTAGCGTCGGCCGTTAAGGCCCTTCGCTAAACGTATCGACAAACGAAAAAGCGTAGGCCACGACACCGTCGCAAAGCCGACGCTAAAGTGGCGATAAGCGTCGGCTTTTTGCTTGTAGCATGGGCTTTTGGCCGATGCTAATCTCGGTTTTTCTTGTAGTGTAAGTGACCTACGGGTCCCGTCTTTTTTCTTGCTCACATTGAGGAGGTTTTCCACGCTAAAAATTTCTGGTGTTGTTGCTACACTTATTTTACGCTTCCGCATAGTGTCTATTCTGAGTTCACAGAGGAGGGAAATTATGATGGCATTTCCCAACAGTGGTATCAGAGCTCTCAGAGCTCTTGGATATTAGGTGCCAGAGATTCGTAAGAAAATTCTTAGTATGCTCTGTGGTTGCAGCATTGTCTGATCTTCCACATCAGAAAAAAATTATTCTTGTTGCTGGAAATAAAGTGTAGTAGTGTGAAAGTGCATTCTAGGAAAGTTCTGGCTAGGAAAGACTTGGTATTTAAGTGTGTCCATTAGTGACCCACCACTCTTTCCTGGGAACTTACTTGGTGTATTGTTTGCGTACTGCATTTATTGTTCCAGTATATGGCACTATTCACGTATACGATATTGGTCTGTGTAACTCAAGATGGACGGAGCTGTCGCTCATGATGGAGACATGTTCAAGCTAACTGCAGATAACTACTCCTATTGGAAGTCGATAATGGAAGATCACTTATACTGCAAAGATTTGCATGAGCCAATCACCCAGAAAGATAAACCGGAAGGGAAGATCGACAAAGAATGGGAGCTCCAGAATCGGAAGGCAGTAGCTATGATCCGCAAATACATTGATCGCAGTTTGTTCGAGCATGTGTCAACTTATACTAATGCGTATAAGTTGTGGACGAAACTTGAGTCCTTGATTGAAAAGAAGACGCCCAGAAATAAAGCCCACCTTGTCAGACGACTGGTGAAGTTGGAGTACTCGGACGGTCAGAACATGATCGAACATTTGAATACCTTCAAAGGTATTGTGAATCAATTGATGAAGATCGAGATGAAGATAGATGATGAGTTGCAAACTCTTTTACTCCTCAGTTCTCTGCCTGAGAGTTGGGACACTCTAGTTGTCACTCTCAGCAATTCTGCTCCAGATGGAAAGCTTAGCATGGATTCTGTTACAGATTGTTTGCTAAATGAAGAGTCAATACGGAGAGAAAGGGGCTTGAATAACCAGTTTGAAGCCAACGTTGTTGAAAACAGAGGAAGGAGTAAGAATCGGGAAAAAGAAGGTCGTGGAAAATCACAAGGTAGATCCAAATCTTGCACTAGATTAAACTGTTATTATTATGGCAAAGCGGGCCACAGAAAGTCTGAGTGTAGATTCTTGAAGAGAGACCAACAGGATGGAACGGTCCACCCTGACCAGATTAACCCAAAGAAGAAGAAAGATGGAACAACTATTGCAGTGGCCTCGAATGATGAGAATATATTTCTTGTCGGAGAGGAATATTATCTGAATATTGCATCTGATAATTGCATATGGATAATTGACTCAAGGGCATCCTTCCACGTCACACCTCATGAAGAATTTTTCTCATCATATCAAAAAGGAGATTTTGGTACGGTGAAGATGGGCAACCATGTCACGAGTAAAATCATTGGTATTGGTGAAGTAACTCTGATGATTGAGAATGGAAACAAGCTTGTGTTGAAGGAGGTAAGACATGTACCCGAGATGCATCTAAACCTTATCTCAGCAGGCAAGCTAGACGAAGCTGGGATGATAAACCATTTTGGTACCGGCAGATGGAAACTCAGCAGAGGAAGCATGATTGTTGCTCGTGGAAAGAAGGAAGGCTCCTTGTACATTATGCAGGGAAAGATATGCAAGGGGGAGACGAATGTTGCTCAAGACGCAACCAAAGAACTGTGGCATAGACGATTGGGCCACATGAGCGAGAAGGGTTTGGAGATTCTTGCAAAAGATCATCTCCCAAACATAAAAGGGCATCCACTTGAATCTTGTGAAAACTGCCTAGCAGGCAAACAACACAGAGTATCTTTCAAAAGATCGGATGATGCAAGAAGAAGAAAGCAGATTCTGGATCTTGTTCATTCAGATGTTTGCTCAACGTCTGAAAGGTCCCTTGGTGGTGCCCGATACTTTGTTACCTTCATTGATGATCACTCCAGGAAAGTGTGGGTGTATCCATTGAAGACGAAAGATCAGGTTCTTCAAGCTTTCAAGGAATTCCATGCTTCTGTAGAACGAGCATCTCGAAGAAAGCTGAAATGCTTAAGAACTGATAATGGTGGAGAGTACATAGGTCTGTTTGAGACATACTGCAAAACTCATGGGATAAGACATGAGAAAGTACCTCCCAAGACACCTCAGATGAATGGAGTAGCTGAAAGGATGAACAGAACGATTGCAAAGAAAGTCAGAAGCATGTTTTCTCAAGAAAAACTTCCCAAATCATTTTGGGGCGAAGCAGTAAAAACTGCAGTGGATAATAAATCTGTCTCCTTCAAGACCTTTAAATGGAGAGATTCCAGATGAAGTATGGTTTGGAAAGAAAGCCTCTTATGGTCACCTGAGAGTCTTTGGGTGCTGGGCATTTGTCCGCATTCCTAAAGATGAAAGAGCAAAGCTTGACGTTAAGACAAAGGAATGCATATACCTTGGTTCACCAAGAGATGAAATTGGCTTCAGATTATGGGATCCTACAAACAAAAAGATTGTTCGAAGCAGAGATGTGGTATTCTTTGAAGACCAGACAATCCAGGACATTCAACAATCTAAGAAGTCAAAGACCGTGGTGGTACACAGTTCAGGGGGAGAGATTCTTCAAAGAAATGATGTACCTGATCAGACAATACAACCCGATCAGACGGAACAACCTGACCAGACAGAACAAAGTCAAACAATACAGGGAGAGCAAATGGAAACTGATCAGACAGAAGAAGAATCTCAAGTAAGACGATCGACGAAAGTCAGATAACCTTCAAGGAGGTATTATTCAGATGAGTATGTCAATCTCACTGATGAAGGGGAACCTCAAAGCTTCATGGAAACCATTGAGACGAATGAGAAGGAGAAATGGATGCAAGCCATGGAAGAAGAATTACAGTCCCTGAAAGAAAATCAGACGTATGACCTGGTGAGATTACCAGATGGTCGAAAGGCACTGAAAAATAAATGGGTGTTCAAGCTCAAAACTGAAGAGAACAACCCAAACCCCAGGTACAAAGCAAGAATTATTGTGAAGGGGTGCAACCAGAAGAAAGGCATAGATTTCGAAGAAATCTTCTCTCCAGTGGTGAAGATGACATCCATTAGAATAATCCTTGGTCTAGTTGCAAAACTAGACTTGGAGATAGAGCAACTTGATGTTAAAACAGCATTGCTACATGGAAACCTAGAGGAAGAAATCTATATGGAGCAACCAGAAGGTTTTGCAGAATAAGGCAAAGAACACCTAGTGTGCCGTTTGAAGAAAAGCCTCTATGGTCTGAAGCAAGCTCCAAGACAATGGTACAAGAATTTTGATCTCTTCATGGCCCAACATAACTTCAAAAAGACGTTCGCAGACCACTGTGTGTTTGTGAAGAATTATGAGAATGGAGAATCCATCATACTTCTATTGTATGTTGATGATATGTTGATTGTTGGGAAAGATAAGAAAAAGATAGCTGCTCTTAAGAAGGCATTGAGCAAATCTTTTGCCATGGAAGATCTGGGTGCAGTGAAGAAGATTCTTGGAATGAAGATTATTAGAGATCGTTCTAGAAGAATGCTGTGGATGTCACAAGAAGACTACATCAAGAAAGTTCTTGAAAGATTCAACGTGCATAATGCCAAACCTGTGCATGTTCCATTACCTGGTCATCTCAAACTAAGTAAGACACAATGTCCAGGGCATGAAGAAGAAAAAGAAGAAATGAGCAAGGTGCCTTATTCTTCTGCAACGGGTAGTCTTATGTATGCAATGGTCTATACGAGACCAGACATTGCTTATGTTGTAGGAGTTATGAGCTGATTCCTATCAAATCCAGGAAAGGAGCATTGGAATGTTGTGAAATGGATACTAAGGTATCTGAGGGGAACTGCCAAAATGTGTTTGTGCTTTGGCAATGTAAATCTAAAGCTTCTTGGGTATTCAGATGCAGATATGGCAGGTGATGTGGATTCAAGAAAGTCTACGTCAGGATATTTGATTACTTTTGCAGGGGGAGCTATCTCATGGCAATCAAGACTACAAAAGTGCATTGCTTTAAGCACCGCAGAAGCTGAATTCATTGCAATCACTGAAGGTTGCAAGAAGATCTTGTGGATGAAGAAGTTCCTACAAGAGTTAGGCCAGGATCAGGAAAGTTATGTTCTCTATTGCGACAGTCAGAGCGCAATTCATCTCAGCAAGAACTCGACTTTTCATTCAAGGTCGAAACACATCGACATGAGGTATCACTGGATCCGTGATGTGTTGGAAAGTAAACTGCTGTAGATAGAGAAAATACACACCGAAGACAATGGTGCAGATATGATGACAAAAACTCTACCAAAAGAGAAGTTAGAAGTTGCAGGCTTAGCATCAATCCCAAACTAATCCAAGGATATTTACCTTTGGCTGGAGGGGAGAATTGTTGGAGTCCAGCCAAAGATTGGACTCATTAAATGCAATGGTTGAAAGAATTTCAACCTCCAACTACTTCATTTTCGGTGCATCTCTTTTGTCAACAATTGTGTGCAACACTTGGTGTATAAATAGATGCACCAAGCATAAGTTCAAAGCACATCAGATCCTCATAATCAAGAGGAAGAGAGTGAGAGAAAAAATAGAGAGAACCTTAGAGATTGTTTTTCTAAGAGAGAAAAATAGTGAGCTAATTTGTGAGTGTTATCCACAAATTGAAGATACATTATTGTTGTATTTTTGTATTCCCATTATTTTTATAGTGGAGGCTTAAGTGACCTACGGGTCCCATGGTTTTTCCTTGCTCACATTGAGGAGGTTTTCCACGCTAAAAATCTCTGGTGTTGTTGCTACACTTATTTTACGCTTCCGCATAGTGCCTATTTTGAGTTCACAGAGGAGGGAAATTATGATGGCATTTCCCAACAGTGGTATCAGAGCTCTCAGAGCTCTTGGATACTAGGTGCCAGAGATTCGTAAGAAAATTCTTAATATGCTCTGTGGTTGCAGCATTGTCTGATCTTCCACATCGGAAAAAAATTATTCTTGTTGCTGGAAATAAAGTGTGGTAGTGTGAAAGTGCATTCTAGGAAAGTTCTAGCTAGGAAAGACTTGGTATTTAAGTGTATCCATTAGTGACCTACCACTCTTTCCCGGGAACTTACTTGGTGCACTGTTTGTATACTGCATTTATTGTTCCAGTATACGGCACTATTCACGTATACGATATTGGCATGTGTAACTCAAGATGGACGGAGCTGTCACTCATGATGGAGACATGTTCAAGCTAATTGCAGATAACTACTCCTATTGGAAGCCGATGATGGAAGATCACTTATACTGCAAAGATTTGCATGAGCCAATCACCCAGAAAGATAAACCGGAAGGGAAGATCGACAAAGAATGGGAGCTCCAGAATCGGAAGGCAGTAGCTATGATCCACAAATACATTGATCGCAGTTTGTTCGAGCATGTGTCAACTTATACTAATGCGTATGAGTTGTGGACGAAACTTGAGTCCTTGATTCAAAAGAAGACGCCCAGAAATAAAGCCCACCTTGTCAGACGACTGGTGAAGTTGGAGTACTCGGACGGTCAGAACATGATCGAACATTTGAATACATTCAAAGGTATTGTGAATCAATTGATGAAGACCAAGATGAAGATAGATGATGAGTTGCAAACTCTTTTACTCCTCCGTTCTCTGCCTGAGAGTTGGGACACTCTAGTTGTCACTCTCAGCAATTCTGCTCCAGATGGAAAGCTTAGCATGGATTCTGTTACAGATTGTTTGCTAAATGAAGAGTCAAGACGGAGAGAAAGGGGCTTGAATAACTAGTTTGAAGCCAACGTTGTTAAAAAAAGAGGAAGGAATAAGAATCGGGAAAAAGGAGGTTGTGGAAAATCATAAGGTAGATCCAAATCTCGCACTAGATTAAACTGTTATTATTGTGGCAAAGCGGGCCACAGAAAGTCTGAGTGCAGATTCTTGAAGAGAGACCAACAGGCTGGAACGGTCCACCCTGACCAGATTAACCCAAAGAAGAAGGAAGATGGAACAACTATTACAGTGGCCTCGAATGATGAGAATATATTTCTTGTCGGAGAGGAAAATTATCTGAATATTGCATCTGATGATTGCATATGGATAATTGACTCAGGAGCATCCTTCCACGTCACATCTCATAAAGAATTTTTCTCATCATACCAAAAAGGAGATTTTGGTACGGTGAAGATGGGCAACCATGTCACGAGTAAAATCATTTGAGTATGCATTAGTGATTTGTGTTAGATGCTAGAGTACCCAATTTTGATCTTCGATTTCAGTTTCTGCTTTGCGGTTTGGAAATGTTGATACACAGCAGTAATAGTGTAGATTTGGTCAAGCTATCTTAGCCAACAGATTTGGGTGGAATGATGTTCAGACTATGCTAAAGACTTTGCCTAGATCTTGCTAACAAATGTTCAATTTTACACGTATTGTTTTTACTGTAAGGCAGGCTTTCTTATTGTAAGGTGTTCTGGTGCTTTTGTAATGAGGTGTGCTAGTGTAGTACTCTTGTGGCAGAGACATTCTTGAAAAGCCAAGATTGCAACTTTTAAGGGGTGTCTTAATTTCTTCGGGTTCATCATGGCTTGGGCAGCCTTTAATTCATGCCCCTCGTCATGACGCAACTAAAGGGATGTCCACTGTTGGGGGCTTTGGCTTAGGAAATGGACCTTAGTGATTCTGGCTATAAATATGTTTTGGCTTTTGGGTTATGGACTTTGTAAGGTTTATACTGCTCTTTGGAACAGAGACAGTATATTATTTACATTAATCCTGCATTTTTCTCTTAAGTTCTTATATATGGGTTAGAATATTCTTAGTAATTTCAATCAATATACTTTTTATTTATAAAAAAAATATTGTTTGTTCTAATCCATTGTGTTCTAATGCATTGATTTAAGATATGATGATATGATTTTGTCAAGATTTAAGGTTTGATCAGGTATGATGAGTCGATCAATATCTTATCATTAATGTATTGATTTAATTTCAAATTTAAAAATTTATTGATTTTTTAATCAAAATATTTGAAAACATTAAATTATATTTGTGTTCAAATGTATATATAGATATAGATCACGTAGAAGAAATTATGTAAATAATTAGGGTAAAATGGTAACTTTTGTATCACAATTAATGCAATCAACAACAATATGAAAATGACCATATCTTTACTAAATAATGATAATACGTGCAGGAAATGTCTCGTTTCTCAAATTCAAACATCTCATTTGTCTTGTTCTTTGAAGAAAGTGAGACTCGGATCTCTCTCTCTCTCTCGGATTTATCAGATTCTTATGTATTGCCATGTGGAATAATATTTTACTTGTTTTGCAGTTAAGAAACTATGTGCTGCCTTCTTTTGTCATCTATAAATACCACACTACCCAGACGGTAACAATAAAGTAACCTTACCGACGGTCTAGATCATCGGAAACGTCTACAACCTCGGAAAACCCAGACATCACTTACCGACAGCCAAGACCATCGGTACAAATAAGTACCCTTACCGACGATCTAGCCGTCGGAAACGTGGGGAATAACTAGGCGCAAATTTGTGCCAAAGTTGCCGTAGGGCTTACCGACAATGTGGCCCTCAGTAATATCGCCGTCGATAATCTGGTCAATTAAGTATTCGCATGATACCGACGGCTTTAAGGCCTTCGATAAAAGGCTGTCGGTATACCCAGGTTTTCTTGTAGTGGTTGACCTATCATCAGGCCGTCTGGTAAAGGATAAGAATTAATAAAATAAATTTATTCAATTTTAATTACATGTTTTTACATGATATTGATACACATGTTTTTACTATTAAGGTTACTACTTCCTTCGAATGTAGCTTCGAAGAACATCACATCTGTTATTGAGTCGATATTCCGTTATCCTTGGTTCACACGGGGACAACTTGATAACATGTAGAAGCGGAGTTTCTTTGGTGCTTAGAGAGTAAGTTGCAATTTTCAATTTATTTAATATGTTTTGGTTTATTATTTCAAAAATTATTAGTATAATAAATTATTATTTTTGTCTTCCTAATGCATACAAATTAAAAGTTGCTTGGAGAGCCGAGCATAAGGCATTGGCCGAGAGGAACTTTCACATGAAGGCCACCCATCGCCTATTCCATATGCTCAGGGACGCCTGCTTGAGGGGCGAGCGACCTCCATAGATGAGAGATGGAGTTTGGGATGCCTTATGCCGCCACTGGGCTTCTGCTGAGTTCCAGAAAAAATCATCCCAGACAAAGAAAAATAGGGCATCAGAGAAGGGTGGGAGGCGTCGATGCAGCAGATGCTACGGACTCCTCGTAATGATACGGATTATTATATTTTTATGTTAGTTTTATTTATTTATATTTATATGCATTGTAAAAACATAAGTTATTTATCATTGGGTATAACTTTAATTTCTTTAATGTTAACTTTAATTTTATTATTCAATATTTATTTAATTAATATTTCTAAATAATTAATAAGAAATATAATTATTTAATAAATATAAATATAATTAAATATTAATTAATTAATCAATTAAAAATATAAATTAAAATATATATATAATTACCGACAGCCTGGCCGTCTGTAAGGTGTACAGGTACGTTCCGGCGGCTAAGGACGTCAGTAAGAGGCTTAGGTAATTACTGACGGCTTGTCCGTCGGTAATAGAGGGTGGGTCGGTATCGACGACTTTGACCGTCGGTAACTTTCCGACAACCTTTTGCGTTTGGCCATCGGTATGCATTACCGAGGAGCTTAGTTCCAACGGATTTTTTGCCGTCGGCTTTTCGTCTGAAATAGCTTATTACCGACTGTTTTTTGTGATTATTAACGGCTTTTGGCCGTCGATAATAAGCTATTTTCTTGTATTAATTGGCAATTGTATAACTTTTTTAAGAATTAAATTGTTTTCCTACTAAATTGGCAATCAGTCAATTGTTTCAAATATCAATTAATATCAATTGTTCGAAATTCATCTATCATGAAAGTTCAAATTCGTTTTTCTTTTAATCTATCAAAGTGATTTTTCTTCAAATTAATGTTAGCACGACACTTCAACAAAATTTGGAGGGAAGAGTTGTGGTGAAGCCAAAATTGCTTGAGGAATGGCTGCATATATAGAGTGACACTTGAAAGGTTTCCATTTTGAGATTATTCTCAAATTTATATTACACAATCAATATATTAAATTTATATCACCTAAAACTAATAAAATATATAAATTATATAATTATATAATACTATTAACATTGATTGTGTAATATACATTTGAGAATAAATATCCATTTTGATCAGGTGAATGAATGCATATCCATTTTGCCGAGATTTAAGGTATGATGATATGCTTCTATGTTTGTTCTAATGCATTGATTTAATATTGTTTGTTCTAATTTAATATTGCTTTCAGTTTGAGCGGTATCTTGCCTGTTCCACTTTTGCTCTATACCTGCTCAACGGTTTTTGGTTGCTGTTGATCAGAGCTTGTTCGTGTTTGGACTCCTTGCTTCTGCATGTTTCAGTGTGTAGTCGTTGCAGGATTGGTGCTGCATGAAGAATCTGTCATAAGCGGTTATGGCTGGATGAGTATGCGTTGGTGATTTGTGTTGGGTGCTAGAGTACCCAATTTTGATCTTCAATTTCAGTTTCTGCTCTGTGGTTTGGAAATGTTGATACACAGCAGTAATAGTGCAGATTTGGTCAAGCTATCTTAGCCAACAGATTTGGGTGGAATGATGTTTAGACTATGCTAAAGACTTTGCCTAGATCTTGCTAACAAATGTTCAATTTTACATGTATTATTTTGACTGTAAGGCAGGCTTTCTTATTGTAAGGTGTTCTGGTTCTTTTGTGAAGAGGTGTGCTAGTGTAGTACTCTTGTGGCAGAGACATGCTTGAAAAGCCAAGATTGCAACTTTTAAGGGGTGTCCTTCTACGGGTTCATCATGGCTTGTGCAGCCTTTAATTCATGCCCCTTGTCATGACGCAACTAAAGGGATGTCCACTGTTGGGGGCTTTGGCTTAGGAAATGGACCTTAGTGATTCTAGCTATAAACATGTTTTGGCTTTTGGGTTATGGACTTTGTAAAGTTTATATTGCTCTTTGGAACAGGGACAGTATATTATTTACATTAATCCTGCATTTTTCTTTTGTGTTCTTATATGTGGATTAGAATATTTTTAGTACTTTCAATCAATATTATAGTCAATCAATATCTTATCATTAATGTATTGATTTAATTTCAAATTTAAAAATTTATTGGTTTTTTTAATCAAAATATTTGGAAACATTAAATCATATTTGCCTTCAAATGAACCGTGTATCGTGACAGGTAAGCAAAAAAGAAGAAAGGAAAGCCTCCAGTGTTGTCGAGTAAGGAAAATTTCTTTGAGTGAATGCACCAATAATTGACATGTGTGAGGTTGTCATTTTGACAACATTCTTAATTGTATACTCCCTTTGATTATTATTATAAGTAAAAAAATTCTAAATTTTTTAGTCAAATATATAAACAAATTTTAATTATTTTCATCTTATTTAATGATATTGTTCCTAAAATATCATTCATTTAATACCAATTTTATTTTCCAATAACTCAATGTGAGATGTATTTAATAAAAATTGAAGTTTTCTATGAACAATATTAAATGAGATTAACCAATTTTCTTAATATGTGTGTTTCGTTTAAGTTTTACGTATAATAGTGAAGTATATAGATATTGATCACCTAGAAGAAATGATGTAAATCATTAGGGTAAAATGCTAACTTTTGTATCACAATTAATGCAATCAACAATATGAAAATGACCATATCTTTACAAGGAATGGGATCTTTTGTCCTATTTTGATATACCACATTATGTCCCAATCAATAATATCTACATGACAAAATATTATTGGTTGAGACATGGTGTGATATATCAAAATGGGCAGTAGATCCGCATCCCTTTACAAGATGATGATAATACGTGCAGGAAATGTCTCGTTTCTCAAATTCAAACATCTCATTTGTCTTGTTCTTTGAAGAAAGTTAGATTCTCTCTCTCTCTCTCTCTCGGATTTATCAGATTCTTGTGTATTGCCATGTGGAATAATATTTTACTTGTTTTGCAGTTAAGAAACAATGTGCTGCCCTCTTTTGTCATCTATAAATACCACACTACCCATGGCACATTCCTCACACCATATATCCCAATTAACTATCAACCACCAAGGACACTAATTAACAAAATCCCTGTGGTTCTGTGATACGATGGCCCCTACACTTAGACTTGCGTTCAGTGATCGACTCACTCTTGTAGCTTTCTTCTCAATATTCCTAGTGATCCCTTCCTCTTGTTTCAACCCCAGAAAGTTTTTAAATGCTTCATACTCCCCATCTGGTTCAGATTGGTCACCTGCAGCGGCCACTTGGTATGGACCTGCCCATGGGGACGGAAGTGAAGGTATTAGAAAAATATATATAGTCACATTTTGACCTTAGTAAAATTAAGAATGTACCATAATAATGCTTAAATTATAGTTGAAACAGCTACAATGATTATATTTATATCTTATAATTAATTATGTAGGTGGTGCTTGTGGATATGGCAGTGCTGTTGGGAAACCTCCATTCTCAGCAATGATATCAGCTGGAAGTCCTAGTTTGTATGAGAAGGGCGAAGGCTGTGGTTCTTGTTATGAGGTGCAAACAATGAACATATATATATATATATATATATATATATCTACTGTGAAAGTGCAGAATATAAATTTAATGAATGGAGGTTTGCATTCCAAATTTTTTCTAATTTCAGGTGAAGTGCACTGGGAATTCTGCATGCTCTGGCAATCCCGTGAAGGTAGTGATCACTGATGAGTGTCCTGGCTGCTCAGATGCCGAATTTCATTTTGATTTGAGTGGCAGTGCTTTTGGTGCCATGGCAGTTTCCGGTAAGGATCAGACCCTACGCGATGCTGGGAAAATAGAGATTCAACATAGAAGGTAGGTTCTGAACTTTAATTACTTAATTGAGAAATTAGACAACATGCTGCTTGAGATTTGACTAGCATGTCACTTGTTTCAAAAGCAGCTCTCAACTCTGTTGAGGGAGGTTAGTATAATCGGTGTTATTAAACTCGGATCCTTTATCGACTTGGTCGAGATACTACTAATTGAACCGATGAGTCACTGATTGAATCGTATGAATCGATATATATTTATAAAAAAAATCCAAAAAATTAGTACATAAAAATTTCATACTTAAAAAATTCAAAAATAAAATCATCCATACTTTAAAAATCCATAACATACTTCAATAGACATTCACAAATTTATTTTTAACTTCGTGGTTCTAATATAGAACATTATTTATAAATTGTTAGCCATTGTAAGGGAATAAATAACCACTGAACAAAATTAATAAGTATTAATAAAATTTTCTAATTTTATATATCTAAGATATAACTTCATTTACATTTATATAAAAATGATATAATTTTGTACAAAAATTTAAAAAAAATGAAAAAAAATCCTAGTCGGTTCAACCACCGGTTCTATCGGTCGAGTCATCGATTTTCTGCAAACCCGACTGAGTCAGACTGGGTCAGACCGAATTGCACACATACAAGATTCAATAACCCATCTGGACCAGTCATACGATCAGTTTTCGAGTCAATCGATCGGATCAACCGATTTGATCCGATTTTAATAACAATAAGTGTAATTTCAATTAATCACTCCTCATATAAAATAAGTAAGTGTATATATGTATAACATAAACGCACCGAGATTGATGTAACTTTTAAAACCAAAAAAAAAAGTGTGAATTATAATTAAATTAAACCTTAGAAGAAGTAAGTGTAATTTCCCTTAATTAATTCTATCCTATGTGGTCAAGTCACCTAATTATATATATTCGGGACAAAATTCATCTAACTTTATGCTATTTTCACAATAAATATTTCAACTTTCTTGACTTTCAGTTTTGATTTTTTACATATATGGTTATCACACGTTTTTGTCAGTATTATTTATTTTCAACATTTTGTTTACAATATTGTAACTAACAAAATTGGAGATGGGGATTTCTGCAGAGTGGAATGCAACTATCCTGGTATGTCAATAGCTTTTCACGTGGACTCTGGATCCAACCAAGAATATTTCGCTGTCGCTATAGAGTATGAGGATGGAGATGGTGACCTTGCCAAAGTAGAACTCAAGGAAGCACTTGACTCAGCCTCATGGTATTCCATGCAACATTCCTGGGGTGCAGTTTGGAAACTTGACCAAGGCTCACCACTGAAAGCACCATTCTCTATCAGGCTAACCACACTTGAGTCAGGCAAGACTATTGTGGCCAACAATGTCATCCCTGCAGGGTGGAATCCTGATCAGACTTACCGATCAATTGTGAATTTTGATACTTAATTAACAAGTCCATCAATTTGTAATTTTGTATCATCAGCTTGTAGCTATATCCTACCTAATATTATACATATATATATATGTATGGAAGAATATAATCATATATGTCGTCCTATTAGTGGACTTTGGATTGTCTTCTTTAATTAATATATATGAATGAAATAATATTAGTTACTGTGTGTTACTTATGATGTGGGTCTCTGCTTTTCCATCCAGGGTAGAAAGAATTTCAGCATATCAAATCCGTTATTGAATTTATGGAACTAATTAACAAATTTAAACCTTTTTTTAAACAATCTGATGTAAAATTGTTTTCTGCTTGAATTGAAACGTGAGGCGCAGAATGAGATCTTAAAAACTAAAAAGCCCAAATTATCGGACGTAAAATTTCTGATGTCATTAGGGGATGTTAAGACAAAATGCTTGACAAGAAATAGAAAAGTTGAAATTTCAGTCTCTTTTAGGTTTGAAATTATTTGGTTAGACCAATTCGTATCCAATATGATCCGTGGCGGATCTAACATGCCGAGTCAATAGGGACAATCTATTTTAAAAAAAAATTAATAATTATTATAATATATATGAAGATAAAGACATAAATGTTAAAATCCTAAAATTTTAATATATCAAATCAAATAAATTACATACGTCGTAGTTGTCCTCTGCATGATTTCATGTTTTGAAATCATTGAATGGTCATCTCATTGTCAATAAATACATCTCTCTCAATATAAGTTACTAGAAAATCATTCATTCATGCATCTTCTATTTGATTATGCAGCCTATTTTTCACAATCTTCATAGCAGAAAAGGGTTTTTCTACCGTTGTTGTGGTAAAAGGCAAAATCATTGTTAACTTCAAAAGAAGATAAACTAATGGATAAATAATATGTCCTTCAGTTTCATCTAACTTCTCTGAAAGATTATCGATTCCTTTCCTAAAGAAGCAAATTCAACATTGCTACGCATATCAATGATGTAAATCTCAAGTCGATTATCAAGCATCACTAAATCACTTGAAGAAAATTCATGCGGATAAAGCTTTGCAAATTCAATCAACCTTACCTTATCAAAAGTAGGGAACAAATTGGTTGGATTCAAACAAGCCATACAAAGAAGCAACTGAGTATTTGTCTCAATGAAACGATCATGAAGTTCTTGAAGCTGTATGTCCACAAAGATATAAAATAATTCAACACGATCAGGCCTAAAAAGATAACAACATAAGCAAAATGCGGCATCTTTTTTATACTATACTCTAAACAGTTGCCAAATTCATTAAATCAAGAAGGACAAAATCTTCTTAAATAATTTCCAAGAAAAATTATGTTGAGTAGGTTGACATAGTACTCTTTGTAAATATGTTCTTCGTATCTTATCTCGATCATTAGGATGATATGCTGAAATTTTAATTCGCTTTCTTGGAGCTGAGGGCAACTCTTCTAAATTAATTTCAATCAATCTGTTGTTGTTGGAGACTTGATTTACAAGATTTCAAAGAAGATTGTTGCTCATTTTATGGTAATTTCCTCTTTAAAAATCTTTATATTATCTCCTGCAATTAAAAAAACAAAGTTAATACATTTAATTTCATATCCAATCAATCAATTCGGTGAAATAACACAGGTTATCACAAATTCCCAATTTTGAATATATCAAAATCCTAACATATCAATATTTACAGTTAATCATCATCAAGAGAAAATTTCATAAAATTGACTTCACAAACATATTACTCATCATTCTAATTGCATAATCAATCAACCAACTTATTAAAAACAAACTTATATACAAAACCCCAAATTTCAAACTTTTACAAATCCTAACAAAACAATGGATATCGTACCAAATATTATATATGTGTGTGTGGGGGGGGGGGGGGGGGGGGGCGGAGGGGGCGGGGAAGATAATCATATGTCGTCCTATTAGTGGACTTTGGATTGTCTTCTTTAATTAATATAGATGAATGAAATAATATTAGTTACTGTGTGTTACTTATGATGTGGGTCTCTGCTTTTCTATCCAAGGTAGAAGGAATTTCAGAATATTAAATCCTTTATTGAATTTATGGAACTAATTAACAAATTGAAAACTCTAAGAACAGTTTTTTTAAACAACTTGATGTAAAATTGTTTTCGCTTGAATTGAAACGTGAGGCAGAATGAGATCTTAAAAAGCCTAAATTATCGGACGTAAAATTTCTGATATCATTAAGGAAAGTTAAGACAAAATGCTTGACAAGAAATAGAAAAGTGGAAATTTCACAAAGTCTCTGTTGGGTTTGAAATTATGTGGTTAGACCAAATTATATCCAATATGATCCAGTTTGGTGCCTATTTTTTATTTCTTCAGAACAATTTGGCATTTGTATTTAGCATCTTTTTATTATTATTATTATTATTATTATTATTATTATTATTATTATTATTATTATTATTTACTTTTAATCTTTGGAATTGTTCGCATAAGAATTTGTATGACCCAATATAAGCAATGTGTTAAATATTGGTTTGACTAATGGTCAAATTGGTTTAATTAGTGGTCAAACTAGACAATTATAAATATATTTAAATAAATTGCACTATTAATTTATTTTTATTAATTTAGCATTTTTCTTATAATTTAAATTTTAATAAACTATTTTATCATATTAGAAACTGTAAGAAACTAAATATGCTAAGTTTAATTATTTATAGACAACTTATAAATAATTTTAATCATAAAAAAAATAAATAAGGCTTGTCCATTAAAGTGAAGACTTGGATCACTTCACTTCAAGGCCCATCAGCGTGTACTTTTACACCACACAAGATTGGTCGGCTTTAAAAATCCTAACCTAAAACCTGATTTGCGACCCACCATAACATAATAACTCTAAGAATTACTCGCGGTGATCCTTAATATAAAAGACAAAAAGTTTTTTTTTTGTTCAATATATAAGAAAAAATGATTAATTTTTATGCTAAATTATATTTCTACTCTTATTTATTATAAAATTCATATTAAAGAAACTCAATAATTCTCCATGCAAGTGCTTTAGTTTTGTTTTACTCATTGGTCAGATAACATAGTGCTTGCATTTAGTAATAAATAAGTTAGTTGAAATAAAGGTAATGAAATATGGATATTTGTGAAATAAAATTTAAAATGAATTGATTTCAATAATTTTCCTTGATCTTGATGAACTTGATTTTTGTCTTTTATATTGAGGATCAGAGGTACTATGCAGCACTTTAGGGATCATTCTAGAATGCACTCTCTCAAATAAGGTCCATCTATGCACCAATTAATTGTGTCCATTAATTTTGCTTTAAATTTGATGAATAGTTCATATCACAATTTATTTGGAAGAACTTTTTATTGCAATAATTGTTCTTTATAATTTCTGTTTAGTCCTTTAAAAGCTAAAATTTAAATTTCATTCCTTTTCTCTCTCTACTCTCTCTCTCTCTCTCTCTTGTTAAAGATCTGGTTTCTTTCTAAAGATGGAACTTTGGCAACCCCCAAGGTTGATGGCTAATGGCCATCAAACCATCCACAAAAGTGAATTAAATATGGGTACTAGGGTTTCTCGTCCATTGAAGCTGAGTTGCGAGCGGCGGAGGCATGGTGGTTGCGATGGCAGCAATCGAGAAGTGCAAACTAGGTGTCATAGACGAGGGAGAAGGCATGGCTGGAGAAAGAGAACGGGTTGCAATGAGGTCGAGGAGGAGGGCGAGATGGTAGTACTAGGCGGCGATATGTTGTCGATTTTGGTGTGTAATGGAGGATCTACACTTAACTCGACACTGGAACAATCCCTAAAATGGTCCCTATTAGAGATAGATACAAATTGGACCCTAAAACGATCCCTAAATGACTCTCTTTTTTGTAGTGCACCATTGGAAGCCATCCACAACCCTAAACGTGACCTTCCCGGTTCCACCCCTCTACGCACATAAAGGATGTGGACCACTGCAATCCTCCACATCACGACCTCAACTATCGTCAACCTCGTCCCCATTGATGGCTCTGCCAGAGTTTGTCTACACCTTCCCATCTGTGTGTTGCTTTTGACCGCCCCCCCAAAACAAACCATATTTGGCTATTTGGTTCAGGTTTCTTTCTTTTTTGTTTTTTTGTTCAAGTTTTTGTCTCTGTTGGTCTTTCTTCTTTAATGGAGGATCTAGAGTCTAGACAATCTGTATCAGTTGCAAAGGTGGTCGTTGATCTAGTTCTCGCTAGCGAGAGGATGGTGCCAATCTTTGCCAAGAGCAGCTTCGATGCATCAAAGTGGGTACTTGGGTCTGTTTTCAATTATCATTAGTTTCGGGTTAGAGTTATAAATAAAGAAACTAGATCCAGTATTATTTTTTTACTTGATGGCTGAGAAAGTCACTTGGAGCATGATGTACCCTAACTCAAGAAGGTGCATCGTAGAATCACCCATAGTTTAGAAGTATCATCTACGGCTCCAAAGAGAGAGAAAATAAGCTTCAAAATGACTCACGTGTAGGGATGGCAATGGGTAGGGTATGAGTAGGGTATTATAGTATCCGTCCCCATACCGCATTTAAAAAAAAATACCCGGACCCTAACCCGTATGGGTAGCAATTTAAGTATCCGTACCTTTACCCACTGGGTGCCTAAGTACCCATACCCGCATTCATTACCCACACTTTAATTAACTATGAAAAATAAATAACTAAAAAACGAACATTATTAAAGTCTAAAATATCATGATAGTATATAACAAGACATACTACTCTATAATGTTCTCAAACAAACAACAAATATTGCAATTAAATATGAAGAATAGGAAGCAGAAAGTTAAGGTGAAGTGGTGAACGGACACAACGATGTTAGGAGTAGGAACTCAGGAAGAATAGGAAGTAGTAATAACCTGAGCTTTTTAATCTCTTGTTAACCTTTTACCATCCAACACTCAATCCCATACAACATTGCAGGCCTTATAGTAGTGTAATAAAATTTCCCCTTTAGCTTGAGAAGTACATTTTTATCACAAATAACCCCATAGGCCCTCCTTCATTTCACACATCCCGCTTGAATCCTATGGTTTTGAAAATAATAAAACACCATTTTTTTTTATTGTTTTTAATTTTCAGGTGATGATATTTTTGTAGTTTTTACTTCATAATAATTCTACTCGATACTATTTTGAATGTCATTTATAATTTTTGGGGATTAAAACGTCTCAAGTAGGTATTTTTCATTTTTTATAGATCAAATATGTCTCCGCATATTTTTCCGAGATCGGTTTGGGTGTTTATTCTAATTTTAATTATAGTTATCATTTCTATCATGATATTTGATTTTTTCTTCTTTTAAGTCGCAACTTTATTATTATGAAGTAAGAAGCCCGCCATGCGCAACCTTATAAGGTTCGAAGTCCACCATCTCTCCACGGCTTCTTGCACGTTGTGTCCCTTTTACTTCTTTTACCGTGATCCAAGTCACCAACCACTACGCATCTACTGCTTATCTAATCCCTTGAAGGTTAGCCGTTTTTTTTTTTTTTTTTTTGACTCAACCTTGAAGGTTAGCCTAGTGAACTATATACCTCAAAATAAATCTATCATTAAAAATGCTTAGAAAAGAACTTGTGATGTGGAACGACTTTAGCATCTTGAACGAAAATTAAATTTATGCTTAGAGAATGTGAGAAACCCTATAAGATAAAGTAAAATATGTTTAATCTTAAACCAAAAGCTGAGAAGAACATAGCGGCTTCATAAACATAGTAATGGTCAAATGCTACATGCCCGCTAAACTCTATGGATAAGGATCTACTGTCTTATTTTAGTATATTATATTATGTTCCAATCCATAATATTTTATCATGTAAGTTAAAATTTTATTCAATCTTGAAATAGTAAAATACATGATAAAATATTATTGATTGGAATATAATGTGATATACCAAAATAACACAGGAGATTGTCATCCAAACTCTATACCTCATCCAAAGTTTTATAATATAAACTTCACCGTTTATTGGGCCTAAGTTGATAACTAGCCCCACGCCTTATTTATTTCCTAGCAAGTATTTCTTTTTTCATTTTTCTTATGTACACTTTGCAAGTATTTCTTTAATTTGAAACATTACATGTATTCTTTTTCTTTCTTCTGTTATTAACGTGATAATACAAGTTTGTTTACCTATATCATCGACTGCAAATCATGAGCACTCAATTGAAGAATTTATGAGATTGACCTAAAAAAAATGAAGAGTTTATGATATTTTTTAACAATTGAACATGTTCGAAATCAAAATCCATAAACTTACAGGCCATTTTTCACTTAGACCCCATTTATGGTATACCGTTTAACTTAGGGTGCACCGGTGCACCTTGAAGCTAATACCGTTAGATATGACTTAAACTACATCAACGGGGCAATGCTAAAGTTCTATAACAATGGGGTTGAGAATTGATCCTTCACAAAATTCAACCATTGATTATTTGTTAAAAAATTAAAAGATAAAAGATGAATAAATCAATCGCAGAAGAGGAGTTAGAGTAGAGGTCCTCCACAAAAAAATGGGATGAGAATGACCATATTAACGAGGGGTGACCTGCTTGATAGGTAACTTAGAGATGTTCGATTTTGCAAGATCCATGGATGAGTGAGAGGTTGATGCAAAACAGAGCTGGCTTGACCAATCTCTGTCTTCATCTCTTCAATCTCCATCCACAATGGTTGTAGCAGTCACAGATTTAGGAGTCTACTTGCATTTTTTTTTTCCCTTTTTAAAGTTATAACAGAATTTAACCTGCTATGACAGGTAGTCTTGGTGGATCATCAATCCTCCAAAGTTTCTATGGAGCATGTGAATCATTTTCTTTAGTTTTAGGCAATAGATAACAGAGCATGTATACTTATTCTAGTCAATTAAGTGTTTGTTGAAATGTGATAGTGGGAAAGCCACACCATTTTCGCCCCATTTCCCTTTTATATTGGATCTTGTTATGTTTCTTAGTGAAGCCACATTCACTCATATCAATGAATCCATTGAGTGTTGATACTTGATAGGTAGAGGGAGAAACATTCTCATACTCTGGATTTGGATGTGCCAGGAAATATGTCATGCCTCTTTACTTAAACGAAGCCATAGCACCCAAAATAGACTGAGCAAGTCTCATCCTCACTAGATTTCCATCCCCTAGCTTTGTTTTCTCCTTATTAATATGGTGACCCGATGCATTACAAAAATTATTCAAAATCTCCATCACACAATCAATCAGAGCACTAGAAGCTTCCACAAAAAGAAGCAGATCATCCGCAAAAAAAAGATGAGAAATCAGGAGGCCATTCCTCCCGGCTTTCAAAGTATATTATTAATTACTTTTTAAATTCAATATATTAGCTATTGATTGTGTCTATATACATCTTAAAATATTACTTCAACCAATAATATTTTAACTTCCTGAAAATGTACTAAGCACTAAATTAGAAAATTCAGATTCAGGAGCAGGGGTAGTGAAGTTAAGATTAGTACTTCAGTCTGTCATTTAACTCCTAGTTAAGCAAAAACATCACTTATAATACATTAGTCAATAGGTTTAGCCTATGCTTATATTACATTCATTCATTCAATCAATTGCTAGACAACAGAACAGAACAGCACAGAGACCTGCCTATCTATCATCTGTTTTTCTTCCTAACGGCATGATGACTCTGTGCTAGATTCAGACGTAGGAAGTCATACTTTCAGCATAAACACATACCAAAGTTCAACATATATAGCATCCTCATTAAGAACAGCCATGATAAATATATTTGTTTTCATACCAGTGCATTATGTTTTCATATACTTCTATACTTATAATCTAAGTACGAGATTTACTAGCATCATCATCACAGCAATCCCCGACAAAACCAAAATTAGCAATCCTAATTAACCTCTATCTTCTTCCTCCTCTTTAGAATTGACAGATGGAGGCTCAAACACACTAAACGCTCTAGAAGCTGAAATCACAGCTAATACTAAGAAGCAACAAAAAGTAAACATGTGGAGGATCAAAGCCAACTTCACTTTGCTGCAAAACCTGCCATAGGAACTGCAGGCTTCACTCCATGAAACTTCCTTAGCACCATCGTAAGCAAGGAAATATATCTCCATTGCTGCGGCAACTGATGTGACCATCAAATAGGCTAGAATCTGTAAAAAAGATCAATTACAGATAAGCTAATAAGTCAAAAGATCCTAAAACCGATGAGTGAGGTCATATAAAAAACTTAAGTAGATAACTGTGAAATTTTCTAGAATTTTAATATATATTAGGAATGACATTACATGGGATACAGATACGATACAATACGGATACAAGAATATGACTGAAAATTATAGGACACGATACGATGATGTTGTAATATATAAAATTAACGCACAAATCTTAAATTAAAATATAGAAAAAATGTTTTAAAAGTTAGCCATAGTTATTCTTAACATAATAGAAAGCTAACTTCCATCTAATTATTATGATATTTTCATTTATATTAGTATAAAAACCAAAAAATTATAAAATACAGCTAAGTATCCAAAAGTGTATGTAAAGTATCTAATATGGATATGTGTTCGACATGGATGCAGCACCTATTTTGAACTGTTTGTGCTTCTTAGTATGCGTTTAGTATCATGGTGGGGAGCACCAGAATTCCTTCTACACCTATCACCAGAATTCCTTATACACTTGTCAAACGTGATTCTAGTAGAAAAATAGATATTTGCTTACACGTTTGGAAAAACAATTTCGCATCCCGAATCAATTCTACCAGAAGCAGCTTGGAGTAGCTTCTGCTTTAGGATTGAAAAATTACACTAAGTTTTAGATTAAATTTGCTTTCAAAATAAAAACTTTCAAACATAAACCACTTCACTTCAAACTCAAGTATATTGAAATCAATATTAGATTTGACTAGGCATCCGAATGGTCCCCTCAAAAATTGGTTATGAGGGGGTGGTCTACCCAGCTATATAAGCAACGGCCAGGCTTGTTAACCTCTTGATTTGGGACTCGCAACACGCCCCCTCGAGCCTGGGCTCGTCACCACAAGCGAGGGCTAGCGATACTATCCACACCACCGGGCAAAACGTGGCTCTGATACCATGTTAATAATTCAGGCATCCGAATGGGCCCCTCAAAAACCGGCTTATGAGGGGTAGTCTACCTAGCTATATAAGCAATGGCCAGGCTCGCTAACCACCTGATGTGAGACTTGCAACACGACCCCTTGAGCCTGGGCTCGTCACCACAAGCGAGGGTTAGTAACACTATCCATACCACCGGGCAGAACGTGGCTCTGATACCATGTTAAATTCGACTAGGCATCCGAATGGTCCCCTCAAAAACCGATTTCTGAGGGGTGGTCTACCCAGCTATATAAGCAACGACCAGGCTCGTTAACCACCCGATTTGAGATTCCCAACAATCAATTCTATTCAAAATGTTTGTCAAACGCTCATCCAAAGTTCCGAACACATATCACACAAAACGGCCATGGAGCTTCTCTGTCAGAATGCAATAGAAATAAAGACCAATTCATGATCAAGTTGATTCTCTATGATATGCAAGAGAATTGTTAAAATGTTATTAATTTCACCTGATTAGTCATCAAGTGACAGTACATGGAAAAGAAAAAAAAATGGGGAAGGAGATTAGGGAGACCCAGCTTAAGGGTAAGCCAATAAGTATTAAACAAACCTGATCAGAGATAAAGAAAATCCAAGGTTTGGATACTAGATATTTGATCCATGAGCATGCTGCAGCAACAAGAGCATAGCCAGCACAGAGGGCACTGACAAAAACCATATACCTGTCAAAATCAAATTGAAGAATTAATTCCATGTGTCTGGTTCAGTGGCTCAAAGTCAAAATTGGAGACTTAAATATCATTCTTACTTGAGACCCGAGATGTTGCTATACTTCAGCATTCCATAGCTGCTATTGTCCTGATGGTTAGTCACAGTAACCCATATGGTTGCCACAGATAGAGGAACCACACAGAGCCTCAGAGACGAATCAAAAAGCTTAAGCATGGGAAGCTGATTCTTCCTGGATGCACTATCATCAACAATATGTGTTCTCATATTTTGTATGCGAATTGGTAACGAGTACTGAAGTTTAGTTGGTAATATAATGTGATAATGAAATGCTTGATAGAGATCCCATCATGAATTTTCTAAGTGGAGCTGGTGAGAATAGTGGGAAACGCTTTTTCAGAGCGTAATCAATGGTACTTTTGGTTGGTTTGGTTGGTGGTACTTACTATAAGAATGTTTCCAGTACACATTTATTTTCTTAACACTTCATATTTATACAGTTTTCATAATTGAATTAAAATATTTCATTTTGTTTTTTGCTTTAATTCTGATATTTGTCGGTACAACTTTTTTACACTGTATAGTAGTCACAAATCATTCTCTGCATTACTTTAAAATTATTTATGATAAAAGTAAAACAATTTTAATGATATGATAATTTATAATTAATTGATAATGAAAAAAAATCTTAATTTTTTTATAGTGCACCAATTGAATCCTTTTGTTTTACACCCTCAGCTTTATTCCGTCACTTGAATAGATACCAAAAATGTGAACAAAACAGGATTCACTTCTCACGGCAAAGTGGCCTTCTGCTACCTTTTTCTAAACTTAATACAATCCATGCTCATACTTGGCTACTCAAAAGTGGTTTCAACCAAAGGTAAGTACATACTTATACCTTTTTTTTTTTTTGGTACGAAAGGACATATTTATATTTAATTTTTTAAATAATTCAAAAACACTACTGTATTGATTCTTTTAACAAATTTATCTGCATTATATAACATTGATGTGCAATTATTTTCCCTTAATAAATCCATGGTCATACTTAAAAGATAATTAGAAGTATCCACTTTACTGTCCATATACAGCTAAAATATAGCTGAATCATTTTCATAAGATCCCGCTTATTTAGAGCCTGTTTGATAAAATTAACTGTTAGTATATAAGCTAACTGATAGCGGATAGATTATAGCAGATAATGGATGAGATAGTTGATAACAGATAGCGGATAAGTTAACTTATTTTCTGTGAAAGTGTTTGGTAAAACTAGTGGTTGAACTGGCTGAAAAATATAAAATGACATAAAATGACATCTTCATTAATGATTTTAAATAAAAAAGAGAAGAGGATAAAGGTAGAATTAAATGAAGATAATAAGAATAAAAGTGAAAAGAAAAATGAAACGCTATAAGCTATAAACTCAAACACTACTTCAAGTAGCGTCTGAAAAAAAAGGCTATAAGCTCATGACTAAGACGCTTGTCAAATGAGACTACTTTTTGCATCCACTATAAGCTCGTAAAAGGGACGTATCAAACATACTCTTAGTCATGGTGATATATGGAGGACCTCACAGAGTTGTAATGCTGATGCGACACTCCACCCTCATTTTCCTTTTGTATTTTTTCCATGCCAGGTAAAGATAACCTAGATTTGGGTTCTTAACTTCAGACGTGGAAAATCCTTTGTAATGAGTACACATAACTGGTCTTGCGATATATAATACTAGTAGAGACACCCGCACGGGTCCATAAGAAAAAACACATTTTAATCATAATCACATTATTTATGATTTGAAAATTAATAGAATGAAAATATACATCAACAGTGCAAAGAAATCTTTCAACATTTACAGTAAAAAATTACTTGATTATATTTATATTCAGAACTATTGACGAATACAATTACATTTTTCATGGTACGCATACGAAGAAATCACATGGAAACATGTCTCCAGAGACAATGTCAATTATTTTCCCACCAACTTTTTGCTACAGCAATGACATTTCCATGTCCATTAGAAAGCTGCTTTAACTTTATATCTGGCAATGTTGGCATGTGCGTGCACTTGTGTGTGTGAGTGAGAGAGGGGGAGATAGCAAATGATGCATACAACTAAGATACTTGTGGCTGCAACCGACAGGTCTTTTATCATAATTTTTTGTCACCTTCTTCATTCCTTACTAATAATAATTTGATTCCTAAAAAAACAAAATCACAATTCATAAATATTTATGTTAATTTCCAATATTTGATTGGTGGAGACACCGAAACACCATTTTTTGACACAACAGATTTTTGTTTCCAATGGAGCCATTTTAGCAAGCACCAACTTTCCAACCTCAGGTTTTGCGTGTAATTAAAAACAAAGTAACTTTAATTATGACAAAATTATGCCAGCAATTCAACCGAAGAAACACCGGCCACTTAACAAGTGAAAACACTGGAAAGAATCCCACATTTGCGACTGATACTTTCATGGATAAAGTTTGTAACTCTAGATATATATGATGCTATTAGACATTATAGAGAGATTTCAAGTATGTCTAGACAATGATTGCCGGCACTGCATCACCGGGCTCAAGGTGGTCTGAGAGTCAACTGCGGAGGCATCATCCCTCTTTGCCCCTTCCTACATAGATAGATTGGAAAAAATTAATGGAATACAATGATAAATTTAGTTCCAGAGTTATGTCATGAATCAGGGACTTAATTAATCAGGTTAATGAAGCATAAACAAAAGCTCTATACAAACTAAGAACCTGTTTGGATTGGCTTATAAATGGCTCATTTGTACTTATCTACTAGCATAAGCGCTTGTCAGAGTGTTTGGGAGAGCTTATGAAAACAGCTTATGATATGTTCATAAGCTGTTTTCAGCTTATTTTGATAAGCTCTCCAGGATAGTTTGTGAAAACAACTTATAACTTAAATGAAAATAGTTTGACTATATTTTATCTTTGATTATAAAAATAGCTTAACCTATCAGTGCGTTATATGATAAGCGCTTAACCTATAAACGCGTAATTAAGCTAAGCCGTTTACCCAAGCAGGTCCTAAAATTACTCCACTACACATATTTTAGCTGAAAGCCCGCTGGAAGCATCAAACAGTATATTTGTACCTTCTTTACTTTATTTTTTTCATTCTGTTATAGGAACTTTCATATCATCAGCTGATAAATATGATTGAGGGGTCACAACAGCACTCATCCATGAGGCAACAACAGCACAAAGCTGCAAGAAGGAGAGAAGAAGAAGGAAGAAATGTGTCAATTACACAAAGAAATGTTTTGCGCATATTTTTACAATGAACATCACCTATAAGGTGAAAGAACCATAATAGGGTACTTGTGCAGAGAAAAATCTGAGACTAACTATTATTATTATGTAATGAAAATTTAAATTTTGTAAATGTGAGCTTAAAGAGTAGCATTATTCTAACAAATTAATAAAAATTGACATTAAAATAAAGCCTATTGTGATACTTACAAGGTCCCAACAATTGTACTTGTATAGCTACCTAGACAAAGGATTTGAGGAAGAGGATCTGAATATATAGTAGTACTACAACTACAGCTATAAATGGTGTACCTTCAAAAGACGCCAATGAGAATCAGGACAACGAATGGGATCTGCAACCATGCTCCAGCTTCGGGGTTTACATCTAATTTTTGAAGTTACAACTAAAACAAATCTTGTTCACCAACATTTATTGAAAAGACATAAACCCTGAAATAAGGATAGAAATCTGCTGTCCCAAAAAATGGTGTTTTAGTGTCCCCCATCAATCAAATATTGGGAATGAGCATAAATATTAATGAGTTGTGATTTTATTTTCTTAAGTGCCAAATTGTTATTGGTGGGGGACAAAGAATGTGATAAGAAATTGAGACAGAAAATCTCCATCCTTAAAATAAACCTTGGTCCAACGACCAAGCTACCCTTCTTGTTTAGCTTCCTCTTCCAATCATAACAACCCAGCTAAGTAACAACTAAGCTAAGTAAGGACAATGCAATTCACCAATGGAAAAATAATTCAAACACAACACATCTACACAGAAAACACACAATATCCAACCTTTGCCCATCCTCCATAAACAACCAGCATTGCAACATTTTTGTCCCCAATAAATACTATCCCAAAGTCACGATTTATCGATGGCACATAGTAATGTAACGGCCCGGACTGCTTTCAAAATTGCCGACTTTCTCTACAAACCAACATGGGTCTTTTCAGCATGCTTTGTCCTCACTCACATGCTTTCTGGAAAACTTCCCAGAAGGTCACCCGTCCCACAATTACTCCAAGTCAAACACGCTTAACTATGAAGTTATTATGTTTTGGGCTCCCGAAAAGAAGATGCATCTTGTTAGTATAGGTAGTACAAATCAATTCTTATAAGCCTTTCTTCAACTATACAGTCTCATACCTGCACAGCCTCAGGATCCCTCTCATTCCGGTGTGAATCGGTTCATTCATGTGTCCCTCCACCTAGAAGCCTGCCAGGAGCCGCTACTTGTCTGTGCCTCAAGCACCGGTGATCACTCCCCGCCCTCGTCGGCCCCGGGTGTTACATGATCAACCCTGAAGGTCATCTCATGTTCCAACAATGTATCAGGCCAGAATCATAGAATGCTTTATCAATAGAAAATAACATCAAACATCATTTTGAACTCACCTTCCCTATCTATGCATAGCTTCCTAAAAAATTCTCTACTTTCCCACGCAAAATTCTCATCCAAACCACATCTTGTGCCTAGCAAAATTGTTAAATAGAGAGAAACCTTGACGACCAAATTGGAACACAAAAAAATCACTGCAAAGGACCACGCTTGATGCTGGCAATGGCTACAATGACCAAGCAATCCCCAGAAGGAACAACTTTCACTCTTCCTCTATACCATCTTGTCGCTCTTGATGCCATTTTCAATAGCAAACTTACGATCTGCCATCCACAAAAGAAAAAAAAATGTGCAGGAAATATATTTATGTCAAGAAGAACAAAATCATGTACAACAACCATAACATCTATCTCATGATAATAAATAGTCCAAGACTGGCAACTACTTTCTGAATTCAAAAGTAATCACTCATGATAACTATTTGTTCATAACAAAATATAGAAGATACAAAAGACAAAACTACATCACTGAATATAATAGTTATGATAGTAAGATGTAAGAATTACATCAAATGACAAATATAAGGGGGTTCTATGGATTAAAATAACTACTTGGTCAAGAATTATGTCTTTAAACTATGTCTTTTAGGAAAAGTAAAAATAACCTATGCAATCTCTGTATAGAATCAGTGCATTACTCAATTTATTATATTATCTGTACATGTTACCTTGTTTATCTAAGCAGTAGGCTTGAGTTCAGATAACACTTATTTTTTCAATTGGTCAAGAGAATAGAGTTTGGAGATAGAAGCAATGTGATCATGTGAATAAGCCCACTTATTAGTAATTTTTTCATTTGGAACTACTACTGCAACCAGCACTGACTTGAAGCTATTCCCATAAACCCAGATCTTACAGAAAAATACACATAAAATAAACAACACACTTATCAGCACTCAAGAGTCTAAGTACTGAAGTATTAAACTCAATGAAAATACTTACATCTCTAACTATTGGAGTGATTCCATAAACATTTTCCAGATGCTCAAGCGCTATATACTCTCTGTCAGAAAGTTTAATAAGATTCTTCTTCCTGCCACAAAAATCTTAATAACACCATTAGGAAGCCGTTCTCCTATGTACCCTAAGGATACCAGGCAATGAGCCAATCAGATCAGATCATGTAAACATACCAAGAAAAAAAATATTCAATTTGCTTCCATTGCTAGCTCAAGATTTTTGTGGTACACAGTAAAAATAATTTTCCCATGTTATGAGGATTTTAAAAATTCAAGCAGATGGAAAGAAAATCATTACTTAACCCGATATCCTCTTCCCTTCTCATCCCAAAATCCAAGCAGATGGATCCATGTTATCTGAGATTGATATATGTCCTACTTATCTATCCCATTGTCTTAATAATTTTTTTTTTTTTTTTTTACTGCATTATATTGTAGGTCCTCTTGTATATAAGTTGGTTCCCCCTAAAACTTTGCTAACATAAATTCCACCTAAAAAAATCATGTCTTTTTACCTAACCCAACTTGAGGGCAAGCTGTTGCAGCTCATTGACAAAAGTTTAGATGAGTATTATTCTCCTATTTCTTCCACCATGCTTACCTATCACTCCAACACGGTCTCTGAAAGTATAGTTTATTGATCTCAATAGTTGCAGTCCCAACTTGTGGAATGGATCCATCTTTTGAGACACTTACCTGTTTGCAAGATAGAAAACATTCCTAATTAAAACTTTGAATTAAAGTAGTTACAATAAACCTATTAAGCTCTCTGAAATATGAATACCTATTAGATAAACCTTCAGAATCCTTGATCTGAACACAAAAGATAAGCCATATATATAATCCTATTACAGACAGATCCAAGGTCAATGACTACTATTTCTAAAATCTAAGCATATTGCTTCAACCAAATATCAAAAAGCAATGGATATTTAGCTGATAATGACAAAATTTCTCCTCTTTATATTTGCTAAAACTTCCAAAAATACTCCGAATAAACTTCCAAAATATGCGGTATGCTAGGATTGGAAAAAAAAATTTGCAACCCACTTTCCCCACAAACATGTATTTATAAAAAAATGCACATGAAGTTCATTATAGAAGCTACTTGCAACATTAGGTGCAAAATGCATACAATCAAACCATATTCAGATTGTCAAATCATGATTGACACACCAATTCCCTTATAAATATAGTCACATTTCGTTCAACATCCATCAAACTGAAAATCAAAAAGCAGAGTAAAACTTGAAGGAACCTATTTGAAACACAAGAAGGAGGGTTGAATTGTGTTTCTTAAATTTTTAAAACTTTTCGCAAGCAGATATATATTTTTGCAAAGATGTTAGCCAAAAACACAATGATGGACGGAAAGGGAGTTTCTAAAAACTTTGGACGCTTTCTAAAGGGTTATAAAAGAGAACATGCGCGTTTAAGAAATCATTTCAATCCCAAGGAGTTAGTTAGAAGATAAACTAAAAACAAGAGCAAGGGAAAGAAGGAAACACAAGGATATTATCCTGGTTTACTCTTCTCCAAAGAGCTACGTCCAGTCCTCTCTGCTTGAGAGTTTTCTCTACTATAACAAAAACATTTTGTTACAAGTATTCAACACCTCTTCAGACAAGTATTCTACATCTCTTCATGCACACTAAGTATTCTGTCTACATAAGCCTCTTCATGCTCACCCAACTAGGTTTTGAAAGGAGTTTTGTTCTACTAACTCACTAAGTGTGAGGGATTGAAATGAAAGCTTAAAACACTTGAGCAATACTCTACGCAAAGAGTGATTTGAAAGTTAAGAACAGAGAGAGCTTTGCAAGCTTTGATATTTTTCTCTTGATTGCTTGTTGTCTTGTGTGCTTGACTGTTTTTCAATTTTTGATTCAGTTGTGCATCACTTTGCTAGCTTGCATCTTCAAGATGAGAGATATTTATAACAGACTTGATTGATCAACTTTAGTCTTCAATGGTTGGAAAAGAATCCGTTCTGATTGAGCATTAAATGCGTTAGTTCGTTGAGTCTGTAGCTTGTTGAGGCTTCTGATCAGCAAAGTAGACTATCAGGCTTGATAGCTTAAAGAGGAGCTGACACCTTTTCCTTGTACTCGAAAGTTACCTTTTTGTCTTTCTTTTTGGAGAAGGTCAAATCCTTTTTGTGTCAGGGACAGTCTGGCTTCAGCTTTCGATGGTACGAAGATTACAAGGAATGTTTGTTCAAAGGATATAAGCTTTTTACACATAGAATAATAAATTCAAAAGCTTTACATATGTATTCGTACTAAAACAGATAAAGTTGTATTGGACTATAAAGATTACAACACAGGAACAGGAAGAGTCTTTGGACTCAAGATTCTATCGTTTAAAAAGATTTATTATCGTCTGGACTGAGCGAGAGCTAATCCAGTTTGGAGTTTGGACGAGCGAAAATCTTCGGACTTAGATAGTCTTTGGACTTATATATATTATCCTGCACACTTAAGATAGAACGTTAGTCCATAAATAATCTTTTTTCTTCTGAAATTAGACCTTTGTTAACATCAAAACTTAAGGGATTAGTGGACCATAACCACTTTGGTTCCAACAAAACCTTTAGGAATAAATGATAGCTTCAACCACAGAAGCGCTCTCTAGCACTCCAAAACTCTCTCTACACCCCAGAGAATCCATCACATGTTCCTATGCACCATTCAAAAAACCTTATATACATCAACGTGACAAAGCTTCACAACCACATAAACAAAACAGAACACACTATTAAAATGGCCATAGAAAACCAATCAAAAATCCAAAAGTGCACAAAAACAACACCAATGCTTGAATATCAAAAATAAAACTTCAAAATTAATTTTTAAAAGAATCGAATATTTCATTTTAAAAAGTGACATGAATGAAATTGATCTAAGGATTGATAAAACCAAAAAATAATAGAACACCTACTACCTATACCTTAGTTGGAGTCAACTAAGTTCTTTGTAGATGAAACATAGCCGATATGTTCTCATCAATACAGACTCTTCTTAGACAAAAGTTACCTTCAAGCTGCATAGTTGAATGAGCCTTTTCTCCACCTTAGACAATAATTTCTGCCCAATCAATGAATAAAGCAAGGAAGGACAACTAATCTCCCTAACATCTTATACATGTTTTATAAAAAAAATCAGCCACCAACAAATTACAACACAACAAAACTTATCCAAACAACTATCTTAGGTGATTGGCAAAGTAACTCTTCACATGACTTTTAAATCATAAAATTCAAATCATGATCAAAAAAGCACAAAGATGGTTGATTAACCATCATGTGCCACCAGAACCTTAACTTTATACGTACAAAAATGTCAATAAATAAAACAAAAAATGGTGCATACTTATAGTTAACTGGGTAGTTTCCTTCTTGTATAGCCCATTCTGAGCCACCCTATATTGTGGCATACACTGACATCCCAAAGCTCAAGTAATTCGTCTTCACAAAAAAAAAAAAATATATGCATAAGGAAGGTTCAACTTATCTGATGGTGGTTAAAAGCTACTCTATGGCCGTGAATCAACCCTTTTGATAATTGTGGAAGCTTCAAAAATGACCCTAAAACAAACACAAAAAAACACAATCAGCTAAACCAAAGCTAAGCAGAGGAAGCAGAAGAAGCAGAAGAATAAGAAGATACTCTATGGGCGTGAATCAGCCCTTTTGATAATTGTGGAAGCTTAAAAAACAACCCTAAAACAAAGCTAAGCAGAAGTAGAAGAACAAAAACCCACCAATTTGAAGCACAAAAACCCTATCGCCAGAATTATCCTCCACCAAGTCAAGTAAACCAAGATGGAAGCTTGTCCATCCTCTCAAATTTATAGAGGGTGTCATAATTTCTCCTCTATCCCCAATGCCAGAAAACGAAGAGGCAGTAAAAAATGCTTTGATAACTCCGGAGCTAGAAGACAAAGAGGCAGCCAAAAATGCCTTCATTTTTTTTTTTTGTTTCAATACAAGGAGAAAAAACAAAACAAAACTACCCAAGGGAAAGAACCACCTCTAACATCATTCTGCAGAAATAAACTAAGCATAGGAAAACTACTTTCAAGAATAACCCCCTCTTAAGAAGAAGAGTGACCCTTGCCAACCAACAAATCAATACAATGGTTGGCCTCCTGGTAAATGTGAATCACTGAGGTTGTCCAATTTGGAAGATGGAGTAAAGAAATGACCTCTTGAAGAAGAGGTTGGAGAAGGGAAATATGAGTTAATCCCAAGTTGACCATGTCTACAATAATTTTGGAATCCATTTAAAAAATAACCCAATTGAGACCCAAGTTTCTAGCAAGATCGATCCCTTTCCTCAGACCCCAAAGTTCTGCCCAAGTTGCATTACAAGCACCCACTTTGCAGTAGAAACCTTTAATAAAACGCCCCAAAGAGTCCCTAGCTATACCACCACAAGTTGCACTCCCTGTATTAGCAATACAAGAACCATCAACATTAATTTTAGTACAGCCATCCAAAGGAGCTTGCCAAGCTACATCGATGATTCTACTGCGATTATCCTCAACGGAGACAGAAGATTGTTGCTACTGCATGATGAAATTCAATTGGGCCGAGACTTGGAAGAAGAGATGTCTCCCAAGGTTTGAGGAATTAGCAAAGACCAAGGAATTCATATCCCTCTAAACCTCATTTAGAGCAAGCCCAAAGAAAATAGGCCACTACAACGAGTTGCCTCCCACCTTACTACAAGTCAGGTTCCAATCAAGCCAATTATACAAGCCACAACTAAAAAACTTGCTCCAATGGTCCGAATCAATGATATTAGACCACCAATCCTTAATCTCTTGGCAATATCTAAGCATATGCATAATAGATTCAGGGCAAGAATTATAGCGAGGGCACATAACACAAGCTGTCATACCTCTCTTCATTCTCTCTTCATTTGTCATCAGTTTAGCATGAACAAGTTTCCAAAGGAAAGCTTTTAATCTACTAGGGCCACACCAATTCCAAACCTTTTTGAAAAGTGGATTTTGATTCATAGGATCCTCATGATGCCGAGAAAGAGAGTCATAAGCTGTTTTAAGGGAAAAGAAACCATCAGAGAAAGGTCTCCAACAGGGAAAATCACAAGCACCAGGGGAAGGGGGAGCTAAGGTTGCAATCCTGTCACAGATTTTAGATGGCACATATTGTTGAATGCTAGACCAGTGCTATTTGGGCAGTGCATATAACTACAGCACTAAAGAAGACAATTATTCGGCAGTGTAAATGCTTCAATAATGATCACAGTAAACAGTGTAAAAGTCAAGGCAATTGCTACTACACTAAAACGACCATTTTAACCTTAGTTTGGGCGGGGGGAAAATGCCCCAGCGAACCTTACTTTATATATATAAATAAATAAATAAATAAATATATAAAGATATCCCCAAGGCCAAAAAACGAAGAGGCAGCCAAAAATGCTTTGATAACTCCGGAGCCAAAAGACAAAGAGGCAGCCAAAAATGCCTTCATTTTTCCCAAGCGTGCTATTTGGGCAGTGCACATAACTACAGCACTAAAGAAAACAATTATTCGGCAGTGTAAATGCTTCAATAATAATCACAATAAATAGTGTAAAAGTCAAGGCAATTGCTACTACACTAAAATGACCATTTTAACCTTATTTTGGGCAGGGAAAAAAATGCCCCAGTGAACCTTACTTTATATATATAAAGATAAAGATAGATATAGATTACAATTGTAGTTTAACATTTATGGTATAGGACATGCAGTATCACTAACTTTTATTTTTTAGGGTGGAAATTTGTTATAGGTTACACAGGATTACTGATGGATGGATCATGCAGGATGGTTAGCGAGACATGTATGCAAGTAAACGGACGTTGAAACTAGACAAAGGATTAACGTGACCCGCGTTTGTAAATTTGAGGGACTAAGTGGTTAATTTATTTTTTTTCACAGACCAAAAGTGTCCTTGTGTTTATTTTTAGGGACCAAATTGGGCCTTTAGTCCAAATTTAATTAATCATTTTATTTATAAATTATATTAAAAAATTATTTAAAAAAATTTCACCCTTATTTTTATATTCATACAAAACTAAACCTTAAACTAAAAATTAAAATTTCGAATTATTCTTATTCAAAAAATGGTTTCTTCCAAGCCATTAAGTAGACCTAGTTTTTGTGCTTTCTTCGTAATCCTAAATTCTTGCGAGGTAACAACGAATCTCATACCCATAATTGGTACTCAGAAGGTCAAGGTAATTGCATGTCGTAGTTCATTTAGAATTTAATAATGAGTTCAAAATTAAACTCTTAATTTGATTACCTCATTGTTAAAAACTTTTGAAGAGAATTAAAGGAGTATTCTTCACTTATTGATTACTCATTTATTAAAAAAATTTGCATAGAGGGAGTGCTCTTTACTTAATCTCTGCCATTTTGTACTTGTTAAGGCTTTAATCAAAGCAAAAACAAAATAGTTAATTGATTGGAGTCTAAACCTATTGACTGATGTATTATAAATAAGTGATGTTTTTGCTGAACTAGGAGTTCAGTAACAGACTGAAGTAACTAATCTTAACTTCACTACCCCTGCTCCTGCTCCTGAATCTGAATTTTTTTTTTTTTTTTGGGTAGACGAATCTGAATCTTCTAATTTTGTGCTTAGTACATTTTTATGAAGTCAAAATCTTATTTTTTCTTATAATCAAAAGTATATTGAATAAGAACACTGGAATGCAGTATTGACTTTACACATGACTTGACATCAACACCTAACTCAGAAGTATCCAAACTAGGCTTATACTAAAGCTAAAAATTTGTGAGTCAAAATCTTATTGGTTAAAGCAATTTTTTAAGATGTACATAGAAACGCAATCAATAACTAATACATTGAATTTAAAAGTAGTTAACAATATAGTTTGGCAATTTCTCACTGGGAGAGGTTGGCAGATTCGGGATTATAAAACATTTAAAATGAGGATGCATGTACCAGGCACGTTCTTGTAAACCATTTGAGGTGGTCCAATTAGATGATGAGAACCATTTGACTTGACTCATTAACATGACTCATTTAATTGAGGTGGCGCATTCTGGTTGGACAAGGTAACTTTTACCCCAAAATTATTAGGATACCGGAGAAGGCACCAACAAATTATACTTGCACATTCTGGATAGGGTTCCAACTAGATTGAATCTATTGAAGAGAAAGATTATTGAAGATGTAGAGGATGCAAAGTGTGTTCTGTGTAATTGTAATATAGAAGAAATGGATCATCTTATTTTTTCTTGCAGGAGATCCGCGTAAATTTAGAAGTCAGTGTATGCCTGGATTGGTTTTGGGACAGTGCTGCCAGCAGATAGCAAGTCTCATTTCATACAGCATAGAGGAATGGTTAGAAGGAAAAGAATGCAACAGAACTGGATGTTGATATGGTTTGCAGTCATTTGGTCAATTTGGCTCATGCACAATAATATAATTTTCAGATAGGAGAAGTATGACCATATTCAACTATTAGATTCAATCAAGATGAGATCATGGAACTTGTTTTTGTTCAGAGCTAATCACCTAAAGGAAGCAAATATTCTTTCTCAGATTGGTGTATGTCACCTTTGGAGTGTTTGAAGTCTTGTGTTTAATTTTCTTCTGTGATAAGTGGTGAATCTGGTAGGATATATATCCTTGTGGCTAGAAATCAGGTTTATGGCTGGAAAAGGATACAAAGTCATGCAACGGCTTCAATTGTGGTGTATCAGAAGGAGGCAAAAATCAGCTCATAAGGCAGCTACTAAGGTTACCAAGCGAGTAAATCCCCAATCTAGTTCTCAATCACAATCAATCTAATCCTTGACATTATTGACAGAGGGACTAGATTGATTAATTTTTGATAATTTCAGGGACGTTTTTAGAATTTCGTTACTGTCAGGGACAAGATTAATATGCTATTACAATTTCAGGGATCAAATTAGGGATTTACTCGTTACCAAGCATTTTTGTGCCCCCCAAAGGAAGTTGGTTGAAATTAAAATTTGGTCTCAGGTTCCAATTGATAATGGAAATACAGGGGCCTATCAGGTTGGGGTTAATGAGCAAGGCAGGGACTTTTATTCTCCTATTTTTCTCTGGTTTTGGTCTATATGGGTAAAGACTTTGGTAAAACATACTGTTTCTCGTGTTAGTGGCCGTATATTATTTACATAGTCTTATTTCTTTGTATAGTTGTTATTTGTATACGGGTTGTAGAGTATCTCTCATACTCTCAATTAATATACTTTTTGATTATAAAAAAATTATACTTGCACATTATTTGTTTTTAAATTTTTTTACCGATTAATGATATATAATTTTAATTTTTTGGTTGATGAAATATAAATGATAGCTGGTAATGAAAATTGAAATATAAATGATAGTTAAGATGATTTTTTTTTTTTTCCTATTCTTGCCGTTTTTAATTTTCCATTTTTTCTTCTACATATGTTGTGTGAAGCACTGAAATTTTAGCTAAAAGAATGTGTCAAAGTTACAACAGCACCACAAGTACCATCCAAGTTGATTTGGAAACTAAATGGACTTCATTTGAGAGCCTCATTTTCGGACCCAGTGTAGAGATCCTAATGTTTCGAGCTTTGTCCTCCGTTGTCATACTCTAAGATAAATATAGTTTTAGGTTGACTCATGCAAGCGGTTCTACAGAAAAAAAAATTCACAATTTGCTATTCTGTTGATATATATATAGAACAAAATTGACTTATTCAAGATCCACATATAGTACATTTCAAGAATCAATTGGACATGTACGTACGTAATATAGTAACCATTTTTAAAGAAGAAAAAAAATTAAGAACACAATAGAATACAGAGGGCAAATATATGCATTTTTAACCATACTCAATGAAGGGAATCTGGGTCAAAAGTGTCAACCAAATTAAACTAGCTTGATTCAATTTTTAATTAATTGCTTTAAAGAAGAAAAGAAAAGATATATTTAGGTGGAAAAGCAGCTTAAACCAACCGACAGATAAGGAGAAGCAGAAGATAGTTTTCTTGGCTTGGAATTGAAGTGATATGAATAGGTATATATATAGCTGTTAGAACCACTCTTCTCCTTCCACTCACTCTCTTGCATAGACACAGACAGAGACAAAAAAACACTATTTCTCACTTCACACTAGACGGACCTCCTTCCACTTGTCACTACACTCTCATGATGTAAAAAAATTTACATTTCTCTCTCTCATCCACAAATCAGTCCAACCAATACTCCAACTAAAAACTAGGACTAGCACCCCTTAAGTTTCACCGTACAACCCCACAACAATTATCACTACAAGAATAAACTCCACCCCTTCTTATATTTATACACTTCCTTCTCTATGTGTTTCTCTTCTTCATTAATCGTGGTTTCTTTTTTTCTTCTTCTCTTCTAATTCCCTTATTTTTCATTGTCCTAATAATTGTATGGCTTTGATTGTACATGGAGCAACAATCAAACTTGAAGTACTTTTGCAAAATCTGCAAAAAAGGGTTTGGGTGTGGAAGAGCTCTTGGGGGGCACATGAGGGCACATGGCATAGGTGAGGAAAGTATGAATAACCTGGATGATGACGACCCTGCTAGTGATTGGGAAGACAAGCTTGGTGGCAACATGCCTCCCAGCAATAAACACATGTATGGTCTAAGAACAAATCCTAACAGGTTCAAGAGCTGTAGGGTATGTGAGAATTGTGGCAACGAATTTTTGTCTTGGAAGTCTTTCCTTGAACATGGAAAATGCACCTCTGAAGATGCTGAGTCCTTGGTTTCATCTCCGGTCTCCGGCGACGACAACAACGATGACAATGACATAGATGGGAGAGATAATTACGTTTGGTCCAAAAGGAAAAGATCATTCAGAACCAAAGTAGGTAGCTTCAATGGTTATAGTAGTTGTCCAACAAGGGAAGAAGAAGACCTAGCCAATTGTTTGATAATGTTGTCAAACGCCACCACCGTTGATCCTCTATTGGCTGAGCCAGAAGAATCTTGTGCCTCAGCTAGCAAAGATGACGAGGAACGAAGAAACCCCATGAATTTCATTGCCCCATTGATGCAATATAGAGCTCCTATAGATAACAAAGCCAAAGGTGTTGTTGCTAAAGGCTTGTTTGAATGTAAAGCATGCAAGAAGGTTTTCAATTCGCATCAAGCATTGGGAGGCCATAGAGCTAGCCACAAGAAAGTTAAAGGCTGTTTTGCTGCACGACAAGACTACCTTGATGACAATCTTGTTGACGAAGATGTCATCACACATGAAGAGCGTTTATCCATAAACCCAAATCTCAAATTTGATAATGGCACCGATAATGCCACGGCCACGGCCTCTTCTTCTTGTAAGAGGAAATCCAAAGTGCACGAGTGCTCTATATGTCACCGAGTTTTCTCATCGGGTCAAGCATTAGGAGGACACAAAAGGTGTCATTGGATCACATCAAATGCACCTGCAGACACATCTACATTGGCCAGGTTTCAACAATTTCATGATCCTATAGATCACATGAACCAAAAACCAAAGTTTGATTGTTTTGATCAGACACTTGATTTGAAGCTTGATCTTAACCTTCCGGCTCCTACGGAGGATCTCATAATCCGCCAGGATGTGTCCACAGAGATTTACTTACCATCATGGATAGGAGCAAAGGATAAAGATGATAATAATAATAATAGCCAATGTCAGAGTCTAAACTACCATCATCATCATTGTGACCAAATCGATAATCATGACAATTACGATGAGGACAAAAATAATAACAGCAATAATGCTTCCATGCACATTAATAATGTAGATGACGAAGCTGATAGTAATGTCAGGTTAGCTAAACTAAGCGAGCTAAAGGACATGAACATGGGTGGAAATTCTTCTCAGTGGTTGCTGGTGGGATTCAATTCAACAACTGATGTGGGAATTGACCCATAATTATAAACAACTCTGTCACTATAACTTCATACATTTCCTTTGCAGTATATAACAATATTTAACTTATATTTTTCATAATTAAAGTTTTGCCAAAGCATAGTCTTACTTCGTAATTGCTTTGGAGTTTTTTTTGTTTTTTTTTTTGGGCTCTCTCTTGTACTTAAACTGTAAGTATTTATACAAATATGAATAGACAATCATAATATATTTACACCCCCTTCCCTACCATTTTCTTGTTAATTTTTTGTCGAATAATTGATTGCATAAATACATGATTTTTTTTTTCGATAATTAGAAATTTTATTTGGTTATCTAGTTTTAGCATAACTGTGATTTCCTCTCCACCTTCTAAGAATGATTGAAAGAAATCACTCAATCATTTGTCACAGCTAGATATGAAACAGTACAAAAGTTTCCATCATAAACATCCAGTAATCTTCCTATCATACACCCCTTTTCCAGATCAAAACAAACTCCCCTAAACAACCCCTTTCTAGAATACAGCAGAGGCTTTACATCAAAACCATAAAAACCTGTAACACCCTTCATCTTACAAACATTCACCTTTATCAGTAAAAACACTGCTATTAGCTTTCATCTATGACCAAAACTGACAGCCAATACATTGCAAAGTATATAGTTGACTAGTGATTGCATCAATTTCATCAAGAAATATAGTTGAGGGCGCAAGGTGTTTTGCAAGCTCAAAGAACACCTTCACTAACTTTTCTGAATCACACCTCTATATTAACTTGTGTTTGTTTGGTGTATCTCCCTTATTTTGAGATTTCCGACCACCTCCTGCAGGAGTACGTAGTTACTTCCAAAACATGCATCGTCTTCAACACAAAGCCAACCACCTATCATCATAAGATAGCAATAGCATGAAACCTGCAGTATCTGCTAAAAACAGAAAGCAAAACACCAATCTTTATGCAGCAATTAGACAATCAGTTTTATATCCACATTTATTCCAAACTCCAGAGGTTATCATCTGAGGCACAGTCCCCCTGCAAGCATAATATCATCTAAGACCAGAAAGCAAAACTTCAATGTTTTATGTAGAAAGATACCTCTCTACTCCCTGCATTCATATCAGCTACAACACTAAAACATAAGCATCAAACTCTACTTAGTTATAGAGTTACCACTATGTGACTCATCCCCAAAATCAAGTCCAGTGACCCAAACCCAGCCTTTAGCATTGTATTACAATGACATGTCCCCTGGTCCTGGTGGACAATGAATTCTAACCACCCTGTTATACAAAAATCTGATCAACCTGCTATATTAAATTTCAGAACACCCTTCCATGTAATACACCAGCAACACCCTGCTAAGCAAAACGTCAGTATTGAGTAATCATGAATATGCATTTTAACATTTCATCAAAATGTAACAATATTCATCTATAAACTCCATCTTGTTTCAGAGCATTTTTATATCATGACCTACATTATAGCCTTCCCCGTCAATACCATTTTATTTTCAAACTTGCCTAAAATTATGCCCACATTATCCATGTTCCTTCCATTTGAGATCCCTCCTTTGCTAATGAATCGGCAAAATCATTAGCTTCTATACATTTACGCTCAAAGGACCCTTTAAAACCAATAGAATATTTTTTTCAGTTTATTATTATAAAGTCTTAGTGTCCCTGGACACTCCTCCTTCCCGGTCACCCATGCCAAAGCATTCTTGGAGTCTCATTCAATAATCAGTTCCTTTCCCACCACCCAATGCTTTTGTATTGACATTTTTGGAGGAAAAACGATAGCCATAAATTTATAAAAATTATTAAAAACATTAATTGGTTTAAAATACATTAAGAAAATTAAAGAAAAGTTGTTTGATATAGGTGACGGCTCATGGCTTATTAAGGAAGAGAGATGTTGTGGAAAATGTTTTACGTTTAATAATGGTCGTACTTCAAATTAAAATATAGGAGTTCATAATTAATAATTATAAATATAATATATTTAAATATATTATTTATCTTAAAATGGAGTATTTGTGTTAATAATATAACTAAATATAAATATAAATATAAATTAATTTAAATATAATTACAAATGTAATATAATAAACAATTTTTAATGTAAACTCAAATATCAGCAGATGGCAGTTCTTGATCCAAGTGGCGATTGGACGGGACGGGGAGCGCGGGCCCTGGACAATCGGTCTAGTGGTAATTAAGCCCAACTTCTTGCATGTTAAGGAGCAAGTGTTCAAATACTCCCTAGCATGTCTTGGGGGAGGTGGTCAGTCCAAGTGGTGCTTTTGGTAAAGAAGTATAAAAAAATTAGGGTGGTTGTCACGTGCAAAAACCCACCACTACAATAAAAAAAAAAGTCAAATAAAGACTGAATTTAGCGATCAAAACCCGTTAGTCACTGTCTAATTAGCGACCACTTGGGGTGGTTACAACGTGCCAAAACGACCCCATTTTGATAATTAGTTTTCAAAGCGTCCCTTTGGATAAATAGTATCTAAAATTGCCTCACATTCGTCAAAAAGTATTACAAATTGCATACTACCTATAAAACTTATGTGGATATTATCCATTGTTTGAGGTTTACAAGTGGTGTGAACACCCTATTTTGTCCAGATTTCAAATGTTCTTTTTTTTATCAAATAAAAAATGGAAAAACTCTTCTATTTAAATAAAATTAGAGAAAAGGAAATAGAAGAAAAAATACTCATTTTTTAAAGTTTCTCAACAAGCTTATAAGCGATCAAAAGTTGATTTGCATGTTCAAACAACCTTGATAAAGGTTTAGAAAAGATATCTGGTCTTAATACATTCAATATTATTTATTGCATTCTCTAAAAGTTCACCTTTCTACGTAAAACTCTAACATGCTTATATACTTTCTAAGTGCCAAGTTTAGATCTTGAGTAATAAATCAGAAGTATCTTTCTATATCCAGGGTTAAAATTCGAAAAGGGTCACTATTCAACCCTCTCTTATAAGGATTTGGGTCCTTTACAATCACAAAACTCTCACATTTACTAATATGTACCATTGGATCATTGTTGTTTCATTTATTAATACACACTCAAATACATCCAACAGTGCATATTAATGAATGCATGAGTTTTTTTACTGCAGTGGATCCAACTTCCTCTTCTAGTGACTTTATACCACATCATCCATTTCCTGTACTTTTTTTGCATGAATCTGTATTTTACCGGAGGTTGGTCACTTTGTACATAACAGAGGGCCATGTTATGATTTAGACTTTAGCAAGCTAGAATGTTGAGATATCACTTAAAAGAAAATATGATTGGTTAACAACCCAATCAAATTAGAAAAGAAACTGCAAAGTGGAACCAAGATGGCACTATTATTTTATTGCCCTTAGAATAGAAAATAAGATACTAGCTAACTTTGTCATGACACTTCGAAGAGGGGAACTTCTGTGGTGAATCCTGTCAAGTAATGGAACATGGATGCACCCTTTAATTTATGTTATTATCAAAGGTTTCATTTTTTTTTAATAGTCGATAAATGGTTATAAGAGAAATTAGTAATATGTTGGGTGCAAGGTTTTAAATTGAAGTTGCGGTTATGTTATATTTATCATCATTGCACACAATTGCAAGAAAACACGGTCGCAATGCGATCGTGGAAACTATCAAAATCATAATGTTTCAGTCTCAATTGCAGTTGTAGACCTTATTTTAAAAACGTGGTGCACCCTTTAATCTACGTTACTATTAGAGGTTCAATTTTTTTAGTAACCAAGTAAATGGTTATAAAAGAATTAGTAAATTATTGGGTGCATCCTTTAATTTAAATTACTACTAGATCTTGTACCCGTGCAATGCACGGGTTTTCATGTTTTTTTATTTTGTTTTGTTTGAATATTTTTGTTTAAAAATGTAAGGTGGGAAATCTGTTCGAGGTATGAAAGTAAAACTGTCTATGAAATGGACTTTAGTGAACAACTCTTAAAGGAGCATTATGATTTGGCGTGCATGTATAGGAGATATATTTTGCCCTATGTTATTGGGTGGTGATATTTGTGATGAGAACTCCACCTCACTCTACATCATTCCACAAGCAGCCTTAACATAATGCTGTAATTCAATTTGGTTTCTGAATTTGTCAATTTTCAATCACGTAGATTTGTTTTTTCAAAGATAAACTATTGAAATTGAAGGATCAAACGCTTACCACTGAGCCAAAAACTATAGCTTTTACCAAGGGCGCAACTTTATTTCTTAATCACAGGTCCGACGGTTTGTCCACGGCCAGTTACGTTCTCCCAAATCAAAGGGTGGTGCTGACCGCCCATAAAGGCCAACAGTCAGCCCCCACCCCCACCCCCCAGAACCAGCCTGGGAGATTCGAACTTGTGGCCTTGGCTCTGATACCAATTTGAATGAATACATTGATGTAATATATTTATACATCGATGTATTAAATTTTGAGCAAAGAATTTAAGCTTTTTCTCGTGGAATACAATTATGTATGTTTATCATACATTAAAAAAACCTTGCTCTTGAACCATTTGAAAACAATGTATTACTTAACAAACCGTCTGGACTAAAAACTATTTTTCTGAAAAACTTTGATTTTAAGTATTTGAGCTATTAAGATTAAAACTCCATCACACTCTTACAAAATATCTAAGACCTATAAGATTTACCTAATAAGTCACAGTCTAGATATTTGATTGCCCTTGCTTATTTCTTGGACTTTAACAACCGACATGCTTGAGCAAATTATTTTCCTTTTTGTCCTGCATGCTAATAGTTGGCATTTGTCATTCATCAAAACATAATTAAACATGTATATGAAGGAACCTGTTTGAAACACAAGAAGGGGGGTTGAATTGTGTTTCTTACGTTTTTAAAACTTTTCGCAAGCAGATATATAAGTTTTCACAAGATTGGACGGTAAACCGATAACGGACGCAAGGAGCGTTTTCAAACATTAGTTTGGACGCATACTCTGAAGAATTAAGATAGAGAAAATAAGAAAGCAATTCAATCCCAAGGAGTTAATTAGAAAATAAGCTAAAGCAAAGGCAAGGGAAAGAAAAGGAACACAAAGATGTTATCCTGGTTCACTCTTCACCAAAGAGCTACGTCCCGTCCTCTCCACTTGAGAGCTTTTTCCACTATAACAAAAACCCTTTGTTACAAGTATTCAACACCTCTTCAGGCAAGTATTCTACACCTCTTCAGACTCACAAAGTATTTTTTCTACACAAGCCTCTTCAGGCTCACCCAACTAGGTTTCGAAAAAGATTTTGTTCTACTAACTCACTAATTGTGAGAGTTTGAAACTTAAAGCTTAGAACTCTTGAACAATACTCCACGTAAAGAGTGATATGAAAATTGAGAGCAGAGTAAACTTTGCGAGCTTTGATATTTTTCTCTTGATTTTTTGTTGTCTTGTGTGCTTGACTGTTTTTCAACTTTGATTCAGTTGTGCATCACTTCGCTTGCGTCTTTTATTTGCATCTTCAAGAAGAGAGATATTTATAGCAGACTAGATTTGATCAACTTTTAGTCTTCAACGGTTGGAAAAGAGTCTGTTCTGATTGAGCATTAAATGCGTTAGTCGGTTGAGTCTGATAACTTGTTGAAGCTTCTGATTAGCAAATGAGACTATCAGGTTTGATAGCTTAAAGAGATGCTGATACCTTTTTCTTGTACTCGAAAGTTGCCTTTTGTCTTTCCTTTTGGAGAAGTTCAAATCCTTTTTGTGTCAGGGACAGTCTGCCTTTCACTTTCGATGATACGAAGATTTCAAGGAATGTTTGTCTAAAGGATATAAGCTTTTACACAAAGAGTAATAAATTTAAAAGCTTTACATATGTATTCCCGCTAGAACATATAAAGCCTATTGGATAGTAAAGTTTACAACATAATAAAAAAAGTCTTTGGACTCAAGATTCTATCGTTGAAAAGACTTGTTATCATCTTGAAAGAGTTAATTCAGTTTGGAGTAGGGACGAGCGAAAGTCTTTGAACTTATATAGTCTTTGGACTTATATATTTTATCCTACACACTTAAGGTAGATCGTTAGTCCAAAAGCTAAACTTTGCTCTTCTGAAATTAGTCCTTTGTTAACATCAAAACTGAAGGGATTAGTGGACCATAACCACTTTGGTTTCAGCAATCTCCCCCTTTTTTATGATGACAAAACATGCTAATTTGATTGAATAAAGTTTCCTAAAGATCTAAAAAGCTTCCCCTAAGACAAATATTATAAGCATATAAAGCATGTAACAGAAAATGCAAGCAATCAAGCAGTTATACGATTACTATGAATTGAAGTACTATGAAATGTCATTCTTATTCAATCAAACCCTTTCTCCCCCTTTTTGTCGTCAAACAAATGAGAGAGAACCACATCATAGTCAGTTAAAAACAAAACTGAAAAAGAATGGAAAAAAAAAATTAAGAAGGAGGAGGAGGAGGTTTAGGGAGGAAGTTCTGAAACATGGCTGCAATTTGTTGAAGCAGCACTGCATTGTTCGCTTCAATGGACCTCTGGACGAATTCTTGAAATTCCGGAGGAATAGCAGAGACAGAACTTTCAGCAGTAGCCTTGGTTGCCTCAACATTTCTCTGATCAGGAACTACACTGAGAGCCTGAGAGGGAGATGGATCAGCAGGATGGACCACTGAAAGAGAAATAGGTTGAGACTTAGAGGGAGCTGAGTCTGCAACTTGTTCAACTTCCTCTGCATGCTTTTCAGAGCAAGGGTCCTCATAGACGATCTCGATGTCCCCAGATTCTTCGGAAACAACCGTTAATGGAGCAGCTGAGGGTGCCTTAGAGTTAGGTGGAGGTGGAAGTATGTCAAGGATGATCTCAGCGACATCAAACCTATTTTCTCTCCATCTGGGTTTAAGTGCTGGAAGCACGTCTCTTGGATACAACGGTATACCAAAGATGTCGTCCATTACCAGGAAGTCAGCATCAAAGATTTTGTATTGTCTTGGAAATACACGAATCTTCTGTTTTTCTTCGTCTGATAGACTAGATGTGGACGCTTCTCGAGTGCATCTCCAAATAATGTTTTCCCAGTAGATTCGAGCGTCTGGGTCATGTCTCTGGAGAGGATCCTTTTGTCAGATGTTGGTTAGTTCCATTGAGTCGTCTCTTGGTTTAGTTTAGAAGAGAGGGTCAAAGGCAGTTTTGTAAGGCAGCGTCCATGTTTCAAGCCCTTTACGTCCATCTTTGTTCTTGTTTGGGTCCAGAATAGGAATTCTTGGACAAGCTCGAGGAGGAACAACGCATACTCTTGTTTTGGAGCTTCTGCTCCAAAATTTCTTGGGCAGATTGTGATGGATCTTGGCTTCTCGTGGTATATCACACTCCTTTCTGATAGCGTAATATGGCAAGAAGTCTCTAACATCAGAGTATTTCTTCCAGGCTGAAGGATGGCTTGGAATGAATTTGATGTCTTGGTCAAGGAAGATGTTGGTCAAACCATACGTCCTTGCACGTTTTTCATCAGTGGTTTTGCAACCTTCCTTTTCTTCATTAAGGAGTACTACATGTCTGCCAACATTGTAGTGACATCGTTGGAACGCCTTGTCTTTAATGAGATTTGGATATATCTTCTTTGGAGGGAACTTTTTCTTCTCAAGACAGACTAACAAGGGTCCATGTACATTGAAGAGTTGACTTAGCAGAGGACCGGTGGGTGTGTAAGGGATGTGATAGTAACCATGTTCAGGAGGTGGACCATAGGGGTTTTGAGGTGGAGGGGAAGGTGTTTAATATTGGTATTCTAGTGGAGGAATAGGACCTTTGGGATGTTGAGAGGTGGAGGGAGGTGTATGTTAATTTAAAAGGACAAGAAATCTTCTTTTAACGTCAACCCAGTTGGAGCTTTCATTGGCAAAGGTGATTCTGGTTATGCGTTTGAACTTTCTTTTTTGGTAAAGCATTTTGGGATAAGGTGCACCATAGGGTTTAAAAGGGTGGTCTCCCCATGGTGTGAACCAGTCTTGAGGTTCAGATGGTAAGGGAGATGATGGTCTTTGTGGTGAAGGAAGGGTTTGGATGTGAGGTGACGTGGAGGGTGACAAAATTATGGACGGTTGAGAGTCCAACGTCAAGTCTTCAACCTCAAGGGGTTTCTCAACAAAGGGAATAATAACTGAACTAGATTGAGGTTCAGTATTACCTTTAGATTTGGATCTGGTGGTCCTTGCCCTTGTTGCAGTAGGTTTAGGCCGAGAGGCTTCAGATGAAGACTCCCTTCTAGGACCTTTGATCACCCTAGAAATAGGTTGATCGTCCTCGTCTTCCTCATCAACAGAAGCTAGAACTAGCTTCCTTTTTCTGGATGGTTGGACGAGGGATGTTGGACGAGCAGAAGAAGTCTTAGTTTTTGGACAAGAAGGCTCTATTGAGCGTCCAGTATAGACTTATTGTTCAGACGCTTCATCAGAAACTTGCGTTGAAACACCTTTTAGCTTTCCTTCTTTCTTGGACTTTTTGAGACAGTCCAATTGCATCATCATCAGGGATGGCAAAGTGGGTTGTGACCCGCGGGTCAACCCGCCAGAATTTGGCGGGGTGGGTTGGGGTTCTCAACCCACCAGCCCACTTTGACCCGCCCCGCTTAACCCACCCGAAAACGGGTTGGTGACGGGGCGGGACGGGTTGACCCGCCAACCAGCCATATTAAAAAATAAATTTTTTTAATTAATTTATTAATTATTTAATATTATTTAATTTAATTTAATTGTTACTTGGAATTATTTCATACTATAAAAATAATGTCTTTACTTTTGTAACACAAATTGTATGTTATAAGATAAGATTATTCCAATTTTTTAATAATAATTTAAGAAAGGATATGAAGATTATCCAAAAAAAAAATATTATATGATTTTTTGTTATTTTTTTTATTTTTATAGCGGGTCAACCCGCCAACCCACCATTAGGCGGGGTGGGTTGGGGGGTTCAACCCATATGTCTAAAACGGGTTGGCCCGCCTCGCCCCGCCCCGTTTTGGGTGGGTTAATGGCGGGGCGAGGCGGGTTGACCCTCTTTGCCATCCCTAATCATCATTAATCTTTGTTTGCTGAAATCTGGTTGAAACACCCGATCAATGCCATGAACACCATAATATTTGAATCTTTGTTCTAAATTCAAATGCTTGAGGTCATCATATACCAGATGTTTCTCAAAGATTCTTGAGAGAAGAGCAGCATAGATGATGGAAGATTACTTCCTAGAGCCTTCAATGGCGTATTTAAAGTATGAGAAGAGAAGGTGTGGAAGATTTATCTGCCTCTCCAGGATCAAATGGACTAAGCAAAACTGATGAGCTTTTGATACCGAGTCCTTCGATCCAGCTTTGTGAAGGGTGGACTTGTTTAGAATTTGATGAAGAACCCTAGCCTTGTCAGTCATTCTTGAGGCTATTAGTTTGTCAGACAAGTTCTTCAAGAGGCATTCTTTGATGATGTCAGAACCACCAAGTTCTTCTTCCCATTTATCTTCACAAGTGATTCCAGATTGGGCACAACCAATGGCGTTGGAAATGGTTGCTTCAGAGACAATGACTTCAGTATCAATCACCTTGTTCCGGATTTCCCTTACAAAGATGGTAGGGTTAGTCCACAATTCCCTTACGAGAGCAAGGTAGATGATAGGAGTACCTTCAAAAAAAACTTGACCACCCAGCGGCGTGAATATGTTGGGAGACATCTATCCCATGATCAGCAAGAAACTTCAGATTGAACTTAAACTCAACCGATACATCAGCAGTCTGAGCATCAAGATTCTTTCCTTTTCGCTTAGAAGCAGCAGCGATGGAGGATAAAGATGCCATTGTTTCAGAGAGGGTTTTTTAGAGAGAAAAAAGAGTTCGAAGATGAAGAGATTGTAAAGATTCAATCTTTAACAAGTTTTGGTTTTATAGACGAAAAAGTCATTCGTATTTTCAAAAAGCAAAGATTTAAAGGGGGGAGAGAGAGGGTGATGAGGAGACGTGCATTAAATGACTGACACACGTTCCAGACATTGAAACCGTAAAAAGCAGTTTTGTAGTTATGGAAACGAAACTGACTCAGTTAGGGGAATGATAAATAAATTTTCATTCGACAAAGATTTAGATCAATTAATGCATTGGACGAGCAATCAACATATATTGGACTCACATGTATTGGACAAAGGTAAATATTGGACGCATGCATTGGACTCACAATTGATCAATGAAATGCATGTTCAGATATTTTCTTATGAATGTGAACCTATCTTCAGCTAAAGGTTTAGTGAAGATATCTGCCTATTGATGGTCAGTATCAACAAATTGAATATCGATTATTCCTTTTTGCACATAATCTCTAATGAAATAATGCTTGATTTCTATATGCTTTGCTCTGGAATGCAATATGGGATTTTTAGACAAATTGATAGCAGCAATGTTATCACACATTATTGGAATGTTACTTACAAACAGGTTGTAGTCCTCCAACTGATGTTTAATCCAAAGAAGTTGTGAGCAACAACTTGCAGCAACAATGTACTCAGCTTCAGCAGTTGATAAAGCGATTGTGCTTTGCCTTTTACGTGACTATGAGACTAGATTGGCTCCAATGAAGTGACAACCTCCACTGGTACTTTTTCTTTCTATTCTGTCTCCAGCATAGTCAGCATCACAGAATCCAACTAATCTGTATTTATCAAATTTCTTATACAAAAGACCCAGATTAGTAGAACCCTAGAGATATCTAAAGAGTCTCTTTACTGCTGAGAGATGAGACTCTTTTAGATCAAATTGAAATCGAGCACATAGGCAAACACTAAACATGATATTTGTTCTGAACGCAGTTAGATATAAGAGGGAACCAATCATACCTCTATATACCTTTTGGTCTACTTTTTTATCATTGTCATCCTTGTTTAGTACTGACGTTGGACGCATTGGTGTGTTCATTGGTTTGCAATCATCCAACTTGAAGCGTTTCAGAAACTCCTTTGTGTACTACCTCTGATAAATGTACACTCCGTCCGGTGTTTGCTTTACTAGAAGTCCGAGGAAGAATTTTAATTCTCCCATCATAATCATTTCAAATTCTTTCTGCTTTAGCTCAGAAAACTCTTGACAAAGAGAATCATCAGTTGCACCAAATATTATATATCATGAACGTAAATTTGTGTAACAATAAAATCCTTTTTACTTGTTTTTCTAAAGAGAGTTGTGTCCACTTTTCCTCTTGAGAAACCATTCTCCGTTAGGAATGTGCTGAGCCTCTCACACCAAGCTCTAGAAGCTTGTTTGAGTCCATACAAAGCTTTGTTAAGCTTATATACATGCTCAGGATAGTTTTGATCTTCAAAACCAGGTGGTTGAACAACATAAACTTCTTCATTAATGAAACCATTTAGAAAAGCACTTTTTACGTCCATTTGATAAAGCATGATGTTATGATGTGTAGCGTATGAGAGTAAAATGAGTATGGCTTCTAGTCTAGCTACTAGAGCAAAAGTTTCAGTATAGTCAATACATTCCTCTTGAGAGTAGCCTTGAGCAACTAACCTTGCTTTATTTCTTACAACTTTGTCATCTTCGTCCAGCTTGTTACGATAGACCCATTTGGTTCCAATGACGGACTTATCTTTTGGCAAGGAGACCAGCGTCCAAACATCACTACGTTGAAGCTGATTAAGCTCCTCTTGCATAGCGAGAATCCAACAATCATCCATTAAGGGTTCGTCAACAGACTTTGGTTACAGTTCAAAGATGAAGTCTGAGTCAGCTTGTTCTCTGAAAGTTGACCTTGTCCGGAATCTATCATTTGGTTTGCCAGTGATTTGATCCTCAGGGTGATAAGTTCTGAATTGCCATGAGCGAGGGGAGTTGACTACTTGTTGAGACGATGATGCGTCCTGAGTTGTATTTGATACTTCGTCTTTGTTAAGCGTTGGAAGAACTTCTATATCATTTAGATTCATATCTGCAAAAGAATCATCTAGCTCTGATAATTTCTTATCAGGCTGTTTGTCATCAAACTTCACATGGATGGATTCTTCAACAACTAGGGTCCTAGAGTTATAGATACTAAAGGCTTTGGACCTTTCGGAGTATCCTAACAATATTCCATTATCTACTTTGGCATCAAACTTACCAAGTTGATCCTTAGTATTTAAAATAAAACATTGACATCTGAAAGGATGGAAGTAAGAAATGTTGGGTTTGCGTCCTTTCCACAGTTCATAAGGATTCTTATTCAAGATAGGTCTTATGCATATTTTGTTTTGAAAGTAGCAGGCAGTATTTACTGCTTCAGCCCATAAGTGTTTAGGAACAGAATTATCACTATGCATTTCCCTAGCCATCTCTTGAAGAGATCGGTTCTTTCTCTCAACAACACCATTCTGTTGTGGTATTCTAGTGGCTGAGAAATTGTGATGAATATCGCTTTCATCACAAAACCTTTGGAAAAGCTCATTTTCAAATTCGCCCCCATGGTCACTTCTGATCGAGCTTATACATATGTCTTTTTCATTCTGAACGTGCTTACAAAATATAGTAAAGACCTTGATAGACTCATCCTTGTGAGCAAGGAACTTAACCCATGTCCATCTAGTATAGTCATCTACAATGACAAGCCCATATTTCTTACCACTAACAGAAGCAGTCCTTGTTGGACCAAACAGATCAAGATGCAACAACTCTAGTAGCCTTGAAGTACTTACAATGTTCTTGGATTCAAAGGAGTTCTTAACTTGTTTTCATTTTTGGAAAACGTCATAAAGAACATCCGATTTATACACAATCTTTGGTAGACCTCTTACGAGGTTATGCTTATTTAGTCTTGAGATTAATTTCAGACTTGCATGACCAAGTCTTTTGTGCCAGATCCATCACTCATCTTCAACAGACACTAGGCATGATACACTTTGATTTAAGAGTTCCCCCAAGTTAATTTTATAAAGATTATTTTGCCTTTTGGCAGTGAATAAGATGGACCCATCAGGGTTCTTGACCATACATTCACCTTTATTGAAGGAAACATCAGACCCACTGTCACATAATTAACATATGTTAAGCAAGTTGTGTTTTAATCCTTCAACCAGAAGAAAATTATCAATAGAAGGAAAAAGATGCTTACCAATCTTGCCAATTCCAACTATATTTTCTTTCTGGTTGCCTCCAAAAGTGACCCATCTTCCAGTCTTTTTACGTAGTTCTTGGAACATAGACTTTTCTCCCGTCATGTGACGTGAGCATCAACCGTCCAAGTACCAGGACTGGGGTCTTCTTTGTGTTGCTAAGCAGGTCTACAACAGAGATTATCATATTCTTAGGCACCCAGATAGACTTGGGTCCTTTTTGGTTAGTCTGTGGTCCTCGGCCATGCATATTGTTTTTCTTTTTGTATATGCATTTCAAAAAGATATGACCACTCTTTCAAAAATTGGTGTTTGGTTTCTTTTTGCTTCTTATAAAATCTTGAGTCTTTATGATAATATTTTGGTCTCGATATTTTGTGAGAAGCTTCTTGTTTCTCAGAGTCATAGCCTAAGCCAGACTTATCATGAGGTGATCATGAATACCTCAATATCAAGTTGAGTTTTTCTGATCCTCCAACAAGCTTTGTTATGCTTTTGGTTAGGTCAGATACCTCTTGTTTAAGTCTGGTTACCTCGTGAGGTTCACTAGACTCAAAGATGAGTTTGTCAGTTAGACTGACATTCTCATTCTCTTTGGACTTAGTATTGTCCTTAAATTTTTCTTTTGAAATGGCCTTCTTTTCATTCCATTTTTCCTTCTCCACATGTTTTGAATCTTTTTGGAAATGAAGCATAACTCGTCATCATCTAATATTTCATTATCAGATTGATCAGCCTCATCAATAGACTAATCAGCTTTTAGAGCTTTTGAGTTGTTGGACTTCTGAGCTTTCAAGGCAATCCCTTTATTTTTCTTTCCAGGATTATCAAGATCAAGCTCCTGCTCATGAACTTGAAGAGTTCCTACCAGATCATCCAGAGTCAAAGTAGAGAGATCTTTGGTCAGGGTGATTACAGTAACAAGTGGTCTCCATTTCTTAGACAAGCTTCTAAGAATTTTGGTGACATTCTCCTTGGTAGTATAGACTTTCCCAAGGGACTTTAGATTGTTGATGATCGTCTAAAAACGACCCATCATGTCCAAAATGGACTCTCCATCGGTTACGGTGAATAATTCATACTGACCAACCAGCATGATGATCTTTGAATCTTTTACCTTGGTGGTCACCTCATGGATATTTGACAAGGTATCCCAGATTTGCTTTGCTGATTCACATGCGTGAATCTTCTGAAATTCATCAGGACTGAGAGCACACATTAAGGCATATCTGGCTTTATGATTTTGTTCCATCCTGGCTCTTTCAGCATCAGTCTAGTCTTCTTCAGCTTTTTCTGTCCCATCAGAGTTGAGATACACATTTGGACCATTCATGATTCTGGCCCAAAGAACTGAGTTTGTACTTAAGATAAAGCCTTTGAATCTCTCCTTCCAGTACAAGTAATGGTTTCCGTTAAAGAACGTAGGTCTGGTCATGGAAGTACCTTCCATAACAGGTTGACTCCCGCTTGGCATACCTTGTCCGGTCATATCTGCTGTAGGATCTTTTCCTCTACACAGCTACGTGCTCAACCCAGAGGCAGAGCTCTAATACCAATTGAAGGAACCTGTTTGAAACACAAGAAGGGGGGTTGAATTGTGTTTCTTACGTTTTTAAAACTTTTCTCAAGCAGATATATAAGTTTTCACAAGGTTGGACGTTAAAAAGATAATGGTCGCAAGGAGCGTTTCCAAACACCAGTTTGGACGCTTACTCTGAAGAATTAAGATAGAGAAAACAAGCGCGATAAGAAAGTAATTCAATCCCAAGGAGTTAGTTAGAAAATAAGCTAAAGCGAATGCAAGGGAAAGAAAAGGGACACGGAGATGTTATCCTGATTCACTCTTCACCAAAGAGCTACGTCCAATCCTCTCTACTTGAGAGCTTTCTCCACTATAACAAAAACCATTTGTTACAAGTATTCAACACCTCTTCAAGTAAGTATTCTACAGCTCTTCAAGAAAGTATTCTACACCTCTTCGGGCTCACTAAGTATTCTTTCTACACAAGCCTCTTCAGGCTCACCCAACTAGGTTTCAAAAAAGATTTTGTTCTACTTGTAACACCCCCTCGAGGTGTCATACATCGTAACCCAAAATTCTTATGATTCGGTTAATTAAAACCTTTTCGAAAATACTTATTAGATTTATTGCAGAAATTCTGATACCAGCTTAAACGTTAACAATAACAAAGGAAATAAATTCAAACTCATCATCAATGAAACTCAGTGCTTGTTTGGATAAGATTTTGGGGCTTCCAAAATCCAGTTTGCTTCTATAATAATCAAGTTTGGTTTTTGAAATTTTGTTTGGGTAAAAACATTGTGAATAAAAGTGTGTTTAGAGGTGTTGAAAATTGATTATATTGGAAGGAAGGAAGGAAGGGGCAGCTTATCCGTTTGCTTTTCAAATGAGATTGCGCTTTTATTTCATTTACCCTTCTGATTTATGTCTCTCTCATTACTCCCCAACAACCACCACCTTCTCTCTTAATTCTTCCCAACGGTCCCTTTTCTCTCTTTCTCATCTACCAGCAGCAATCCTTTATTCCTTCCTTCTCATCTCCCTGCAAAAATCGTGAAGCAAGAGTGGGAGAAATTGTGGACTACAGGTTTGTGTTTGCCCCTTTCGTTTATTCTCCCATCTTTCTCTATTCTACTCAACTCTCTCTCTCACTATTCATAACTCTCTCATCAGTCTGAAACGATGGAAACGGATGATGAACTCTATGCTGGCAAAAGATTCCCTTTCCCCACCCAACCCTTCATTCATAGCACTAAACTTGCCATTATTTTAGCAAAAAAGAAATCCCACCGTCTTTGAAGCAAGCACCCAGACTTTCTTCTTTCAATTTATCTCTAAAATTTGTTTATTGCTTATTGCAGCACTCTCAGATTTATCAATTGTTAGTGTATTTATAATTTCTTTTCTTTTCTTTTCTTTTCTTTTTTAGTTCTATCTTCATTTTGGTTTTTGCTAAGAGGAGTCGCGTGGAAGGAATATTTGGTTGCTACACTCTCAGCTGCAATTTCAGGTTAGTAACCTCACATTGAATATGATGTTCTTAATTAGTTGTCAACATACCAGTTTGCATCATTTTTAAATTCAATGTTTACATTCATGTAGCTAAATATTAATTTTGATACACATGAAATAGAATGTCAAATACATCCATTAGAAACAAAAGTCAGTCCAAGGCAAAAGAAACAATACATACCTCCAAAAATATTGAAGAAACTAGGCCAAAACAGAAGGCTTCTTGGGATCGCACAACGACAAAGATGTTCATTGATGCTTGTTTGGACCAATCAAACAAAGGTGAACACAATGAACGTGCCTTGGCCAAGAAAGGCTGGAAAGATGCAATTGCTCAATTTAATAATATTAGTGGGAGATTTTATGAATAAATGGGATAATTTAAGAAAGGATTGGCAGCATTGGTATAATCTATTTCAACATGCAACTGGACTAGGCTGGGATAATGAAAAAAACACTGTGATTGCTTCTGCAGAGTGGTGGGATGCAAAGGAAAAGGTAGGCACACATTATGAAATAATCTAAAGTTTTATAAATTTAAAGCAGTATTGATGTGGCACTTTAGATGTGATTAAAATTTTTGATCCCGCGAGAAAATCCGAAGTATGCTAAATACCACAATGAAGGTCTACCATTTGCACGCGAGTTGACATATCTTTTTAAAGATAAAACAGCCACCGGTAAATTTGCATGGGCACCATCATGTGGATTCTTGGTAGACAGTGATGAAGGGGATGCGTTATGTACTGAAGGATCTGAGAGTGTTGGCATGGACAAGAGTGAAGGTTCAGGAGATAGCGATGATCCAAATATAGGTGTTGATTTATTTGGTGGGGTAGGTGGTGATGGTGGTAGTATAAGGGTAACAAATATTAACTTAAACACCTCTAAAGCTACAAGGACGGCAAAGAGTGGAGAAAAAAGAAAGAGGGGAGGGGATAAGGTAAAAAAAGGGTAAAATGGATAGTGCCATAATAATAGGACAACAACTTAAGAAAATGACAGATGCGGTTGAGTCTCACACTTCTGCTATTGTTACGAAGAAACAAGATCCTTCTAGTATTGGCATAGTAATGGCTGATATTCATAAACTGGAAGTAGTACTAGAGGATGTTGATTTTTATGGTAGGTGTTGTGAGTTGATGATGAACAAAGCTGTAAGGGAGGTATTTGCTGCAATTCCAGATGACGAGCATAAACTGGTTTTTCTCAAGCGTGCAGCATATCCAGACCGCAACAATTAGGAACCTTAGCGTGTTTAATTATTATAAATGTATAACATATTTATGTATTGTACTTGCCGCATTGAAGCATTATTAAGTATATGAATGTATATGAGTGACTTAAGTGTATGACTTATTATTTATGGATAATGTGCAAACTTGAAGACTTCACAGAGTCTTCCCCTGATTTGGTTGCTTTACTTTGACCAGATAATAGAGCTTATTATTATATACTTCTTTGGACTATACTAGACAATTAAGATTTGTATATCCTAATTTCATTGCAGATTTTTATTACAATGTCAACAATATCCTTGAGTCATTGTGATGAAAACTCAACTCGACGAAGTAGACAATATGGTTGTGTCTATGGTCGCTGTGACAGGAATTTTAGTTGGACAATATGCTATGAAATACTTATGCAAACAACCATGTAGAACAAGTGGTTTAAGTGGACACAAATGGGTTGAAGACGTTTTAACAGGAAATGATAAGCGATGCCATGAAATGTTTAGGATGGATAAACATTGCTTTTTGTTGTTTTGTAATGAATTAGTTCAACATGGTTTGAAGGGTACAAAGCGTATGGGGGTAGAGGAGATGGTTGCCATGTTTTTGCATGTTCTTGGGCATGGAGTAGGAAATAGGATAGTTCAAGAAAGATTTCAACATTCGGGTGAAACCATCAGTAGACATTTTCACAACGTACTTGTTGCATGCTCAAAGTTGTCATTTAAAATGATTAGGCCACAAGATTATACATTTAAGCACGCTCAAAAGAAAATCCAGGATGACAAGAGATATTGGCCTTTTTTTAGAGATTGTATAGGGGCTATAGATGGAACTCATGTACCATGTGTAGTTTCTTCCAAAGATAGTGTAAAATATATAGGTAGAAAGGGATATACATCACAAAACATCATGGCTGTTTGTGATTGGGATATGTGCTTTATATTTGCATTGCCTGGATGGGAAGGGTCAGCTCATGATGCTCGAGTTTTCAAGGATGCTCTCACAAAGTCAAGTTATAACTTTCCACATCCTCCAGCAGGTTTGATTTCACAATTTCAAGCAATATGTTTAATAATATTTTGTAAAGGATGAACTTAATAAGTTGTATTTGTGTTTAGGTAAATATTATCTGGTGGATAGTGGTTATCCAACACCAATAGGGTACGTGGGTCCCTATAGATGTGACTGATATCATCTTCCCGACTTTAGACGTGCAGCTGGCTTCAACAATCATGATGAAGTGTTCAATTATTTTCATGCAAGCTTAAGATGCACTATTGAAAGGACCTTTGGGGTATGGAAAAATAGATTTGCACTTCTTCGTCGCATGCCCAATTTTAAATATACTACTCAGATTAAGATAGTGATTGCCACAATGACAATACATAACTTCATTAGAAGGAATAGTGTTTCAGATATTGATTTTCAGCATGCAGAGGAAGATGAAATTACTATGGAAGACCTTGATAGTCATCATAACTTACCAACACAAACGGATGCTGACATTGTTTCATCGGTAGAAATGAGTTATCTTCGTGACTCAATTAAAGATGAAATTGTAGCTGGCCAACTTAGGAACTAATATATATGGTTTGCTTATGACTTTGTTTTTTTGGAAGCTGCCTCGTGTAGATAGTTTGTTCATGCCTTTTCTGTTTTTAGGTGGATCTTGGCCATGTTGTTGTTTGTACTTTTTAGGCCATGTCATTGTTTGTAATTTGTAGGTGGATCTATTCCTATGTTCTGTTATGTTGCACAGGTGTCTTTCTTTAGTTTTGTGATGATTATGTGCTTATTGTCATAAGTTTTACATTGAAGTATATGATATTACAGTATGCTTGCTGTCATAAGTTGACTCAATTAAGTGTTTACTGTCATAAGTTTTACCCTTCTTGAATTGAATTTTGTATTTAGATTGGTCCTGGGACTTGAATTTTGGCCATCGTTAGAATAATTTAGATTATGCATATTGAATAGTGGTTAATCTTAATGTTTTTGTATTTGGTTTGGCATGAGAATTTTGACTCAAAATGAGTGCTTGGAGTACAGTTATATCTTTTGGTGTTTTTGATGTCTACTCTGTTGCATTCAATCTATATTTTGGGGTGCTCTTACAACTATTGTTGTTGCTTCGTTTTTGGTTCTCCCGTAATCCTCTTGATTAGTTTTGTTTTTTTAAACAAAAAAATTACTATTAGTAGCTTTGCTTTTAAAATTGCTTCTGTTAGTTTTATCATGCTCCTTCACCTAACAGTCCCCATATCAACTAATTTTGATTTTCTCCTCCAAATAACAGTCCCCATATCAATGAAACAAACTGAAATAACCTACTTTGAAGTCAAGGAGAAAAAGGTCGTAAGTTCAAACTAATACAGTAATACTCATGTCCATTTTAGTAATTTGTACCTCAAAAGTGATTTTACTCTACTCTATCCAAACAAAAACAATTCTTTTGAACTCACTTTTAAAATATTATTACCAAACACAAATCAATTTTTTTAACCTCGATTTTTCTAAAATCAATTCTCTTAGAATCAATTCTTCATAATCAATTATATCATAATCTAAAACAAACGGACCCTCATTCATTTTGCCTTAAGGCATACATCAAGTCACTTTCTTAATACACATCATACTGAGTCACGGTCAATGGACCGGACTTTGAATATCAAAATCCTACGAGTTGGTCTAATAAAACTCTAAGAACAGTAAATCATACTACCTAGCATGTAATAGCCCAAATAATACTGGGCCTCGTCATCAACAGTCCACCGTCTTCGTTGTCGACACCAAGTAACTCAAAGGCAGGGTCTTGCAGTGACCTAGAGGACCGATGGAAAATATCTGTACATGTATTCAAAAAACACAACAGGGTGTTCAACATGTACAGGCGAGGGTGAGATACTCTTACACAAATTTATCATAATAGCCACACAAGTAAAACAACATATAAATAATGCATCTAGACAGTTACAATAATAGAAGTATTACAGGACAACGCACCATGTAACAGCATGTCCATAAGTATACCATAAATTGCAGTATATCATCTTAATCAATTAGTAGCCTAAGACATCTTTGAAAGCAGAATAATGATGTATAATAAGTAAATGTAATCATCAACAGCCATGCAATGCAATTCGATGTACATGACTCAATGCCATATGTCACAAGGGTAAAACTCTGACCCCTACTCCATGGAGCTAACAAACAGTCAGAGAGAGTGAATGGGAGGACATGTTCCGGTTATTGCCAACCATGAGCAAGATGCTACAACATTCGTAACGTGCAAGTATCTGGCTTTACGGTAACACTCTCGACCAAACATAAAGATACGGCATCTAGTAGAGGATATCAGTGTATTGCACGGATTCGCCACGACACAGAAGAATCATCAACTGGTTTCATGTCAGCCCTTCCAACGCTGATACCTCCAAAAGACCATTGAAGATCGTCACCGTAAGATTCGCACCCGCATCAAGGTGTAAGCTCAACTCCTAGGCTCAAGGCCTTACAATTATGCACATGAAATGCCAATGCTTACACAAAACAGATGCGATAAAGCAATGTCTATCCATTGGATAAACCTTAAGGTTCACTAAGGTTCTATTCCTTAGGAACTATACGCGTCTTTGTTTTATAAAACATTTATCCATCGGATAAAAACCTCGTGATTCCTTTAGAATGATCCGGCCTACTACAGAACTGCCGAATGTCCCCACAAACCAACACGAGTCTTTTCAGCGTGTTTTGCCCTCACTCACACGCTTTCTAGGAAACTTCCCAGAAGGTCACGCATCCCATAATTACTCCAAGTCAAGCATGCTTAACTATTAAATTCTTATGTTCTAGGCTCCCAAAAAGAAGATAAATCTTGTTGGTATAGGTAGTACCAATCAATTCTGATAAGCCTTCCTTCAGCTATACAGTCTCATACTTGCACAAACTCATGATTCCTTCCTCTGTACAGTCCCATACTTGCACAGTCTCAGGATCTCTCTTGTTTCAGTCATTAAAAAACTGAAACAATCGAACGATTGACCTAGATCCGAATTCACTGGTCTGTCATCGAACTACTGTTTCAAAACCCAAAACGTTTTGTGTTTGTTTTTATGTCTTATGAACCACCTCTCAAATCCTAAATGTTATGAAGAAGGATTGAGAATCCTCTTAGATAAGTCTTTGAGCCTTTGCTAAGACATTAATTCCTTGTTTTTCAAATAACGAAATAAGTGTTGATTCACTTAAGTCTTATGAAGTCATTGATGAACTTAGTCACCAATGGTATAGCATATGGTCTTGTTCCACCACATACCATACTTAATTACCTCTTGTCTTCAACTCTAAGTCAATTACTTAACTTAGGTTTTCACACGTAAAACTTTACGATATGAGTTAAAAAATCTCTTTGTAAACCAAAAACCCTTCTTGATTGAAAACACATTAATTTTAAAGAACTTTGTTACATGGTTAAGATAAAGTATCTTAACAAACTTGGAAAGGTTTTTCCTTACTAACTTAGTGTAAAACCATGTTCTAAGTTAGTGTAAAAGAAATATAATCTCATGAAAACTATGTTAACTTTCATAACGACATTTTCGTTTTCGGAACACCAAATACTTTTAGAAGATCTTTCTTTGACAAACTAAATACTTTTAGTAAAATCGGCCATTATAACGTTTAGCTTAGAAGCTTTTCATTCCTCAAAAACAAGCTATAGCCAATGTTATGCTCTTAACTAGTTCCAGATATATATATATATACACACACACATACATACATCAAATCTCAATTCAAGGCATCCATGCCACAATTCATATAAAATTGTCCAAGCATGTACTTCATAAAATTAATTCAAGTACATACACAACATATAGTCATTCAAAACTCAAATCAACATTATGCATATGTTCAATCTAAGGCAAAGTGCCACAATTCATATCACAACCAACCTCATGTGACTATCAAACTCATTGGAGCTAATCTCCCCTTACCATTTAGGAGTCATCCTCCGAAGGTAAGTCGCCCAATAGGTCCGCGAATTCTCTCGATTCCTCGTCCGAGTATCCGATAACAACTACAACCACAAAATCAATCAAATCATCAACAACTAACAACACAATTAGCAACATCAAAACCTCGGTTCTCTTTCCCCAAAATGTGGTCTAAGGTTCAGCCAAAAATGATGAAATGAGCTAGGGATCACATTTGGTTCCAATCTTTTGGAAGGTTGGTTCTTAAGCTTAATGAACACTAGTGTAAGTCTTAAAACTCAAAAATGTGAAACAAAACTCAAAGTTCCTCATACTCAAGGGTTTCGGCCATGAAGAGAAAATTGGGATAGGAATTGATTTGGTTTTCCATCACTTGGATTCAAAGACAATAGGAAAGGTTAGGATGAAATCAAGAGTTAGAAATAAAAAATTTGATCAAAAACACTATTCATCATCCTTGTCTAGGGTTCGGCCATTTGGAGATTAATATCTAGGATGAGAATTGAATCATGAGCTCCTGGGTTTAGGTAGAGAATGATGAAGTGATTTCAATGAAATTGGTTTCCCATTAAAAGGATTTTTCTACAATTTCCTATGAATTTTCAAAGATTTGGATCTCAAAATGGGTTTTCATGAAAAAAGGATTTTGATCTTGAGATTGAGATTGAGAGAGATTCAAGAAGCTAGGAGATCATAGAAGTGATCTTACCTAAAGATTGATAAAGATTGATCAAAGAATCAAGCTTTTCCTCCATGGATTCAAGCTTTTCTTTCATGAAAACGGTGGAGTTTTGGCCAAAGGAGGAAGATGAAGCTTTGAGCTTCTTTGGGGCTGTTCTTGGTGCGTGAATAGGGCTGAGAAAGGGCTGTTCCAGCCTTAAAACAAGTCACTTAAGGGCAAAATGGTCATTTGTTTCAAGGGTAAATTGGTAAAAGTGAAAAAGGTTAGGGTTAGGGTTATTTTGGTAATTTCGCTTCCATATTTTTCCGAACGTCATGAAGACTCTGGCATACTCTCCCAAGTGCTCTGGCATGATGTGGTATCAAGCTTATACGTTGGCAGGTGTCGTTGAATCCCTTTACGACTCCAAATGCCTCCCAGTTCGATTATACAGCCGAATATAATGTATTATTTTATTTTTTGGACGTCGGGACGGATTTTAACAAGGATGTAGAGAATAAAATCCTGAGACTTACTATCTCGTTCACGAGTCCAAATTAGGTCTCGATAGTAGAAAAAGGCTACTATCCGTGAAAAACGCAGACTGGGCTCCGTTTGAGCTTTCGTCCGAAACTTAACCATGGCTTCCTATGGTTGTTTAGGGCATTCCTATCTGCTCAGAATATTTTATTTCACTCTTTAGACCCTCCAATAAAATACAAACGTTAAAATACTGAATAATTATAGAACTTGAAAATCGGGGCGTTACACTACTAACTCACTAAGTGTTAGAGTTTGAAACTTAAAGCTTAGAACTCTTGAACAATACTCTACGTAGAGAGTGATATGAAAATTGAGAGTAGAGTAAGCTTTGCGAGCTTTGATATTTTTCTCTTGATTGCTTGTTGTCTTGTGTGCTTGACTGTTTTTCAATTTTGATTCAATTGTGCATCACTTCGCTTGTGTCTCTTATTGCATCTTCAAGAAGATAGATGTTTATAGCAGACTTGATTTGATCAACTTTTAGTCTTCAACGGTTGGAAAAGAGTCCGTTCTGATTGAGCATTAAATACGTTAGTTCGTTAAGTCTAATAACTTGTTGAAGCTTCTGATTAGCAAAGTAGATTATTAGGTTTGATAGCTTAAAGAGGTGCTGACACCTTTTCCTTATACTCAAAAGTTGCCTTTTGTCTTTCCTTTTGGAAAAGGTCAAATCATTTTTGTGTCAGGGACAGTCTAGCTTTCACTTTCGATGGTACGAAGATTTCAATGAATGTTTGTTTAAAGGATATAAGCTTTTTACACAAAGAGTAATAAATTTAAAAGTTTTACATATGTATTCCCGTTAAAACAAAAAAAGCCGATTGGACTGTAAAGTTTATAACATAATAAAAAGAGTCTTGGACTCAAGATTCTATCATTAAAAAGACTTATTATCGTCTAGAAAGAGCTAATTCAGTTTGGAGTATGGACGAGCGAAAGTCTTTGGACTTAGATAGTCTTTGGACTTATATATTTTTACCTGCACACTTAAGATAGATCGTTAGTCCAAAAGCTAAACTTTGTTCTTCTGAAATTAGTCATTTGTTAACATTAAAACTTAAGGGATTAGTAGACCACAACCACTTTGGTTCCAACAATATTCACAGGAATATATGTAAGAAAATTCTCATGTCCAAACTCCATAACATACAGGTTCTTCAAAATGTTACTGTAGCTGAAATGTTGTTGACATACATGAGCAATAGTTGGTAAGGCATGTTTGGTTCTTTATACAAAGAAAACTAACATAAAAATTGGTAAGAAATAAACTTAATTTTCTATTTCTTATCGTTCAACTATCCATTTAATGCGAAGAAAAATACAAAACTTCAAATGATATTTCAAAAAGGTTTAGTTTGAACTATTCATTATAATAGTTACATCTCCATTGAACCAAAATCAGATCCGATCCTTGTAACACCCTATGCTTCATAGACACGAACCCGAAGAACAATATGCAACAGCAGCTGTCACTAATCAAGTCACACCCAAAAAAATGTAAACTTTTTGGCAAATAAAAAAGAAATATTAATATAGCATTGTTCACAACCTCTACCGTCTTTGTTCTTTTCCTAATAATATTAAAATAAATAGCCTAGAGCAGTTATTCGAAAATAAAAATGTATATAACCTGGGCAAAATTGAATGTACGGACACATTGTCCAAGTTAACAACAGATTTCTATATCCAAGACATCAGGTTCCATAAAGTCACATGTTGATACATATCAGCAGGGGTGGCAAAACAAAATTCAATTGTCTATCATCCATCCAGTCCATCCAGATGAAAATCCATCCAATCCATCCATTTCAAAAAAAAAGTAACAATGAACTGGATGGATTGGATTATTTTATTTTATGGATAGTTGTGATCCATCCACCATTATTCTAAAATCCATTAGACCTATACATAAAACAAAAAAATAATCTATTGGATAAATATGAAACAAATAAATAAATGATAAAAAACCATAACTTCAAAAATTAAATCAATTTGTTGTTATTATAAACAGAAAAAATATTTTTTGATGTTTTGTTATCACGATTTGCATCCTTATGCAGGTAAATTTGTGATGAATTGTTAATTACAAAAAAATAGGCAAAAAAATTATTTTGAAATTTTTTTTGTGGATGGATGAGAGATATTATTTGAAAATAGTCATAAAAATTATTTAATTTTTTAAAATATTTTTCATGGATGGATTGGATATTCATCTTAAGGGATGGATTGGATGGATTTTTTTAAATGGATCATAGACGGATGGGATTTTTTAATAAAATTTTAATGGATCATAATGGATTAATGGATTGTTTTTAATTCATCCATTATAATCCGAATAAAAATTTATACAATCCATCCATTTGTCATCCCTAATAACAGTACACATCATCAGACTTCAGATTCATATGATTGGAGCTATATTTTGTTGGCAACATGGCGTTTGCACATGATAAAGCATTGAGAGGTGTTAAAAATGGCAATTCATTAAAGCTACAACCTAGTAGATTTTGGTAATAGAATAACTCACGTGTAAACTTGTCCTTGCTTGTGGCATAGAGCATCTTGTCACGGTTGGAGATGTTGAAGGTGACCTGATCATTATCATGCAACGAATAACTAACAATGATGTCTCAATGGCTGAATCACAGATAAAGTAAATTAGTTTAGAAGCACATTGCTGAAAATGGAAGTAATACGCATATTTGAATTATTTCTAAATTTTATTGAATCTAAGCAAACGAAACCCAAAACATATAATGGATTAAGTATGAGTTATTTATTTTAAATTCTGAAAGACCTCTTTGTAAACCACATTAGAAGTGATGATAGAGACAATCTTTGCATTTGAAGCATAGGGTAAAACATTTTTCTTTCTGAAATGGACAATTAGAATTGTATAGAATTCATCTTATAGGGAACCATTGAACTCTGTTGATAATTATGAGGTCTGAGTACATCATTGTTCTAGTGAAATGGAGACATTTGAATTGTCAAAGGGCTTCCACTGCTTCAAATGGCATAAGAGAATTGCCTAATGACATCTTGGAATATAGTCACCACCATGTCTTCCACCTGCAGCCTGCAGGACCAATCAAATTTATGAGATTTTTATTGTTTATCCCATCGTAAAAATGAATAAACAACTCATTGATCAGTCATCCATAGCTAAGCAAGATGAAGCATATTCTATTATATATGCTGGCAAATGATTCGAGAAATTTAAAAGATGCAACAAAAATTGATTGCAACTTCTGAGTTATTGAAAATTTATGCCTCCAATTATTTTATTGTTCTTAATATGTCCTATATAATTTTTGGTGATTGAGGCTTGTGATCCATATTAAGGATAAAATGTAGGATGAATAATAAAAATAAAATTTGTGTGTGGTGTCAGTTAATATCAAAGGAATGATCATATAAACTAAATAAACTGCATAAAGGCAAAATTTGTCCTTTCCATGAAAAAAAAAAAATAGATGGGTAACTTGCCACCAATATAAGAAGTTAATTCTTCAACTTTAAAGAGGAGCATAATCACTTTAAAGAGTAATGCTAAAAGCCTAAAGCCTTTCTTCATAAGAGTTTCGGTATGTTTGCACCTATGTTTTATAGGGAAAAAAGATAAAGATGTTAGAGATGCAACCACATTTACAGTTCGTTCACAATTGGTGGAGGGAAGATAGAGTAAGCAACATTACTGTCACTTCAAAGATCTCAATGAAAATGGATGCATTTTTTCTGGCAGACCAATCATTATGTTTATCTAGCAGCAAATCCAACTGAGCAAAACATACTTCTAAACCATTCTGAAGCCAATTACATGATCTTACAATTAACTCGTGAGTGTATCAACAAAAAGTACTAACACTTTCTGTAAAAAAAACTTAGTAAGTTTTGAGACAAATGTAATTACCTCCATACACTTTTTGGATCAGCATATTAGTATTGTTATAATAATAAATATACATATAATGATATAATACCATCAAGCTGTCAATCCACTCATTGTGGATAATCACTTCTTAAAATAAAAATTAAGAATATCATTGTTAATATTTTGAGTGTTCTATTCTTGTATAAACTTGACGATTTTGACATTCAGGATATGTTTAATATTTCTATTTTTATTATCATTATTTTTCTAAAATTGAGCTCATAACAAAAGTTAAAAAAGAGTGGAAGGAAAATGAAAAAGCAAATAACCTCTAAAAGCCCCAAAACCATTTACATAAACTTAGAAAAGAGAGGAGCTTATTCTAAAAAAATAGGCTTAATTGCACTTTTGGTCCCCCAAGTATCACGATTGTGCAATTTTGGTCCCCCGGGTTTTAATTGCGCCAATTAGGTCCTCCAAGTATCACGATTGTGTAATTTTGGTCCCCCAAGTTTCAATTGCGCCAATTGGGTCCCCCACATATCATGATTGTGCAATTTTGGTCCCCCAATTATCATGATTGTGCAAATTTTAACGTCAATAGCCTACATAGGACACGTGAACTGATTTGACACTTAGTGAAGTCAACTTAACAGTTTACGGGACATTCTTATAAGACATCATTGACATCTCACACCATTTAATGATCAAATGCACATCATTAAGTGTCACATAAGAATGACACGTAATCTGCCAAACTAGTCTCACTAAGTGCCAAATCAGTCGCACATGTGCTTCGTAGGCTATTGATGTTAAAAGTTGCACAATCGTGATACTTGGAGGATCAAAATTGCATAATCGTGATACTTGGGGATCAAAATTGCACAATCATGATATATGACGGACCCAATTGGCACAATGGAAACTTGAGGGACCAAAATTACACAATCGTGATACTTGGAGGACCCAATTGGCGCAATTAAAACCCGGGGGACCAAAATTACACAATCGTGATACCTGAGGGACCAAAAGTGCAATTAAGCCAAAAAAATAAGTACCAGGGGGCAAACTAAATCAAGAAAATGGAATTGCAACTAAGGCAGATACTATATAGTTGTCCAATTAGCAAAGATAAGAATCAGACACAGACATGCTTGGGCTGTCCATTTTTACATTCAATATATCTTGTTTCAGTCCCATTTCCATCTACCTCAGAGGCTTCCTGCATTTTATTCAGCAAGTTTTGACATAAATAGACTGCATATTTAACCATGTGCTTCTTCAAAAACAAATGCAGTCAAAGGGAAAAAGAAAACTAAAAAGTCGAAAGCTTATTTTTACCTTATCATCCCTTATTTTCATGTCATTCATCTCATCAGGTAACCTTTCAACACTAACTGAACTAGCATTTATACCTGTTGCCATCACCTCAGAACAAGGCGTCCCTCAAATTTTGGTGTCCAGTACGAACTATGAAATGGGTGTCCTATTTTTTATAAGTCATATATATATATATATTGATTATCAAATGCATATAGCTTTCAAAATAAAAGAAGTGCAAAAAAACTAATCATTAATTTTTTTAAAATAACTTCAAGTGAAATAAAATGTCTTAGAAAAAAAGTTAAAGATTACATCAACATTGAAAAACTCAAACCAAACCAAAACTACAATAGAATTATTGCAAAAGTAGAGTTATACACGTATCTATTAACCCGAACATGTACCAATTTGAGTAGCATCCCAAACCAACAACATCATCCACCGATAGCACATGAATCACAAGGGATAAAGAAAGAAAGTGATGCCCTCCTAATCTTTGAATATCATCCTCCTTGTATTTTTTGTTGCAAAATCATTAATAATCTGTTCATAATCAAGATTCTTTAAACAATCATTTTCAATAGAAATTAAGGCAAAGCTATTTAATCTACTTTGCGACATTATAGATGGCAAATAAGATCAGATGCAACAGTAACGGGAATAGTTAATATTATTCTATAAGCTATGCATGAATTAGGAAAACAATTAAATATCTGTTAATTATATAATTTTTTATTTTAAAATATATATATATATATATATATATATATATATATATATATATATATATATATATACGAAGTAAAAAAAAAAAATTTGATGCCACCTAAAAAATGGGGTCCTGTGAGATCGCACACCCTCAGAGCCACCCCAGCTCAGAAAAAGGTAACAGGATTTTTTTTTTTTTGGCAGGCTCTACTACCTCAAAGAGCAACTTAGAGATTATCAGCAGCTTTTAAACTTCAAGCCTGCAAAAAAGATCAAAAATGGCATCAAATGGCTGCAATTCAAAACCCCAGTAAGACAAAAATTGATAAACCCAACTGAATTTATATGATGATTGTATATATGAATTTCCAATTCTTGTGCACGGGAAAAAGGTACTATCTTTCGGACTTATATAGAAGTAAAAAAAAAAAAAACTAACTTCATACGTATTAAGAAAGTTAGTTATATTAGTTTAATTGCCTTGATTTCTGTAAAAAAAAAAAAAAATACTCCCTCTGGATCTATATATAATCAAAAAAGTACTTAAATTTTTTGGACTCAAATACAATCAAAAGTCAACCAAATCAACCCTATTTAATGCCAGTTTTTCAAAAATACCCTTTGGTTAATTGTTTTTTATTTTTTCGAGAGCATTATACGCCCCTAAGATTCAACTTCCAAAAGTATTATATACTTCCAAGAAAGGATAATTTAGTAATTATAACTTATTTTCTATACAAATCAAGACAATTAAACTAATATAACTAACTTTCTTAATACGTGTGAAGTTAGTTTTTTTTGCTTATATATATAGGTCCGGAGGGAGTGAGTTATAGTTACTAAACTACTTTTTCTTGGGAATATATAATGCGTTTGAAAGTTATGTCTTGGGAGTATATAATGTTCTTGAAATAATAAAAAAAATAATTAATCAAAGGATATTTTTGAAACATTATCATTAAATAAGATTGATTTGATTGATTTTTATTTATATTTATGTCCAAAAAATTTAGATAGTTTTTTTTTGTTTATATATAAATGTATGCGGAATATGTCTTTAAAGTAGCAAGCAGATCAATAGTCGCGAGAGGCCTCCGTTCCACATCCGTACCTACCTCCGCCGACCGAAGTCTCCACTGCCTCATCTAACGACCACGCAACACGAGATCGCCACCACGTTATCTCCTCGCCCTGCAGCGCCAACTCTCCACGCAACAATATTCAAGATTAGAGGTTCGGTTTCTTTAGTAACCTCCAAATGCTTTTAAGGAAATTAGTAAAATATTAGGTGCAACATATTTAGTGTACGTTACTTTTTGAGGTATTGTTGTAATCGATAAACGGTTATAAGTGAAATTAGTAAAATATTATCGGTGAGATCCACTAATTTATTACAATTGAGGTTAGTCATCCTGGTCAAAAATTCAACAAAGCAATTAATTGCTCCAATCTTCTTTTTTTGATCAGTTAATTGGTCCAATCTTCTAAGTAGAGGACCAATCTTCTAATTAGAGGATTACATTTTGGAAAACAACAAGCCAACTGTATACAAAATGCTTCAAAATTTTATTACAATATAATAGTTATAGAGACTAGGCAATACCAAGCAAATGCTTATATTGAGTTCTTGACGCCAGCTGCACGCTATTAACATCAACCGAAGTACCTATAACTAGGGTTGTAAGTAGGTTCGGGGAAGTCAACCCACAAAATAAAAAATTAGAGGATCAAATGTCTTAAAAAATATTAAAAAGAGACTGAAATCACATAAGTTTTAAAGTTGAGGAAATAAAAGTACAATTAAGTCATAAAAAAGATCAAATGGGTGTGCTGCATAACAAATCGTTAATCACATAATATTGTTCCGTTAGATTTCTAACGGATAGTTGATGAAGGGACTAACGTTACAACGTTATAAAATTTAGAGGATCAAATGTCCATGAAAAATCCTAGGAACCAACATCACATATAAGCTATAATTGAGGGATTAAGGGCCTATTTGATTTAGTTTTGGTTTTTAATTTTTGAAAACTATTTTATAAATCAATTTAAAAAACTATTTTAAGAAGAGAATTAAAAAAAAATCTGTTTGGTAATCTTATTTTCTAAAACTGTTTTAGAGATGAGAAAATGAAAAAACTTGTTTGATAAACTTGTTTTCAAAATATGTTTTGAAAATTAAAAAATAGAAAACTTGTTTGATACATATTTTTAAAATGGGATCAATTACGATTTTTTTTTATAATATCACATTATTATTTTTTATATTTCTATTTATCTCACATTTTTAATTAAGTACCATCTAATAATATTTTGACAAAAAGGGATATATTTTTATAAAAGTAATATATAATTCACTTTCTGAAGTAACACATATTATAACAACTTAATTAATAAAGTAAAAATAATTAAAACAATGCTTGAATATATATATATATATATATATATATATATATATATAGTGATAACGAGTCTAAAAAAAATGAAGTCAAAGAAGTCAAACTGCAACCATCCCTTTTCTCTTCCTTTCCCTCTAATCCCATCTCATCCGCTCTTCTTCCTTCTCAAATCAAATCCCATATATCTCCTTCCTCCTCCAACCCCTCCCCACCATTTCCATTTTTATATATTACTTTTTTTCAACAAATCACCCAACAACCTTCAATCATGAATCATCATCATCGTATCCTTTAATTAATTCCTTCTTTTCATCTTAATTTTTTCTCGATCAGATTTCATTCAATCTTCAATGTCTCGCCAATCCATCGTCCCCGCCCAACGCAGGCTCCGCGTCGGAGAGATTGCCGGAGTCACGGCGGCTGAGTGAGCCGCCGTGTTCTGTTGCTGCCCTTGCGCGATGGTGCACTGCGTGGTGCTTGCAGTGTACACGATGCCTAAGGGGCTTTTGAAAAAGGCAGTGCAAAACAAGAGGAGGAAACGACATCATTTGTTGAAGGAAAGCATCGACAACAAGAACAACAACGACGTCGTGCTGTTGCAGCAGCAGAGGGACGAAACCGATAATGTGGTGTTGGTGGGTCGCATGTCGCCGGAAGAGCACCTGGCCAAGGAACCGGCGGCGGAGCTATAGAGGTCGACGGCAGAGCTGTGCAGGGTTGGCGGCGATGAGGGTTCGTTCATAATATGAACAAATTTAAAGCTGAAGTGGAGAGTCTATAGAGCAAAACATATTCAATGTAGAAGTGATTTTAGTCAGAGTTGCAATATTACAAAATTGTCATTAGTGAATACTGACACTTCTCCGTGTGTTTTCAGTTTTGGGAAGTGAGATGCAAAATTGGGAAAGAAAACAACTCTCACCTCTTTTAGTTTTTTAATTCTCAAAACTAAAAAACAAAATTAGATTTCAAAACTATTTTAAAAAATCAAATTCATCAAACAAGTTTTTGAATTTTTTAATTTTTGAAAATGAAAAACAGTTTTTAAAAAGGGAATTCAAACAAGCCCTAAGTGCATATATTTAAGCAAAAAAAAAAGTTTATAAAAGTATTGTATTTTTTTAATTTTATATCTAAATAATAAATAAATAATCTAACTTAATACGAAAAAATCGTAAACCTTCTTAAAGGCTACAGTGCCCCATTCTCGGGTCTCTTGCCTTCCCCATTAGTCATGGACCACTTTTACCTTATGTAACTCCAATATGACTGAAAAGATTATTAATAAAATAATATTAAACTAGTCTCGCAAATTCATGTTAATTTAACAGTGAAGGCCCATTTGCTATTTTGCTTCTTTTTTTTTTTTTAGTTCCACCGATTCATTTCATGCCAAGCTTCTTGCTGCTATGTTAGCCATTAGCCATTGAAGACTTTGAAGTGGCCATTGAAAAAGGTTGGAGCAAAATTTGATTGGAATGTGATTCAGCATTAGTTATTCAATCCTTTAATGATTTTGATTTGGTCCCTTGGTCTCATAGAATCACATGGAGAAATTGCATTCAGTTGGCTGGAAGCATGAATTTCATCAAGTAAATTGTAGGAGGGCCGAGTTGATATGATCCTCCAATTTCAGGGATCAAATTGGATATTTACTCGAATTTCATGGTTACTCATATTTTAGAGAGGAAAATTGTTGTGCCAATAAATTAGCAGCTTATGGGGTTAATTCCCACGGTTACACTTGGTGAGATTTAATTTCTAGTTTTATTAGTGAAGACTTTTTTCGTAATAGATATGATCTTCCTAATTATAGGTTTAGATAATCTCTTTTTAATGGCTTTAATCTCCCATGTTTTTGTATTCTTTATTCTTTTATTTAATAATATTTAGGTGTGCTGCGGATGATAGATGTAGTCAAGGGTGCCAACCTAGTTGGGATGTCTGATTTTATTGTAATGCCTTTGCATACCTTAGTTTATTGAAAAAAGAAAAGCCCATTAAGTCCTCAACATTTTTTGAGGTATCACTTTTCGTTCACAAGAAAAAAAACTCACTGAATAGTATCCGAAAATGACAAAAAAGGGACATTTTAGTCCCTCTATTTGTGTCCATCCTGAACACACCATTAGAGTGCTGATATGTATTGTTAGTATGATAGGTGTCTAGACAATAGTCCCTAAATACATAATAGACCATGAGAATAATTATTCATTGACCTAATAAAGTCCCCAATTATTATTTAAGTAACCCAATTTAGTCCCTGATTAGTCCCTACATGTTACAAACAACACATCACATGCATCAAATGGATCACATTAGATGCACCAACACAGATCATATGGACGAGTTTAATAGACACCTGGGTCCACTGACGGTATATATCAGCACTTTAACGCTATGTTTAGTATGAAGACAAATAAAGGGACTGACGTGTCCCTCTTTTGTCATTGTCAGGGACTATTCATTGAGTTTTTTTCTCAGGGACGAAAAGTGGTACCTCAAACATTGTTAAGTACTAAAATGGGTCTTTACTCTTAATATAATTGTGATTTCTCCTTGACTCTCATCATAATAACTTTCTAATGTCTGGTCAAAAGGATATAAGATATTAGGTTCCATCTTTTTTTTCCATGGATTTAATTGGTACCTATTAGTATTAATGTAATTTTTTTTATATTATCTATCAATTATACAGTGACACGTCATAAAAAATGTTTGACTTTTATCATAATTACTTTACACATAGATAAAAAACTTTATATTAATAGTGTATCAAAATTAAAATCTTCTTTTACTATATACTCCCTCTGGTTCTTAATATAAGACAAAATGGTCTGTTTTTTTTTGTCCAATATATATATATATATATATATATAAGAAAAAGTGAGCAATTTTTATGTTAAATTTCATTTCTACTCTTATTTATTGTAAAATTCATATTAAAGACACTTAAGATTTTTCCATGCAAGTGCTTTGGTTTAGTTCACTAAGAGTAAATAAGTTAGTTAAATTAGTAGTAATTAAATAAGGACATTTGTGGAATAAAATTTAAAATGAATTGATTTCAATAATTTTCCTTGATATTGATGAATTAGGGTTTTGTCTCTTATATTGAGGATAGGAGGGAGTACTTTAGAAAAGGGTCAAAGCAAATGCAACGCTTTCCTCAAATTATTCTCTTTTGATCCTTTACATTAATATTGTCAGTCAAGATATCAGTGACATGTTTGGAATTCAAAAAGATAAGAAGATATTCAAAAAGATCAAAAATCGCATCAAATGGCTGCAATTCAAAATGCCAGTAAGAGAAAAATTAATTAACTCAGCTGAATTTATATGATGATTGTATATAGGAATTTCCAATTCTTGTGCAGGGGAAAAAGGTATTTCTTTAAAATAGTAAGCAGACTAACAGCCGCGAGAGGCTTCCGTTCCACATCCGTACCTACCTCCGCCGATCAAAGGCTCCACTGCCTCATCTAACGACCACGCAACACGAGATCGCCACCACGTGATCTCCTCGCCCTGCAGCGCCAACTCTCACCAACAGTGGCGGATCTAGGACCCGAAGTCAGGGGTGCAAAATATTTCCCAAAAAATAATATATTCCCAAAAAATTTAATAATAATTACTATCATACATATAAAGACATAAATGTTAAAAGCATACAAGTTTAATATATTTAGTGAAATAAATTACTTACCTCATAATTGTCCCCTACGTGATCTCATGTTTTGAAATCGTTGAATAATCAGTTCAATGTCAACGTTATTGAATACATCTCTTTCAATATAAGTCACCAAACAATCATTCATCCACGCATCTTCCATATGATTACGCAACCTATTTTTACAATCTTCATAGCAGAAAAGACTATTTCTACGGTTGCTGGAGCAACAGGCAAAGTCATTGCTAACTTCAAAAGAAGATAAACTAATGGATAAACAATATGTCTTCCAGTTTCAACCAACTTCTCTTAGAGTTCATTCATTCCTTTCAAGGATGCAAATTCAACAGTTCTACGCATATCAATGATGTAAGTCTCAAGTTGATTATCAAGCATCACTAAATCAGTTGAACAAAAATCACGTGGATAAAACTTCGCAAATTCAACCAGCCTTTCCTTATCAAAAGTAGAGAACATATTAGTTGGACTCAAGCAAACCAAACAAAGAAGCAACTGAGTATTTGTCTCAGTGAAACGATCATCAAGTTCTTGAAGCTGCATATCCACAAGTGTATAAAATAATTCAATACGATAGTGATGGTCTACTATGACAGCTTTAACATTACTTATACGTCGTGATCTCCCCGTAGAACAAAACATATCTTCCATATTAGGAATGTCAATATCATGCACCTTGCAAAATAAAATTACCTCCTTGAATAAAGATTCCCATCCATTATCCCTCATAGATTGCAACCGCTCCTTTGCTATGTTAACCAAGTTCATAGCATTAATGCTGTCTTGATCTTTTCTTTGCAATGCCTGTGACAATTCATTTGAAATACCCAAGACATTTTTCATCCACTAGTGCAAAATATGGATTCTACAACAGGTTTCTAGATCGGTTGAAAAGGAACCGATTTAAAAAAAGAGGCGGTGGCAATTTTGAAAATAAGTTCAAAATTATTTACATCGGTTCATAAAGAAACCGATGTATAAAACATTTAACATCGGTTAAATATTTCAACCGATGAATACAATTTAAATAAAAAACTATTTATTTATTCCCGCCAAGTATATACATCGGTTATTACACAACCGATCTCATTAGTAAACTTTCAAACTCGGTTATTTTACAACCGATCTCATTATTAAACTTTCAACATCGGTTCTATTAACTAACCGATTTCAAATCTTCATTAAACCCATTTCTCCAACGTTAATCTTTCATATCTTTCCCTCCTCACTGTTTGCCCTCTCTCTCGTTTGCTCCTTCTCCTTCATCCTTCACCACCGTAACCTAGCACCATCCTTCATCCTTCTCCTTCTCCTCACATTTCGTTGCTGCTCCTTCATCGCTGATACACTGCCCACGGCTCCTTCATCCTTCATCCTTCATCACCTCTCTCTCGTTTGCTCCTTCTCCTTCATCCTTCACCCTCTCCTCTGAACCTTTGTACCAAACTTTGCCCACGGCTTCACCTCTGAGGTGAGTTTGTTTACATTTATTTTTTCGTTTTTGGCTTTAGGTTTTATGATATTATAGTTTATTCGTAATGGCTTTATTTTTTCATTTCGTTTTTGGCTTATAGTTTATTTTCAATTCTACTTAGGACAAGGCAGCACCTGTTGCTACTCCAGAAAAGCCACCTGAAGAAGATCTGAATCCATTCTTGATATTCCCTAACCTGAGGAAAATTTGAAGGTACGTATCTAATATCCTTATTTTGATTATTAATTGCTTCCCCATTCTATTCTGTTGAACCCAATGCTTCACTCTGTTAGTGTGCTCATGTCATATGGAGTCGTTTCCAGTCTTGCTCATGACATTTATATGAGTGTTTCCATGCAGTGGTCTGCTTAGTAAACTGAGTGAAACTTCCATACAGTTCTCTTTCTTTCTCTCTACATTTTTGTTGTTGTCTGCTACCTGTTACTTTGGTTTTGCTATGTAACTTGATTAGTTTTACAGTATGCATATGGCATGTAACTTGATTAGTTTTACAATATCGCATGTAACTTGGCAGGAAATCCATACGTGACATTCTAATGAAGAAAAACACTTCTCCTTCTGATTAGATTTTCTTATGAAATTAAAAGGAGAAAGGAAGAGAAAAAGTATTAATGTATTAGTTTTACTATTTGCTGCTTTAACTTAGGGATTAATTGGACTGTTGGATTATCTTTTAGTGTTAATAAATTAGCAAAACCTTAGTTTCCCGTTTGAGATTCAATATTAATGAGCATATGTGTACTTTATTAAGGTACTACTCATTGTATTGAATCTTGAATTGTCCAAGTTGGACAGTTTGGGGAAAAACTTATTCTTCATTTGGTTAATACTTATTCCTTAATTCTCATATCTTATACTTGAAGAAATTTCTGTCTGCTGCATTTCCTTTTGTTCTCCGGGTGCACACTTTGTCGCGGTGGATGTCACCGCGGTCAAGTCGTGTACGTCGGAGACCAATGGGAAATGCTGCCGAAATTTCGTTAAGTATGGGCATGAAAGTTAAGGACTAATTGTTAACTGAGTGTTGAAGAAGTTTCTTCTCGAATGGGATAGGGCCATACCCTGTGATAAAAAGGAGTTGAAGATCTTGGACTAAGTGAAGTTGGTGTTGTTGTAGTTATGGATCGTAATTGGATCGATGCTAGACGCACAAGTCATGAGTATGAGAATGGAGTGGAAGAGTTTTTAGAATTTGCTAAAAGAAATGTTCCCGATAGTAATGGAAGGTTTTATTGTCCTTGTGTTAATTGTTTGAATGAGAGACGACTGGAAGCTGAGAAAATACGAGAGCATCTTATTTGTGAAGGGATATGTAAGAGTTATACAAGATGGATATGGCATGGTGAATTGTTAGACAAACCAAGTGTGTCCCAAAGAGAGGAGGTTGATGACGTAGATATGGACGATCGACTAGAGGACATGATCCGCGATATTGGACAAGAGTCATTTCAACGAGCAAATGTGTATGATACTTTGTGCAGTGATGCAGATAAGCCTTTGTATCCTGGGTGCTCTAATTTCACACGGTTGTCAGCGGTGTTAAGATTGGTAGTTGTGAAGGCGAGAAATGGGTGGAGTGATAAAAGCTTCACCGAATTGCTTGAGTTGTTGAAAGAGATGCTTCCAGAAGGTAACACATTGCCGAACCGTAACTATGAGGCGAAGAAGATATTGTGTCCGATGGGTATGGAGTATAAGAAAATACATGCATGTCCTAATGATTGCATATTGTATAGGAATGACTTTGAAAAGATGCACGAGTGTCCAAGGTGTGGGGTATCACGCTACAAAGTGAACGATGGTGATTCAAATTGTGATGTGATCACAAAGGGTCCTCCTGCGAAGGTGTTATGGTATCTTCCATGCATTCCAAGGTTCAAGCGATTGTTCGCTAATGTAAATGACGCAAAAAACATTAGGTGGCATGCAGATGAGAGAAAATGTGATGGACAGCTTCGCCATCCGGCTGATTCTTTGCAATGGAAGAGAATTGATAGTTTATTTCCGGATTTCGCCAATGAGAAAAGAAACCTTAGGCTTGGACTTGCTACCGATGGCATGAATCCGTATGGCACCTTAAGTAGTATTCATAGTTCATGGCCTGTTCTCCTGGTAATTTATAACCTACCTCCTTGGTTGTGCATGAAGCGCAAATACATTATGTTATCTATGATGATTTCGGGCCCAAAACAACCAGGAAATGACTTAGATGTTTATCTAAGTCCCTTGATTGAAGACTTGAGAAAGCTGTGGGTGGAAGGCGTTGATCTGTTTGACGGGTATTGCAATGAGACTTTCAAGATGCGTGCCATGTTATTTTGCACCATCAATGACTTTCCAGCATACGGGAACTTGTCCGGATATAGTGTTAAGGGCCATAAAGCATGCCCTGTATGTGAAGAAGGCACATGCTACCATCAACTACAACATGGAAGGAAGACAGTTTACCTTGGGCATCGAAGATTTCTCACACCTGATCACCCGTATCGTAGATTGAGAAAAGCTTTTAATGGATGCCAGGAGAATGAAATTGCTCCGACGGCCTTAACCGGAGATCAAGTTTATCAACGGGTTAAGGACATGGATATTATCTTTGGAAAGACCCATAAGAAGGCTACTGAGAAAAACATATGGAAGAAGCGGTCGATCTTCTTTGATCTTCCATACTGGTGCAAACTTGATGTAAGACATTGTATTGATGTGATGCATGTGGAGAAAAATGTGTGTGATAGTGTAGTCGGGACGCTTCTTAACATTCAAGGCAAGACAAAGGATGGTGTCAATGCTCGTTTAGATCAAGTTGCGATGGGCATACGAGAGCAGTTAGCTCCACAATCAGTAGGGGTTAAGCGGACTTATTTGCCCCCAGCATGTCATACTTTATCAAAAAAAGAGAAAAAAAGTTTTTGTGAGTGTCTGCGGGGCGTCAAAGTGCCACAGGGTTACTCTTCAAATGTTAAGAGGCTTGTCTCAATGAAAGATCTCAAATTAGTTGGTTTAAAGTCTCATGATTGCCATGTCTTGATGCAACAACTACTACCAGTGGCTATTCGTGACATCTTGCCTAAAAAAGTGAGACATGCCATAACAAGGTTGTGCTTATTCTTCAATGCTATATGTAGCAAAGTCATTGACCTTCAAAAACTGGATGAGTTGGAAACTGAGGCTGCTATTATCTTGTGTCAGTTGGAGATGTATTTTCCTCCTTCATTTTTTGACATCATGGTTCATTTAATTGTTCATCTAGTGAGGGAGATTAGATTGTGTGGCCCCGTTCATTTAAGGTGGATGTACCCAGTTGAGCGATACATGAAGATACTAAAAGGGTATGTGAAGAATCCACACCGTCCTGAAGCATCTATTGTTGAAAGGTATGTTGCAGAAGAAGCTATTGAGTTTTGTACAGACTACATGTCAGAAGCGGAACCTGTAGGGCTTCCTAAGTCTCGTCATGAGGGAAGATGTGATGGTAAGGGTACACGAGGTATTACTGTTAAGAGCATGGGTCGAGAGGAAGTGCTTCAAGCACATTTGTATATATTGAATAACACCGATGAGGTTAATCCTTACTTATGTGATCACAAAACCATTGTCAAGCAAAATTACCCTCGAATGAACGAAAAATGGTTGTTGAACAAGCATAATAAGACTTTCTTAAACTGGTTTAAAGATCAAATTGCGGAGGATAATACTGCTTCTGATACATTAAAATGGTTAGCACACGGGCCTAACTTTGATGTCATATGTTGGAGTGGATACGATATCAATAAGTTTTCCTTCTATACAAAGTCCCAGGATGACAAGAGTACCATGCAAAACAGTGGGGTTATGATTGTAGCCGAGTCTATGCACTTCTCTAGTTCAAAAGATACAAACCCCGTTATGGCATCCATATCTTACTTTGGAGTCATTGAAGAGATTTGGGAGGTCGATTACACTAAATTTAGAGTACCTGTTTTTAAATGTAAGTGGGTTGACAGTAACAGTGGTGTACAAACCGATGAGTTAGGATTTACATTGGTAGACCTTGACAAGGTAGGTCATACAGAAGAGCCTTTTATCATGGCTTTCCAAGCAAGACAAGTGTTTTATATCCATGATCCTTCTAACAAAAGGTGGTCGGTGGTTCTCCAAGGAAAAAACATGCATAATGGTAGTGAGGAAAATCAAGATTCAACTCTCGATATTTCCGATACTCCTTCTTTCTCAACACGGATGCCTACTTTCAATGAGGAAAATGAAGCGGACGATGTACATGCCATTCGTGATGATCATCATGAAGGGATATGGGAGAACATTACTACTTGACCATGGTGTAAGTTATGTTTAAAGTTATATTTATTAGTTAAGTTATGTTTATCTTGATAAATATAAGTTAAGTTTTTTTTGTTATTTAATTTGATATTTATATGTTAAGTTATTGTGTAAGTTATGTTTAAAGTGATATTTGTTATTTATCCATCTTTACTGACATAGTTTATTATTTTTTGTATAAACAGGCATACATGGCAGATCCCTCGGGCATCCCTCCTACACGCAGCGGGTCGGATACCCCATTGACAGGAAAAAAAGGTAGACGCGCCACACGATTAAAAAAATTGGCCATCAACCGTAGTGGTAATCAAAGGTTGAGGGTTGAGTTTGATGGAGATTGCTTACCTATAGGGCCAATGGAAGATCAGTTTAAGAGTTTTGTGGCCGTCCTTGCCAAAAGCAAGGCTAGTATACTTATTGAGGATTGGGACCATGTACCGACGAACGTGAAGGATCAGATATGGGATAGTATCATGGTATTTTACTTTTACCCTCTTTGGTTGTATATATTTTATTTCACCATATTATTTTCATATACACTAATTTCTCCATTCTGTTTTGTAAATATAGCTCACCTTTGAAGTGCCGGATACCGAGCGTATGAAGAAAAAATGGATTTCGTATGCGGGTGAGCGTTGGAGAGCATTTAAAACACAACTAAGCGGGAAATACATACATGGGCGTGCAGACAAATCTCCACTTGAGATGTACCCGTTCCTTGATCAAGAGACATGGGATAGATTTGTTCAGATCCGATTGGATCCCGCCTTTCAGGTTAACTTGAGTTATATTGTTTAACTTTACCAACCAAATTGATTTTATTAATATACTGAATTCAGTTGATGTTATTTATATTAGGAGAAAAGGAAAAAGGCGCAGGAGATCCAGAGTAAGAATCTCTACCCCCATCGTTTGTCTCGTGGGGGATATAAAAAGCTGAGGAGGAAGATGATTGAAGAGAAGAAGAAACAACTTTTGGAACAAGCATCCCAAGCTGATCCTACGACTGATCCACCTCCAGAAGTTGTTGATCCACCTCCACCCCCACGCCACCATACATGGAAGAGAGCCCGACAAGGACCATCGGGACAATATACATCTGAGGAGGCACGTCTTGTTGCCGAAAAGATTGTAAGTATATATTCAATTCTAATTGTAATTGTAACATGCTTATCCATCATCTTACACAAATTAATGTGACAATTGTATGTTGTAGGATTCCTTGGACGAACAAAGCACACAAGGAACCTTTGTGTCTACTGGACGCAAAGATGTCTTGGCTGTTGCGATTGGTAAAGAGGACCACCCAGGCCGTGTCCTTGGTGTTGGATGGGGTGTTGGCATTACCCAATACCATGGGCCATCTTCACATCATCGGAAGAGGGATGATATTGAGTCCATCAAGGCGCAGCTTCGAGAAGAAATAAAACGAGATCTTCTCTCAGAGTTGGCATCTATGGGTTTTTCCCAGCAAAACACAAGTGCCCAACCGTCTGTACCTGTGAGCACTATGGGTTCATGTGATCATTCACATCAGCCTGATAAGGAGGACGATCAATGTGAGTTGTATGTTGATGATCATCATGATCGCCGGGTAGTGGCATTTGGGAGGGTACACAACTTGGGAAATACCTTACACCACCAGACATTAGAGGATGATCATGTGAGGGTGGTGGTGGAAGATGTTCTAGATGTTGATGCTCTAGTCCCTGTGCCCACTGAGGAGGTTATTACAGTTGGCCAGGCCCCCGGTAATTTCATCCCTTGGCCGAGAAGACTTGTGAGGTTTTTTGTTTCAGCCAAGGTATTCATGTAATTGTTCACTTACATATGTTTTTCTATATTTACAATTGAAATAACTTAATTGTGTTTACTTGTGTACTAATGCTTTACCTCTATTGTTTAGGATGATGGAAAAGATCATCGACCCAAAAGGCCTAGGTCGGATCCGAGAAAACTTGTGGCGTCTGGTTCATCGAAGGTATTCATATAATCATTCAATAAGTTAAGTTTTTTTTTTATTTACAATTGAAATAACCTAACCGTGTTTACTAATGTTCTATATTTGCTGTTTAGGGTATTGACAAGGATGTTGAACTTGATGCTCTGGAACGTCTCGCATTAGCTGCCGTGAAACTTGGGAAGGAGTCCGCTTTTATAAATTTGGAACACGATGGCAAGCCCGACACTTTCTATATCCCCCAGAGGGACATTATGGAGATATGCATTGATAGTGAAATGCTTTGCATGACAGTTGTCTCATTATGGTGCACGTAAGTTATGTTATTTCAACTAATTAATTTGTAAGTTAACTAATTAAGTTTTTAACTATTATAACTAATATTTATTTCAATATCTTAGGTATCTGCATCGCCTGTGTATTGATAGGGGTAACCTCCATCTTTATGGATTCCTTGACCCTCAACTAATTCAGGGTGAGACACTTAGGTCAGATGAGATTACTGCGTACATGCGACGTGTGCTTGATGAAGGCAAAAAACAGTTCTACCTAGCACCTTACCTCCATCTGTAAGTACAAGTTTTACTAGTGATTTATAATTATCTGTGACTTGTCTCTAACTGTTTCCAAATGCAGTAAACATTGGCAATTATTGATCATTTGTCGTGGTATGAGTGTTGTGGTCTTCTTTTGTTCGTTGGGAAGGAAGCCGACAAAAGAAATCAAGCTTATTGTTGAAACGTAAGCTTTTAATTAATTTAATTTGTACTACATTTGCTTTATTAATTACTCTGAAATATATAACATACTTTAAATTCATATTTTCTTAATTATGATAGAGCTATGAACGCAAGTCGTGTTTTGGATGGTGGTAGGCCTAGGCCTATTAGGTGGATTTACCCTAATGTAAGTAGTTTATTAATTAGTACCCGAGATTCAATTGCAGTGTAAAATAGTTACTATTATGTTTTTACTCATTATATATTCAAATTGTGTATTCATTTGTAGTGTCATAGGCAACGTGGCGGCTGGGAGTGCGGATATTATGTCATGAAGTGGATGTTCAACATTGTCTCCGCGAGTATTACAGATCGATGGAAGGAGGTAATTAACTAATAACATTTGTAAATAGTTATAGATTAATTATGTATAGTTATAGTTGATTAGTTATAATTAATGTGCAGATTTTCGACAATCCGGAAGCATTTTCTGAAGAGGACATTAAGGACATCAAGGAGCGTTGGGCAAACTTCTTTCTTGAGATGACTTCTGAACATTAATTTATATATGGATGACATTTTATTTCTTTAATTTGTTTAATTTGTTATATTTCTTTGTTGTTTCTTTGTTATGTATTAATTTAATTAATTAGTTTGAATTTATTACATTATATAATTAGTTGAGTTTGTTGAATCAAAAGCTGACTTTTGCATAATCAATAAAGTATAGTTTGGCTTATTACTTAGTATATATAGTGATTTGGATTCTGTTATTGTTGGGATTCTATTTTGGCTGGGATTGTTCTGGTTGTACATATATGAAACAGGGTTAAGGATTGTCACTGATTTAAAACAAAGTATTAAAAAAAAAAATGGACTATCAACATCGGTTACAATAGAGAACCGATGTTGAAATATCAATTTCAATCGGTTCTGAGTTACAACCGATGTGAAAATATACTTTCAACATCGGTTACACTACCAAACCGATGTTGACTTTTAACTTTCAACATCGGTTCTATATTATAACCGATGTTAAAAGATCTTTTTCAATAATTATTAATCTGTTGAATGAGAACTTTCAAAATCGGTTTTGTTTATAACCGATGTTGAAAGTTAACTTTCAACATCGGTTAAAAACCGATGTTAAAAGGTCTTACATTCTACATCATCTGTTTCTACATCGGTTCCATAACCGATTTAGAATGATATTTTTAACCGATGTTAAACATGTTTATTGCACTGGTGATCAAATGCAATGTGAATGCAAACTCAAAATCGCCTAACATATGTAAAAGACCACGGGCTTCAGCTCTTTGATCAGCACTTGATCCATATTCTTTTATACTTTCAACAACATCAACTACAGCAGAATACATCAATATCAAATTGATCAAAGTTGCATAATGTGAACCCCATTGAGTATCAGCAGCTCGTTTGAGACTAGTATCTTGATTCAAACCTTGCCCACTAGGAATTTCTCCTTTTCCCAATGCCTCCCTAACATTTTCTATTTGTTTTTCACGAAGCATATCATGTCGTTTGCAAGATCCCACGACAACATTCAATAAAGTGGACAACAAATTAAAGAGAGAGGCAGCTTCAATGTGATTTTTGGCAACAGCAACTCATGTTAGTTGTAATTGATGAGCAAAACAATGTACATAAAATGCAGATGGATTCTCCCTTAAAATCAAACTTTTGAGACCACTAAATTCCCCTTTCATGTTGCTAGCACCATCATAACCTTGTCCCCGAATTCTTGATATACTAATCCCATACTTGCAAAACAATTCGTCAATTGCCACTTTTAATGATAAAGATGTAGTATCTTTAACATGAACAATACCAAGAAAGCACTCAACAATACTTCCTTTCTTGTTAACATAACGCAAAGCAACAGCCATCTGTTCCTTAATTGATATGTCACGAGATTCATCAACTATAATAGCAAATGGCTCATCTCCAAGATTAGTAATAATAGCATTAGTGGTTTCCAATGCAACAGCATTAACAATGTCCTTTTGGATGCTTGGAGCAGTTAATTGATGATTTTCAGGAGCATTTTCCAAGACAACATTATTTATTGTTTCATTTTGTTCAGCAAGAAATTTAAGAAACTCAAGGAAATTACCTTGATTAGAAGAATTGATTGATTCATCATGACCACGAAAAGGTAATCCTTGCTTTAATAGTAAGCGAATGCAATCCAGTGATGCTGTTAACCACATTCGATATAAGTCATGAACTTGTTCAGATTGCTTAGACATTGCAACATCAATATGTTGATCTTGATTCATCAAATCTTGAGACTTCTTTTAAGCAATGTTATGAGAACTATTAGGACCTCCAACATGAGATGCGAGCCTTTCTTTCTTGTTCCATTTTGTGAATTCCTCTGTCACAAATGTGTCACCACCTGATTGTTTTCCAAGGTCAGGCCTAAAAAGATAACAACACAAGCAAAATGCAGCATCTTTTTCTATACTATACTCTAACCAGTTGCCAAATTCATTAAACTAAGAAGGACAAAATCTTCTTAAAGAATTTCCAATTTTTCTTTGGGGAAAATTATGTTGAATAGGTTAGTACGGTCCTATTTGTAAATATGCTCTTCATATCTTATCTCGATCACTAGGATGATATTCTAAAATTTTAATTCGTTTTCCTGGATCTGATGACATCTCTTCTAAATTAACTTTAATCCTTTGTTGCTGTAGACTTGATTCACAAGGTTATTGCTCATTTGCTTGTAATTTCCTTTTAAAAAATTTTTCCATCTCCTGAATAATTAAATAATACAATAAATCAGTGTTACGGAGAACCCTAATTTGATGCAGAGCAACAATTCAAAATTGAGAACCCCAACTTGATGCAGAGCAAGAAATCAGTGTTATGGAGACAAAATCAAAATCGTAATTTGATTTAAAACCCTAAACAATTCAGAACAAATCATGAAAAGGAGAAGAACAAAATTAAAATCCCCAATTTGATTCAAAACCCTGCACAAAAAGAACAAATCAGAGGAAGAGGGAGTCTGGAAGAGGAAGAAGAAGAAGAGGAGAAGGAAGAACAAAAAGGAGGTGGAGGAGGGGGTCAGGGGTGACTTACGCACGCGGAGGGCGACGTAGTCGGCGAGGGAGACGCGGTCGCGAAGGGCTGGCGGTCTGGCGAAGGGCGACGCGTTCGCGGTCGGCCGGCAAGCTGCTGAAGGAGGGCGCTGACGCTGTCGCTGTGGGGTTGGAATGCAACGGGAGTGTGGGAGAGAGAGGGGTCAGGGGGTCAAAGGGGTCAAAAGTCTAGTGGCATGGATGTAATTTTTGATAATTATGGGGCCATTTTTTTTGTACATAGGTTATTAGTAAGGGATTTTAAAATCCCAGAGGGTTCAGCTGCACCCTCTGAAACATGCATACATCCGCCCCTGCTCACCGCATAGCAGTATCATCCAAGCCATTAATTAATGCAACCACAAGCATGTGCCCAGTTCTTTTTCCAATGTGAGGTATCCACTTAGTCCCTGAATTTAACTAAATAGCAAAAACATCCCTGAGTTGTAAAACGTTAATCAACTTGGTTCCTCCGTCAACCCCAGTTAGCTGATGCCGTTAACGGCGCTGATGTGGCACGTTAAGTGCCCTGTTGACACCATTGTCACTGGTTAGGTGGTGTCCACGTGGTCAGGGATCAATTTGAAACTCTGAACCAGGGACTAAATTGATACTCGCAACTCTGATCCATGGACTAAATTGATATTCGCAACGGTCTTCATCCTTATATTTCCCCTTTCTTTCTTTGCTCTCTCTCTAACCCCCGTTTATAGAACCACCCATCTGGTTATAGATGGGTGACAGATGGTTATAAACGGGTGACCGGTGGTTATAGACGAGTGATTCTATAGACGGGTGGTTAAAGAGAGAGCGCGAGGCAGAGGAAGCAGAGAAAGAGGGGAAATATAAAGAAGAAGAAGAAGAAGACTGTTGCGAGTATCAATTTAGTCCCTGGTTCAGAGTTATGAGTATCAATTTAGTCCATGGTTCGGAGTTTCAAATTGGTCCTTGACCACGTGGACACCACCTAACCAGTGACAACGGTGCCAACAAGGCACTTAACGTGCCACATCAGCACCGTTAAGGACGTCAGCTAACTGAGATTGACGGAAGGACCAAGTTGATTAATATTTTATAACTTCGAGGACGTTTTTGTTATTTCGTTAAATTTAGGGAGTAAATTGATATCGTCTTATACTTTTAGAGACCAAATTGACTATTTACTCCTCTTCTAAAGATTAGTGGTTCAGTCTCTTTTTTTTGACGTAGAGGTTCAGTTTCTTTAGTAACCTCCAAATGGTTATAAGGAAATTAGTAAAATATCAGGTGCAACATATCTAGTGTACGTTACTTTTTGAGGTATTGTCGTTGTAATCGATAAACGGTTATAAGTGAAATTCGTAAAATATTATCGGTGAGATCCACTAATTTAGTACGATTGAGGTTAGTCATCCTGGTCAAAAATTCAACAAAGCAATTAATTGCTCCAATCTCCTAATTATAGGACTACATTTTGAAAAAAAACAAGCCAACTTTATACAAAATGCTTCCAAATTTTATTACAATATAATAGTTATAGGGACCAATGTCTAGGCAATACCAAGCAACTGCTTATATTGAGTTCTTGACACCAGCTGCAGGCTTTTAGCATCAACCGAAGTACCTACAACTAGGGTTGTAAGTAGATTCGGGGAAGTCAACCCAAAAAATAAAAAATTAGAGGATCAAGTATCTTAAAAAAATAAGGAGACTAAAATCACATAAGTGTTAAAGTCTAGGGAATAAAAGTACAATTAAGTCATAAAAAAAGTCAAATGGATTTGCTGCATAGCAAATTGTTAACCATGTAAGACTGTTCTGTTAAATTTCTAACTGACGAAGGGATTAACGTTACAACGTTTTAAAACTTAGGGGATCAAATGTTCATAAAAAATCCTAGCAACCAACATCACACATTAGCTATAATTGAGGGATTAAGTGCATATATTTAAGCAAAAAAAAAAAGTTTATAAATGTATTGTATTTTTTTAATTTTATATCTAAATAATAAATAAATAATCTAACTTAATACGAAAATATCATAAACCTTCTCAACGGCTACAGTGCCCCATTCTCGGGTCTCTTGCCTTCCCAATTAGTCATGGACCACTTTTGCCTTATATAACTACAATCTAACTGAAAAGATTATTAATAAAATAATGTTAAACTAGTCTCGCAAATTCATGTTAATTTAAGAGTGAAGGCCCATTTAAACTATTTTGCTTCTTTCTTTTTTTTTAGTTCCACCGATTCATTTCATGCCGAGCTTCTTGCTGCTATGTTAGCCATTGAAGACTTTGAATTGGCCATTGAAAAAGGTTGGAGCAAAATTTGATTGGAATGTGATTCAGCTTTAGTTATTCAATCCTTTAATGATTTTTGATTTGGTCCCTTCTTCTCTTAGAATCACATGGAGAAATTGCATTCAATTGACTGGAAGCCTGAATTTCATGATTACACATATTTTTAGAGAGGAAAATTGTTGTGCCAATAAATTATCAGCGTATGGGATTAATTCCCATGATTACACTTGGTGAGATTTAATTCTTAGTTTTATTAGGAAAGACTTTTTTCGTAATAGATATGATCTTTCTAATTATAGGTTTAGATAATCTCTTTTCAATGGGTATTGGCTTTAGTCTCCCATGTTTTTGTATTCTTTATTTTTTTATTTAATAATATTTAGGTGTGCTACAGATGATAGATATAGCTAAGAGTGCCAACATAGTTGGGATGTCTGATTTTATGGTGATGCCTTTACATACCTTAGTTTATTGGGGGGAAAAAAGCTCATTTAAGTCCTCAACATTTTTTGAGGTACCACTTTTCGTCCACAAGAAAAAAAAACTCACTGAATAGTATCCGAAAATGACAAAGAAGGGGACATTTTAGTCCCTTTATTTGTTTCCATCCTGAGCACTCCATTAGAGTGCTTGTGTGTATTGTTAGTATGGCAGGTGTCCAGACAATAGTCCCTAAATACATAATAGACCATGAGAATAATTATTCATTAACACAATAAAAGTCCCCAATTATTATTTAAGTAATCCAATTTAGTCCCTGACAATTTCTATCGTGTGACACATTAGTCCCTACATGTTACAAACAACACACCACATGCATCAAATGCATCACACCAGATGCACCAACACAGATCATATGGACGAGTTTAATAGACACCTGGATACACTGACAGTATATATCAGCACTTTAACGCTATGTTTAGGATAAAGACAAATGAAGGGACTAACGTGTCCCTCTTTTGTCATTGTTAGGGACTATTTGTTGAGTTTTTTTTTCTCATGGACGAAAAATGATACCTCAAACATTGTTAGGTACTAAAATGGGTCTTTACTCTTAATTTAATTGTGATTTCTCCTTGACTCTCATCATAATAACTTTCTAATGTCCGGTCAAAAGGATATAAGATATTAAGTTCCATCTTTTTTTTTTCATGGATTTAATTGGTACCTATTAGTATTAATGTAATTTTTTTTATACTATCTATCAATTATACACTGATATGTCATTAAAAATGTTTGATTTTTATCATAATTACTTTACACATACATAAAAAACTTTATATTAATAGTGCATCAAAATTAAAATCTTCTTTTACTATATACTCCCTCTGGTCCTTAATATAAGACAAAATAGTCTTTTTTTTGTCCAATATATATATATATATATATATATATATATATATATATATATATATATATATATATATAAGAAAAGGTGACCAATTTTTATGTTAAATTTCATTTCTACCCTTATTTATTGTAAAATTCATATTAAAGACACTTAACATTTTTCCATGCAAGTGCTTCGGTTTAATTCACTAAGAGTAAATAAGTTAGTTAACTTAGTAGTAATTAAATAGGGACATTTGTGAAATAAAATTTAAAATGAATTGATTTCAATAATTTTTTTTGATATTAATGAATTAGGATTTTATCTCTTATATTCAGGATAGGAGGAAGTACTTTAGAAAAAGGTCAAAGCGAATGCGACGCTTTCCTCAAATTATTCTCTTTTGTTCCTTTAAATTAATATTCTCAGTCAACATATCAGTGACATGTTTGGAAATTCAAAACGATAAGAAGATATTTACTCATAGGATCTCTTAAAATGGATATATAACTACAAAGCAAGATCACCAATATTGACACTTTAATTAGTGCATATTTGAATATTTATTGAATATTAATAATTATTATAATTTGAATGTAAATATGTAAGTTTAAGTACAAGTTTAGTCGGAAAAAAAGTACAAGTTTAAGTAGACAGGTACAATGGTCATTTGATGTAGAAAAGACAATCTATTTTGGTTATATTTTGGTTAAGCAAACATTCATTTGAAGGCAAAAATGTATCATCCTCCTTTTAAAACAAAAAAAAACCCACATTGCAAATTTGTTGGTTTTTAAGAACCCCACTCGATCATAATGCTACTCTTCTTGTTTTGCTAGTAAAGAAATAAGGGAAATCACAGTTACCTTCTCTAAGGTTTAGTATAATTATACTCGACACCCTTATAGTTTCAAAAATTACGCTGATCTCTTATTAGGATAGGTCAATATAATTTCAATCACCTCCCCTCTAGGAGAGGTAATTAAATCTCAAGAGAAGTAAATGTAACTTTTAAAACAAAATAAATATATTAAATATAATTAAGTCAAACCTTAGAAATGGTTAATATAATTTTGTAGAATAACCGATATAAGAATAAAACATTAAATAAGAAAAAGATCAGAAAAAAAAAAATCCCATCTCATCCCATCGTGACGAGTAGAGGTGTTCATTAGCTCGGATTGATCCAATGAAATCGATGGTTGGAACAAAATTAATTAAATTGGTTTATATTTTTTTGGTGTATAACCCCAGGGACTAAGATTAAGCTTCAATCTTAGTCCCATTGGTATATTGGTTCTGTTCTTGGGTTCAAGTATTTTGGAACTGAAACAATCTGATTACTATATTTTTATATTTTAAAATTTTAATGCATATATATATTTTAATATTTAATTTTTTTATATTTATTATTTTTATATTTATATATATTACTTTTAATATATTTTAATATTTTTATATATATTTAATATTTTAATATTTTTTGTATTTGATCCAAGCTAAACCGAACCAACATGTTAGTTGGGTTTGGATTTCCTATAAAAAAATATAAAAAATTTGAATCGAACCAATTAATTTTGATTAATTCAAATTTTTCTCTCATATAAATCTGAATCAAACCGATCTGTGAATACTCGTAACCGGTTATCACAACTGACAAAGGTGCATATTTTATCTCAACAAGCAGAGGTAGTGATAGAGATAGACTTGGTCTGCCAACCCCTAACAAAACGGCATTTACTCCTCATAGAATTAGAATACTCCATTCTCAAAGGGAGGACAGTTATTTTCTTACCCATTTGTCACCCTTCGTTCTTAAATCAAAGATCCAAAATTGAAGGGAAACCCCTTATCAACCTCCACACCACAATCACTATTTAAAAAACAAGAAAGAAAAAACCCACATTAAAAAGAGAACAAAACCTAATAAGTGTTCATAATTATATTTTTTTTACTAATTTCATTTATTTTTAATAATTAATTTAATTTTGGACTTAAATAAACAAAAGACATGCCAGCATGCTAATGCTACCTCAACGCTAACAATTGGCTCTGAGATCACCAACACAAAAGTAACAGAACTGAGACTCTATAATTTTTTAATTTGTAAATCTGATGTTTTTTTCTTCGTTTATGAAGGTCAATTTCGGAATAAAAAGTGCCATAAATCAGCGGCTGCCAAATCCATTCACTAACAAAACGACACATGGATTATGTGAGTTACATGTAACGCTTTCTTTGGAAATTGTCGTTTATCTCGTTCGAATATAAATTTGCGAGGTCGTTTTGTGTGTCATGAATGAAGGCCTTATGATATAGTGCTAATGTATTCTGCTTCGTCGTTACAACTGAAGACCCAGTTATTTCGTTTTGACCGACGTAAAATTCCAAAATTGCCATTCAATGGTTTTATTTTGAGAAAATTGTTGCGTTTTTTAATAGAAAATTGATTTCAAAATATCAGAGAAAATCAGATACTGGCATTATCTTTTCTTAATCGAAAAAGACACACCTTGCTTCATTCTTCGAAAGTTTCTTGAAATAGTTCAAATGGGTATTTCGGGCAACAAAATATGGTTGAAGATGTAAAAAGAAAAAAGAGTGACTGAGTGGGGAATAATAAATACAGAAACGGGCAAGTCTCGCATGTTACATGTTCTTTCTTTCACTTGGTGCATCTTAGTCATACACATCTTTAATTAAATATCAATAAATTCAATTTTCAATTCGTTGAGGGTTTTTTCTTAGGATTTAATTAATATGCAACGTGAGTGTAAAGATTTTTCATATTATCAATCATTAAAAAATTAACATTTCATAAAAAAATGACTGACTCTTATTTTAATTATCTTAAAAAATATTCATGATCTGATTTCTAATTGATTGATTTTGTAAAAACCTTTACATTGATAGTGCATAACAATTAAACTATTTTTCTTATTTAACAATTTTTTTGTGGAAATACCAAAGAAGAAATTATTGAAAAAAGAGATAGTAAATAATAGAGTTTAATTGTTATATAGCGACAATGTAAAATCTTTCTACACAGATATTCAATCATAAATTGTCACGTCAGGAAAAAAATTACCTCTTATCCTACCTATTTTAAAAGTAACTCATACCATAATTGATGATTAATTGACAGAGTAAAATACTTTACATGATCAATCCATAGCAATTAAACTTTAAATAAAAAAGTTTTATAAGAACCCATTTTGATTTGGATTTAATTGGTATTCACGGCCTATGTAAAGACTTTTTCTACTGTCAACAAATTATAAATTGATACATCATTAAAAAATATTTGATTGTTATCCTAACTACCTTAAAATTCATTCATATCATGATTTCTGATTGATTGATAGTATAAAAAACTTTATATTGATAATGCATACCAATTAAACTCTTTTGAATTTCTTTTAAGTTTTGACTTTAATTTATTATAATTTCAATAAATTCAATGTTTAATTCATTGATGGATTTTTATTATTTGACGTTTTTTTGTGACAAGAACATAAAAAAATCAATTGAAAAGGAGATAATAAATAACAAAGCTTTTTATTTTATTTAAGTTTTGTCTTTCTATATTAGAGTTCAATTTTGATGTACAATCACTTTAAAGATTTTTACACTGTCAACCAAACATAAATCACCCTTGTGTGACTTTTAAAATAATTATAATATGAGTCAAACATTTTAATTATATGATTGATTGATTTTATAAAAAAACCTTTACACAATAGTACATATTAATTAAATCCTTTATATTATCAATAAAGTCAATTTTTAATTCATTGAGGTTTCTTCTTATTTGACGTTTTTTTTTTGTGAAAAGACAAAAAAAATAAATTAATTAAAAAGAGATAATAAATGAAAAAAATTATAAAAAACCCCATCTTGAATTTCTTTTCAGTTTTGACTTTATTTTTGGCTTAGTATATTTATTTAATCTCTCTCTCTCTCTCTCTCTCTCATGGTGGAGGAATGCTTGTCACCTACTCTTTTTATAGTTAGTACTCTCTTTCTCTTTCACAAGCAACAACAACAATGGAATTCATACAAATGCCAAGAACCCCTTTGATTTAGCACAGTTTTTATTTTGCTTTGTTTTCTCATTCTTCTCCTTCCTTTGATTTTTTTGGTTCATCATGGAGAAGCATAAGTGCAAGCTTTGCTTCAGGAGCTTCTCCAATGGCAGAGCTTTAGGGGGTCACATGAGGTCTCACATGATGAACTTTCCTCTTCCTACAAAGGCAGAAGAGTCATCATCACGAACCATCCAACTCAGTTTCGAAGCTGAATCAGCTTCATCTTCTGAAGAAGAAGGTGGTGATCATAATGATGATGGTAAGGGTGTTTGTTATGGCCTAAGAGAGAACCCAAAGAGGAGCATTCGTGTTGAAGATCCTGAGTTTTCGTTTGCTGCTGCAGATACTGCAGGGTCTGTGATCCTTCAAGATAGAGAAAGCGAGACCGAGTCATCAAAGAACCCAACTCTTAGAAGATCCAAAAGGGCATTATTGAAAATTGGTGTGTTTGATAACAATTATGATTGTAACAGCAAGCAAGTTGGTGAACGTGAAGCAATGATGAATAAGAAGATGAAGTTGTGTAATAAGACTACTAAGACAGAATCGTGGGTGGTAGATCATGAACCTTTGAGTTCGGTTTCTGATGCAACAACTGAGGAAGATGTGGCATTTTGTTTGATGATGTTGTCTAGGGACAACAAATGGAAGAGACAAAAGGATCAACAACAATTGATGAATGACCAATACTACGAAGAAGAGGAAGATGATGATGAAGATGAAGATGAAGAAGAAGAAGAAGAAGGTGATAGATCCTTGGAAGATAGTGATGATGCATCAGAGGAGCTGAGATTGTCTAAGAACCGAGTACGAGGAAGGTACAAATGTGAAACCTGCAACAAAGTGTTTCGATCTTATCAAGCACTAGGTGGTCACAGAGCGAGTCACAAGAAGATCAAAGTGAAGATAACAAGAGTTGATGAGCAAGAATTGGAGAATGAGAAGGGTACAAGAGCTTCTGCTCCAATGGTGGTGGAAAAGAAAATCCATGAGTGCCCGGTTTGTTTCAGAGTTTTTGCTTCGGGTCAAGCACTCGGTGGACACAAGAGAACCCATGTTATTGGGTTAGCAACAACAACAACAACAATAACCCAAGTTCCAAGTTCTACAAAGCTTGGTAACAACAACTTGATAGATCTTAACCTCCCTGCCCCAATTGATGATGATGACATTAGCCAAATTGAGAATTCGGCAGTTTCAGATGCAGAATTTGTCAGAACCCGTTAGGAAAAGAAGGGTAGTTTCAAAGTTTTAAATTGTGGTTGCAGTCGCGGTTACGGTTACCTTGTGTTTATCATAATTGTGGATAATTGAAGAAAAAAATTACAACCAATGTGACAAGAATTGCAGTTGCGGAGGCTTCAAAACCACAATATTGCGGTGTCTATTACGATTGCGGACCACAATTTAAAAGGTTGGGTAGTTTTTAAGTTGAAATTTTGTTTTTGGTGATTTAGTATCTTGATGACCCAAAAGTAACAAAGTTTGGTCTTTTTTATTTTTGTTCTGCAAATTGGGTAGTAATATGGTTAGTGTTACTCTATAGTATTTATATAATGATATAATTCTTCACAGATTCTAACTTAAATTCAGTTTTCTGAATTATGCTTTGTTTCTGTAACAAATGACACTGAGCAATGAGCATCCATTAAAGGAGGAACCAAACCTTTATGCTTATTCTGTTATTCAGATTCAGACTTCTACTTTAAATCATTTTACTAGTAGAATTTCTGGGCTTTTGGGCGTGTCTTTTCTTTTTCTTTGTTATGGAAATGGAATTGTGCCGACGAATTGACAAGCATGCGTGTTTTAGTGGACTCTGTTTCAGCTTCCAAGCAAATACAATGTAGCAATTCTCACATGAAGTTGATCAACCTGCGTATATTTTATTAATAGAAAAAGTAGCTTCCACTTCTGACTTCAAGGAGCATTGTACATTTGAACTGTTCATGAAAAGGAATATGTTCTCTTCATGGTTCTTTAATCATTCTTTTTTTTTAATTATTTTTTTTGCCCAAGACATTTAAGAAGGTCAAGAAGTTTGATATTTTTTTTAGCTGAAAGAAAATTCTCTTATCTTTTTTATATGTTCCAGATTACTTTTGTTTCGAACTTTTCATACAAATCTTCACAACTTCTTGAGATTACAAGGTGAATCAGAAAAATTAGTGTGTTTGGTTTCTCGTTACGAGAGTCTCAAAGGGGAGTTTGTCCAAAAGCTCTCAACTTTTAAGAAGGTTACTTCTATCATGTATTTTATCAAAGTTATGGAATATGGATGCATCCTTTAATTTACATATTATAGGAGGTTCCATTTTGTTTAATAATCGGTAAATGGTTATAAGATAAATTAGTAAAAATAATGGATGCACCTCAAGGTTTTAAATTGTCTTTGCGGTTAGGGTGCATTTACCATCATTGCAGACAATTGTAAAAAAATGTGGTTGTCATACGATTGTAGAGATTATCAAAACCACAATGTTACGACCATAATTATGGTTGCAGACCTCATTTTAAAACCTCTAGGACACCCATTAATTTACGTTACTATTAGAGGTTGCATTTTTTTAGTAACAAGTAAATGGTTGTAAAATAAATTAGTAAAATATTAAAGGCACTCTTTAATTCACATTACTATTAGAGGTTCCATTTCTTTAGTAACCGATAAATGGTTAAAGGAAAATTAGTAAAATATTGGGTGCAACATTTAATTTAGCCCGGTCGAGCTTGTGGCCCGATTAGGTCGATTGTGAAACAACCCCATAAGGCCACCATTTGGCGGCCCGAATAAAATCAAGCTTTTTTAACTTGGCCCGATAAAATCGTGACCTGAATCGGGCCAGGCCGATCCGAGCCTAGTAGTTTGCCTTGCCACCTCTAGAATATAGTGAAGCGTATCATAGTCGTTATTCAACATTTTGAATAATATTGACAATTAGCTGTGGGCTAATTTAGGATCGAATTTGCGAAGTGGGTCTGATAATGAATAATAAGTTGGATTTGAGTAAGGGAATTATAACCAACATTATTTTATCAATCAGCTTTGGTTTGGGTGCCAAATCGGTTTTTTCTCGAGGAAGCTAGTCATCACTATCCTTTTGGAATTGTGAATGATGATTTTGGACTTGGGCTAGTTCAACCATTTTGATACACTCCATAATGTAACGTATAGCTTTGTTATGTTGTTTTTCTTCTCTTTCCAACAAACTCTCACTTATTTGTTTCCAAATAGAGTATAGTTTTATAAAAAAATTAAATAAAATAAATCGGATTTTAGGAGAGAGAAAGAGATAAATCCAAATTTAAATGGACTACACAAACAAAAACAAATTATGTTTTGTCTCTTTTTCTCTAATTATAAGGAGAAAATACGAGAGGACAAAGAAGAGGATCTAAATCTAATAAAATTGAATGTGTGTTCGAACTTTCCATCTCAATTCCGTTCTATTAAATCAGTTTTGCTAATAAATAAATAAGTTTTATTAAAAGAAATAATATTCAAGTGTTGTATTTAATAAAATGATTATTATTTTGGGTAAAATATGTTTTTGGTCCTTATAAAATAGTGAGAATTTGTTTTAGTCCCTCATTTTCAAGAAGTCATTTTTTAATCCCTCAATTTTCAAAATAGCTCACTTTTGATCCCTAATGTTATCTCAATTATCAAAATAGGGACCAAATGTGAAATATTTTGAAAATTGAGGGACGAAAAAATGACATTTTAAAAATTAGGGATTAAAAAGGGACTTTTCAAAAATATGGAACTAAAAACGAATTTTCACTATTTTATAGGGAATGAAAACATATTTAAATAAAATGATATTATTATTTTGGGTTAAATATATTTTTGTACCCTGAAAAATAGCGAGAATTCGTTTTAGTCCCTCATTTTCAAAATGATTTTTCTAGTCCCTCAATTTTCAAAATAACTCACTTTGGTCTCTACATTTATCTCAATTTTCAAAATAGGAACCAAATGTTAACTATTTTGAAAATTGAGGAACAGAAAAATGACATTTTGAAAATTAGGGATTAAAAAGGGGTTTTTTAAAAATGATAAACTGAAAACGAATTTTCATTATTTTACAGGACTAAAAACATATTTAAATAGGTGAAAACTAATTGATAGGTGAGTAAAATTTATTTATAACATTATCTTTTACAAGTTTATTTATAAATTTTCATCCTTATTAAAATATACTTATAATTATATTTTTTACATTAATTTAAATTATTAAATAAATAATTGAAAATGATAATTTAAAAAAAAAAATAAGACACTGATGGGGAAAATCATTTTTTATAGGCTTAATTGCACTTTTCGTCCCTCAACTTTTTCAATTGTGCGATTTTGATCCCTTAAAAGTTTTAATTGCACTTTTCGTCCCCCAATGTTTTCAATTATGCGATTTTGGTCCTTCAAAATATTTAATTGCACTTTTCATCCCTCAACTTTGTGAAATTGTGCAAAATTAGTCCTTTTAGGGACCAAAATAAAGGCTTTCATTGCACAATTTCACAAAGTTGAGGGATGAAAAGTATAATTAAAATTTTTAGGGACTAAAATCGCACAATTGAAAAAATTGAGGGACTAAAAGTGCAATTAAAATTTTTGAGGGATCAAAATCACACAATTGAAAAAGTTGAGGGATGAAAAGTGTAATTTAGCCTTTTTTATAATAGTATGGATGAATAATACCAATTCTCTCTATTGTGTTAAGTTTTATTGTTTGAGTTTATGATACATTGAATTAAAAGAAATCTACTATTATAATTAGATTGTGATTTTTATATTAAAAAATAATTATTATAATTCTTAATTATAAATTAAGGTAGGTAGGAGTGATATATAATAGATAATTAATTTAAATAAATTATTTAATAAAGGACATTTCTGAAAAATTAAGAAAAAAGTTATTGCATTATATAATTATTTAATAAGTTTGTGATATGGTTATTAAATTTAAAACCCAAACTATATAATAATTGCATTATATGATTATTTGTTATTCGCATAAAATAATTATGAGTTGTATATCCTTTTGATTAAATTTCACAAAAAAAAGTATTGAAGACGAATATTATAAGAGTTAAATATGTTTTTGTTCCTTGTAAATAACAAAAATTCGTTTTTAGTCCCTCATTTTTCAATTGTTATTTTTTTGGTCCTCAATTTTCAAAATAGTTCATCTTTGGTCCTTATTTTGAAAATTGATCTAACATTAGGGATCAAAAGTGAGCTATTTCGAAAATTGAGGGACCAAAAAAGGACTTTTAAAAAATGAGGGACTAAAAAAGAATTTTTGCTATTTTACGGGGACCAAAAACATACCTTGTTATTTTTTATTGCTAACCATTTCCAAGTAGGGAAGTAAATTTTACCTGTATCCACGGATACCGGATAAAAAATGGATACCTTAATAGGTACCCGCGGGTAAATTAAATGGACATTTTCTCTGCCTGTTTATTAATGGGGTGGGGGCGGATAATATAGTATTCATACCTGCGGGTACCCGTTAAGAGGGTTAGAATATTTACATTTAAAAATATTAGGTCAATGGATTGAAATGATGTTCACATGTCAAAGGATTAATTTAGACACATTTATGGATTAGTTTTACTATTTAATATTTTAAATCTTAATTTAATGACATGTATGATTATACTGTTTACATATTATATTGTTTAGTATATTTACTACTCCTTCCGATCACTATTATAAGCAAAAAAGTCCCAAAATTTTTGGTCAAATATATAAGCAAATTTCAACTACTTTCATCATATTTAATGATACTGTTCCTAAAATATCCTTCATTTAATTTCAATTTTATTTTCCAATAACTCAATGTGGGATGTATTTAATAAAATTTAAAGTTTTTTATGAAGGTTATCGTAGGTAATACACTTAATTTTTTAATAACATTAAATGAGATTAACCAACTTCCTTAATATGTATGTTCTATTTAAGTTTTGCTTATAATAAAGACCGAAGGGTGTATAATATTTTTCAAACACAATAACTTTTGGTACCATCACAGAACTCAAATGTAATATTAGTTTGAATTTTATGTGAATAAACAAATTTATGAGATATTGAATATCCATACATACTTAAAAGTATTAATAAATTTATTTAAAACTAATAAGATAATACTGACATAAATATCCATATTCGTCTAACGAAATGGATAGTGGAGGAAACTACCCATATTCACCCAATCCCAATTACATCCCTATTTCCAAGTTGGCAACACTCACGCTTAAGCTTAGGGCACAGGCGACGTAGGCCCCATAGGCTATCAAACCCCTAATTGAGAACGATCCCCTAATCTTTCATTGTGTGTGAGCAAGTAAACTCGAGTGAGTGAGGGCAACAACAAAAATGCTGCATCTATGACCATACCGTTTTCTCTCTTCAATCTTCATCATCTCTCCTCTATCCCTTCGCTACACATTTGCAGCCATGAATTCTTCTGGCTACCAACAACAACAGTTACAACAAGAACAACAACAACAACAACAACAACAACCGCAACAACATGAGTACGACCAATCTCAACTACAAGCCTATGATCAATCATCACAACCTTCTTATTATTATTATGACTATAATAATAATAATAATCATCATCATCATCAAAACCAATTCCAGCAAGAACTCACCTCGGTTCACCCTCCTGGTGTCCCATTCGCCCCTGAACCGGCTCATTCTGGTGGACCCTCACAGACTCAACAACTGAACCCGGTTCAGCCAGTTGCCGGTTCGTTGAACCCAGAAGCAGCGGCAGCGGTAGCAGGAGCTCTAGCGCAGCTTTCCCACTATGCAGGGAACGTAGATGGGGTGCATACAGCGATGTATGAACAGGTAATTATTAACCGATTAGGTTCTTAAAAAAACAGGTAAATTATGTAGATGGTGAAATTTTGGAAGTGAATGAGATTAATTTATAGTTTTAATTTTTTTTTTTTTTAAAAAATTGTATTGATAAAATTGTTTGGATAATTTTATTTTATTTTTTGAATATTTTGTGTCAATATGAGTGGTATAATAAGATAAATGCTAGTCTACCAATGCATGTTGATCAGAGTGACAAGGAGCTCGGTTTCTGTTTAGCAAGGTTTAGGGTTTGAGTATTGTGAATGAAAAAAATATGCACAGAGAGAGCTTTTGAATGAGTCTTCTAGGCTTGAATTAGATTAGTCGGGTCCAAAGTGATTTCCTGATACCCAGATCTTAGACCAAAAATAAAATAAATGCTAGCCTTCTATTGTTGTCTATAATGACTAATGTGGATAAAGAGGGAGTTACAATGGACTTGATGCTCTTATATCAATCCACTTTTGGGTTAATCTGGAAGTGGAATATCCCTTTTTGTTTTTAATAATATCTTATGATGCTGCTGTATGTTTTATTTAATGTTTTATGAGATGATAATGATATATATAATTTCTTACATATATACTTCTATATGTTATGTCTTGCCATACCTGTGTCCTAATGCCATGTAACAGCTTCTTACTGGTGTTGTATCCGGAATTCATACTTGTATATGCATACCATTCGCTTTGGTACTCTAACGCTGCTCTGAAATGAGTGACTCACGGTGCTTCACTCTCTTTTACTGATTGACTGCTTGACCTTAAAAATTGGGTTTATTTTTGGTTGATATTGATATATTTGCCTTGAGTCTGTTTAGCTTTTATTTTTATGTTCTTCAGCTCTTTTTAATGTTTGTATTGGAGGTTCTGTTATTCATCTTGCATTGAAATATCTTTCTGAGAATCTCATGTCCAAATAAATTTACATTTACTGTTGCCATTAGCATAGTGAACTTATTGTAGATCATCTTGGAATTATTGAGAAAGAAGGAGTTGGACCTACCATTTCATGTTGTTATATCTTTAGACTAGTCAATTTCAGGTAGTAATATTGTAAAATTCTGGAAAGTTAAGAGTTAAAGTCTTTAAATTAAGAAAAACCTCAACTTGAGGTGGGTTATGTAATTTTTGCTGGAAAATGTTGCGTGTGGAACCAAAATGAATTTTGGAGTCATTGTGTATTTAAGTTGGCTTTGCAAACAATAATGAATTAATTAGGACTCACAAAGTCTATTTACCTCGTGATGTACATAAGTAGGATTGTTAAATCCATTTCATTACCTGTAACTGTAAGGCATAATTGTGTCTTTGTTGGTTCAAGTTCAACATTATATTAGTGACTTTTATCTATAGAGCAACTTATTGCTAAAGTGGTGCATTCCAGTGTTATATAAGTTGTTTTTCCCTTCAGTGTTCACCGTAGTCCCAAGCCTGATTACCAACAATAATCCTTATTCGGAAACTGTTTTGTGACTTTTCTACTCAAATATTTTATTTTTCTGTTGCAATTATATTTTCATTCATAGTAATATTTGCTTCCTTTTGCTCCTTTTAAAGCTTCTACTCGAATCATCTTGTAATTTCACATTAGTGCCTCAGTATTTCTGTTACATGAGATTAAACTTTATTTTCAATGTCGGTGTTTTAGAAAAATACTACTACTATTGGAAAAGAGAGACTTGCTTTCCTTACTTTATCTCTCTTTTAATTGTCTCTCTTCCAGAGCTATTTTTTGGGTCATGTTTTGTTCATTGTCAATCTAATACTTAGAGCCGTGGAGACTAAATAGTAGCTCTGTGACATTTTCTTCTTCCATGTTTTAGTCTAACAATTGTAACATAAAATACCACACAAACTTCTTTGCACCTTTACTCTGTACCAAACTTCTTTCATGATATTCCATATTTTTTACTTGTACATATGCATCTTCTTCAATTTTGTACATTTTAGTGGAATTTGTAGGGGACATATCAAGTGAGAGAAGTGGTTTATTGTGAGAGGAAGAGAAGCAAATCTTGACCATTGGACCATGCATGTATCTTTAGGATTAGAACATACAATCATGTGATTTTTCGAGTTGTCATGTGACCTCACCAATGTCTAATCTTGACCATCTATGTAAGATTCAACAGTCATGATTTGCTCCTGTGACAATAAGTTGGTGCTCTCACTTGATCCCCCTGGGGCTATATGTGATGTGCTTGGTCCTACTAATCTTTCTCAAAGATAATGTTTGGTGGAAAAAGAAAGACTTGGAAGGTTCCTTTACCTATGTGCTTGTGAGACTAAATGAGACTATTAGAATTTAGAAGGAACTCTGTTATGGATTTCTCTCATCTTCCTTGCAAATAAAGGCTTTGGCATAGGAAAGGTTTATATCCACCATATATTCTCTATTGCGAGATCAAATGAAAGAGGTGTATCCAATTCTATTCAATCAGCTTTCACTTTTAATTAAGTTGGGGCAGGTTCCTTCTCTCTAGCTGAAACAAGATTCAGTTAAAGTAAACCACTCTTGGATGTGGTTTTGTTTGTCCTTGATTTGGTTCAGTACAGTTTCTGCTAGAGAAAATATCTTGCTCTGTTTTTAATTAGTTTTTCTTTAACTTTTAAGCTTTCAGAGAGAATATTTTGCTGTGCTCCCTCAGGCTGGGAACTTTCTCTGAAAAAAAGGTCAGTACTGCATAGGTATTAAACCTCGTCTTTTCATCGTAGACTTTGATAGGTGCCAAGTATCAAGGGAAAATATATGAGTGAAAGTAGAGTATTATTGCTATATCAAGGCTGTATAAGAGTGATATCAGTCCTTGAAAATGGAAGTGGAGTGAAACGATTACAGGGAAAAAGAAAAGATAGCCTAGGCAAGTTGGAGAGTGCCTAGTCTCTCCCAAGTTCCAGCCCAATTCCAGCCTAACCAATTCTCCTCTCATTACACATTATACCCCTCCCTCATGATCTCACTCCACACGCCCACCTCTCTCTCTCTCTGCCAGCTAGGCAGAGTTAGTTACAACTTTCTCTCCCTTGCTATGATCAGGTGCCCTCCCTTTCCAACGCTTCCTCACATGCACCTTCTGGCAGTCTCTAGTGGGTCCAAGGGCCCTGTTAAGTATTGGGTTCTCATCAGACTTTCAAAAGATGTTGAGAATTATGCGAACTTGGCCACAGCTCCCTAGCGTGACAGATAAAGACAATGGTTGCATTATATAAGCTGGTAAGCTAATTGTGGCTCTTATCCTTGGTGCCACATGAATGCTGCTTGGTGGTGGTTCTTTGCTGGTTGCTTAAGAGCTGATGATGTCGGTGTAAGGTCATCCTTTGCAAGTGTTCCTCTTCAAATAGAATTGTTTTTCTCTACAAACCCATTTATGTTGTCACGTTGTTGGTTCAGATTGTTGGGTTTGTATGTACATGTAAATTTTTTCCTGTTGAGCCATTTCTTTCTTGTTTCTCTTAACTGTTTGGCCTTTTTAACTAATCATGATGTGCCTTACAGTTAAGGGAAATGTCTCTAACCAACTCTCCCAAAAGCTTAAGTTGTTATATAGAGGGACACAAATGGTTTTATATATCTAACATGTCCCCTCACGCAAGAGCCCTTTGGGCTAAAAGTGTGGACAATGCACAAGCCACCTACCTTGTGCTGAAATTCAGCTTTTTTATTAGAAGAATGGGGGCGGCAACGATTGAACTCTAGAACACTTGGTCATAGAGGCTCTAATACCATGTCATGAACCAACTCTCCCAAAAGCTTAAGCTATTAGGTAAAGGCATATGAATGGTTTTATATATATCTAACAGGAAAGAAATCTTTTCTCTTATTTCTACATATTGGATATATATATATTTTTTATTTCCTTTATTTCTTCCTTGGCGCAACGGTAAGGTTGCTGCCTTGTGACCTGGAGTTTACGGGTTCAAATCCTGGAAACAGCCTCTCCACTTGTAGGGGTAAGGCTGCGTACATCTATCCTTCCCTGACCCCACCAGGTGAGAGACTCGTGCAATGGGTCACCCTTTTTTCCCTTTATTTCTTCCTTTGTCAGATGGTTTTTGTGATCAATTTCAGACTTAAGGGAAGCATTGGGCATATTTTTGGGACCTTCACTTGAGCACTTGTCAAGAATTGCTTGATCAAACTGCATCTTGAGGCTGATGATATTGTCGATGGGTGTGGATTGGCCAAAACCCTCTAGTGGGTGGGTGGATTATTGATTGATTAGAAAAGTCTAGACAAATGGTCTGTGAGCCATGTATATTAACATAATGACGGAAATCCTTGTTTATCATGTGGCTTATCAACAAGAAGAAGTCATATTTTCCGAAAAAATAAAAGGAAAATAGAATTATTTAAGAAGTTTACGACACATCATATATGCTTCAATGCTTGTGCGTTGTTTCTATATTCTCCTTGAAATGCTGATTTGTTAGGAAATCAAATGGATTGGGAAAATGGTGGGAATGTAGGAATATTAGTGAATGGTGAATGCAGATTCAATAATATGCAGTTTTGAATTTTGGAATGAGCAAACAGAAATGCAGGAAAACATCTAAAAGAAATGAATTATTAAGATATGAAGCAAAGTGCTTAATCAAATTGTCAAGTTGCTTTTCCTTTTCATTATTCATTCTGAGATCCAAGTAGAGCGTTGTTAAAATGTCCCTTGACAAACACTAGAGGCATTTAATTTTCTGTGAAGTTGATGCTTTATGGATTTTCGATGAAATGCCAATCTTATTGACGTTTCATATTAAATTTTTTTATTTTAAGATAAACAGATTAAGTATATATATATATATAATATATGAATTGGAATGATTTTGAAGGATGCCTTGAATTGAATGCAATCTGTGGGCCATCACGGTCTGTCCATCTTTGTCCATGTTTTCCACAATTTAAAATGAATTTCTTTTTGAAAGTTTCCCTTGATTATCAGTTTCATTGAATGACTTTTATTCATTGTTTTAAAAACCAGTTCGACCGGTTGGACCACGACCGGTGCCTTCTTTGGTTCTGGTCGGACTAGAGAACCGGAAAAGCAGTTTGACCATGTAAAGTCAACCAAAACCCGGTTAAACCAACGTAAAAACGGTTTTAGAGACTGATCGGTTCATTGTTTTAATTTTTTTTCTTAAAAATGCAATGTGCTGTTGGACTTTGGTCCAGTTTGTTTGGGGTCTCTAAGACTTGAGTGATTAGAATCCACTCAATATGCATCTTTGGTTAACTATCTTAGTCAATTAAGACATAGTATATTAACATTAACATACTCATAACTTAAATGTTCTGAACTATCATGCATCTTAAAATTTTTTTTCCTTTGAGTTGTTGATGATCTCTTTATTAATGTGTGTATTATATATATATATACCGGTTCGACCATCGGTTAAACCGGTTGAGTCGGTTGAACCTTGAATCGTTCTCCTTTCCGGTCCTCCGGTTGGACCGGTTTTTAAAAAATTGCTTTTATTGCTTCATGTTTACAGCTTATTGTGGATAGAACATTTTTTTAAGGAAGTTTATAATGAATTCACCATTCTTACAATTTGCATGAATTACTGAGTTTTCATTATGGTAACTGTTTCCTTTTGCTTCTCATGGTGTCATTTTTCTGCACATATTTTAACCTTTTCCCTCTTCCCATTGATTATGTACCTGAATATAGCTGTCATATAAATATTTGAATGCTTATCTACAGATTGGGCCGTCTCAATACAGAGGTAGAGGTCGTAGGGGTGGTAGACCATTTAGAGGGGGTGGTCGTGGCCATTTCAACCACCGAGGTAGAGCTTCTTACCGTGGTAGGGGACGTGGCAGGGTTGGTGATGGTAGACACTTTCCATCTCATTCTTCAGGGCCTGCCATTTCTATTGTACCAGATGCACCTGCTGCTGAAGCCACTTCGGAGGTGCAACCTCTATCTTCAGTCTCTGGACAGGTACCATTACCTAATCCAACTCAAATGCCAGTTGCACCATCGCAGCCACCACTGCGTACGCTGTGGTGTGAAATTTGTAAGGCTGAGTGCAATAGTCCAGAAATGTTGGAGCAACATATGAATGGAAAGCGGCATAAGAAGAATTTGCTAGTGCATGAAGAATTACAAAGACGCAAGGCTATAAATGGACAACAGAGTGGACAGATTTCTACTTCTCAATTGAATTTAACAATTCAGCCTGAGAATGTTCAGGAATCTGAGAAAAAAGGATGCCCAACAGAAAATATGGGCTCTGAAGCTAAACCTAACAATCTAAAGGATGAAACTGAGCTGCAGAATATCGTAGGAGAGACTTCTGAAGTTCCAGCTGAAGAGCCTGAGGGGGAGCGCTGTCACAACTCTGCTGCACGGGGACGTGGTTTCAAGCGTAAGATGAGAGGAGGCAGAGGAAGTAAATACATGAGGACTAATGATGGTTCAAGAAAACCAGGGGAACCTCCAAAACCTAAGCAGGCTATATCTTTTATATGTGAGCTGTGTAATGTTAAATGTGAGTCCCAGGTTGCCTATAACAGTCATATGACAGGTAAAAAGCATTTATCAAGTCTTAAGCGTGTCCATGGCCACCAAGGTTTTAATGGAGAAGCGGGGATGCAACCACTTTACCAATCGGCCATCAATGATCTGTCAAATTCAAGCAATTCTCAACTCCAACAAAGTGTTATCCAACAAGGTGTTAGTGATCCACAGGTTCTTTTGGCTCAGCTCCTGATGACTGTACATTCTGTACTATCTCAAGTCCAAGTACCCGCAACAGTACCACCATCAGGCCCTGTGGCTGCTCAGATACAAGCAGTGGCCGGATCAAGTCATGAATACCTTCAAAATTTGTCACAGACACAAGTCCCAGGATCCACAACACATGTTGGGAGTGAACATCCAACTGGAGAAACAAATATTCAGCTGTTATCTGCCCCACCAGAGTTGGATACGGCCGGAGTTTCAAGTAATAATACCCAAACTGCAGATTGAAGATCTGAAACTGAAGAAAAGGTGCAGAAACTTCCCCAGGATAGTTCAGTTATTATGCCGGCAGATAACCCAGTTGCAGCAAATAACCAATTACCTTGATAATGTGAAGCTCCAACATCATGGTAATTTAGTATGGCCAAAGAAGATGCAGTCATATTTTTTATATTTTTCTTTTCCAGGAATTTTCTTACTTTCTTGTGCTTCAGGGTTTAGGGTTTAGCCTTTCAGCTGTTATAATTTTGGGGCTTTCTTGTCTACTAAGGGGACGTTTTGACTCAGGTTTGAACCGATAGAGGTGGGGTTCGTACAAGGTTGAGGTCATGTGATCCTTTAGGTATATGATACAGTTTGAGACATATCCTTAAATCTATCATTGTTTTGCCTTAATGCTTTATTAATTTCTAATGAGGAAGTTAGGACGTGCAGGAAATCCTTTGCGGTATGCCAAACAAGAAAGTAGCTGCACTGTATCTCCTAAAGTAACATGTTCCACAAAGTAGTCTAAAAGAAATGGGTTAAGCGTTAACTCACATGTTGATTGTAGAGAAACATGTAATGTTCCACAACTGTCTTGTACAGAGCAATCTACACCCTTAAATTTTTGTCCAACCGAAGAAAATGTACCACAATCACGAATCATAGATACAAGTTTCTTATATGCTCTTTACTTGAGGGAAAAAAAGACAATGCAATATAAGTAATAGCTCATTCAGGGGGAAAAAAACAATGCAATACAAGGCTGATGCAAATTGTTAGGGACCAAGAACCGATCCTGTCACCCCTACACTTCAACCCAACATCATTGGAGCTGTCGGCACTCGTCTTCATTTTGCCAAAAATTTGGTGGCTGCTCCTTCCCTCTTCCTTAATTGTCCCTTGCTTCTTCAGCTTCTCCACCTTTTAGACGGGTTGATGGAACTCCTCCAAAGAATCTCCTTGGATCTTCTTCTCACCTGATGATTCAACGTGACAGGACTCTATGCTCGTAGTAAGCATTGAAGTCAACTTCTCTTGATTTTCGTCTGCCTTTGATCGCATCGCAATAAGAGTCGTCCTGATGCTGGCCACTTCCTTCTATATAGCTGTTATCCTAGCCTCCATTGTTCTTGGTGGCATCCTTGTCCTTAATGCACTAATCCTTCAATGAAAAAAAAACTCCCTCAATGTATATGGCAGGTCGGATCAGTTTGATAGGAACCAAAAGAGCAAAATGCAGAATGAAGGAGAAAATGATTATGAAATGGAAATATGCTTTGTATTATCTGCGGAAAAGAAAGAAATACAAAGGAATGGTAATTCCTACTGTCCAAGAGCTAAGCACCTTCAGAAAACAAAACGCTCTCTGCTCATAACTACCCAATGATTCTTCTTGATACCTTTTTCCTCTCCCCTAATCTCCCTTATAACTGAAGGCCACTCACACACCCTGCTCTCATCACTTTCTCTCTCTCTGCCACCTCAACAACAACACTCTTAGCACTCATTCCTTGCCCCTTCTTATTTTTCCTAGTATAGACCCTCCAAGTTACAGGCCTGGATGACTGCTGAGCTATTGGCCCATTTGGACCCAAGTCCACATATGAGGTCCTATCAGGCTGGGTGGTATTAATTTTAAAATTGTGAAAATATATTTCTGGATGTGCATGCTAAATAGGATGAAACCTGGTTGCAAATTAAGGAATTAAGGGGATGTTTGGTAAGAGGATTTTCTTTTTGTTTCCCGAGAATATTAACTTAGGAATCATATTTCCCATGTTTGGTGTGCAATTTTTAACATATAAATTCCCATAAAACTAACATTCTTAGGAATCTTTTTTGCTACATTCCCCCCAAAAACTTTCCCATGGGGAGGGGTGGGATTCTTAGATTTCGGGTTCTTGGGAAAGTTTTAATAAGCTGAAAAGACTGTTATGCCTCATCTCTGTGTTGCCTCCCCTGACTCTTCATCTTTTCACCGCTGGACGGTGATGACAGGCTCAAACGATGGTGCCTCTTGACGACAAAGAAGATTGTAGTATTTTCCTTATTATATCGCTTTTCATAATTGATTTCTTTTTTCAAACTGATTATGCGGTGCCTGTAAGACCCAAAGGCTTTGGCCATTGGCATGGGTGTTTTTTTACCATATAGCCTTATGAAATAGTGCTTACTATTTTTTCCTATGGTGGAGTCCAGATGCTCTCATTCTGAAATTGAAAGTCAGAGAGAGAGAGAGTGGAGGGAGGAGTTTGTAGGTGTGGGAGAAGATGAGGCTTCGATGAGACGATAGAGAAAAGGAGGTTGCAAAGGTAGAAGGGTATTTTAAAATCTGATATTCCGAAGAAATATGAAACTCAATCAAACATGGGTACAAATAACATTTTCAGGAATATTTAAAATTTACCAAACATATTTTAAACATTCCCTACAATCATGATTTTCAGTAATCATCATTTCCGAGAATCTGATTCCCGAGAACAAAAAAAATCTCTTTACCAAACCCCGCCCCCCCAAGTGTAATTCAGTGTGGAATATGGTTGTTAAGCTTGAGAAATTTGTCAATAAAGTAAACGCATAATCTTTCCATTGCCCGTGTAATGCCTGTTTCAGACACTATTCATTTTTTTTTCTTTCTTAAAATCTCAAATGCGTGTGCTAGTGCTTGCTGCATATTGGTTCTTGGCTCTTGGTATATTCATGGGAAGTTACCACAGATTTTCCTGATTTATGTGTCAGTCAGTGTTTGTGCCCTTTTGAGGTGTTTGACATCTATCTAAGTCCCTAATGTACACGTAATCTTAACATCCTTCCAATTTGCTTCTCTAATTACTATACTACAGTTGTGCAACCAACAAAAGAGCATTTTATTTTGTTTTTTTTATCTAAAACTTTGGCCTCAGCTCCGTAAAACCTTGTTCTTAACGGTCAAGTGTGAACATGTAAAACTGAATGAATTTTTTTTTTTAAAACTGAACTTGTTTTTAAAATAAGTAAAGGTGTATTTTTTTTATAACCAAAAAAATTATTTTAACTACAGTATGCCCTTATACAAGGATGTATTTATCCTTAAATTATTTTTTATGCGCCAATAAAATTATAGGAGTACAAAGGGTTACTCTTGTGTTTCTAAATTATAGGAACCTGAAAATTTGTGTTTCTAAATTTGGGGACCTGTGAGGAGAGAAAAACTGATTTTGCAGCAAAACATGCCCCGACCTTGTTGAGTCAAAATCAGAACTAGACTAAACCCATTCATCAGCCTTTTCCTTATTCAAATTTACCTGTTTTAACAAATTATTGAATTCGTTTAGGATGCTCCTTCCTCAAGTGTTTTTGGAAAAACCGAAAAAAAATAGATTATGTTTATCTGTTAAAAAAATAATTTTAAGATAATCTATTTCATTTAGATGGTATAAAAAAATAATTTTTACATAATAAATTACGAAAAATAATATGAAATTATTTGTTTATATTAATAATATTTGATGATTTATTTAATAAACATATTGAAATGATGGGTAAGTTACCTTAGATGCAAATATAATCAAAATCAAACAATTTAATAGTCCTATGAAATAGATGGTATAAAAATAATTTTTTTTCCAGAAAAAAGTTTTTTTCAAAAATTTAAGCTAATTGCCCAACATGATAAACTATGTATGAAACGACTTTTTAGCAACAAAAATAGCTGAAAGGAAAAAAATCCATCTTTTCCAAACACACACTTTAAAAGTCCTTCCTCCATTTAAAGGCCCAAGACCATCCTTCAAAAGATCAAGACCCCAAGTCTTTTGATAATCTATTCTTAAATCATGTGAAATTTCTATTCACAGTATTAAATAAATGGTAAATATATAGTACTTCTTAAAGAAACATTCACTTTACACAAATCTTATCCTATCTGAATATGCCTTAAAGAATTCTGATGCCTCGAATTAAACGACCAATTTATAGTTTATATCCCTTTCCAATCTCTACTTCATCGAGTTAAGCATATCCTCACCAATTAGTGTATTAGTATTGGTGCAAATAGAAGAAGTTTGGATTCCTTAAATATTTGATCATACATTCGATTTTAGGATTCGTGTATAGAAAAAAAATATTATTGAAAGAAGTCCTCGTTTAGACATCTGATTGTATCCCGAAATATTAATCTCTCACCTATCGGATGGGAGGTATCAAAAAAAAAAAAAAAAAAAGGTTAAGCATATGCTCTATAATATTCTATCAAATCTAGGCCAATAAAAACACCCGGTGGTGTGGCCTGTTTTTTCATCTTCACGAAACCAATTCATTGTTATGGCTTTGATCTGTTTTGGATATTATTTCCATTTGCTTTTTACGGTTTAATTTCTTAAGGGAAGTAAGGTGAGTGAAGAAGGCCATGAAGTTTGGGAAGCTATTGAAACAAGAGATTGAGGTGACGCTGCCAGATTGGAGGGACAAGTTCTTGTCATACACGCAATTGAAGAGGTTAGTGCGGCTGATTCGTGTAGCCCCGGCCGTGAATGGGTCGCTGCAGTTTGGGGAGGCGGACGCGGAGGCGCAGTTTTTGTACTTGTTGAATAATGAGATCGACAAGTTCAATGCGTTTTTCATCGACAAAGAGGAGGAATTCATTATCCGGCATAAGGTAATTATATTCAATTTTAGAGTTTAATAATTGGTATGGATAGGGATGTAAATTTTATCCATATCGATAGATATCCGTAAATAGATATCCGTAAATAATATCCATAATAGATAAAAAATAGGTATCTTAATGGATACCCGCAGGTAAAATAAACAGGTATTTCCTCTATCCATTTATTAATGGGGTGGGGCCGGATATTGTAGTATCCATACCCGCGGGTACCTGCTAAAGTAAAATTACTAAAATACCCTATATATATAAACAAAATGTTTGATTATTATTTGTTTGGTTTTTATTTCTTGAGAATGAATGCTTTTGTTTTTACACGGTTCCTATTAGTGAATATTAGCGTGAATGATGTCAAAAAATTCCTATTAATGAATGGTCTATTGTTTTGCTACTGATTATTGTTTGTTTGGTTTATTAAACTATGTGTGAATGATGCCAAGATAGGGGTGTTTGAATAAAAATTTTAGCGTAATATTCAATAATTTTGTGAGGTGTTTGAATATCCATGGATATCCGTAGATACCCGCAAATATTAATAAATTTATTAAAAACCCGCAAGACGGGTATCCGCACGGATATGGGACGGGGACAGATAGGAAATTCATCCAACGGGACGGATAGCAAGGGGCTACTACCCGTACCTACCCCGTCCCATTTACATCCCTAGGTATGGATTGTTAGTGAAAGTTTGTTACATTATCAACCGATCAGAACTCATGTTATGAATGACTTTTAAGGTAATTAGGATAATGAGTCAATTATTTTTTTTACTGATGTGACAACTTCTGATTGTTTGACAGTGTAAAAAACTTTACACTGTTAATGCATATCAATTGAATCAGGGAAAATCATCAATATCAACAAGGATACATAGTGAAATTTATATATCGCCTATCAACAGGAAAAATCTGAGAATCAAACCCAAATCACTTGTGGGCGGAAGGTTTGATCAGATATCCCAATTTCTGTTGGCAAAAAAAAAAAAATTGTTTTTTATTTAGAATTTGTTTCTTTCTTATTATGAAAAGATTCTCGTATAAACCCACTACTTGGATGTTATTCCCTCCGTTCCATTATATATGTCACATTTACAACAAAAAAAATCGTCCCAAAATATATGTCATTTTCTATTTTCAATGTAATATTAAATGTTTTCTTTCAATTTTACCCCTAATTATGTTTTTAGAATTCTGTCATGTGATGCATTAACCAAAGTTATCACTTTTTTATTTTCAAAGTGAAACATTTGAGTGATCAATAATTGCATTTTGTTCTATTATCAATATCTTGGAATACTTGTTTTTTTTCATTGACTTGAATGTAGCTTTTCATTAATGATAACAAAATTTATAAAAATAAAGAAAATACTATGTTAATTTAATAAAATTTTTGTTCACTTTCTCTTATTTATTGTTTTTTTTTTAAACCGTGTGATTTAGTCAAATATGACATATAATGGGACAAAGAGAGTATTATATAGGTTGTAGGAATAAGATGAGTTTAATTGGTATGCATTGATGGTGTAAAGTTTTTACATTGTTAATTAATCAAAAATTATGATATAGATGACTTTTAAAATAGTTAAAATATGAATTAAATACTTTTAATGATATATCAAATAATAATTGATTGACAATATTAAAAAATTTACACTGAACGGACATATTATGATGAGGTCGGTAGTGGTGACATTCACTTCAAATATTTTGCGGCTTTAAGGCACAATGAATTTTATTCAATTTTCGAAAATAATTAAAGGTGTAAAAATCTTGCACTTTATGATAGCCCTCTACAATTTAACATTCTCATATGGCTTGCATCGAGATTTCAAGGACTGCAAATACATTTAATAGATATAAATAAGAAATTAATTAGATATTAAGGGAGTTGTTTATGTTGTTTAACATTAAAATATTATTTTGATGAACTGAATATGATTTTGAGTTCCTTAAAATTGAGGAGAGTTGTTTATATAAGCAATCATTCTTTATTGGTAACATCTCATATTTTCTCTCCTATATGTACACACATAAATGGTCAAATGTTAAGCAACTTATTGATAGGAATTCGTATTTGAGTGAAAATTAATTGTGTTGCTTAAAATTGAGATGACCCACTTAAAAAAATAAAGTGAGTTGCTTATATGAAAAGTATCGAAGGTGCTCTAAGATTAGGAGAAAAAAGTAAGTTTACCTTTCAAAAGTTCTCATCATTTATTGTGACTTTTGGTCAATTTTTATAAATATAGATGATTATGCTTTATGATTTCATGAAATTTTCTGTAAAATGTTGAATAAAGAATGTTGGGTTTGGGAACAATACCTATGAGTGCAGGAGTTACAACAACAGAGGATCAAAGAAATAGTTGATTTATGGGGACCAAATGGCAGCCAGCCTTCAGAAACAAATTATAAGGACGAGATGACAAATCTAAGAAAAGATATGGTTGATTTTCATGGCGAAATGGTTCGTTTAGTAAATTACAGCAATATTAACTACACAGGTAATCTTTTATTTCAATATAGCCCTTGATGTTTCCAAATTACGATCGCACTTAAAGTCTTAAACCTGGTTCACTTTCTTTGGATAGCCTTCTCTCGTTTTGATTTTTCTACCACATTTCATTCTTCATTGTAATTTTTAGTCGTTCTTTTTAGATCCATGTGTGTTTAAGAAGTTTGAGCCAGGTTTCAAAAAAAAAAAAAAAAAGAAGTTTTAGCCATGAAACATGAATTGCAATTTTCAGTGCATATTCAAAATACATAATAAAATTTTGAAATATGAGATTTTATTATTTTTGAGACATCTTTCCATGAAGAATTTGCACTTGATATAGTATTTTCATTACATTTGATGAAGTCAAATAAGGGACTCATTCACTATCCTCAAAACCAAAGCAACCACTATATTTTCATATTACTTTTTTAATACCATTTTTTACACTTGGTTAATAATATATAAATTTATGATTAATCACATATATTAAATGGTTAATAGGTTGTTTAATGGGTGCATTCGTGATTAATTGTTAATCTATTAACCATTTAATACACTTGGTTAACTACGAATTTATACATTATTAGTCATTAATTGTCAAAAGTAGTGAAAAAATTTATGTGGGATGATAATTTTTGAAACTTAAAGAGAGTTGAGTTTTGTAGGATTGGCTAAAATTGTGAAAAAATATGACAAGAGGACAGGCGGGCTCCGGCGTTTGCCTTTCATTCAGAAAGTATTGGAGCATCCTTTTTTTACAACTTATCTAATTTCAACACTTGTGAAGGAATGTGAATGCAAAATAGATGAATTATTCCTAATTGATGAAGAAGTTGAAAGAGCAAATGAAGTAATTATGTTAGATGGAGAAGGAATTTTCAAGAATACAGTTGAAGCTTTACTTACAACGCAAGAAAATGTGGTGCTCGTGGAAGAGGGTGAGGTTGTCGAGCCAAGTTCAAGAGTTTCTAGTCCTGAAAACCCTCGTAGCTAAGTTAAACTCCTCATTGAAGGAAGTGTGTTGAGGTGTGACACTTCACAATCCTCATTGCCAATAATCTTAATTAGGAGCAAGTTGAAGGTCCTTCCTTCATATTCTTTTGGATTATTAGCAAGAGGTGTTTCGTTCTATTAATAAGGAATATTTTCCAACTGAATATTTTGATTTTGTATGTATTGCTCAAATAGGGTATGTAAATGAAAACTGTAATAATCAATAAAAGACTGAGAAATATATGCTTTTACTTGTTTGCTATGATTAATAATTAGTGTGTGTTTGGGACAGCTGGATTTTTTGAGTTTCAGCTGTTTTTGAGGAAAAAATCAGTTTCTAAAATAATTTGTGTTGTTTGGCATTTAGATTAAATTTTAAGAAAAACCTTTTTTTTTTTTTTTTTTGTAAAAAAAGCTGTTTTTATGCTATTTCATAGAAATGACTGGTAGATGGTTTTTATTTGATTAATTTTTATCCCATATTTTTTTTCCCAACTTACCCCCAACATGTTACGTTGCTTAGGGTTATGTGAAGCAATTTTTATAAGTTTTACGATGTTAAGGTGCTTACAATTGAACATGAACTTTTTTAACATGTTATGGTGCTTGTGCTTCTCTGTTATGGTGAAGCATATTTTCATAATCATGAAATTTTTAATAAGTTTTATTCAATTTTTTGTAATAGGAAAAAATTGATGACAAATATAGAAAAATAAACATTTCAAGAAGTTTTAATATTAAAAAAAAATCAAATATTATTAATATAAATAAAATAACTTCATACCCTTTTTCGTAATATACTATGTAAAAGTGATTTTTTTTGCACCATCCAAACGAAATAGATTATCTTACAATCGCTTTTTAGCAAACAGACCCAAACAAAAACAGATTCTAATTATAATTGATTATACAAATAATCGATTATTGATTTAATCTATTTTTTTCAACTTTCCCAAACACACTCTTAGTCGAATGATCAATTTTTGGTCAAACATTAAATTTTTTATTACACAAAATTATTTTGAAAATAATTAATTTTTCATTGTTCTATTAAAATTATAATTTGATTGAATAATGAATTTAAGATTTATTTAGTAACTTAATTTATGATCATACAATATTGAAAAATTAATTTCTAGTCACGAATAAACAAATAAACCACATCTATTCAAATTGAAAATTATTAAGATTGTGGTGATAAATCCTTAATATTGATTGATTCGGAAAATTTATCGGGAGACTATTTCCTAATATACTTAACGTTTGAAAAACAGGTCAAATTGGAAAATTTGTCTCATAAATTAACGATTGAAAATTTAAATGATCAATGGAAATTTTGAATGAAATCCTTAAATACACCACAAATGCTTAAATAAAATTTTTTGAGATTGTGGTTAATAGGGAAATAATTTAAATGAGTTTGGCACATTCTCTACTTGAATATTTTTTCGTGCCAAATTAAGGTGTTCAAGTTTTCGAAATTCAAATTTTCATTTCAAATAGTATATATACGGAATGAACAAAAATAGCTTCCATGAATAATCACACTTATCAAACAATAAGACTCTTGAAGTCAACTAGAAGAAAACATCATAGAGTCAACCTCTAGTCATTTGATGCAACTTCAAGTCGTAAATCAATAGCGTCAAATGAAATTTTCCCAAACACCTCTTTCATGTCATCTGAGACAGCATGGCTTTTCTGTAATGAAAATCAAAGGAAACACGTTGTTACCTACTTCATTTATCGCCCTATCATTTCTCCCAGATGTATCAACTTATAGTCTCGTTCAAATCTCTAAAGACTAGGCTGTTTCAAACTCTATTTCAACTTGATCTCCACAAATTTTGTGCCATGAACGATGTGATATATATATATATATATATATATATATATATATATATATATATATATATATATATATATCCTTCGTTTGTCAAAGCATACTATTATAATCTTCGTTTTCACTCCTCGTTAGAAGCCATCTCATCAGAAGTAAAAGGAGTGTCTTTCACCATGACTTTCTCCTCTTGGGCCTCATTAACTTGCATTCCCACAGATGGAGAAGACATCTCTGGTCACATTCTTATCACTGTATGGAAGGGAGAATTTCAAAGACATAGGTTGTGTAGTAAATTTGTACAACCTGGTACAAACATAAATGGCACTATTATTGTCAAACAGCTAACATTGTGGAAGAAGTTAATCCATCGCGCAATAGTGCAATGGCTCTTACCTCGCTTCATCAGTCAATCAAAAATTTCAAAGGGAGACATAACTTTGATGTGGGCCTTAGCTAAGCGACAACGCATAAATTGAGCTACTAGTACTATACTGCACATGGCTAATTCTGCACTTTCCACTACAAGTTCTCTTTTTCTTTATCCAAATGATGGTTACTAGAATTCTTAGACACTTCAATATTCCATTGAAAAATGAAGAGGTAATTATCCAAATAAGGAAAAATGTAGGTCTCACACTACAAGAAAACAGCATTGTAGCTGCGAAAAATAGCGTCGGCCTTAAGGCCGACGTTATTAGCGTTGGCCAGGCCGACGCAAAACCGACGCAATATGGCCAACTTTTAGTTCATAATTTTTTTTTTCTGAACCTACATTTGCGAAGGACAAGCTGACGCTAATATTTGCTAGTTAGCATCGGCTAGATTAAAATAATAGTTTGCGTCGGCTAGACCGACGCTATTATGCCCTCACAATATTAATTCCCTTCCCACATATCAGATATCAAAAATTTCTATCTATTCTTCCTTTCAATCCCTAGCTCGCAGACCGCACAGCACCCTCCACCGCCGCACCCACCGACAACAGCACCCACCGTCATCGCACCCGCTGCCGCATCCACCTCTTCTCCATGCGCGGTTCCTCCACGGACAACAACACCTCTTCTCCTGCGCACGGTTCCCTTCTCAGGTACCCACAACAACCCACAATCCCTTTTCTTCTTCAATTTCTGGTTCTCCTTCATTACCCTTCAATATTCCATTGGAAAATGAAGAGGTAATCCAAATAAGGAAAAATGTAGGTGATCAATGAACATATCTTATACATAATGGGCAGGGGCACCGGTTTGTTTGTACAATTAATGCTAAATTCTTGAAATTTCATTATGTTTTTCCTCTTTTTATGTGTTATGTCTTTGATATTTAATAAGAATGTGTTTTTTAATTGTTAAATCTATATTAGCACTTCATTTTGTTTGACATAAACATTATTCAACAAGTTGCTTGTTAGACTTCAAGTGGTATTATACACAAGTACATGAACAAGAAGAAAAATTCAACAGCTGTTGATATATTTTTTTTTTAATAATCGATTATAAATAAAAATTATTGATTACAGAAAGGTCAGGAGGTTCATAATCGACTAGCATAATCGATTACAAGAACAGAAAAGGGCGAAAATCAAGTAAGAAGGAATAATAATCGATCATGGAGCGTATAAAATAAAAGATCCAGTGTCAGCAATCAATAAACATCTTCCACGATCTTCAATATGAAGTTCAATTAATTGATATTCTCTTGTGCTTAAATCTAAATATTTCCTAACATAGAAAGGTCCTCATTATCAATAAAGTCAAATTCTCAAAGGGGAGAAACCTTTATAATAAATGCACAATTTTAGGGGGAGTTTTAAATCCTTTTTGTTGTTGATAAATAGGGGGAGAAATAACAAATATTCTTGGAAAATAGTAAATATCTGTAAGAACATACATTGCGGAAAAATAGGAAGTTACCGTCTATGTGATATTTAGGGGGGAGAAAGAATAAAAAGAGAGAATATCTTTATATATTTGTTATAAGTATTTGTCACCATAAAAAAGAGGGAGAATGTGAACCTAAAGATAATATAGGTTTTGATGTTGATAAATATAGTATTAGAGTGAAAATGTGAACCTAAATGTTACATAGGTTTTGATATTGACAAATATAGTAATAGGGAGAGAATGTGAACCTAAAGGTTATGGTAATAATTCAATAAAATTAATATAGCGCTTAATGAATATTATATGTTGAAGAACATTAATTAAATGCACACGTGTTAAATAATTATATTTGATATTGGATATAACATTGAGTGCATGCACATGTCATAATTAATTATATTTGATATATATTTGTGATTGGCAATGCATAAAAATAACACTTGATATCATTATTGTAACATCCCTTTTTTTTAATTAAACAGTATTTGTGTGTTTGTATTTTATTAAAGAGTTTAGAGAGTGAAATAAATTAATTCGAGACCATAGTCAAACTCTACGCTATCGTAGGAAGCTATGGTTAAATTTTGGGTCGAAAACTCAGACGGAGTCCGGTCTGCGTTTTTCATTGACAGTAGTGTTTTACTACTATCAAGGCCTAATTTGGACCCGTGAACGAGACAGTTAGTCTTAGAATCATGTTTCCTATACTTTCGAAAAAATGGGTCTTGACCTTCGAAAATTGAAATAATACTAAATTATTTGGTCATAACTCGAACCGGGAGACAAACGGAGTTGCGTAGGGATTTAACGGGACCCGCTAACGAATAAAATTGATGTCACATCAAGTCACATCACCTCGGCAATCGTGTCATGACTCGCCACTGTCATAATGACAAACGAAAATATCTGAACCCGAAAAGACCAAAATGTCCCTGATCTTTTTCTTACAGGACATCTATGTCCCTCAAATATCTAAAAAGTGACCTCACCTCTCTCTCCTCATTTTCACAGCCTCACTCTCTCTATCTCCCGTCCATCTTCTTCTTCTTCTTCCTTTCTTTCTCTTCTTCCTTTATTCTCCATTTTTCTTCCTTAACTTTACCTCCATTTTTCTCAAGCTTCCACAAGGTTTTTCGAGAAAATTTGTGAAGCAAAATTGATCATCTCATCCTCCTCTATCATCTAAGAGGTATAGACTTCTCTCTTGAGCTCTTAATCTTCATTTTTCTTCATTGAAAGTCATAGTTTTAAAGTTGTTCTTCAAACTTCAAAAATCTCTAAAAAATTGTAGAAAAATCATTTTAATACCAAATCAATTTCTATGAGCTAGATTATTTACCCTCTTTCATAATCCAAGAGCTTGTAAGCAAAAGAGCTCTCTAGCTCATATGGGTAAAAAGGGGCCGAACCTAGCTTTTTGGAGGAAATGAGTTTTTGAATCAATTTTTGAACAATGAGACTTACTCTAGTGTTGTGTGTGAGCTATCAGTTTTGCTTCAAGTTTTTGTGTAATAAGACTTACCCTAGTGTTGTACCCTCACCATATGGATTAGGAAAGTTTTTAATTAAATTGTATTGATTTTTTATTGTGTTTTGTTATAAAGGATCCGACGGTGTTCGAGCGTTCGACAGCACGCACGAGTGACAGTTGCTGAGCCGCAGTCGGAGCTGCACCGGGAACATTACTAAGGTGGGGAGAAAGAACTGATATCGTCGGGAAGGCAAGCTTAGTATAGAATATATATGTGTGTAGGGGAACCCTTAAACCATACTAGAGGTTGAGCCCTGGATAAAGTGCCTGGACCCTAGGTGTAGGTACTTTTGGGCTATCACCACTAAGTTGATAATATGGATGATGTGATGGATTGAGGTTGATGTGTTGAACTGTTCATTTGATTATCGGTTGGTTTATTTTATTGAACTGTTTGTGTGATTTACTGTTGTCTGGCATAGTGATAATATCTGCACTGGAATAAATTTCTGTTGCGATATTTTATTGCGACTGACTGGTTGAGTGTTGATGAGAGTATGAAGAGTGTTGATGTTGTTCGGGTTGATACCGTCATGGTCCCGACCATGGAGCTGTGGCTCGTAGACGCAAGGCGTCGTGATGCTAATGTTAATGCTGATGTTGATGTTGATGTTGATGTTGATGTTGATGTTGATGTGGACGCGGTGTATCGTGGTCGTGGCCGAGTGCTTAGGTGTAAGGTCCCGATATCAACCTGCGATGGATGATTGTTGCATATCATATCATTTCATACCACAACATATTTGTCCCAAAGGGGGATGTCCAATTGGGGACGTGATGTTTTTAATCCCGATGCGGGATGTCCAATGGGGGACGTGATATGATGTTATCCCGACGGGGATGTCCAACTGGGGACGTGATGTATCGGCCGACATGCATATAGGAAAGTCAGCATATACATAGGGACTAGTATCCCTCTTGTAGGTTTATCTGAGAGAATGACTTTTGAGATGGTTGTGCTGTATGACTTAGAAGATGGGTGATGTTGTGTTGTATATTTTATCTATGTTGTGTGATGCATGTATATGTTGTAGTGATACCCCTCTCCCATATTGATGATATATGTTTCTTATCTCTCATTATTTTCTGTATGTGTACTTTTATTTTAATGGGAAGACCCCGAGGAGGAACCAGTTGCGAAGGAGCTGGATGACACTCCTTACGAGCCTGACGCCGAAGGACGAGTCACGGACCCTAGCCTCGAGAGGTTGGGTAGTGATCGTAGTTAGCCAGAGAACTTTCTCTAGGCCTTTTTGCGTATTTTGATTTTAGTCTGTACTAACGCACTTTGTAAGTATACATTATTACTGTAGCCCTAATGATGGGGCAAATGATGTATGTACGTACTTATTTATATTTTTAAAAGTTGTGTACTTTGAAACGCTGCGTGCCTTAAACTCGTTTACCTTTAAACGCTTAATTTTTCGCTTCACTTCATATCAACAAGGTGCGCTAACGATTATAATGCGATTAAGGTTAGTTAATATCTTAAGTTTTCCAATGAGACGGCGGGTCGTCTCAATTATCATTATATGACTAAGGTCATAATAACCAAAGTCATGCTTAATGGTTATAACTTATAACAATGATCCAAATACACAAGTAAGGAATGTTATTTTTGATATATAAAATTCAGTAAATTGATATATTTGAAGTATATATTAATCACATATGCATAAAGTGAAGGATTTAAACTATATCCTATAAACCTATAGCATACTTTATTATTTAAAACATGTAAATTAAAAAAAAATCACGTAACCTTTATAATAGGAAAAAAAAATTAAACTTACCGTATGTGACATCATTTAAATATTATAATTAAAATTATTAAAATTGTCGGGTATTACATGCGAACTTTGGCTTTTGGAGGATACAGATTGAAGATTACCTATATTAGAAAAAGTTGTATCAACCTCCTCGAGAAAAGAAACCAGAGGGCATGAAGGATGAAGACTGGACTCTTCTTGATAGATAAGCCCTCGAAGTTATCCGATTGACATTATCGCAACGTTGCTTTCAACATTGCAAAAGAAAAAGACCATGGCGGTTCTTATGGCGGGTTTTTACAGTATGTATGAAAAGTAGTCGGCCTCAAACAAAATTCATTTGATGAGACGATTGTTCAATTTGCGAATGGCAGAAGGCGCGTCGACAACGCAACATCTCAATGAACTCAGTATTGTCATAACCTAGTTGAGTTCAGTTGGAATTGAATTTGATGAAGAAGTACGAGCATTGATACTTTTGTCTTCTTTGCCAGAAAGTTGGAATGCTATCGTCATGTCTGGGAGCAACTCATCGGGAAGCAACAAGTTGAAGTTTAATAATGTTCGTGATTTGGTTCTCAGTGAAGAGATCCGACAAAAAGAGTTGCGTGAATCGTCAACCTCTTCAGTTTTGCATACAGAGTTAAGAATAAAAAATTCAACAGAGGAAATGGACGTGGTAAATCATAGGACGGGAGGTCCAAGTCCAGATATCGTCGTCGTTCCCAAAGTTCGAAGACTATCGAGTGTTGAAATTGTGGAAAGACCGGGCACTAAAAAAATCAATGCAAAAGTGCACCGAAGAATCAAGAGGTGGAGGCAGAGGCAAATGTTGCCTCCACCTCAAGAGAAGATGATGCATTAATATGCTTTTTAGAGAGCAGGAAGAATCTTGGGTGTTTGATTCTGGAGCATCCTTTCATGCCACTTCCCAGAAAGAACTCTTCGAGAATTATGTTCCCGAAACTCTTGGAAATGTTTACCTTGGTAATGAACAATCTTGTGACATTGTTAGCAAAGGTGTAGTGAAGATTAAGTTGAACGAGTCTGTTTGGGAATTGAAGAATGTCAGACATATTCCCGACCTGAGAAAGAACTTAATCTCAATAGGCCAGTAACTACAACACAACAATCTTCCACCGCGATAATTGGAAGATTTCAAAAGTTGCAATCACAGTTGCACGCGGTTATATGAGTGGTACTCTTTACAAGACAGCTGGAGCATGTCACTTGATTGCAGTTGCAGCAAACAATGAAAATCTCAATCTAAGGCATAAGAGACTTGGCCATATGAGTGAGAAGGGGATGAAGATCATGCACTAGAAGGGAAAATTACCAGGTCTTCAGTCAGTGGAAGTTGACATGTGTGAAGACTGCATACTTGGAAAGCAGAAAAGGGTCAGCTTTCAGACAAGTGGAAGAACTCCAAAGAAGGAAAGACTGGAGCTTGTTCACTTTGATGTTTGGGGTCCAACAACTATCTCATCCATTGGTCGGAAACAATACTTCGTGACTTTTATTGATGATCACTCCGGGAAGGTATGGGTATACTTTCTGAAACATAAGTTCGAGGTATTCGTGGCTTTCAAGATATGGAAAGCCATGGTGGAAAAATGAGACAGGATTGAATATCAGAAAGCTCATAACTGACAATGATGGTGAATATGAAGACACCAAATTCAAGAAATTTTGCTGTGAGCACGAGATCAGGATGGAGAGGACCGTGCCGGGTATGCCTCAACACAAAGGTGTAGGTGAGCATATGAACCAAACATTGACTGAAAGAGCCAAAAGCATGCGTGTGCAGTCAGGCCTACCAAAGCAGTTCTGGGCAGAAGCAGTTAACACAAAGCTTACTTGATCAATTGAGGTCCATCGGTTCCTCATAAACCTCAATTCTGTGCATTTTATGAGGGCGTAATTGCGGTGTATTGTAGTGCATTTGATGATAATTATATTGTATTAACCCTTTTTCCTAAGTTTTTACAGAATTGATGTTTAAGGCGGCTTGATGGACAATTAATGAAAGTTGGAGGTTTTTGAGCTAAAAATAGGCATTTTCTGAAGATTGGAGCTCGAAACACAGCTGTGCACTGTGAAGCACGGTCGTACATACCTGTCAGTTCAACCTGATCCAAATACGCCCTTACAAAAAGTCTCAAGTTGACCTCTGAAGAAGCACGTCCGTGTTGGAAAGGAGCACGCCCATACTCAATGTGAAGCACGCCCGTGCTGGATGAAGAACACATGTGCTTAGTCTCGTGCCTTAGTGACACTACTTTACGAACTTTGTATGCCCGTACTGAATCAAGCACGGCCGCGCATGAAGGAAGCAAGGCCGTGTACCAGAAGCACATCTGTGATGGCTGCGCTGACAGCAAATTTTAGGGTTTTTCTCCTATTTTCCCTATAAATAGAGGCCCTCGGTACCATTCTTTTCATCAGTTGTTAGTTGTAGCTTTTATCAGTTATCATTCATCACTTTTTAGTTTTTAGTAGTTTGTTTTCTTTTAGGTTTATATTTCTAGAGTAGGATTTGCGCTTGAGGGTTAAATTGGAGGTTTTTCTTCTTCTTCTTCTTCTTCTTCTTCTCAATCCTCCATAATGCATCTCTCTGTGTTGATTTTGGTTTTATCTATGTCTATGGGTAGCTAATTTCATCACTAGAATTGTGATGAATCTTGTGTTAGTAGAAATCATATTTGCTATGTCTTACCTTTAATTTGAATTCTATTTGATTTCAAGGTTGCAATTTGAATAGCGTTATTCTATTGTTCTTCATCCCATGTTAGGATTGATCACTTTTTGCATGCTAATAATCAACTAGTTGATCAGCGGCCGTATTGCAATTAATTGGTAGACCTAAAGGATAAACGGGATTTAAATTATTGCATGGCCAAACTTGATTTATTCCTTTCAATCGTTCTTCTAATCGTTAAAACTCTGCTTGACAAAAATTAGGTTCATCTGGGAAAAGAATATTTATTGCCTGACAAACAGTTAATAGTTTTGGTAGAGGGATTGATTTTCAGAAAGCAACCGAGAAATTGAATAGAGCTAGGATTTGGGGGGTATCGAACGTACGGGTAAAACCACGACTCTAGGCTTTACACTCTTTATATCAAAACCATTATTTCTGTTGGGGTTTCAAGAGGGATAATTTTTAAAAAACAATTTATAAAATCCTGTTGAGCAGAAAAACCCCTTTACTAAAAGACCACGTATCGCGCATAAATAACAAGGATATTGTATTTACCTCTTGAAGCGTAGCTTTACCACGAACACTGTGAGTACGTCAGCAGCACTGGTAAATCACGAACACTGCTACGGTGTGAATGACAACTTGATCAACACAGATACAAAGCAGCAGATCCGAGGAATACTGCTGCTATCACCAGAAAGGAAGAGGTTCTTCTTTATCACCAGTATTGCAAAGTAGCAATACCTTTACTCAGTCCACGCGAGCAAACCAACGTCAGAGATAGCGTAGTGATAGCTATCAAGATTGGAAGATGCGCGGCACACACAGAGAGAAAGGAGGCGCGGCTGTCAATAGAGTACAACGGCCGTTATGAGTGTTCTGTGTTGTGTGTCGCTTAAGTGATGTGCACAGCTTATTAATAGCTGTCACTCACTTAACCTAACCCACTTGGGCTACTGTATGCTACATGCCTAATGTTTAATTATTAATTAAATCATATTTAATTAATCCATTAAATCAATCTCATTTAATTATTAATTAAATCATATTTAATTAATAAATTAATCTAATTCTCTGAACATTTACTCTGTGCGTGTGACCTTATAGGTTCTCAATTAATTGACAATAATATTAATTATTATTAATCATATTAATAATCAATAAATATTATAATCAATGAGCGGCATCTAGCAATACATCATTGCTACCCAATTAAATAGAACATTGGCGATATAATTAAAACCATATTATAACCATATATAATGTGAAGTCAATGTCCCTTCGTTACAATGTCTTAATTGAACACAATGCATCAATGTATCATCATTGTTAAGTCCAATTATTTATTTCTTGATCTAGTAATTGACGTAGGATCATGTGGGCCCAATATCTCATATTGTCCCACCTTAGCATGGTCATACATTTCCACGTCGCATACCATCAAGAGGCCTATAGACATTACTCCTGTTATGTAGGAGGGCCGAATACTATCTACGTCACTCACATTCCTCAACATGTTTCATTGCAGGCCCAATAACTACCTTTATAGTTGTCCTATTACAGCCAACGTTTAATATTATCAAAGCCTACAACTACATATATTAAGAATCGTAGAGACTTCAAGTCGAAGGACTACTTCACTATGGTCACCATGAGAATCGCTCATGACACTTACATAACTATTATGCAGCGTTCTCATAGCGGGTCACTCCAGTATAAATATTTCACTAATATTATACCTATGTGAAGACTTGATATCATATATCTATGACCCGTGAGATGTGGTCATCAGTACACTCACATAATAGTCTCAATGTATTATTATTGTCCTTATTAATAATAATTCTTGATTATGGATATTTAAGAATAGTGTTCTATAATTAAATCGCATCTCATGGTCAAGTTATACTTGACATTCCATTAAATGAAAGACCTATTCCAAGGACTTTATTATGCTATAAATATGATCATCAAATATAACATAATAAATAAATGCCTCATATATATAAAATATAAAATAAAGTCATGATACAATATATAAATTAAATAAATATATATTAGCCACTAGGGCTTACACCAAGAATCTCCCACTAGCACTAGTGCCAATTAGGCATAAATCTAATACCCATTGACCTAGTATGAGCGTCATGCTTCTGCTGAGCAAGAGGCTTGGTAAGAGGGTCAGCAACATTGTCTAGTGTATCAACTCTGCATATCTTTACATCTCCTCTATCGATGATCTCTCGAATGAGATGGAAACGCTTGAGTATGTGTTTGGATAGCTGGTCAGATCTGGGTTCCTTGGCTTGCGCGATTGCTCCATTGTTATCGCAATAGAGGTCAATCGGGTCCGCAATGCTAGGAACAGTACCAAGTTGAGCTCTTCTAGCTCACAGCGCCTCCATTAAGGCAAAACACGAATCCTAACTGCGATCTGGAATCATCCTTATCAGTTTGGAAGCTAGCGTCAGTGTAACCTTTTACAATGAGCTCTTCCTCACCTCCATAGACCAAGAATGTATCTTTAGTTCTTCTCAAGTACTTGAGGATATTCTTGACTGCTATCCAGTGACTCTCACCGGGATCAGATTGGTACCTACTCGTCATGATCAAGGCATACAAGACATCTGGTCTAGTACATATCATAGCATACATGATAGATCCAATTGTCGAAGCATATGGAATCTTATTCATGCGTTCCCTCTCATCAGATGCAGTAGGGCACTGTCTCTTGGACAAGTATATGCCATGTGACATAGGCAAGACCCTACTTTGTCAATATATGTATCTTGACTAAGGCCTAAAAATTTCAGCAATCTATCCCTATAGATCCTGATTCCCAATACATAGAAAGCTTTGCCTAAGTCCTTCATCGAGAAACAATTCCCCAACCATGTCTTGACATTTTGTAGTGTAGGAATGTCGTTTCCGATGAGTAGTATGTCATCCACATACAATACGAGAAAAGCAATCATGTTCCCGTTAATCTTCTTGTACACACAAGGTTCATCCTCATTTTTGATGAATCCAAACTGTCTTACAACTTCATCAAAACGAAGATTCCAGCTTTTGGAAGCTTGCTTGAGTCCATAGATGGATATCTGCAATTTGCACACCTTTCCAGCATCCTTTGACTCGACAAAACCCTCAGGTTGTGTCACGTACACATCCTCGAGGAGATTCCCGTTAAGGAATGTAGTTTTGACATCCATCTGCCAGATGTCATAATCATGATATGTAGCAATAACAAGTAGGATCCGAACAGATTTAATCATTGCAACTGGAGAGAAAGTTTCATCATAGTCTACACCATGAACTTGCTTGAAACCTTTCGCAACTAGTCGCGCTTTGAAGATATTAACCTTTCCATCCATGTCAATCTTCCTTTTGAAGACCCACTTGCACCCTATGGGTTTTATCCTTTCGGGTGGCTCCACCAAGGTCCAAATTTGGTTTGTGTACATGGATTCCATTTCAAATCCCATGGCTTCTAGCCACTTCTCAGATTCAGGGCCAGCTATGGCCTCCTGGTAGGTAACAAGCTCATCTTGATCCATGAGAAGTACATCACCTTGTTGAGTTAGGAGAAGTCCAAATCTCTCAGGCTGTGTACATGATCTGTTTGACCTATGCGGTTCTTGTGTTACTTGAACCGATTCTTGAACCACAACATCTTGTGGATTCGGTTCTTGTTCCGTTGCAGATGAGTTAGTACTCTGTGGTGCTTGGATTTCTCCAAGTTTTACTGTTCTCCCACTGTCTACTTTAGATATGTATTCCTTTTCAAGGAACATTCTAGTCCTGGCGACAAACACTTTGTCATAAGAGGGGTTATATAAATAGTATCCTTTCGTTTCTTTGGGATACCCCACAAAAGTACATTTATCTGATTTGGGTTCCACTTTATTTGTGATTAAACATTTGACATAGACATGACAACCCCAAATCTTCATAAAAGACAAACTTGGCTTTCGCCCCTTCCACATCTTATGTGGTGTTTGTTCTACCGCCTTTGTTGGAACACGGTTAATTGTGAAAGATGCTGCAAGCAATGCGGCCAAAAATAGTCTGAAAGATACGAGTGACTCATCATCGATCGTACCATGTCCAACAAGGTGCGATTCCTCCTTTCGGACACGCCATTCCATTGTGGTGTTCCGGGAAGAGTGAGTTAGGATACTATCACACACTCTTTCAGATAGTCATCAAATTCCTGACTAAGGTATTCACCACCACGATATGATCGTATGGCTTTAATACTCTTGCCCAGTTGGTTTTCTACTTCATTCTTGAACTCTTTGAACTTTTCAAAGGTTTCAGATTTGTGTTTCATTAGATACACATATCCATATCTACCGAAGTCATCAGTATATGTGACAAAGTAGGACAAACCACCTCTAGCAGGTTTGTTCAGTGGCCCAATACATCACTATGCATCAAGCCCAAAAGATCACTAGCCCTTTCAGTATTACCAGTAAATGGGGCCTTAGTCATCTTTCCCAATAAACAAGATTTGCACGTATCAAATGATTCATAATCAAAAGAATCCAATAATCCATCTTTATGGAGTTTGGAGATGGGTTTCTCATTAATATGGCCTAAACGACAATGCCAAAGATATGAGGGATTCAAACCATTGGGTTTGTTCCTCTTTGCATTCATGTTATATATGGGCATATCGAGATCAAGAATATAAAATCCATTACTCAATGGTGCATTAGCAAACAAAACATTATCCAAATAAAGAGAACAACATTTGTCCTTAACAATTAAATGAAAACCCTTCTTGTCCAAACAAGAAACAGAAATAATATTTTTGCTAATAACGGGAACATAATAACAATTATCAAGTTCCAAAACAAGCCCAGTAGGTAAAGTTAAAACATAAGTCCCTACATCTAATGCAGCAACTTTTGCTCCATTTCCAACGCGTAGGTCCACTTCACCTTTAGTCAATTTCCTCCTACTTCTTAGTCCCTGGCCATTATTACAAATGTGAGCACCACATCCAGTATCAAATACGCAAGATGTTGAAGTAGATAAATTAACATCAATAACATAAATACCTGAAGCAAAAGTCTCACTTCCCTTCTTTTCCTCTTCCAAGTATTTCTTGCAGTTCCTTTTCCAGTGGCCAGATTGGCCACAATGGTAGCAATTGCCTTCCTTAGCTATCCCACCCATGGGCTTCAAGCCAAAAGTGCTAGGCTTAAACTTTTTCTTGCCCTTGCCTTTGCCCTTTTGCTTGCTCCAGGGCTTCTTCTTAGCCTGCTTTCCAGAATCAACCATCATTAAGGCTTTACCTTTTCCCTTATTAATGTTCTGCTTAGCAGTTCTCAACATGCCTAGTAGCTCTGGCAGAGTTTTGTCAATGTCATTCATGTTGTAATTCATGATAAATTGACTGTAGCTTTCTGGCAATGAATGCAGAACTACATTTGTAGCCAACTCTTGGCTCAGTGGAAAACCCAATCTTTCAAGGCTCTCATTGTACCCAATCAAAAGGAGTACATGAAGTCCAACTTGGCTTCCTTCTGCCAGCTTTTAAACAGGACTCTGGAAACTTCAAAGCGCTCATGCCTCACCTGCTCTTGGTAGAGCATTTTGAGGCGTCCGATCATATCAAACGCCTCCATATATTCATGTTGCTTCTAAAGCTCAGAGTTCATGGTGGCAAGCATAAGGCAGCTAACATCCAGGGCATCATCCTGATACTTCTTATAAGCATCTCTGTCAGCCCTAGAAGCATCCTCGGGTAGTTCAGGAGCAGCCTCCTCAAGAACATACAGCTTTTTCTCTTGCCTAAGGACAATCCTCAGGTTTCGGTACCAATGCAGAAAACTACTTCCAGATAACTTGTTCTTCTCAAGGACAGATCGCAGTGACTTATTATTAGTTGTGTTTGGTGCCATGGATATCTACATAAAATAAATATGCAAAGTATAAGTATCACGATTTTAAAAACATATTTGATAGGTCTTTATTAAATAAGCTCCCACTATTTTACTCAAGTCAATGACCCTCATCATTGACTCGGAAAATCCCATTGAAAGATTTTCTAGTGGGACCAAGATCCATATTTCACCTCGTTCTGAGTCAAATGTGGCTGATCGCCCAGAACTCAGCTGTTTAGGTAGGAAACTCCTTTCCAATTACATCCAATGTAATTCTTGGACTAGTTGGGTGAATAACTCCTTATTCTAATCCATCATATGGATTAATGCCCAACCCCATGCCTCTAAGCCGTTTCAATCCTATTGAATACACTTAGTTAAGTTCAACCTAATGGTTGGCAGTAGGTTATTTCACCTTTCACGTCTCACCGGAATACATTAAGGTGCTCAGCTGTAGCATGACCCATACTTCAATGATTCTGGCCTTGACGAGTGCCACGAATCAGGAAGCATTTAATAACTTAATATATTGAGGGAATTTAATAATTAAGTGATCTCACCGGCTTGTTTATCATATAAACGTCTCTCATAGCATACATGACATACTAGCTTACATACATTCAAAATATATTAAGCATACAATGACATACATGCTATCAAACAATTTAAATTCCAAATTTAAATCATACATCTCATACATTTCATGCATCACATACATAAACATACAAGACATATAAAAGGTATTATGATTATGGCCTCCTAATGTGCAATAATTAAAACTAATTATTACAATCTTTGACCCTCGAGCAAACTTCCAAAGTTCCTCCCACTGGCGTCATGACTGGTGTTGCCTCCATGCCATCCCGAGTAATTTACAAAATTTAAAATAAAATAAATAAAGTAAATGTCACAACATGCAGGCCGTATTTATAAAATAAATACAATAAATCACGACACGCAGGCTGTATTTACCAAATAACATTAAACACCAAAACTAGGGCCATAACCATATACCACACATTTAATAAACAATTTATAAATATGCAAAAGGGAACAAAATCACATTCTGTCCATCAGCACGGCCGTGCTAAAAACTCGATGACGTTGTTCAACATGTGCACGGCCATGCCAAACGGAGCACGACCGGGCTAAAAACTCGTTGACGCTGTTCAACATGTGCACGGTCGTGCCAAACGGAGCACGGTCGTGCTAAAAACTCGCTGACGCGGTTTAAAAGTGCCACGATCGTGCCAAACGGCACACGGCCGTGCTACGTGTTCACTAACGTTATCCCAAACGTGCACGACCATGCTATAGGGAGCACAGCCGTGCTAAACGGTGCAACAGGATTCCAGAAGCGAATCCCCGTGCTACGCGTTCACTAACGCTAACCCAAAAGTGCAAGGTCGTGCTATAGGGAGCATGGCCGTGCCAAACGACGCAACAGGATTCTAGAAGCGAAAGCTTGTTTATGTCAGGAGCACAACCAAGCACATAAAACATGTTCAAAGAGATTTATATCACATACAAATCATACAAACATGCTTTTAAACATACAAATCATATTTAAAAGCAATAAACATGTTATCATACAGTTGCAAACAATCCTAGGATATATGAAAAACTACGACCAGACGCTCTGATACCACTCTTGGGGTTTCAAGAGGGATAATTTTTAAAAAACAATTTATAAAAACCTCTTGAGCAGAAAAACCCATATACTAAAAGACCACGTATCACACATGAATCACAAGGATATTGTGTTTACCTCTTGAAGCGTAGCTTTACCACGAGAACTGTGAGCACGTCAGCAGCACTAGTAAATCACGAACACTGCTACTGTGTGAATGGCAACTTGATCTACACAGCTACAGCGCAGCAGATCCAAGGAACACTGCTGCTATCACCACAAAAGGAGAGATTCTTCTCTATCACCAGTATTGCAAAGTAGCAATGCCTCTACTCAGTCCACGCGAGCAAACCAACGTCAGAGATAGCGTAGTGCGAGCTATCAGGGTTGGAAGAGGTGTGGCACACAGAGAGAGAAAGGAGACGCGGCTATCAATAGAGTACAACGGCCATTATAAGTGCTCTATGTTGTGTGTCACTTAAGTGATGTGCACAGCTTATTAATAGCTGTCACTCACTTAACCTAACCCACTTGGGCTACTGTACGCTAAAGGCCTAATGTTCAATTATTAATTAAATCATATTCAATTAATCAATTAAACTAATTCTCTGAATATTTACTCTATGCATGTGACCTTATAGGTTCTCAATTAATTGACAATAATATTAATTATTATTAATCATATTAATAATCAATTAATATCATAATCAATGAGCGACATCTAGTAATATATCATTACTACCCAATTAAATAGAATATTGACGATATAATTAAAACCATATTGTAACCATATATAATGTGAAGTCAACGTCCTTTCGTCACAATGTCTTAATTGAACACAAGGCATAAATGTGTCATCCTTGTTAAGTCCAATTATTTATTTCTTGATCTAGTAATTGACGTACGATCATGTGGGCCCAATATCTCATATTGTCCCACCTTAGCATGGCCATGCAATTCCACGTCGCATACTATCAAAAGGCCTATAGACATTACTCCTGTTATTTAGGAGGGCCGAATCCTATCTACATCACTCACATTCCTCAACATGTTTCATTGCAGGCCCAATAACTACCTTTATAGTTGTCTTGTTACTGACAACGTTTAATAGTATCAAAACCTACAACTACATATGTTAGGAATCGTAGTGACTTCAAGTCAAAGGACTACTTCACTATGGTCACCATGAGAATCGCTTATGACACTTACATAACTATTATGCAGCGTTCTCATAGCGGGTCACTCCAGTATAAATATTCCACTAATATTTATACCTATGGGAAGACTTGATATTTTATATCTATGACCCGTCAGATGTGGTCATCAGTACACTCACATAATAGTGTCAATGTATTATTCTTGTCCTTATTCATAATAATACTTGACTATGGATATTTAAGAATAGTGTTCTATAATTTAATGGCATCTCACGGTCAAGTCATACTTGACGTTCCATTAAATGAACTACCTATTATAAGAAGTTTATTATGCTATAAATATGATCATCAAATAGAACATAATAAATAAATGCCTCATATATATAAAATATAAAATAAAGTCATGATACAATATATAAATCCAATAAATATATATTGGTCACTAGGGCTTACACCAACAGTTTCTCTTTCATTCTTCTTTTTAGTATTGCTTACATCTTAATCTTCATATTCTTTCAATTTGTCTGTCTAACATAAGGATTTCTCTATTTCGGTACTCACTTGCATATTGCTTATTAATCCTTTGGGTTCAATATCTGGACTTTAGTCTTATATTACTTTTGCGACAAGGTACACTTGCTTTTAAGTGTGTTTAGAACGCAACAATTCCATTGGAGCACAAAATATCAGAAGAGGTATGGAGCGGAAAAGAGTCAAAACTCTCGCGTCTTAGAGTTTTTGGCTATGTACCATATATGCATATCAGTGATCAAGAAAGGAATAAACTCGATCCCATATCAAAGAAGTGCCCTTTCATCGGTTATGACAAAGATAATTTTGGTTACCACCTTTGGGATGATGAAAACAAAAAAAATGATCCATGGTAGAGATGTGATCTTCAATGAAAGAGTGATGTACAAGGACAGACATACCACAGACACCGGTGACTCAAAACAGAGTGGGCCAGTGTATGCAGAGGTGGACAATGTCCTAGAAAGTCTTCTCGATCCCATGTGCCTAACAGGAGATATATGAACTATATGATGTTAACTGATGGAGGGGAGTCTGAAAACTATGAGGAAGCATGTCAGACGGTAGAATACTGCAAGTGGGAGCTTGCCATGAAAGACGAGATTAAGTCTTTGATCACCAATTAGACATGGGAACTAGCTGAGTTACCCATAGGAAAGAAAGAACTTCACAACAAATGGGTGTATTGGGTGAGGGAGGAGCATGATGGCTGCAAGAGATACAAACGCCGACTAGTTGTCAAAGGATTCCAGCAGGAAGGAGTCGACTACACTGAATTTTTTGCTCCAGTTGTGAAGCTCAATACTATCAGGTTCGTGTTAAGTATTGTTGCCAATGAAGAGGTCTACCTTGAGTAGTTGGACGTGAAGACCACATTTCTTCACAGAGACTTTGATGAGGAGATATATATGCACCAACCAGAAGGTTTCTTAGAAAAAGGGAAGAAAAATACGGTGTATAAATTGAGGAAGAGCTTGTATGGCCTAAAACAAGCTCCAAGACAGTGGCACAGGAATTTTGACGACTTCATACACAAGGAAGGTTTCCAGAAGTGCAATGCCAACCACTATTGCTACTTCAAGAGATATAAGTCCAGTTATATCATTCTGGTACTTTACGTTGATGATATGTTAGTAGCTGGTTCAGATATGGATGAGATCAGAAACTTGAAGCCGCAGTTGTCAAAAGAATTTTACATGAAGGATTTGGGTCCAGCAAAGAAGATCACTAGAATGCAAATCATGAAAGATAAGGAAAAAGGGATTTTGCAGTTATCTTAGGAAGAGTACATCAACCGTGTTTTGCAAAGATTCGACATGGGTGATGCCAAGCCGATAAGCACACCTTTGGCTAGTCATTTTCACCTATCCAAGGACCAGTCTCCTTAGATGAAGGAAGAAAGAGAATTCATAGCTAAGGTTCCGTATGCTTCAGCCATTGGAAGTTTTATGTACGCAATGATCTGCATAAGGCCAAACATTAGCCATGTAGTGGGAGTTAGTAGATTTATGTCAAATCTATGTAAAACTCATTCGGAAGCAGCCAAGTGGATTTTGAGGTATTTAGGAGGCACTATAGAGAAGTGTTTGGACTTTGGTAAAGAATAATTAAAAGTACAAGGCTACGTAGATGAAGACTTTGGAGGTGAAGTCGATCACCAAAGAAGTACCACTGATAACATATTCACTATTGGAACTACAATTGTTAGTTGGATGTTGCAAATACAAAAGATTGTTGCTTTATCCACTATAGAGGTTGAGTATCTAGTAGTAATAGAAGCTAGTAAAAAATTGATATGGCTTCAAGGATTGTTAACGGAGCTGAGATTCATCCAGTGAAGAGTGTTTTGCATAGTGATAGTCAGAATGCGATACATTTGGCAAAGAATTCAGCATTTCATTCTAGAACAAAGTGCATTGATCTTCGTTATCACTTCATCAGGTCTCTACTTGAGGATGTGGTGCTAATATTGAAAAAGATCCAAGGAAGTAGGAATCTAGGAGATATGTTAACAAAGGTAATGACCATCGACAAATTGAAGTTGCATTCAACTTCAGTTGCCCTGCTAGAGTGACAAACCAGATAAGGCTGCGACAGTGATCGAGGTGTGATGACAAATTGAAATCAGTCTTCAAGTGGGAGATTGTTATTTTACAAGTTAGCAATAAGTTGGTAGCCAGAATAAATAGATGGCATCATCTATTTTTATCATTTACTAATTTAGACAAAAACTTGTTGTAACATACTATTTTTAGCATGATACTTTGCATATAAAAAGGGAACTTGATGTTTGTAGAAATCAATCCAACAACAAGAGAGAGAAATTAGAAGAGACAAAAAAAGCTTAAAGAGAAAAGCTTTAGTTTCTAGGTGTAATTGGGTTGTGGGTTGTAAGAGGTTGTGAGTGTTTTGTGAACACATTCGCTACAAGAAAAATCGATTTTAGAGATCGAAAAATCGGTCACTAAAATGAGCAAATCAACCACTAAATTATTTAATGACCGAATTAAAGACTGATTTTTTTCAGTAGTTAAATCATTGGTCTCTAATGTGTAGCAATCGATTTAGTGACCGATTTTTCAGAGACTGATTTAGAGACCGATTTTAGAGAGTGATATAGAGAGTGATTTCAGAGACCGATTTAGAGACCGATTTTAGAGACCGATTTTAAACACCGATTTAGTGACTGATTTTAGACACTGATGTAGTGACCGATTTTAGACACCAATTTAGAGACAGATTTAAGTGACTAGTTTGTTGAATGATTTAGTGATTGATTTTAGTAACCGTTTTAGATACAGATATTAACGTGGTTATAAAAATCAGACCAGACCAACCGGTTCAACCCGTTGGTCCGGTTGAACCGATATTAACAAGGTTATAAAAATCAGACCAAACCAACCGGACCAACCGATTTTGTATTATATATTTATAACCGGTTGAACCGGTTGGTCTGATCCGATTTTTATAACAATGTTAATATCGGGTCTCTAAAACAGTTACTAAAATCGGTCGCTAAAATCAGTCACTAAATCATTCAAGAAACTTGTCACTTAAATCTGTCTCTAAATCTGTGTCTAAAATCAGTCACTACATCGGTATCTAAAATTACTCACTAAATCGATGTCTAAAATCGTTCTGTAAATCGATCTCAAAAATTAGTCTCTAAATCGGTCTCTAAATCAGTCTCTAAAATCGATCTCTGAATCAGTCTCTGAAAATCGGTCACCAAATCGGTTGCTATACATTAGAGACCAATGATTTAGCTACTGAAAAAAAAAAAATCAGTCTTTAATTCGGTCACTAAATAATTTATCGGCCGATTTGCTCACTTTAGTGATCGATTTTTCGGTCTCTAAAACCGATTTTTCTTATAGTGATAGTTAAGAGTATTTCTTTAAATTTCTTAAAATCCGCGATAACATCATACCAAACCCTTGTTACAATCATGGTAGCTTCAAAAACAAAATTCTCCACAACCACACAACCATTCAGCGTGCTCAAACACTCATCAGAAAGCTCATATAATAGCCTACAATAACCAAATGAGTGCCACTAAAAATCATCAACATCATCCCAAGTTATAACCAAACGGTCAAGCTAAAAAATACACCTAAACAAACCCATAACATCCCAACACGTTCCCATCTATAAATCCACGACGGGGTCACCAACTACCAATAACATCCAGTCCAACTCCTGAAAGTCAAAGTATAATAAGGAAGCGATCCATCTAGAAGGCATGTGTACCAATGAGAATGAAGTAATGGATCCTCTCTCGTAAGATGATAGTCATGTTAGAAAAATGTAGACATAACTTTTAATATGCAGAGACCCACTATGATGGGTTATATAGGGTACACTAGTTACAATTTAAAAATTGTTTCTTTCCCTCTCGTACATGATGGTTTCCTATTTTTTTGCAAACACGAGAGAATCTAAATCCTATTCTGATATAGTTTTAGACACACTTAATCAACCACAATATGCAACACGCAGCCACGTGTCATTTTTAAATAAATCCAAACCTGGTTACTTTTATTTTTTATTTAATTATTTTCTTTTCAAGATAAATATATATAATTAATTAGTCATTATAACTTATCAATTAAATTTTATAATTACAAAATCTACTTAATTTTATTTTTAATTTAATTATTTCCTTTTCAAGATAAATATTTTTAATTACTATATTTACAATCATTATTATAATTTTTTCAATTAAATGCCATAGTTATCAAATATGCTTACTATTATTTTCATTTAATTCTCCCCCCTTTTCAGGACAAATATTTGTAATTATTAATTTGAAATTTATGAATGTGAATTAATTGTGTAATATTAATTTCTGGATTTTTTATTATAAATTAAATAAAAAATTTATTTTATTTGGATTATGTCTTTTATATGGGTAAAAGAAAATAATATATTATGAAAATATAATCATATTTTATTTCATTTAATTTGTGCAAAATAATTATGCATAATAATGATCAATCACTAATATATTTTAAATATGCTAATTAATTGTTTTTTTTTTTGAACCAATGCTAATTAATTGTTATTGCTATTACTAATGAATCTCTATATATTAAATTAGAATACTCATTTTTTGAACGTGTGCCATTTTCCACAATCTTTCATAATCTCAATGTGTCATATATAGAGTCGTCAAAATAGGTTAACTCAACCCTTTTAGCCCTAACCCGCGTAAGTTAGGGTCAAAATCCCACACAACCAAAAGTTCCATAGGACCTTGTGGGTTAGGACCAGCCCATGGATCAATCTACTAAACAATTTGTATAATGCCAAAATTAACAATGACAAATTATCCAAAAATTTAGATTTTTTTAATAAAAACAAGAACTGAATAAGTATGTATATTATGCAAACAAAATAAATCTTCCTAGAAGCAAATAACAATCAAATTAATTAAAAATCATATAAACTAGTCATTAGAGGGCTGGGTGGATTAGGGCTCTAAAAGCCCCTATCAAATAGGCTTATAAAGATGGTGCCAAAATGTAGGGCCAAGTGGGCTGACCCGGGGGTTGGGGATGAATTGACAAGTCTAGTTTTTTTTAATACGTTTCTAATTCTGCTTATTTATTTTTCTATTTAAATTTATTCTTTTTTCAAGATAATATTTATAATTACTAAAATTACAATAGTTACTCTAATTTCATAAATTAATAACTATAATTTCCAAGTTTGCTTAAAGCATATTCAGTGATGTAATTCATTGGAGTTGTTTAACTTCTCTTTTTTTGGTGAATAAAATGGCAGCTAGGGAAGGCTCTCCCAAGGCTACCAGACAAGGCGCCAATGACATGCTGAGGTTGCCAGCAAAGGCCCAACCCAGAGCATTATTGCACATGCCCATACCGCAAACAGTCTCATCCAGTTGCAGCTACTCAACTAGCCCCTGAACGTCACGAGATCTCCTTGGGGAGGGTTGCCCACCAATGGGGATTTTAGTGGCATTAGGGGATTTGAACTATAAGCAACTATCTACTCCAATGATGCAATTCTAAAATGTTCATCAAATGGATCTCATAAGTTACCTCACATCTCTATTTGCATTTATTTTTGTTACAATTTAAAATATTACTCATTTATATTTATTTTGAAACAATAAATATGTAAAAAATATAAAGTATATTAAGAATATACCAAATTCATTTCAACGTTATTAATATACCAAATTTGTTGATTTGATATTAATATTCATTTAATATTATTATTTAATTTTTTTCATAAATATAGGATTTTAAATAATAATCATTTATATTCTTTTTTATGAGCAATATTAACGGCTAATTTGACAACATTATTATGATTGAATTGAACTTAGCAAATAATAATTACATTTCTGTATTAATTTTTGATAACTTTTTTTTATTGGTGATTCTTATATAAGAACTGGTTACTTATAGAAGCAACCGTACATACATGTGGATGTCACATCACTTCACTTCAGTGGTGCAACTAGTAAGAACTAGTTAAGCAAGTACCATTGGAGTGACTCTTACTAATTTTTTCATTTAACTATTTTCCCTTCTAGAACAAATGCTTAAAATTAATAATTACTAATTTTAGGATTGTGTACTAATTATTTAATAGTAATTTCAAGATTTCCTTTACTAGTAATCGATCTCTATATTAAACTAGATTCCACACTCCTGAATGTGAGTTAGAGGTTTGATTCCTAACTCTTGTGTATAGAGGAAATCTAATCGGGAGAGGTCAGCCCTTAAATGTCATCTAGTACCTCGGGGATTAATCTCCGCGGTTGCGGGCTTAAGATACCTTGGGAAACAAAAAAAAAACTAGATTTCACACCGTTGAATGTGAGTCATTATTCATAATCTTTTTCCTGCTCTGTGCATCACCTACCACAAGCAATTTTTTTAATATTTTTTATTGTTTTAAATGTATTTCTAAATATTCTAATAAATTGCTACAATTACCAATTAGTTACTCATCTTATTCATTTAATTCTTTTACTGTTAAGAACAAATATTTATTATTATTAATAGCGATTTCTGGATTCTTTACATTATTTTGCTGTCAAATTTTATTCAAATTATATATTTTTAAAATTAATTCAAATAATAATTATCTACTATCATATTTTATTCGAATCGTTATTGAGACAACCCGCCGTCTCATCTGTAGAACCTAAGATATTAACTAATCTTAATCGCATAATAAACGTTAGCGTGCCTTATTAATACGAAGCGAAGCGGAAAATTTAGAGTGGAAGCAAAACGATTTACGGTACGCTATGCCTCAGAGTACACAGCTTTAAATATAAAGAAATATATCACATACATCATTGCCCCATCAGTAGGGCTACAGTATTAAAGTAGTACATACAGAGTATATTATTACAAACCAAAATAAAAGTACAAAAGATAGGCCAAGAGATAGTTCTCCGGCTAATCACGATCACTGCCCAACCTCTCGAGACTAGGGTCTGTGGCCCGTCCTTCAGCGTCAGGCTCGTATGGAATGCCGTCCAGTTCCTCAGCAGCTGGTTCCTCTTTGGGATCTTCCCATTAAATAAGGTAACACATATAGAAAATAGAGGGAGATAAGAAACATATACACCAAATATGGGAGAGGGGCATCAGTACAGCATATATATATATATATCACACAACACAGATAGCATATATAACACAACCTCATCCATCTCTTAAGTCACCCATCACAATCATCTCAAACATCATTCTCTCGAATAAGCCTATAAGAGAGATACTAGTCCCTATATATATGCTGACTTCCCTTTATGCATGTCGGCCGATACATCACGTCCCCAATTGGACATCCCCGTCGGGATTACATCACATCACATCACATCCCGCCTCGGGATTTTAAGTAACGTCCCCAATTGGACATCCCCTTTTGGGACCAAATGCTGTGGTATGAAATAAAATGAAAATGCAACAAACATCCATCACAGGTTGATATCAGAACCTCACGCCTAAACACTCGTCCACGACCATGACACATCGCATCACATCAACATCAACATCAACATCACATCACATCATCGTCAACATCACATCAACATCAACATTAGCATCACGACGCCTTACGTCTACGAGCCACAGCTCCACAGTCAGGACCACAACGATATCAATCCGAACAACATCATCACTCACCATACTCTCATCAACGCTCAACCACCAGTCAAATCACAATAACATTACAACAGTAATTCATCCATTGCAGATATCATTATAAAGCCAGATAATAGTAAATCACTCCAACAGTTTAACACAACATATAAACAGATAATCAATTAAACAAATCAACACATCAACCTCAATCAATTTTATCATCCATGATATCAACTTAGTGGTGATAGCCCAAAAGTACCCATACCCAGGATCCGGGTACTTTATCCAGGACTCAACCTCTAGTTGGGTTTAAGGGTTCCCCTATATATATATATATATATATATATATATATATATATATATATATATATATATATATATATATATATATATATATATATATATATATTCTATACTAAGCTTGCGATATCAGTTCTTTCTCCCCACCTTAGTGATTTCCTTATGCAGCTCAGGCTACGACTCCGCAGCTGTCAGTCGGGTGCGCTGTCAGATGTTCGAGTCCTGTCTGATTCTATACAACGGAACACAATCAGAAATTAATACAGTTAAATCAAAAACTCCCTAATTCCTTAGGATTAGCTACTACCCCTATCTAATTAATTAGGCTAGGGATGTCTAACAATTCCTAACTCTTGGATCCATGATCCTTAGGTATCCCTCAACGTAATGAATGAAGGCATTAACTCAAAAAATAAAGATTTCTCCTACTGCACTATCCCTAGGGTTCGGTCCTATTGAATGAAAAATATGAAAAATAGCTAGGGAGCTCCAAAAATTCTCATTTCTTGGATAACACCCTAACCAAGTGTGATAACCCTAGATATCAACTCAAAACATCAAAAACCAACCAAAAACCCTACCCTGAGCAAAAAAGGGGTTCCGGCCCCTCTATGGTTAAATATCCTAGAGAGATTTCTTGGCTCTAAGCTCTTGGACCATATAAGTATGTCATGAACCTAGGCCATAGAAATTGGTTTGGTATCAAAATGATTTTTCTACAATTTTTCATTGAATTTTGAAGGTTTGGAGTTAAAAGCCCTAACATTTCTAACCATAGAAATTAAAGGAGAATAAAGAGAGATTGAGAGAGATAGAGAGAACTAGCTATCTCCTAGAATGATCTCCTTCAAAAATGAGTGAAGGTTGCTTCACAAAATCTTAAAGACCAAGCTCCAAAAATGGAGAAAAAATGGTGAGAAAGAAGAAAAGAAGAGAAAGAAGAGAAAAGAAAGGAGATTGGGGCTGCTGGGTGAGGGCTGGTCGAGAGAGTGAGGGGGGAATAAGGGTGAATAATAGTACATTTATTCAGAAGACATAGGGGTTAAGTCTTAGTAAAAAAAAATAAAAGGTAATTAGTAAAAACTAAGGGCAATTTGGTCAATTAATCTCCCGACATTTTGAAAAATCCTCACGACACTGGTAAGAGTCCCCAAATAATTTAACATAGCCATGGTATGAAAATTATTGGCTCAAGGTTCTCGAAAAACCCTAAGACAGCTCGTATCGTTTACCCAATCGATTTTCGGTCCGAATATAAAATATTATTTATATTTTTGAACGTCAAGACACATTTTAGTAAAAAGGTAGAGGATTGAATTTTAAGACTAATGGTTCTAACCGTTAGTCAAAATGAGGTCTTGATAGTAGAAAAACACTATCATCTGAAAAAACATAGATCGAGCTTCGTTTGAGTTTTCGGCCCAAAACTTAACCATAGCCTCCTACGATGGCATAGAGCGTGACTATGGCCTCGGAATAATTTATTTAATTTTTTCAGTCCCTCCAATAAAATATAATTACTTAATTACCGATTAATTAAAAAGATTGAGAAAATCGGGGTGTTACAGTTATCATTTTAAAATTAATTTAAATATTATTTATTTCATATCATGTTTTATTCCAATTTTTACTTTTTAATAATAAATGTTATAGACTATCTTGATTTTTGCGCCCATATTTTGATTTTTTAAATGTTAAAGACTATAATTTCTCATATAACATAACATTTTTAAAATTTTAAACGTTAACAATCAATGAGTCAAATACGTTATAATTCATATAAATAATTTTTTTTGACTGAATTCATACAAACATTAAAATATTCAATTAATAAGTAATAATTTAATAAAGGTTAGTGCACACCTAATCTCACTCTAGAGCACCTTCATCTCTATTATATAAAGCATGTAATTTGCAACATCTTCTCACACAACAAAAAATCCTCAAGTAAGTTACGTCCTTTATAGATCTATCATTTCGTATTCACCTCCAAGCAATGGCGTCGGAAGAGCCCACCTCGGTCCTGGAACCTGCATCGTCGGTGGAGGAGACAAAGCTTGACAAGCCTGCACCCAAGCCCAAGAAAGCAGCGAAGGAGCCCAAGCCCAAAAAGATTGTTGCTCCCAAATCTCGGAACCCGTCGACTCATCCTTCGTATGAAAAGGTATAATTCAAATCTCTTAGTTAACTTAAAATCACCTCCCTTTTGTTATCGAAATTATCATTGTTGATCTCAATCTGAATTCGTGTTTGGATCAATTTTGCAGATGATCAAGGATGCGATTGTAACACTGAAAGATAGGACCGGTTCGAGCCAGTACGCCATTGCAAAGTTCCTTGAAGAGAAACATAAGCAGCTCCCCTCCAACTTTAGGAAGCTATTGTTGTACCATTTGAAGAAGCTAGTTACTTCTTCTAAGCTTGTGAAGGTGAAAGCATCATTCAAGCTTCCACCGGTCAAGTCTTCGGCCCCTAAGCCATCTTCTGTTGCCTCGAGGAAGAAAAAGCCTGCAACTTCGAAGCCCAAGCCCAAGCCTGCACCTAAGGCTACGAAAATGACGTCAACTAAGTCGACAGCCGCTAAAGTACCTGTTAAGGCAAAGCTCACAACCAAGTCCAAGCCAAAGGTTGCTTCTAAGACCCGAGATGCTCCAATTAAGCCCAAGTCAGTTGCTCTGAAGCCCAATTCAGTTGCTGTAAAGCCCAAGGCTATAGCGAGGCCTGCTAAGGCTTCTAAAGCCCCTGTTCCCAAACAGGAACAGGGGACGAAAAAGGCTGCACCACCAAAGCAAGCTCCGAGAAAGAAAGCTCCGATGAAGAGTGTAAAGTCACCGGCGAAGAAGGCAACAACAAAGAAGGGAAGAAAGTGAAGAGTGTAGTGTTTTTTAGGGTTAGTATTGTCGAGTTCTTTTTCCTTGCGGTGTAGTTCGATTCACAGTTGTTGTCGTATTCACTACAACAAGTTTGGTTTTAAATTTGATAGAGTTTCTAGCTTTGTAATTTTCTGCTTAATGAGTTCATGATTATAATTGAAGCTTAGAGTTTATTGGTTTTAAGAGTTTTTACTTTGAAGTGTTTCCTTGCATTGGACCTATTATGGTATATGAATTTGATGCAACCTTTTATAAAAGGAATGAATCTGCAGTTATGAACATCGGCTTTGTCGAGTTCATTGCCTCTCATCTAAAGTACCTTTCTTTGAAACTCTAAACTTTGTCATTCTATTTCTTTTCCATAAGTTTCTTGTCATCTCTTCAATTAGTTATGTCATGTTGTAACGTGCTAATAGTGCTACATTGCTTAGCATGTGTTTTGGATGAGCGTTTGACAAACGTGATTTCGGATAAAATTGATTTTGTAGAATTGATTTCAATATAATTGAGTTTGAAGTGAAGTGATTTATGTTTGGATGTTTTTATTTTGAAAGCAAGTTTGATGTAAAACTTCATGTAATTTTTCAATCCAAAAGCAGAAGCTACTCCAAGCTGCTTCTGGTAGAATCGATGCAAAGTTGATTCCCCAAATGTGCAACCAAACACCTGTTTTTCTACTAGAATCACGTTTGACAAGTGCAGAAGCAATTCTGGTACTCCCCACCATGATACCAAACATACACTTAGATCAAAGTGGCTGAGTGCAGTGGCAAAGCTACATAAAGTTGAGGGTGTGCAAATGCATGAGACTTTGAAATTGTATAAATGGTGGAAGCTACGTGGTTAGGGTTTGTAAAAGTTTGAAATTTAGGGTTTTTGTATATAGCTCTAATCCTATCAAATTGGTTGATTGATTATGCAATTAAGATAATGAGTAACGTGTTTGTCAAGTAAATTTTATGAAATTTTCTCTCGATGATGGTTAATTGCAAATATTGATAGTTTAGGATTTTGATTTGCCCAAAATTGGAGATTTTGTGATACATGTGTTATTTCAACAAATTTTTCTCCTCATATTTGTATAATAATAATTATTAATTTTTTTTTAAAATAGTTTGCCCTTAGGATCCTGGATCCGCAACTAATTGATTGTGAGGGTAGATAACTATCGTGGCATCTTCCCCTTAACGGATAGCTTTTGACGATGAGTTCTACCATTGTTATTGTTACAATTGGTATCAAAGCAGTGCGGTCCTGGAGGACGGGTCATGCCATAGTCCCCCAATGACAAGGCCTACCCAAGGAGGGTTCGTCAATAGCCTTCGTGGTCGTCTACTAAACAAAGGAACATGTTGTAGTGTTAAGAGTTCAAAAGGAGTCCTACATTGCTACCGTGGCACCCTCCCTTAATGACAAGCTTTTGAAGGTGGGGCATACCATTGTGGTTGCTACACCTGTTCACCCGTATTCATGTCGTGTCATACCCGTATTATACTACATATCCGGTTTCATAGTTCATGTTAAGGTTGTATTGTCAAAGACACGAAATCATTCCTTTACTTGATTGGAAGCTAACCATAGTGCATTTAAAACTCTTCCTATAAGAGTGAGTTACCTCCTTCGTAGACCTTCAAGGAATTTCCATGCTACTGGATGCTTGAATGACATGTGGGATCCTCTTGTGTCAAATTTATTAATCTGAACCAAGTTTGATAAATTTGATGTTTGTTTAATACAGTGAAATAATTTTAGTTGTAAGCAAATTGGGCGAGATTGATTTTCACGGTGATATAGATTAAGCACATAATTGTTCTCAACAAGTGTTTAATTTGAGCTTTGTTTATTCAAATGACAGGAATGGTAAGGGAATCGTAGTTGAGAATAAGGGAGAAGAATTTTAGCATGTTTTCGAATATCCTTTTGTCCAAAAAGAGAAAAGGAAAATAGGAATAATGATTTTTCCGCAAATTCCTTGCTCTTAAGTATTGCAGAATTTATTCCTCCTAAAGTCTTCTATGTGTTAGATGCACCAGTGGATTGCTGTGTTACTGTGTCTTTTCGGTAGACTGTATTAATATAAATCTGTTTGGTATAAATGATATATTTAACTTTATAGGTATGTTCTTTGATGGTAATTGTATTAGAGTTTCGAAAAAATTAGTCGATGAGTTAGGAATTTTGCTGTGGAGGTTAGCTTTTAAGGAATGAATTTGAATATCCATGAAGTGGAAGATTTTGCTGCAGAGATCAACAAGTACATGACTTAGGTTCCAGATGCAATTAAACTTCCGAGAGATTAATTATTATTATGTAATATATTAAATATTCTGATTATGTACATGTATGTAGTTTTGGTAGAGTCGTGAAACTTAATAGTTTTCTATAACAAACGTTGTGGTGAATGCTTGCATGGTTAACCACGTTTCCATCATATTTCATTGTAAACTGAGAAAATAGGTATGAGTTCCCAGACATCATTGAACAAAGTTATTTTTCTTATATGAAGCTTGAATTAGTTAGGTATAGATTGGGCTATAAAGAAGCCATACGGGATATGGAGATTGCAGATACAACCTTGAAAGAGGTGCTCAAATTGGACCAAGTCCATGATTGATTTATGGAATATAGGTTTGCAGGCTTGTAGCAACTGAAAATTAGGAACAACGAATGGAGTATTAAATTAAGGAATTTTAAAGGGAACTTATTTCTTGAAATTAAGGTGCTGAATGAGGATCATTGTTACTGATGGCAGTTTATTTTGCGGCCTAGTGCAACCAGCAAAGTACACACAAGTGTTACATGATAGTCTAATTGAGGTGCAGTGTTGCATGAAAATTAACAATCTGCAACATCTGATATGGTGCATGTCATGTGCAATCTATGCCACACCATGTCCTGTAAGTGATGGGGGGTAGTCCTCTCATTAATCTCTCTATGTTACTAGAATTTATTTTTGGTGATGAACTTACCAGTGAAATCTTATAATTTTTCTTGAATAACTAATTTGTAGAAACTTCGTTAAAATTTTGAGGTAAAATAGTTAGAAGCGACTATTATTGCTTTTCAAAACATTTTGATTATCGTTGCTTCTCCGTCACAAATTTCAACAACATGCTTTTCTTTCCTATTCGAAGGTTTTCATGTTATGAGCCTTATATTAAAATAAAGGTTAAAATAATAATTTGGTCTCTATACGTTATACAGATTCTTCATTTGATCCCTATACGTAAAAAATTTGGTAATGAGTCTCTACATATGTAAATGTTAGCAAATTTGGTCTCTACATGTGCAAACGTTAGCAAATTCGTCCTTGTCGTCAACAAATTAGTCCTTATACGTGACACAAATTTTTGATTTGGTCCCTAAACCTAAAAAAAAAAAAATTGGTCCCTATATGTGCAATCGATAATAACTTTGTCCCTATCATCTGTCAAGGAGCTCGGACCCAACTAAAAATTCTTTTCGTATTGATTATTTTTTATATATTATATCAATCTATTTCTTCTATTGAGAGTCAACTTGGATAATTTTAGAATATAAAACCATTTACGGACCAAATGATACAATTTTTACTCTCAATAGAAGAAATAGATTGATATAATATATAAAAAATATTCAATACGAAAAAAATATTTAGTTGGGTCTGACCTCCTTGATAGACGGAAAAGACAAAATTATTATCAATTGCATATATAAGGATCAATTTAATTTTTTTTTTCAGGTTTAGGGACCAAATCAAAAATTTGTGTCACGTATAAGGATCAATTTGCTTACGGCAGGGACGAATTTGCTAATGTTTGCACATATAGGGACCAAATTTGCTAACGTTTACACATGTGGGGATTCATTTCCAAATTTTTTACGTATAGGGACTAAATGAAGAATTCATGTCACATATAAGGACCAAATTATTACTTTAACCTAAAATAAAAAAGGTGGAAAAATTTCATTTGTGTTGCATGAAGTTATAATTCCATCATGTTTTCCTCTTTTTGATTGAATACTTGAGCTCATGTTGGATGTTCAACCTTGAAGTTATAATTCCATTGTTCAAAACAATAACCATGTTCAGCCCTTAAAAGAAGTGAAATTGAAAGCTAAGCCAACCTCTACTTACTAGAAACACAAACTGAACAGAGTGCAGAGGAAAAGTATAGAAGAGTCTCAACCATCTCACCAGTTCGATTATTCGAATCATGTCATGATACCCTATTGAGTTAAGGGCCTTATAGATGACATCTGATTCTTTGAAGGCATTTGCCTCAATGATATAGAGTATGTTTGGCATACCATTATAAACTTACTTTTGGATCCAAAAGCATACTTGCCCCAAAAGAGCTCTATAAATACTTTGTCCAGAACATATGTGTACAATTTCTTAACTGTACACCAAGCATGAATTACTACACTCCCTGCTGCTCCTGCCCAGAAAGGTCTGCTTGAGTTTCATTCATAAAGAAACAAAAATCCATCATATGGGGGTGTAGGTCATATTCAGGACTACGCTGAAAAATGGAGTAAAAGAAGGGATGTTAGAGGAAGTGATGCACAAGAATAATTTCTCGTGAAAAAGCAAGACAATAGGAGCCATTACTTCTGTTCTGTACATTGAGAGCATCAGTTGCTGCAAGTCCCATTGCTTTCATCTCTTCTACCAATGTGTTAAAAACTCTAGCCACCTTCAGATTCTTAGCAACTCTCTCGAACCTTTGTTCCATGTTTAAAGAATACAAATTACATTAACAAGGAAGGTATGCTGAAGTAACACTTTTCAATATAGTTGGAGGTGTCTAACAACAATGATAAAATGTAAAGAGTAACTGCTATTTAGTTCGAAGAGCATATGTACAAATTAAATGGCCAACGAAAAAGTTTTCAACCAATCAAAAGCGGAAATCACAACATGAGTAAGTAAAATGAAAAGGGAAGTATAATAAATAGTAGTGCTAACACATTTGTGCAATTGCACTAAATATTTCGTACTATCCAGTATGTTCCAACTATGAAACCACTTAAAAAGGGGCACAGTCTAATTTCAAAATGTCATTATTCATTAACTTTATCTTTAATACAAAGAGAGAAAGAGAGGAAAGAAAGCCTTATTCTACTTGCTTCCCTATTAAGCTTCATGGACTTGTTTTTACAGGATCTGTTTTGGACCTTTCTTTTATGGGAAAAAGAAACCATTAATTCCACTGAACCTGATCTGCATATTCAGTGAGATACCAAATTGCTGAAAGGAGGTATGTCCATAATTAACTTATTGATGTTAATAAGCGAGTTGGTAAAGAATCAAGTTCCTAATTAAAGGTATGAATTATAAAGACATGTAGGGTCACAAGGAAAATGGCAGGTCGACTAGTAAATTCTTTGATTCCATTTTATAGATATTCATATGTTATTTCATAACATATGATCCTCGGCCGATTCCCCGTATGTTTTTCAAAGATAGGGAATCGGCCGGGGATCATATTAGACGTGGGATGATCTTTTGATCTCTGATCTGTTTGAGGCGATAGTGCATGGCATACCAACCCAATAGATGAGAGGCTTCAATGATATGTGTAAAGCTGGACTTGCCATTATAATCTTCTGAACAAGTTTGAGCTGTGTAAGGAATGAAATTCATGATACTTTTTACATTGAATGTGGAATTGACAAAATGAATAAATAATAATCAATAGAAAAAGCCAAACGTTAAGATGCTCGTATGAAAGAAACTTGAGTTATTTTATGAGTGTAATTACCATTCTGCATTTTTGTCATAACAAAGGCAAAGACCACAATTGCTACAAATTAATTAGAAGGGGAATTTTTGTATGTCTTTTGTCTTTGGTTTGTTTTCTCTCTCGAAGATTTGATACTGTAGTCACTATTAGCCAATGGGTCACACGTATGTAAAAGAATTTGCTCCATCGTCAAACTAATATGCTTGCTAAAATATAACGTGTAGTCAATGTTATTCAGAAATTAAAGTAATCCTCTACTTTAGTCCTATAAAAATATAAATTCCATCACTTTGATCCAAAGTGATTCTTAGTTTTTATATTAATTCATTATAAAAAGTTACATCAAAAGTATGTAATCACACTTATATTATTATTAAAATATTTTTTCAGTATATAAAATTTTAATCTAATTAAGGTTACTTGTAGTGACAATTAAAATTTGCTTTGCCATATCTCTCATTTCTTCTAGGAAGTTGTATTTAGTGATGCAAATACATTTTGTTTAGGGTTTGTCTTAATAGGTTAAGTTATTTTAATATTGGTCTTAAGCTTACCTATTATTATTTATCATAGCTCATTTTCCCCAAGGCTGATACTTTTTTTGGTAAAAAAAATTAAAATTTGACCTAACTTAAAGCCATGGTTTATTTAAATTAAGATGAACATTTTATGAAGGATTCTAAATTTTGACCTAACTTACTTATAAGCTAATCAAATAAATTATAAATTTGCTTATTGAACTTGCGTGTAAGCATATATATGAATAAGTTGGCACGGGAAGAAAGAAGCTAACAAGAGGAAAGGAAGTGAATGCGCATTGGGATGCATGAAGCACAACCTTCGCGTGAGTTATTTCAAATATATAAAGCCCCGTTGTTGACCAACGTGTTTCTCTCTCTCTTACAAAACCTAAGTTCTACACGGTCTCCATATCTATTTGCTCCTTCACTTCATCTCGAATCATGTAAGTACCTTAAAATCACAAATCCTAATTCACACTCTCCTAACTATCATTCCTTCGTTTTCAGATCGTTCTAGGATTTCTACATAACTCTACATGCTCGAATTCACCAACTACACCACATTGAACTTTTTTTCTCTTAATTTTGAAGTTTTACGATTAATTTTGTTGATATTAGTTTCTATTGAGATTGGTACTAATGAGTTCTTGTTTGAATTGAGTGACTTTGCAGAAAAATTTACATATATATACACGCGGGGATATGGCTAGGGAAGATTTTGATGTACATGATATAGGATATGTGCCTGAGGACCCCAATTTTTCCCCCACAAATTCATTTTAAGGAGGGAACTGTGAGTGATAGCTCTGGATTTCCTCATCTGCTACAACCTGATGAACATGATGCAGTCAATTTGGTTGAGGATGACATTCCTCCTGAAAATCATTTTCATCAACATGATGTTGGAGATTTTCCTAGAAACATAGATCATCCCCCACAAAAGCATATTATTGAGGAACATCACCTTATAGGAGATGTGACTATCAATTTCGGTCCTCCGCAACAGTAGGGATCCGATAATGATTCCAAAGGAAATGAAATTAAAAGGAGGCCTGAGTGGCCTGGAGAGAATGTTTTCAGGATGTTGGTTCTGGTGCAAAAGGTTGGTAGTATTATTGGCCGAAAGGGCGAGTTTATTAAGAAAATTACAAAAAAGACTAAGGCGCATTAAAATACTTGGTGGTCCACTTGGAATACCAGAAAGAGCAGTAAGTCCAATTTCAATTCCCCTGTTATTAATTTATGCATTTAGGGATGATCTTGCATACATCATTGTCTCTTTGAATCATGTTATGCTTATTTAGTATATTGATCTTTGTTGTCCTTTGAACATATCAATCTATTTTAACTCTTACCATGGTTACTCGGAACTCCTAGAGCTATTAGTGATTTGATGTGGATAACTTATACTTGATGAAACAAACTTATCATTATTTTGATATTTAATATTAACAATGTATCCATCATAAAACATGTCAACAGATTTATAAATGTTTTGTGAAGGAATTAATTAAAAAAAAAACAATTGTCAAGGAAGTGAGACCATAAAAGATGCAGAATCAAGTAAAGCACAAGAAATGATAAATTATCAAACATAGGTCAATGGACATGCTTTCACGGTTCTTGAATTCAGGTCACTCCGACGAGGATTTCGTGAAGGACATAGTCATAAGCTTCATTTTGGCGGGAAAGGATACAACCTCGGCAGCGCTGGCACGGTTTTTCTGGCTGCTGTCGAAAAAACCCGCACTGGAAAACAAGGCTGTTAAAGAGGATGGGGGAAAAACTGAAGGTGCTGACATGTACGATGAAGTGAAGGATATGGTTTACATGCACGCTACTTTGTGTGGGAGCATGAGGCTTTACCCTCCACTTCCGATGGATAGTAAAGAGGCTATAAACGACGGCGTTTTACTAGATTGTACGGTTGTGAAGAAGGGTATGATGGTAACTTATCATGTTTACGCGATGGGGAGGATGGAGTGTTGGAGATGTGATTGGGTGGAGTTTAGGCCTGAGAGGTGGTTGGAGAGGGTTGATGAATCGGGGAAGTGGAGTTTCGTTGGGAGGGATCCGTTTACCTATATGGTGTTTGAAGCGGGTCCTAGGATTTGTTTAGGGAAGGAAATGACATTTTTTGCAGATGAAGAGAATAGTTGGTGGCGTTCTGAGGCAGTTTAGGGTGGCGGAAGGGGTGGATCCTAAGTTCATTTCGTACTTGACCTCACAAACGAATGGTGTGGTGCCTGCGGTGGCGGAAGGAGTGGAGCCTAAGTTCATTTCGTACTTGGACTCACAAACGAAAGGTGGGTTTTTGTTTGTTGACTTTTTGTGGTTGGGAAGTTGTTCTTTCAAATGTTATATTTTAGTGTTTAGCTGCTTGTATTAATTACAATAATCATATTTGTAACTCAATTCTATTTAATTATTCTTATATCACTTTTTCTTTTTTAGTGAAAATATAAATAAAATACATATTTTTGTTAAAATATAAGAAAAATGTAAGATGATGGCCCATTACCTTAAAATATGATAAAGTAATGTCAGAGGTTTGAATTCCGCATTCGTCATTTTGGAGAAAGTTTTATCTAACCACTACCCGACCCGACGGTTATTCTCACAGTTGTGCATATGGGGATATGCGGTCAAAGACAAAATAAAATAGGATAGATTACGGTTTTGGTCATATATCCTATTTTTTAGTTTCAAGTTGGTTATCTAAGTAGTAAAAGTTCCAAAGACAATATTACGCTAAATTAGTCATTTTTGTCAGATTTACGTTAAGGCGTTAGATTTCCATCATTAGTTGTTGGAAACACCCTTATATATCTTCCTGAAATCTAAAAATAGTCGTTGGAATCTGTAATTAAATTTTATCTAGGACACCTATACTTAAAATTAAGTATAGGAATATAAGTAAAATTTGTAAATTATAAAAATCTATTTAAAATTCAATAAAATTGTAAAGACAAAAAAAAAAGTAATTTGACCAAATATTTTCTATTGTCAGCATCTATTAGTCAGCACCTGTAAAATGTCCCGTTGGAACCCTTATTATTCTAGGTTATGATCTTTAATTTTTTTTATTCGGTAGGTGATAAATTCAATGTTATAATAGAAAGATATGATAATATGACACATACTGACCATGACATTCAAACCATGCCCTGGGCTACAGATCTTGAAAAAGTTATGGTACAAAGTTCTCCACCGCTCTGTTTGTGTGGTGAAGGATCTTTCTGCTCATGACATGAGATTGATGCGGAAGGAGAATTACTTAATCGGAATGCTCAACAAGGGTGTGCTTGCTTTCCCCATTTCTCAGTGAGTTCCAGGTTCTGGTCCTACAGTGAAATCTAGTCCTAATGGACCACAATATCGTCTCATACTAAATGTGTGTTTGGATGAGCTTTTGATAAACGTGATTTTGAAAGGAATTGATTTTGTAGAATTGATTTTGATTAAAAGTGAGTTGAAAGTAAATTGGTTTATGTTTGGATGTCTTCATGAAAAAAAATGATTTTTATCAAATTTTAACTACAAATTTTGAATGCAAACGTGCAAGCTACAAATTTCAGCTTCAAGATAAACGTGATATATTTGAGCATAGGAGCCAAACATCAAAGGCAATCGGTCAAACCATGTTTGACCATGACAAAAGCATTTCCCGCCCTTCAAACCTTCAAACCAAGCCCACACTAATCAAGGTGTTCGAGTCAACTTTGAATTGGTGCATCCTGCAAAGCGTGTTTGATCGGTATGTTAGTTATTATACAAATGCCTTTTGTTCTACAATCAGAGTCTCACGATCATTTAATCCTGTGGTTTTGTTGACAATATGTATGAAATTTTATCATGTAATGTGTAATCATCAAATTTTCTCTTTAAACCATTTGGAGACAGAGAATGTATAAGTGTTTAAAAGTTATGTATAAGTGTTAATAAGTGGCAAATTATCATCGGTAGGGGGACAGAGAATGTGACAGGAAGATAGAACAGAAGATTTTCATCCGTATTCTCAGTTAGTATCTTCAAAAAAATCATTATTGACTACAGATTTGAAGTTATAAACAACTATTAATGAGAATCCTTATTGGAAAATAAGGGAAATTACAAGATAGGAATTCTTGGAAAAAATAGTTCATATTTAGGAACAACCAACCACTTGACTGGTTAACGATGTTCAAATGGTGGTTAATGGATAACTTATTGACTTAAGTAACCACTTGTTCCTCCTTCCTAAACTGGAAATACTTTTCCAAGTATTCTTTTATGAAACTTGCCTGAAAAGATTATATTAATCTAGTCTGTAGTAATTAGCTTGCTTGTCCTTGCACATTTTTTTAATCAGGTTTCTAATCCTCTATTAAACATTGATGAGTAAAATGAATTTCAAGTTTCTTTTAACAGAACTTTTTTACACGGTGGGAGTTTTATAGCATCGGGTTGCCACTTCAATCTTTTTCACACATCTTTACATAGCCTGTCCCAAACTCAGATTAAAAAGCAGGGTTGTATTAGGCAGTCAATAGCTAATGTAAAACTTTATTAAATCTTTATGACACGGATAAACAATGTGATTGTATTGTTTTAACGAAAGTTATTTGTAGAGAACCTATATATTACTAAATAGTAATTGTATAAGTTATAGATGACATTTTGAAAGTTGATGGAGATTGAAATTTATGTTCTATATTGGTTTTGAACTTGTATGAGAAAGATATTAATTACTTGAAGGCGGTATTAAGTATTGACTATTAATAGTTTGAAAGTGATAATACCTAGTTATCATTTTGAACATAATCTTATGTTTTTGTACTCTAGAAACCATTCCCAATACTGTATTTGACAAAGTTGAAGATTATTAATAACTAGCTCTTCATGTTAAGGCATTTCACCGGTTATTCCATTCAATTTTCTTCGCTCTGCACTCAATAAAACGGTTGATTTAAAAACCTTCAAGAAAGGAGAAAAAGGATCAAACTTCAGAATTGCTAAAAATATCTTCTTTGCTACGACTATAATTTTTCAGAATTGTCCTCGTATAGTTAAAACTGGAGTAGTGGACATATATCTGACAAAAAGAACGAACTGAAAAGGGAATAAAAGAACACAATGTTCATCTATGTAACCCTAAAAAGTTAATCCAATCTTAAATGACCCTCTCAGATAACCAAAAGAGCAAAGATTTCATGATCTGAAGTTACATTATAGATGAACATATTGTCATCAAAGGAGCAAAGATTTAAAAAACTTTAAATTAGTGCAAATCATTTTGTGCTCAGAACTGAAGTTACCAAAATAATGTATTAATCAGTAACAAGACAAATGAACGATGTGATAAATTCTAGAAAGTAGAACCTATTGTCATTATGCAGAGGAAAGAAGAGAGATTATATACATTACCGAGTTTCATCCTTAAGTAGAGTACGAATTTATGAAGAGAAACAAGTGGATGAATAAGCAAGGCTAACACAGCACAGGGTATCATCACCTGAATTCAATTTCAAAAGTAGAGTACGTCAAGCTGACTTTGATAGAAGGTAAATGCACAAGATAAAAGAAATAAGAAACAAAATTTTATCACGAATTTATGAAGAGAAACAAGCTAAATAAAGATAATATGACAATTTCAATAATAGTAACAACTAAAGTGACAATAACAATATGATATTTCAGTATCAGAAAGACTAGCAAACTCTCACATTTTTTGTAGAGGACAATGAAAAGAAAGAAAGCTTAAATATATTAAGGGTAGTATTTCTAATGATTGAAGATTGATGTTCTATATTATTATATGTTGTAACCCATGTCAAGCAGGATTTGGGGCTTTATTATTGAGATACAAAGTAAAGGAGGTACCGGGGTGAGAGGGTCCTTGGGTTGCTCGTAGGTTCTTCAGTCACGCGGAGCTCCAAGGGAGACTCATGCTTGCTTGGAAAGAAGGGATTACACATCTCCACTGCTACACGGACTCCATGGAAGCTCTGAGCTTGGTCTCCAAAACGCCTCCGCGATTTCACATCCATCATCTTCTTCAATTAAATTGGGGGTTTTTGAACAAACTAGTGTTATTTTAGAAATTATTTACCAAAATGGAGTTGTTTTATAACAATTTATCAAAATAGGGTTGTTTTTGCCAGCATGAATTTTTTTATTATTTTTTTGCTAACGTGGAAGGCGCCAATCAACTAAGGCGCCACTTGGACTGGCGCCTTTCATAAAAATGTCACATGTCACACACTCATTGGTCATTCGCCTGCTGTGACCCGTCTGCTTTTCACTCGTCTGCTGGTCACTTGTCCGCTGAGACTCGTCTGCAATTTCACTTATCTGCTGCGTCTCGTCTACTGTTTCACTAGTCTGCTTAGAGGAGTGAAACATCAGAAAAGTGACCGGCAGACGAGTGAAACATCAGATGAGTGACCATCAGATGACTATCAGACGAGTCACAGAAGACAAGTGAAATTGCAGACGAGTCTCAGCGGACAAGTGACCAGCAGATGAGTCATAGCAGATGAGTGAAACATCAGACAAGTGACCAGTAGACGAGTGAAACATCAGACGAGTGACCATCAGAAGACTATCAGACGAGTCATAGCAGACAAGTGAAATTGCAGACGAGTCTCAGCGGACAAGTGACCAGCAGATGGGTCACAGCAGACGAGTGAAACATCAGACAAGTGACCAGCAGACGAGTGAAACATCAGACGGGTCACAGCAGACGGGTCACCACCAGACAAGTGTCTCCAGCAGACAGGTCTCAGCAAGGGATGCTGCAGCTTTTGTTTTTTCTGTTTTTAAAAAAATTTCTGTAGAACCAATGATTGTGTGACATGTGTTATTCTTATGGAAGGCACCAGTCCAAGTGGCGCCTTGACTGGCGCCTTCCACATCAGCAAAAATAATAATAAAAAATTTCACGCTGTCTAAAACAACCCTATTTTGATAAATTATTAAAAAAACAACCTCATTTTGATAAACAGTTTCTAAAATAACACTAGTTTAATCAAAAAGTCTCTAAATTGCTCTGGCGCTATGATTCACACGCCCAAAGAGGGTAACTCCCTAGCTGATCTTTTAGCAAAAACAGTGAGCTAAGCAACTTGCTCTGGTGGTGTGGCTCGATTCAGCTCCAAGCAGATTCTTCAGAACCCCAACACTTTTTGTTGGATTGAAGGCGAGAAAGTTGGAGGAAATAAGGGGGAAGAAAATAAAAACGAACGAAAAATAAGAGGGTTGTTTAGTTGTTTAGTTGTTTTTCGTATAAGAAAAAATAGAAAGAAATAAAATTAAAATTTTTCTTTTGTCTTGTTTGATTGAGTAGAAAGTGAGAGGAAAAAAATATTTGTAAAATGACATAAACATCCCCACATAATAATAATAATAATAATAATAATAATAATAATAATAATAATAATAATATTTAAATAAATAAAAGAATGAGTTTTTTTTTGTATTTTCACCCAAAAAATGATTGTTCCCTCAATTTCTGTATTTACCTCCCAAATATGGATGGAAAAAAATTGGAGTGGCCCCCACATGTTTTTTTCCCTTCTCTTTCTTTCCTTCCCTTTTCTTTTCCTCCTTTTTCCATCATACCAAACAAAGTATAACTGTTTTGTCTCTTTCCTTTTTGCATTTTCTGTTCTCTTCTGTGCGTTTTGTTGCTTTTGTTTCTTATTCACTAATGTATTTGTTATCGGGTAAAATTTGTGATTCATCCGAATGTCAAAATCAGCCGAATGACACTATGTAACTTCCTCCAAATTAAGTAATATACACAAAGAGAGAAAATATTTCTCTCAACTACGGGTTCCCAAACTACTAAAGGAAGCATTTAGCCGAAGAGTGAACTTAAAGGCTAAAGACTAAGGAACAAAGTATAAGTATTTATGCACAAATAACGAAAGCAATGAGTAAAAAGTAAAGAGCAAAAGTAAAGGAGAAATAAAATGCACAGGGGAATTTAAGCATAAAAAGCTTGTTTTGGATTGATTGCATGTGTCCACTACAATTTGTTGCAAAGAATATTTATAGGCAAAACTTAAGTCTCACTATAGACAATCCTACAGGTCGAATCCTCCTATATTCATGCAACTACCCACGTTCAATAACTATGATCTTCAACAAGTCAAATGACCCTTGCTGCAACAACTATCTTCAAAGAGCTATGTTCCTACTTTTCAGGCACGTTCCTTGGCGTCCGCTAACAACTAGTTTTCAAGCTTGAGCTTCTTCTTAACTTTAAACGTGTGTTGCAATTACTTCTATCCATTACCCGCATCTTTAGGAACCAACGTATGGCATCTCATAAACTATTTTTTAAACCCCAGTTGCTCACAAGAATTCCACCTTTAAACAAGCTCATTAATCCAAAGCCCAACCCAATATGCATTCAAGCCGAATCTTCATTGTTCAACATCGACTAATCTTTCTCTCGGCTAACTTTGTTTTATTTTCTTTAGAGATAACAATCGCCCCCTTGCATCTTTTAGCTGACTGAAAAGAAGCTGGAATAATGCAAACATTACTCATCTTCTTACCAATTCAATCGCCGCACCTATTGATTTCAATTAGGTAGAAACTGACTTTACCATTTAATTGAGAAGAACTCGGCCAATCTTTTTCCAACGGTAATTTTTAGCCGTTTTACTTTCAAAATTTTATTATAATTAGCTGAATCCCTCACACAGCCGACTACCTTTACCTTCCACCTTCATCTTCTTTCTCTGCAATCTTCATCTTCCAAAAATGTCTTCTAATTAATTCTGACTCCCAGAACAAATGCATTCCTATAATGACGCCTCTCCGTCATCTTCACAAACCTCTTCCAACCACACCCTTTCATCAATGGGACAGGACCAAGATTTCGAAACAACTGTTCTTGCTTCAATCATGGACTCCCATACCATTACTCCCTGCACTTCAGATATTTATGAGGGCAAGATATTCCTTGATCACCATTTATATCCCAAACACTTCGAGCTTCCAATTACTGTTGATAAGTATTCAATTAATTGGTGCCCTAGCGATCTTCGCACATGGTTGCATCCCTCAACTCAATATACCGAGTGGTTGAAATGCGTCGCAGCTAACCGAGGTGAAAGTTGGAAAGAATGGGAGATATATGACATCATCATGTTATCTCAACATGATATTCCTCTTAACCTTGAACTGCTATTTGGCTTCCTTGGATTTTGGTCTACATCGATCAACGGGGAATTCATCTTCCCAGCTAGCATCATGAGCCCTACACTGTTAGATGTAGCTACAATTACTGGTCTTCCAATAATTGGGCCTTTAGGTTATATAAGTGGGCCCAATTTTGTTACGGGTCAAGTATTTTTTAAGTTAGGTTTGATTTTCTTTTAGGGCACGTTTGGTGGTCAGGATAAGGGAGGCAGGATAGGATAAGCTATCCTGTCCTGTTTTATTCTGTAGTTTGGTGAACCAGCAGGATAGGATAAGCTTATCCTGTTAGTTTATCCTATCCTGTTACTTAGTTATAATTCTATCCTGAGGGTGGAGCTGGGTTAGAACCAACAGGATAGGATAAGAAAATGCTTTCTTTTATCTCTTACCTTTAATATTGTTATTATTTAATTACGATTTCAAACCTAATTAGTCAATCTTAATACTAATTAAAATATGTGGTTTAATTAACAATTTTTATAAAAAGTGAAAAAAAGTTAATTTTTTATAATTTAAAAAAATGGATTAATTTATAATTAAAAAGCCAAAAATATATATTATTAAATATTTTTTAATTTAAATGTATAAAACAACCACGTAATATTAAAATTTATTTTTGCAAAAAAATGTAATTTTGATATAAGGATAATTTTATCATTTGTGGATATTTTATATCATATCCTGTCATTATCTGATGCACATCAAACATTGGACAGGATAAGAGCTTATCATGCTCATATCCTATCCTATCCTTATCCAGCTCTCATATCCTATCCATCTTTATCCTATCCTGACCACCAAACGAGCCCTTATAGGCTAAGGATGTATTTAAAGTAGACCATTAAAAAAAATATTTTTAAACAATTAGTTAAACCAAAAAAGTAAAAATATAAAAAAATTGAAGTGAAATAATTAAGGCTTAATTGCACTTTTAGTCCCCCTTACTATTAGTTATATGTGATTTTGGTTCCTATGATTTTTTAGGACATTTGGTACCTTATTTTTTCAATTTTGCAAATTTGGTCATTCGGTTCAATATCCGTTAATTTGCTAGCAGAAATTGCATATGTGGCAGTTCAACTGGATTAAAATATATTAATTATTTTATTAAATTAAAAAATAAAAATAATCCATAGTCACCACCTCAGAGGCATTCAAACACAAAACAATCCATCTCCGACCCATCAATCCAAAAATAGGGAGAAGGAAGCAAGTCACAAAGCTCAAATCACCACACCCATACATCACTCAAATCAAGCCTCCAAGTGCAACACGACAGCCAGTCGCGCCTCCACGTAGAGACCTGAGCTTTGTCGCGCGAGCCGGCCAAATCCCACAGCAACTCGGAGCTACACGTCCAAATGAAGGTCACCACTTACATCCTCCCAGGTCCGAACACTGCTTAAGCCACCGTCTCGGTCGTGCTGTGAGCCAACTTGCACTCCATCGCGAACCAGTCATCCTCCACCTCAGACCAATGTCCAGTCATCTTGTCAACACGTATGAGCAAATCCGGCCCCTGCACGCACGTCATCCAAGTCTACAAGCCACCGTCCCAACAGCCTGGACCACCACAAACCACCATTACTGCACGAAGTCGTCGTCGTCGCGCCTGCCTCACAGCCCAGCTCCTCCTTCGCGTGGCCACTCCTTTTGCTTCTGCCATTGTCTCGTTATTTTGGTAGAGGAACAAATGTGAACCCTAACCGCAAAAGAGGAGCTTGAATCCCCGGGAAAGAAAACTGGAATTGCAACAATGAAGGGATACCTATTTTTTAATTTTTTAATTTACTAAAATCAAATATATTAATTACTTAATATATTGTAATCCAGGAGGACCGCTACATATGCAATTTCCGTTAGCAAATTGGTGGAGATTGGACGGAAGGACCAAATTTACAATATAAAAAAAATAGGGGGACCAAATGTTCTCAAAAAATACCATAGGAACCGAAATCGCAGATGACAATAGTAAAATGATTAAAGTGCAATTAAGGCAATAATCAAACAGAGTTAAATTGGATAATTTTTTTTTAAAAACAATAGTTATCTATCAAGAAAACAGAAATATTATCTACAAGGTCTAGCACAATTAGCTAGTAGATAGTTGAGTTTCCTCAGCGTGCTGCCCGAGATTCGATTTCTATCATATGTATGAAATATGCTTTATTGGGTGAAACAAAACACATATTGGTGATCTTTACGTCTCGAAAGAGATTAGTCTCCAACTATCGATTGAAAGATACCCTTGTACATACGAAGAAAACAGAAAATATTAAATGGTGCGAAAACCCACTTCTTCCAACTAATTTTGATTGATGTATTTTTCTTTAGATGTCACTGTTTTGATTTTTTTTACTTTTTTTTCAGTTTTTAATTATTTTATGAAGTGTTTTCATTCTTAGAATAACTCTAAAATAATAAATTTATAAGTGAGAATCAAATTTTTAATCCTTTTACTAATCTTATCCTAAGAAGCGCCTTCTTCATCATCCGAATGTTCCTCCTGTGCTTTCTAAAAATCTTCGTTTGAGAAATTCATATTTTTAAATTTTTTTACAAATCTAGCGTCTTCTTCATCATCCAAATGTTCCACTTGTGCTTACTAAGAATCTTCATTTGAGAAATTCAAATTTGTATTTTTTTAATAATCTTATCCTAAGAAGTGTCTTCTTTATCATCTTCATGTTCATCTTGTGCTTTCGAAGAATTTTCATTTTAGAAAATCTCATTTTTAATTTTTTTATACTAATCTTATCTTGAGTAACAACAAAGAAAAGTAAAAGGAAGAAGCAGGAGAGAGTTTGAACGCTGAAGAGGGGTAGAAAGTGAATGATAATAGAATATTAATAAAAGCAAAAGAACGTGGATTTTTTAGGATGCAAGAGACTTGCACTGCACGATGTGGAATCGTGCTTCTGCAAATCCTCCTTCAAGATGCACGACGCCGAACCTGAAAATAAAAGAAAATAGAGCTCAGAAAACAGAGATTGAAGGAATTGAGAGATTTAAGAAACATAAATTTAAAGAAAGACAAAGAGAATGGAGAGAAAGGCATAAAGGAAACGGAAATTTTTAAGAGAATGAAAATAGAGAGAAATAGATGAGGGGTTAGGTCTTGGGATTTGAATAGAAAAGCAGATGCAGAATGTAACACCCTGTTTTTCACCTCTATGTTTGTATATATTATGCGTTGTTATGCTTGCATTAGATGTTTAGGGACGTGTTTTGGGGGTAGTTAACCTTCGAACGAGCCAAATCAGTGATCTTGACAGGATAGCACGTCTATGCTCCCATGCAGCACGCCCGTGCCAGTTGATCAGCACGCCCGTGATCTACGCGCGCACCAGAAAAGCGTTTTGGGCTTTAGGTTGACCCGTTTCACCCCAATCCTTTTTATATCTCTTTTGCTCGACCTAACACTCATAGCTGTCATTCCCAGAGTTAGAAACAGCCATCTTTGACCTTTCTCTTGGGTTCCCATTGAATCCTTCAGTGTTCCCAATCCTTGTTTGGGTGTTCTTCGTCAAGAACACATCCCTGTGGTGTTTTTCGTTGCATTTGGGGATAAGCTTCTAACATGGTGGAGGTAAGGTAACCAGCCATGTTCATCCTTTCCTTTGAATCCTTGAGTTTAGTGTTGAACCGTTTTCTCCCTATCAAACTAGACTTCGTTATTCATGTGCCAGTGCTGTGAACGGCAACTAGCAGATTAGTTTCCCAGGGATCTAATCGAGGTACATTTATAACCCATGTGTTAATTCCCTTTTCTTTTCTTTGTTTGGGGAATTAACTTATCCTTTTTGCCTCGGCGTTCTTGGTCAAAGTTCGTTGAACCTGTTGAACCTGTTTGGGAGAGTCAAGTGTAGACTTCGTTCTTGTTGGCTTATAGGCTAGAATCGTCACGCCAGATATGGGGAGAAGGGATTAGTATGAACATATAGGTTCTAGGGTAGAGTAAGATGAGGGTTAACTCATGACCTTATTCGTGTGCTATAAGCCTTAGTTGATGTATGAAGTTGTTGTGATTGTTTATGCATAATGCTAATTGTTTAATTGATTTATATGACCTTGGCATGTGTTTTTGATGTTGTTGATATGCCATGATTGTATGAATTGGTATGTTGGAGCTGCTATTAAAACTATGTTAATAAAAGACATAAGGATGTTAGCGCTAAGCCTAAAATTAGGATTAATCTAATTGATGTGCATAAAACATAAAGATGTTGATGAGGGGTGAGATTAAGGCCAATGGATTAATTAGTCAAGAACCTTAGGATTGATTTGGAGTGTATAATTCTACTTAAATTACAAAGTTCCCAGAGCTGAGAACGATGTAAGAGCGTTGGGCACGCCTATGCTCTATGCCCAGTAAAAGCCAGCACGACCTTGCTCTTAGCAGCACGCCCGTGTCAGAAAAACGAGAAAAGTGACATTGTTTAACACGCTCATGCTCTCGTGCAGCACTTCCGTACTCAGGCCGTGCCACTATCAGAATTAAGAACACTTCACAGTTTTAAATAAAAAGAGACTTAATAACTTTTTGGGATAAAAACATGACATAAGAGATTATAAAACATAACCTTGAAGATAGTTAATGAACTAGGATAATGATATGGTAAGATGTAATTATGAAGACTTAATAAAGAGTTTATTTAGTAAGACAACGATGTTATTGGTAACGACTTACTGTTACCAATGTTGTTGGTTAAATCATTCTCGATGCTTATTGGTCAAGTTTGATGTTGATAAATCACTTTGATGCTTATTGGTCAAAGTTGATAGCCTGTGTTAATGGTGTTGATGGAGGTGGTTGCCATGTTGTTTGTATGTTAGCATTGCATGCATCATGACATGGTGTTGTTAGTTTGGGGGAAGTTACGATAATTGGGGAGTTCGACCAAGAGTATGGCGAACTAACCGTCCGTGATGATTCATCTGAGAGTTAGGTGAATCAAGCGCATCCGTGGTGGTTCATCCGAGAATATGGTGGATCGGGTATCCAAGGGGTTCACCCGTGAGTTTGGTGAACTACCGGCGTTGGTGCTTATTGGTCAATGTGGATATGTAACTCCGAAATCGCCTTTCTGAGTTAGTTATTGGATCCACATTGCATACGGAGTAGTGGAGTAGTTTTGCATCGCATAGCATGCCCATAATGTGATGTGATGAAATATGTTATAATATGTTACGATATGATGTTTTATATGCTGCATGATCATCTTGCTTACTGCTCTATTACCGTTTATGTTCATATGTACAGTTCCTTACTCCCTACAGTTGTTGTTGTTTTGCATGTACCTTTGGTTATGCAGAGGATGGTGAGCAGCCAGCTGAGGAGTGATCCTGAGGAGATCGCTTACTCATAGTGTTGTTAGTTTGGGGGAAGTTACGATAATTGGGGAGTTCGACCAAGAGTATGGCGAACTAACCGTCCGTGATGATTCATCTGAGAGTTAGGTGAATCAAGCGCATCCGTGGTGGTTCATCCGAGAATATGGTGGATCGGGTATCCAAGGGGTTCACCCGTGAGTTTGGTGAACTACCGGCGTTGGTGCTTATTGGTCAATGTGGATATGTAACTCCGAAATCGCCTTTCTGAGTTAGTTATTGGATCCACATTGCATACGGAGTAGTGGAGTAGTTTTGCATCGCATAGCATGCCCATAATGTGATGTGATGAAATATGTTATAATATGTTACGATATGATGTTTTATATGCTGCATGATCATCTTGCTTACTGCTCTATTACCGTTTATGTTCATATGTACAGTTCCTTACTCCCTACAGTTGTTGTTGTTTTGCATGTACCTTTGGTTATGCAGAGGATGGTGAGCAGCCAGCTGAGGAGTGATCCTGAGGAGATCGCTTACTCATAGTGTAGTTTAGTTTATGTTAGTTGTTTTTCTGATGTAATGTCAGTAAAGATTACCAGCTCTGATTATATGACATCGGGATTTGGGTTGTTTTATGTTTATTTTTCCGCAACTTTATTTATGTTTAAACGTTTTGGGTCATGTGGTAGTTGTTACCTTTTGGTTTTAATTTATGGATTTCATTTTATATGATTTATTTTACATTTATTTTATGCGGGGTAGCGGGTGTCATATTTAGTGGTATCAGAGTCGGTATGTCCTACAGGACGGGGGTATGTGTCTGTTATGTTATCTTCGGTGTACTCTTATATGATTGTCTATGCCAAGCGTGAAAGATGATATAGGATTATAGGAGCCTTAGTTTCTATTCTTGCTTGACTTCCTGTATTAATAGTTGTTGAACGGTGCAGGGAGATATGGCAGGTAGGAACGATCGTGCGATTGCTGATGCTCTGGCGTTGTTGGCCAATGTCATCGCTCTAAATAATCGAAATCAGAACCATCATGGGGCAGCTGCTGAGTTCCAAGGTCTGGATAAGTTCCAGAGGAACAACCTGCCTTCATCCAAGGGAGCTTATGACCCTAAAGAAGCTCTTCTGTGGATTCGCGAGCTCGAGAAGATCTTTCGGGCTATGCCATGTATTGATGGCCAGAAAGTCACTTTTGGGACCTTCATGCTAGTTGAGGAAGCCGAGCACTGGCGGGAGAACTCTCGCCAGCGTATAGAGACCGTAGGTACTACAATTACTTGGGTTGCCTTCAAGGAGATGTTCTTGGGGAAGCTGACATCCGAGATAAGCAGGAGATGGAGTTCCTGGCTTTGAAGCAAGGAAATATGTCTGTTGGAGAGTATGCTGCGAGGTTCGAGGAGCTCGCACGTTACTACACGTTGTACCAATATGTGAATGATGACTACTCCAAGTGTGTGAAGTTCGAAGATGGTCTGCGCCCAGAGATCAAGCAAGCCATCAGCTACCAGGAGATTCGGGTCTTTCCTCTCCTTGTGAACAAGTGTAGAATCTTTGAATATGCCTACAAATCTAGAGCCGCATACTTCAAGAGTTCAGATGCTCACGGTAGCATGAAGAATGATCAGCATGACAAAAGAAAGCAACGCCTAGTACCAGTTAGCTGTGGGTTCAAGTATAGCGGTAAGAAGCCACAGTTTTCAGGAGGCAAGTCTGGGGAATGGGATTCTTCTAATCCTAGGCCCATTAGATGCGGCAAGTGTGGGAAGGATCACTTCACCAGTCAGTTCAAGGAAATCGATGTTATCTACTTCAAGTGTGGCAAGTCTAGCCACATCAGTCGCGAGTGTGGGGGAGCAAAGCCAGAACCGCAAAGTGCTAGCAAGAGTCAGAATTCTCAAGCCAACCGACTGAAGACAAGTGGAAGAGTCTTCACTCTCAGCGGAGCTGCAGCCTCCGAGCCCAAAGACCTGATCCAAGGTAAATGTCTCATCGATGGAACTCCTTTAGTTGTGTTATTTGATTCGGGCGACCCATTATTTTATATCGCATGATTGTATCTTCTTGATTTTGATTTGATTGTTGCCACACCTACAAATAAGAACATTCTTACTTCTCATGTTTGCAAGAGTTGCCCCATTACCATTGATGATAGGGACTTTGTAGTTGACCTCGTGTGTTTAACCCTTAAACACTACAAAAAAATTCGATGTTTCCCACGGCCAAAAGCCCTGGGAAAAGACCAAAGGCCGTGGGAAAATGCACATTTCCCACGGACAACCCACGGTTTCAGAGCGGTCGGAAACTGACGTCAGAAATGATTTCCCACGGCTATTTTGCAAAAGGCTGCGGAAAATTACCCACTGTGTCGCCCCTGGGAAATTTTCCATAGCTTTGCCCTTGGGTAACTTGCCGAGGGCATTTCCCATGGCCTGACCCTGGGTAACTTACACACGGTTAAGCCCCTAGGAAAGTTCCCACGGCTTTGGCCCTAGGTATCCTACTGAGAGCTTTTCCCACGGCCTTGGCCTTGGGAAATAATTTTTTTAAAAAAAAAATTAAATTATAATAAATTAAATTAAGTAATTAAATAAATTATATTATATATTATACTAACAATAAAAACAATTCGTCAACGCATCTATACTATACTATAGATTCTATACAAATCCTGCAACTTAACTCTTATCAAACATTAACCTAATAATAAAAACAAGTATCTATAGCAACAATAAAGAAAAGGGATGGCAGCGGTGGCAAGAAACGGAAACATACACAGGAATGAGTTCAATATTCAGTCTGATTTTTGCAAATTCAAACATCATTGAATATCCGAATCCAAAACACCATGAAAGAATGAAATCCACAAATTGTAATCAGTATGGCACCTCAATTATGACTTCTCTAGCAATGGACTGCTCCTTGGCTTTTGAAACCAACAAAGTATAATTTTCGTCCACTCCAAGTTGAAGTTGGAAAAATAACATATATTTTTTCATAAAAAAAGGTCCCCCTTTCAAAGCTAAAATCAACCTTCAAAATCCAGAAAGCAAATATGAAAAAGAAACAAAATTGAGAAAGTTGAAGGACTTTAAAACTAAAGTAAGTGCACGTGCATTACTATGGTCATACCTGAAAATGAATTAGAAAAAATAAATGCCCAGAGAAACACTTACTGAACTCAATAAGGTATCAAATAGTAAAAAGTTGGCTTAATTGTACTTTTGATCCCTCAGGTATCATGATTGTGCAATTTTGGTCCCCTGGATTTTAATTGCGCCAATTGGGTCCTCTAAGTATCACGATTGTGCAATTTCAGTCCCCCATGTTTCAATTGCGCCAATTGGGTCCCCCACGTATCATGATTGTGCAATTTTGATCTCCCAAATATCACGATTGTACAATTTTGGTCCACCAAGTATCATGATTGTGCAACTTTTAACATCAATAGCCTACGAAGCACATATACGACTGATTTGGCACTTAATGGAACTAGTTTGGTAGCTTATGTGTCATTCTTATGTGACACTTAATGATGTGCATTTGATCATTAAATTGTGTGAGATGTCAATGATGTCTTATAAGAATGTCCCGTAAACTGTCAAGTTGACTTCACTAAGTGTCAAATCAGTCTCACGTGTCCTATGTAGGCTACTGACGTTAAATATTGTACAATCGTGACAATTGGGGGACCAAAATTGCACAATCATGATATGTGGGAGACCCAATTGACGCAATTGAAACTTGGGGGACCAAAATTGCACAATCGTGATATTTGGAGGACCCAATTGGCGCAATTAAAATCAGGGGGACCAAAATTGCACAATCGTGATACTTGGGGGACCAAAAGTGCAATTAAGCCTAAAAAGTTCTAAACAAAATAAAATTATGAATCATCGAATCACACAAAAACCTTGGTTCATGATTTAATAAAATCCATACATTTCAAAATATAAAGCAATATATTGGCTCAATGGGCCTGTGTTTATAAGGGAAGTTTTCATAATGATGACCCTTTGGCTAAATAGATGAAATACAAGGACTTACATTCGTGATTATTTACGTATTGATTTTGTTTAACAAAAGTAAAAGTAATTTTTACCTAGTTGTCTAGTTATGAGGAGCCACCACCATCAAAATGTAAGAGAAACTTACGTTGCACCATAAGCCAAAGTTGCAATCGCCAAAAGAAGGCTGCAGATCACGACAAAAGCAGGGTCGTCATTTCTTGAGTTACTAATGTCCTAGGACAAAACATCAGAAAATGAGCCAAGTAAGGATTCTTTCTGTATACATGATGAAGTTATGTAGCAAAAGATGTTGTTGTATAGTCAAAACTGAAAAGTGAAAGTTATTTGGGCATATGAGATATACTGATCAAGTCTCTATTTTGCGCTGCCAAAAGTTAGTGTCAAAATGTTTGTGGATATAAATCAATATTGCTTTTAAAAGATTCGAAATATTGTAAGACTAACGAGAAGTGATATTGGAAATTGGGATACAGAGCCAAAATGTAGTAATACTGATCTGTTCTGCATATGATAATGCCACTGCCTAAGAGTACAGCTTCAGATAACATAAAAAATGCAAGTAGATCTTATGTTAAATAGTGGATGAATCCTAGCGTGTAACTGAAATATAACTTACAAAACACTAAATAGAGCAAATTTGATGGAAATTAATAGCAGGACTAAATTTAAACAAGACTAATTTTCATTATGACAATGGACTAATTCTTGACCATAGTGGCAAAATGCGCAACAATCAAAGGAAGGTCATAGGCCAATAGCTATTAGGTGCAAGCTGGTAACAACAATTTAAGTTATTGTAACCAATGAAACAAAATGAACAAAGCAAAAGAAACGAAACAGATAACCTTTCCTTAATCAACAAAAAGCACCTCCAAGAATATATTACATATAGTTAAAATAAAGACTAAAAGGAACTGTGGAAGTTCTTTTAATTACCAAAAAAAAAACTAACAGGAACTAATGAAAGAGGATGTTGGTAGGACAAAACAAATGCTTGTATAAATAGTTTTTTAAAAGAATAAAAAACAACAACAACTCATTAACAAATTTAATTCACATTGCAGCTAAAAATACCAGAAAACTAGTAATAAACAACAATGTGTAAATTAAATAAAATTTATAATCTCACCTAATATTGTTCCCATCAGTTTGAAAGGTATGTGGCTTGGCACCAAGTTTCATAAACTTCATCTTGACAATATAACATCTACTACCTCTCTGATGATGATTACTCAAAAGCAAAAAAAGAAATCTTTACTAATTGTTTAATCCAATAAGTCATAGTTAGCCCCATTGAACATCCCTGCATAAATAACAGCCTCAGTTCAATGTAAATTTCCCAGAAAACAAAAGAGGAGAGGACCACCCCAGCTGTGAGGACAACCAACTCAACTGAAATGTAAAAGGAACAAAACGCGTAAAGGACGATGAGGAAGAATGACTCGAACAGTCACCAACCCTCCACGAGTCATGCTTTTTCTGATTTTTGATTAATAAACCCAAGTGATTGAGAGACAAATAGAGCATAAGAAATGAGGAGGAATGGGGTTTCAGGACATACCTAAGATGGAGATAGAGCTGAAGCTGTAACAGAGTGGAGGAATGGCAGTGGGTTTCTCACCAAAAGGGTTACGTAGCCCTGTCTCGGTGGTAAGAAGTGGCGGTCTGACTATTGTTCAGCATGCAGTGTCGGTGGCAGCTTGCAAGGTATAGGTGGCCGGAGCGAGGTAGAGGGAGCGATGGCCGAAGTTTCTTCAACAAAGATAAAGATGGATATGAGAGAGGGAAAGAGAGAAAAAGGAAAAGAGGGAACTTATCAATGTCAGTGGAGGGAGGTGCGAGTTTTGTTTACCAGAGAAGAGGGAGGCACAATGGCAGTGGTTTGTTGATGTGAAAATCGGTGGCAGTGGTCTTTCCCACGGCTAGGCCGTGGGAAATCAGAAATACCCTTACCTGCGGTCTAGGCCGTGGGAAATTTGAGAATCCAAATTGTCAATTACACACGGTCGGGGTTATGGGAAATCACAAAAAACCCTTACCCACGGCCTGACCATGGGAAAACCGAGGGAAATGTGGCAGGTCTATTTCGTGCCACTTTGCGTCATCCCATACCTGCGGCTTGCCCGTGGGAAAATTTCCTGATTTCATTTCCGAGGGCAATGGCCATGGGAAAGTGTGAGGGAAACAAACGATCTTATTTTCCACGGCTAGGTCAAAATTACACACGGCTACAAGGCCGTGGGAAATAACGATATTTCTTGTAGTGAAACAACTTGATGCTATTTTGGGTATGGACTGATTGTCTTCCAACCATGTTCTCTTAAACTGTTTTGATAAGACCATTGTTTTTGGAACTCCTATTAAGTCTAAGGATTCGAGGTTTGTTTCTGCCAGCCAAGTTAAGGGCTTCCATGAAAGAAGAGGCCCAAGTTTACATGATGTTATCTTCGCTGGAGGTAGAGAGCAGATCTAGTGTTGAGAATGTGCCAATAGTGAGAGAATTTCTTGAGGTATTCCTTGAGGATGTTTATAGTCTACCACTTGAGAGAGAGATGTTGAGTTCACCATAGACTTAGTGCTCGGGACTGGACCTATATCCATATCACCTTACAGGATGTCTCCTCTAGAGCTAGCAGAGTTGAAGAAACAGTTAGAATAGTTAATCTAGAAACAGTTTGTTAGGCCTAGTGTGTCCCCGTGGGGAGCGCCAATGTTGTTGGTGAAGAAGAAGGATGGTAGCATGAGGTTGTGTGTCGATTATCGACAGCTCAACAAGGTGACCATTAAGAATAGGTACCCTCTTCCTAAGATCGATGACCTTATGGACTAATTGATAGGTGCTTGCATCTTCTCTATAATAGATCTGAGGTCAGGGTATCATCAGATTCGGGTCAAGTCTGAGGACATTCCGAAGACTGAGTTTCAGACGCGTTATGGTCACTACGAGTATCTGGGTATGCCTTTTGGTGTGACTAATGTTCCTACTGTGTTCATGGACTACATGAACAAGATCTTTCACCTTTACTTGAATAAGTTTGTGGTGGTTTTCATAGATGACATCTTTGTATACTCTAAAACTAGAGAAGAGCATGAGGAACATTTGAGGATGGTGTTGCAGACCCTTAAGGAAAAACAGTTGTATGCTAAGTTGTGTAAGTGTGAGTTTTGGTTAGAAGAGGTGAGTTTCTTAGGACACATCATCTCTAAAGGAGGGACAGTCATAGACCCAGCTAAGGTAAAGACCATGCTCCACTGGGAAGCACCTAAGTCGGTGACCGAGATTAGGAGTTTTTTGGGTTTAGTAGGGTACTATAGGAGGTTTATAGAGGGGTTCTCTAAGATAGCCTTGCCTTTGACCTGCCTTACTAAGAAAGGTCAAATCTGTGTGGGACTCTAAGTGTGAGGAAAGTTTTCAGACGTTGAAGGGTAGGTTAACATCTGCACCTATGCTAGTTTTACCCAACCCTAGTGAACCTTTTGTAGTGTACTGTGATGCTTCAAAGCAAGGTTTAGGTGATGTGTTGATACAGAATGGTCAGGTAGTAGCTTACGCTTCTAGGAAGTTGAAGACCCATGAGAAGAACTACCCTACCCATGACTTGGAGCTAGGAGCCATAGTGTTTGCCTGAAGATTTGGAGGCATTACCTTTATGGAGCTAAGTTTGAGGTTTTTAGTGATCATAAGCGTTTGAAATATTTGTTTGATCAGAAAGGACTGAATATGAGGCAGCGTAGGTAGATGGAGTTTCTTAAAGATTATGATTTTGAGCTTAGTTACCACCCAGGAAAAGCCAATGTAGTGGCTGATGCTTTGAGTAGAAAAACCTTACATGTTTCAGCTTTGATGGTTAGAGATGGATCTAATCGAGGAGTTTAGAGACTTGAGCTTAGCTTGGAAAGTTACCCCTAAGAGCTTTAGGCTTGGAAAGCTGAAGATCACTAATGGTTTGATAGATCAGATTAGAGAGGGTCAGAAGATAGGTGTTTACCTTTTAGACTAGAGAGAGTTGCTTGCTTAGGGTAGAAACCTTAGTTTTAAGGAAGGAGCTGAGGGAGCTTTGAGGTTTCAGGATAGAGTTTGTATACCCGATGTTCCGGAGCTTAGGAGATTGATCCTTGAGGAAGGCCATAGGAGTGGTTTGAGTGTTCACCTAGGTGCCACGAAAATGTACCAGGATCTGAAGCGTATGTTTTGGTGGCCCAGGATGAAGAAAGATGTGGCCGAGTTTGTTTATGCGTGCTTAGTATGTCAGAAGGCTAAGATAGAACATCAGAAACCTTCAGATAAGATGCAGCCCTTGAGTATCCCGGAGTGGAAGTGGGATAGTATGTGTAACATCCCAAAATCTGGGCATCGTCTTATCCGAAATACAACGTAAATTGTATTATTCCTAGTCATAAACACCTCTTTAGAACTCTATGTCTTCCCATGAATTTTATCTCCATCTCTTAGCTTTCTATAGACACCAGGTTCGTCCCAATTTGATTTTTCTACCTCGAGTTATAACCAAATTCGTACACGCTATTCAGGTTTCAGCGCTAGCACCATTTTTCTAACTTCTAGCCCAGTTTTGGCCCTCTAAATGTCCTTTTCAGATTTTTTGTCCTCCATTAAAGTTGTAGATATTTCTTTAATATTTCTAACGATATAAAGATCATATTTTTTCGATGTTTATAACTCAAGATATATGCAAAATAACGAGCTGGACGCTGGGTAGGTAGGCCTTGACGCATTTTTACGTGTTTTGGGCTTTTGCGGCTCTATAAACAGAACCTTAACACCCTTGGGGTGCGGTTTTGAACCCTTATTACACCTAGAAACTCAGAAGTGACTAACAAGAAAAGAAATACAAGGATTTGAGGAGAAGAAGAGACCTTAGGCTTAATATAGGGACATCAAAGGAGTAATCCTAGAAGTTATTGGGCTGCATCTTTGGAGATCTTCAAGAGGTAAGTAAAATACCATCTTTCTCAAACTTCCATAGTATTTTTAAAAGGGGTTTCGGGTTCTTAAAACTAATAATGTAATTTTGGGAGATTAATTGGGAAAATTTGGGGTTTTTTATGTTAGGGTTCAAGAATGCTAAATTGATTTGGGGGTTTTCTATTAAAAGGAAAGTTTATTAAATTGGCCATTTGACTACATGATGTATGTTATGACATGTATGATTGGTATATGTATTGGTTGATTGACATGCTCTATTGGAGATATATGATGATATAGGTTGCTTTGGCATGATTAATTGACTATTATGCATGATCTATGCTGTGTGAGTAATACCGCCTATGAAAGGGGTATCGAATGTAACATCACCATTAATTGGGATGTCAAAATTATGTAATACTGCCTTAATGGGGTATCGAAAGCAATATCGCCATAAATTGGGATGTCGAAAAATAAGTAATACCGACAATGCACATGGTTGATATCGAAAAATGAGTAATGTCACCGATGAGAAGGTGACACCGAATACCTCTCTTGAGTAGAAGTTGAGATGACCGATCGTCCCATTAAAAAACCTAAGATATTAACTACGTCTTAAATCGTATTATAAACGTTAGCGCGCTTTATTAAGATGAAGCAGAGCGGAAAGATTAAAAACGTAAACAAGGCTATGTCATAGCACGCATACATCAGAGTAACGTAGTTCAAACATAAAGGATGCATACATGCATCGGTTGCCCCGTCAGTTGGACTACAGTAGTAATGTATACATACAGAGTACATCGGTACAGACTATAAGCAAAATACATCAAAAGACAAAGAGAAAACTCCTAGGCTAACAGCGCTCACCACCCAACCTCTCGAGGCTAGGGTTCGTGGCTCGTCCACGGGCATCAGGCTCGTAAGGAGTGTCATCCAACTCCTCAGCAAGTGGTTCCTCCACAGGGTCTTCCCATAAAATAAAGAAACCCACAAAGAAAAGACAGGGAGATAAGAAACATGCATCATCAAACATGGGAGAGGGGCAATAGTACAGCATATATATACATGTAGCACACAACACATAGAAAACATACAACACACCAACAGCCATCTCTTGAGTGATACAACAAAACCATCTCAAAAGTCATTCTCTCATATCAAACCTCTACAAGGGATACTAATCCGTATATGCATATCGGCATCCTTATATGCATGTCGATCGATTTCATCACGTCCCCAGTTGGACATCCTCGTCGGGATTAATAACATCACGTCCCCAATTGGACATCCTCGTAAGGATCAATAACATCACATCCCCAGTTGAATATCCCGCCTCGGGATCGGTGGTACATATCTCGTCCCCATTTGGGCATCCCCCATTGGGATCAAATATGCTATGATATGCAATGCTATGATATGCAACAAACATCCATCACAGGTTGATACCGGAACCTCACACCTAAGCACTCGGCCACAACCACGATGCATTGCATCCACATCAACATCAACATCAACATCACGACGCCTTGCATTCACGAATCACAACTCCATGGTCAGGACCACGATGGTATCAACCCGAACAACATCAAAATCTCACCATACTCTCATCAACCATCATCCAGCCAATCACAAGAAATAAAATATCACAACAATAAGTATGCCAATATAGATATCATCACATCGACAGATAAAGAGATAATCACATAGGCAGTTCAACATAACAGATCAACAGATAATCACATAGGCCGTTTAACATATCGGATAAACAGAAAATCCCATAGGCAGTTCAACATATCAACTTCAACAATCACATCGTCTAGCCTAGAGTATCATCTTAGCGGTGATAGTCCAAAGGTACCTACACTTAGGGTCTAGGTACTTTGTCCCAAGCTCAACCCCTAGTAGGGTTTAAGGTTCCCTTACACATGTATACATTCTATACTATGCTTACCTTCCCGACGATAATAATTCTTTCTCTCCACCTAAAACTGCTACGATCTGCTACAGGCGCGCCTTCCCGTACAAGCTTCCAAACACATCTCGCAACCGACACTTTAACACGCATAGAACGATCGAACACAGTCTGATCCTTCACAACAAGTCACAACTAAAAATTAATAAAATCCAACAAAACTCATCTAGTAGATGTGGACTATGGTTCGGCCAAGGGAGCTTAAAAAAACATAAGAGATGTCTAACAATTTCCAACTCTTAGATGAATGTTCCTTAAGTATGATAAAGACATAATCCATAATCATTTACCAAAGATTTGAATCAAACCCCATTCAACCAACAAGGTTAGGGTTTGGCCACTCATGGACAAAATTGGCTAGGAACTTTTGTTGATGTTTTGTTCTTAGATTCAATATCCAAAGATATCAAATAGGCTAGAACAAGTGCCATATAGCAAAAATTGAAGCAAAAGTCCATCCTTGTACCATTCTTAGGATTCGGCCCTCTCATAGAAATTATGGCTAGACAAGTTATTTGATTACATGCTTTTGGATAGTAATACATGAAGTTGAAACTAAATCATAGAAATTGATTTCACATTAAAAGGATTTTTCTATGATTTCCTAGAGATTTTTGAACATAGGACTTTAGAATTGAAACATCTTGATTATGGCTTTGAATCAAGAAGATAAATGAAGAACATAGAGTTTATGGATCAAGGAGAGTAAGGTATACCTCTTGAATGATGAAAATGTGCCAGAATCCAAGCACTTCTTTCACAAATTTTGCCTAAGATTCACTGGAGAAAAGTGAGAAAGTTGGGAAGCTTATGAAGGTTGTGAAGAAAAAATGGTTGAATGGCCTCATGGATGGTGATTTAGGCGTGGGGGGGGGGGACAAAAGGGTCCAAAGTTCTTCACTTTAAGGGCAAAAAAGTCATTTCACCTAGGGATAAAATTGTCATTTAGGAAAAGATCAAGGGTATTTTGGTCTTTTCCTAGTGTGAACGTGTTTTAGATATTTTTAGAACGCAATGATGATGGTGGTGAGTCATACGGCACAATTGTAATTTCATCAGTTCCTAGGGACAAAATAATCTTTTCTCGCCCTAAATATCTTAGATATTTTCAGAATTCCATAAATATCTTGGATATTTTTAGAATGTCATGATGACTTGTGGTAAGTCATGGTGGTAACTCACCCTTTGACTCATCGCACTCAGGTGACTCGTGTCCCTCATCCGGTGTCCGGTTTCGTCTCTGCACATCCGTTCTCGACTCCGTCGATTTCCCGATTTAGGTTTTACACCCGAATAAAGTGTGAGAACTTATTTATTTTGAAAATTTTCAAAATCGCCAATATTGTTGGAAATGAGATATAAAACCTAACCGTTTCGTTCATGAGTCAAAATTAGGTTTTCCGATTAGTAAAATCTTACTGTCAGTGATAATGCAGATCGGGTTTCGTCTGAATTTTCAACCCAAAATTTAACTGTAACTCTCTACGATAATGTAGAGTATAAATATGATCTTGGTTTATTCGAAATCATTTTCTAAATCTCGGATATAAAATATAAACTTATTTATATAAATTACCAATCTTAAAAGCAGTGAAAATCGGGGTGTTACAGAGGTAGGCAATGGAACGCCATTGTTAAGTAATGTTTCATAGTCATGTGACATATGTGAATTATTTGGAATTATTTGATATATGAGATTTTGTTATACTTGATTTATGATATAGGTTGATGATGACTTATTATTAGCAATAATTATTTATATTATTATTATTTTTATAGTGTTACTATATTGGAAAAATAGCAGGTACCATGGACTATTTTTCCGGTTACCGCGCCAGCTGAAATAAACATCTCTTCGAAAACCTTTTAAAACTGTGTTTGCTTACTGAGATTATAAATCTCATTATTGATGTTTTGTCTTTTAGAATTCACAAGTGATGTTAGAGATGACGCAGCGACTTGAGAAAGTCTTGGAGTCTTGAAGACCTTAGCATTGGTGATGTTTTATTTTAATTCCGGATGCTTTTAGTTGCCCACTGTTTTGAGGCTAAAATTGTTATTAGAGAATTGTTTTTTTTATTAATTAACTTAAAGAGTTTTTATGTAATAAATTTGAAGTTTCAATTTATTTTAGTTTTTGATGCCATAAATGGATAATTATGTTACTTAATTATCTATTTCAATGTAATATCGCGAGACATTACAGTATCTCTATGGATTTCGTGTGTGGACTCCCTATGACTCCAGCTGGTTGTGATGCCATATGGGTTGTAGTGGACCGGTTGACTAAATCAGTCCATTTCATTCCTATGAATATGGAATATCCACTAGAGAAGTTGACCAGGTTGTACATCAGAGAGCTAGTTAGACTGCATGGTGTACCCTCTAGCATAGTGTCAGATAGAGACCCTATTTTTACCTCTCGTTTCTAGAATAGCTTGCATGAGGCTTTAGGGACCAAGCTTAGACTGAGTTCAGCTTACCACCCGCAGACCGATGGTTAGTTTGAGAGGACCATCCAATCCTTAGAAGATCTTTTGAGGGCTTGTGTGCAAGAGTAGTCGGGTCATTGGGATAAGTTCTTACCTCTTATAGAGTTCACCTATAACAATAGTTTCCATTCCAGTATTGGAGTGACACCTTATGAAGCCTTGTATGAGAGGAGGTTTTGTGTTAGAACGAGCCTGGTGAGAATGTTGTGTTAGGACCTGAGATAGTGCAACAGACTACAGAAAAAGTGAGGCTGATCCAGGATAAGATGAGAGTAGCACAGAGTAGGCAAAAGAGTTATCATGATAAGAGAAGGAAAGCTTTCGAATTCCTGGAAGGTGATCATGTGTTCTTGCGAGTTACTTCAACAATTGGGGTTGGTAGAGTGATAAAAGCTCGGAAACTTACTTCTAGATTCATTGGCCCTTACCAGATACTAAAAAAAGTCGGTGAAGTTGCCTACCAAATAGCCTTACCATCTTTCTTGTCAAACATTCACAATGTTTTCCATGTGTTTCAACTTCGAAAGTACATTCATGACCCTAGCCATGTGATAACACCTGATACAATCTCGTTAAAGGAGAACTTGACTTTTGACGTACTACCGCTTCAGGTTGAGGACCGAAGGACTAAGCAGCTGAGAGGGAAGAAAATTCCCTTGGTCAAAGTCGTTTGGAGTAGAGCTACAGAAGAGAGTGCTACGTGGGAGTTGGAGAACAAGGGAGTCTTACCCGCAGTTGTTTGTTCAAAGTGAGTAGAAATTTCGAGGGCAAAATTTTTATAAGGGGGTGGAATTGTAACACCCTGCTTTTCACATCTATGCTTGTATATGTTTATTATATACACATATATATATATATATATATATATATATATATATATATATATATGTTATGCGTTGTTATGCTTACATTAGATGTTTAGGGACATGTTTTGGGGTAGTTAATCTTAGAACGAGCCAAATTAGTGATCCTGACAGGACAACACGCTCGTGCTCCCTTGCAGCACGCCCGTGCCAGTTGATCAGCACGCCCGTGCTCATGGTCAGCACGCCCGTACTCTATGCGCGCACCAAAAACGCGTTTTGTGCTTTAGGTCGACCCTTTTTGCCCCAATCATTTGTATATCTCTTTTGCTCTACCTAAAACGCATAACTGTCATTCCTAGAGTTAGAAACTGTCGTCTTTGACCTTTCTCTTGAGTTCCCAATGAATCCTTGAGCGTTCCCAACCCTTGTTTGGGTGTTCTTCGTTTAGAGCACATCCCTGTGGTGTTTTTCGTTGCGTTTGGGGATAAGCAACTAGCTTGGTATTACTCTGAGGTAAGGTAACCAACCATGTTCATCCTTTCCTTTGAATCCTTGAGTTTAGTGTTGAACCGTTTTCTCTCTATCAAACCAGACTTCGTTGTTCGGGTGCCAGTGCTATGAACGGCAACTAGAAAATTAGTTCCCAGGGATCTAATCGAGGTATGTTTATAACCCTTGTGTTAATTCCCTTTTCTTTTCTTTGTTTGGGGAATTAACTTATCTTTTTTGCCTTGGCGTTCTTGGTCAAAGCTCGTTGAACCTGTTGAACCCATTTTGGAGAGTCAAGTGTGGACTTCGTTCTTGTTGGCTCATAGGCTGGAATCGTGACGCCAGGTATGGGGAGAAGGGATTAGTATGAACATATAGGTTCTAGGGTAGTGTAAGATGAGGGTTAACTCATGACCCTATTTGTGTGTTATAAGCCTTAGTTGATGTATGAAGTTGTTGTGATTGTTTATGCATAATTTTAATTGTTTAATTGATTTATATGACATTGACATGATGTTTTTGATGTTGTTGATATGCCATGATTGTATGAATTGGTATGTTGAAGCTGCTGTTAAAACTATATTAATAAAAGACATCGGAATATTAGCGCTAAGCCTAAAATTAGGATTAGTCTAATTGATGTGCATAAAACATAAAGATGTTGCTGAGGGGTGAGATTAATGCCAATGGATTGGTCAAGAACCTTAGGATTGATTTGGAGTGTTGACATCTAGAAAAATTACTAAGTTCCCTAAGCTAAGAACGTTATAACAGCGTTGAGCACGCCTGGGCTCAATATCAGCAAGCCCATGCTATATGCCCAGTAAAAGCTAGCACGATCGTGCTCTCAGCAGCACGCCCATGTCAGAAAAACAAGAAAAGTGACATTGTTTAGCAAGCCCGTGCTCTCGTGCAGTACGCCTGTGCCAGCTGGCCGGCACGCCCGTGCTGGTTGGCCGGCACACCCGTGCTCAGGCCGTGTCACTTTCAGAATTAAGAAAATTTCACAGTTTTAAATAAAAAAAGACTTAATAACCTTTTGGGATAAAAACATGACATAAGAGATTATAAAACGTAACATTGAGGATAGTTAATGAACTAGGATAATGATATGATAAGATGTAATTATGAAGACTTAATACAGAACTTATTTATTAAGACAACGATGTTATTGGTAACGACGTACTGTTACCAATGTCGTTGGTTAAATCATTCTTGATGCTTATTGATCAAGTTTGATGTTGATAAATCACTTTGATGCTCATTGGTAAAATTATATAGCTTGTGTTAATGGTGTTGATGGAGGTGGTTAACATGTTGTTTGTATGTTAGCATTGCATGCATCATGACATGGTGTTGTTAGTTTGGGGGAAGTTACGATGATTGGGGAATTCGTCCGAGAGTATGACGAACTAACCGTCTGCGGTGATTCATTCGAGAGTTAGGTGAATCAAGCGCATCCGTGGTGGGTCATCCGAGAGTATGGTGGATCGGGTATCCAAGGGGTTCACCCGTGAGTTTGGTGAACTGCCGACGTTGGTGCTTATTGGCCAATGTGGATATGTAACTCCGAAATCGTCTTCCTGAGTTAGTTATTGGATCCACATTGCATACGGAGTAGTGGAGTAGTTTTGCATCGCATAGCATGCCCATAATGTGATGTGATGAAATATGTTATAATATGTTACGATATGATGTTTTATATGCTGCATGATCATCTTGCTAACTGCTCTATTACCGTTTATGTTCATATGTACAGTTCCTTTCTCCCTACTGTTGTTGTTGTTTTGCATTTACCTTTGGTTATGAAGAGGATGGTGAGCAGCCAGCTGAGGAGTGATCCCGAGGAAATCGCTTACTCATAGTGTAGTTTGGTTTATGTTAGTTGTTTTTCCGATGTAATGTCGGTAGAGGTTACTAGCTCTAATTATGTGACATCGGTATTTGGGTTATTTTATGTTTATTTTTCCGCAACTTTATTTATGTTTAAACATTTTGGGTCATATGGTACTTGTTACCCCTTGGTTTTAATTTATGGATTTCATTTTATATGATTTATTTTACATTTATTGTATGCGAGGTAGCGGATATCACACAAAAACGTGAGAAAGAGTTTCGTGAATAGGAATGGGAGGAGAAAAAAATATTTCCTTTGTTTCTGTATTTAATTGGTAATTTTTTATATTCACAATTAAAACTTTCTACCTCACACATATTATATATATGTAGTTTATTTAGATGCGCTTTTGCCTTTTCATGTAGAAATCTATTTACTTCTTCTTTATGTTTGAAGATATTAGATCATATAAATTCTTTATAGATTAAATTCGTAATTAGTGTGACAAGTTCTTGATTATTTCCTATACACCTTGCATATTGTTGCCAAATTTCTTCTCTAATTCCTGTTAAAAGTTTTTGTACATTTCCTGCCGTTTTATAGATTAATAAATTTCTAACGTCCATTAGATTTAAACTAGTAAATTGATTTCTTTTCGGTTGCATTTGATAATGTTATTTCATTAATCCATTGCATAGGTACTCCTCTTTATTTTTTTACACAATCAATATTTAGTATATTTCTTGTTCTCATTGATTCATATTGAGGTTTAAATTCTTCTTGGATTTTTGTTCATCTATTGATTTTTTTGCATATCATTTGTTATTACACTGTTTCTTGCTCATATTTATCTGATGATTCTCCTGGATTATTTCAATATTCTTCCCATTTTTTTTAGATTTTGAATTGCTTGATTCTCTCCTCTTTCCATATGTATCGCATCATAATTTGATTCCGATTATGAAGAACTGTAATTTAATATTACCTCTTCATTTTCTTTGTTTGTTTCAATTGGTTCTACTTTTTATATTTGATTCTTTTCTTCTTCAATTATTTTTAATTGTTCTAGTAATTTTTGAATTTCTTCATTATCATTTGATTTATTTATTATTTTCATATATTCATATTTTATCCTCTCTAAGAAGTTACTAACATTAATATTTTTTTAGGGTTCAAACAAAGATTCTTGCTATATTACTATTTTTTATAATTGTCACGGTTTTGCTAATAACTCTTTTAGTTTTTTTTTTGTTATGCATTTATTATTTTCTTCGTCTTCTAAAAGTTTCTCTAATTGCTATAAAGTTTCTTTTATTCTTTTAATATTTTCATTTTCATCTCTTTTATTTTATTTGCTTATATTGTTTAACGTTTCTCTTATGCTATTTATTTCATTTTGTCCTTTTTTATTCTATTACAAGTATAATTTTCAATTTTATTAGTATTTTCTAACTCTTTGTATTTTATTCAATATCTGCTGTTAATCCAATTGATTATCTTCTTATTTTATTACTTTATTTTTTTATTTTATCTTTTAAAGGATACGGTTACCCACGATTTCCTAACTCTTGGTATTTTATTTCAATATTTACTATTATTTATTATTTTATTATTTTATCATTTAAAGGGTACGGGTACCACGATTTCCGAGAATACCTTAGAAATTCTCTAAAATCTATAATTAAATTTATAAAATTTAATATTTTTAATGTTATTTTTTTATATTTATTAATGGCTAAGTTGTAAATTACCGTTTCAACTTTAAACTTTTAACAAATGATATTTTACAATATTAAAACTAAAATCTATCTACTCCAATTTTAAATATTTAATATTTTATTATAAATTTGCCCGTATGTTTCATATAACTTTACTTTTGAATGAGCATTAATTTGACATGAAAAATGATAAATGGACACGATAATGTTAACAAACTTTAAAACGTTATAAGTTAAATACCACTTTTGGTCCGTTATCTTTTTTTTAATTTTTGTTTTGTTTCTTTTTTATTATTTTTTTTTTGATTTAATCCTTTATCTTTATTTTTGGTTTCAATATAGTATTTTCACTTTAAATTGTGATATGGAGAGGATCACATTGATATAACTTTTGTAAAATAAGGAACTATTTCGAAACAAAAAAAGTAAAAGAGGGACCATATCGAAACAAAAAAAGGGGACCACATAGATTTAAATTTTGTAAAATAGGGGAGCATTTGGAAACAAAAAATAAAAGAAGGATCATAATGGTATGATTTTGCAAAATAAGGGATCAAATCGAAAAAAATAATAAATAAGGGACCAAAACGAAAAATAAAATAAAGATAAGAGACCAAAAGTGGTATTTAGCCAACGTTATATGTTGGTAACATTTAAAGTTTAAATTAAACAAGTAAACCAACACCCAGTGACAGATCTAGGATCCTGACTCAATGAAGGTAATCTATTTCCAAAAACATTAATAATAATTACTACTCCCTCCGTTTCATTTCTTTAGTCTTTTTAGCATTCTACACATAAATTAAGAAATCATTAATTTGTATACAAATATACCAAAATATCCAGTAAAGAATTAAATGAAGCATTCAACCAAGAAGCATAACCTATAAAAACGTCAATTAAGGATATATATGGAAAAAATGGGGAAATTGTACCTTGGGTTTATAAAACCTCAATTGTTTTGAAACAAAAACAAATTGCTAAAGAGACTAAAGATATGGAACGGAGGGAGTATCATACATATAAAAATAAAGACATAAAATTTTAATATATCTAATCAAATAAATTACATATACCTCATAATTATATTCTACGTGATTTCATGTTTTAAAATCATTGAATGATCAGCTAATTGTCAATGTTATTGAACACACCTCTCAATATAAGTCACCATACAATCATTTAACCATGCATCTCCCATTAATTCTTGAGGTCGGGTGGGTATCTTTGTGCTCTCGGATGCGTAATGAGATAGATTGATAGGATGGGGCGTAAGTCCAAATTATTTCCCATATGGCAAAAATTGTAAAATATAGGGTATTAAATTTTATTTTAAATATCTGAGGGGTGTGCAGAAATCTAATCCGCACTACCTAGTCTCTAAGCTAGCTAGATCTGCCACTGACAATAAGGCACAACACAGTTAATAGATAGCTGAGTTCCTAAAATATGGTGTCAGAGATTCGATCGCTAAGGTAATCTCTACGTCTTAAAAGAAGGCTATGGACCTGAGTATATCTTGATGTAACAAAAAAAAGTTTAAACAAGTAAATTGTAAAAAATAAACTTGTATAAATAGTTTTGTTTTACAAGAAGCCCTTTCGCTAGCTTATTAACTGTACGCATAGCACAAGTAATCTAGAATCTCCTCTTATTTATCTATCTTCATAAGCAGCATACAATTACAAATTAAGTCGTATGCTGCCTGCCGTCTTCAACCCTCACTTGGGTGGTGGCCCGGGTAGAACAGTGAAATCTGCAAAACATTTCCAAATTCCTTAGTCGTCAATATATAATGGAACTATTATATTCCTTCTATGTGTCAAATAAATAAAGAAGAATGTTTTAGAAACAGGACTTCTTGCAAATTAATATTAGAGTTGAGACTTTCTTACGTCCACACTTGGTGCCAGCTGCAAGGGGTCTGCCACAGAAGTTCAAGCAGTGCAACACTTTCTTCCAGTCCAGCATATCTTCTATGGTATAACCTGGTGGGTAAACTGTTCACAGTTCCAGAAAATTCAAATGACAATTTGTAAGTGACAAATATAACATATATAGAGTAATACTATTTACATCACACTTCTATCCCCATCATCTCACATCCAACAATTTTCCCTATTTGTTGGTTATAATTAAGTCCGCATCATCTGATTTTCAGACATGTGTGTGATGATATATACTAACTTGTTAGTAGCGCATTAAATAATTAATTAAGTATGCACAATACATATATATATATTAAAAGAAAAGGTTCTTCTTGAGTAAAAAAAAAAAAAAAAAAAAAAAACAGGTTCTTAGTTGCAAATAATGAATAAAACATGAACCTCAACCCATATCCTCAGACTTTTATGTTAAAAGAAATTATGAACCTCATTTTTCTTTTCTTACTAATATTAATATTTCGGTGGTCGATAAAATATATATAGTTATGTTTTAAAATGAACTATGTCTTTTGGACCGTTATCTTTTCCCTTAATGATATCTTCTTTCCATCAGTCACACCGTTACACAACTTTTATAATGAAGATACATGCTTGTTTTCAGATTTATTTTGATCAGTTATTATGTGCCTAGCTTTATTGATCATTCATTTGTGATTTCACTATTAAAAACTACCATTTACCAATTGCACATATGACATATCCTTCTTTTCTTCTTTCTTTGTAGTTAAAGTGATGGTTTATGATAAGATAATAATTTATGAAAACATACGGCAACCACATTGCAATGGCACATAAAACAAAGACTAATTAACAGATATAGATATATATCAAAGAATGAGAGAAAATCAAAGAAAGAGTGTTGAGGAAGTAGCTTACATAATTTCCGAGTGAAATTTCTGCAGCAGCAAGGTAAGTTGGCTTCTTTGATGACTTTACAGCACCGGTCATTAGGGTCTAGCAATTTTGAAGGCTCGCCATTGTGCATGTAATACATGCACTCTATTTCAAGGCCACGCAGGTCTTGATCGCAATCCTCTGCAGCCACTATCATATTCTGGTCATGGCTGAAATACAATACACAGATTGCAAGAATTGCCAACAACCACATGGATTTGAAATCAGAATACATCATTTCTCTACTTGTTTTGATATGTGGGTCTCGGATGCCTAATGTTTGTTTATGTTTAAGGTTAAGGGAGGAGGGCTTATATATATATATATATATATATATATTTAATTTCTATGCATTATAAGTGTAAAGTTTTTTACACTGTCAACCAATCAGAAATCATGATATGAGTGATTTTTAAGATAGTTATGATATGAGTCAAATATTTTATCTTATGTGACAATTTCTGATTGGTTAATTGTGTAAAAAAAAATGAGTGTGTTATTGTGAAAAATAAAAGAAGTAAATCTGGACTTTCAAATCATACATAAATGATCAATATTAGTGGCGGATCTTGACTAAAAAATTTTGGACAACCACTAGATACTAATTAAAATAATGTAATTAAATTCATATATAATTTAACCAAAGTTTAAAATAAAATATTAACACATTTTGATTAATCCAATAGGTTGAAATGGCCTTGGATGCTTATCTCCGCATAGGGGATAATTTTCAACTTGACATTAATATAAACCCCATTTTAGATAAACTTTGGAACTTTATCTCTTTCATTTATTGGATATTCCCAAATTTGTGAACGCTTTCTAAGATCATTTTCTAAAGAATTAACATCAAATTATCAATTGTGACTTTTTTAATCTTGAAGTGGTGTCAACAATTTAAACGGATTTGGATCCTCTCCTTTTTTCTTTCATGTTATGAGAGAGAAAGACACAAAAATAAATTTGTTTTTATGTGTAGGGTATATTAAAACTTGATTTTGTATCCTTCTCACATAACATGAGAGAAAAAAGGAGAAAATAAAAGGAGAGGATACAAATCTAATCTAAACTATTTGCAGTATGTTTGTTTTAGATTTTATTCAATCCAAACTTCCGTTCAAACGTTCGTTGATGAAAAGTTACCAAAATGAGCTTTGGTAAAAAGTGAAAAATGTTGCATTGGGACGCTAAATTTCCCCGTTTGCAGCCAATAAAATCTAAACCAAACATATGTTTGATCATTTAGAAGTATGCTTTTGAAGCTATACAATTTTCAAGTGCGTTGGAAATACATCAATTTTTTATGCTTAATCATTATTTCTTTTTAAATAAATTGTATCACTCCTAAAATATCTGAAATTAATTACATAAAAATATATAAAAACTCCATACATCAATATACACTTTACGCTATTAATGAATTAATTTTCTAATGCTCTGTTTTTAATTTTCAAAGCAATGCATGCTTGCATGATTTGTATCATAATTAATGGCTAAAGTTTGATGCATGGCTGGGGAAATTTATGGTGATATCACGTCACAATCATTACCAAATGAGATACAACAATTATTATTTGACAAATAATAAATTTAGATGGTCAGTGTGCAGAAGGTGACAAACACTTTGGTCAGCACTGGGATTGGAGTTGTTTCAATCCATGTCGCATGACTTTAAAGTAGTACCAGTAATGAATATGGGGGTGTCGCTTATCTAAGGATGGCAATGAAAATCTTATTGAAGGGATATTCATCAAAAATATTTATGATGGATAGAATAATTATTTGAACAATGGGTATAGAGATGGAAATAGATAATTACTCGTAATATTTAATGAGTATGGATGCGGATATGAGTATCTTAGTACTCATCCCGTCCCATACCCACATATTTACATAATAATATTTTTTAATATATATATTAATATATTAAACTTGGGTTACCTCTTTGGTGATCCCGAAACTAATTCCTCAGTATGAAAGATGTTTTTCATTCGAACATACCATATGTTAAATAGATACTATTGCCTTGTTATTAGACCAGTAAACATGTTTCTTGTGTAATTGGACCAATTGCCTAGATTATATTGGAGTGGCTGATAGCCGAAAACTATGCTAATTTATAGGTTTGTTGAGCAGTGAAATTATATGGGTTTCAATGACTGAAATTTAATGCGCGGATGATATATATATATATATATATATATATATATATATTAAATTAAAACAATTGATTGAGTTGAAATAAAATATAAAAGAAGTGTTATCAGAAAACCGCCATGGTGGCGCCATGGCGGATTGCGGTAGCGGATTTTTGGCCAACCGCTATGGCCAATTTATGAAGGATGGTGGCACCATGGCCGCAATGGCGTTTTGAGGTGGCTTAAAATGGCGGATTTTTGGCCTTCTGCTATGGTCCGCCATTCGCAATTGATAACTTTGAATGAAAGTTAACTTATTACTTTCCTATATTACTTTCCTAGCGTTGTTCAGTTGTTCATCACTTGAGTTCCTATCCTCCTGAATTCTTAGCATCGTTTAATTGTTCTTCACTTGAATTCCTATCCTTCCTGAGTTTCTATTCTTCGTAGTCCTATATATCACAGCGTAGGACTTTAATAATGTTCTTTTTTGTTATATACTATCATGATATTTGTTTGAGAGCGTGCTAGAATACTATGTTTTGTTATATACTATCATGATATTTTAGACTTTAATAATTCTTTATTTATTTATTGATTTTTTAGTTAATTAAAGTGCGGGTAATGGGTGCGAGTATGAGTACTTAGGTACCCAACGGGTAAGGGTACGGGTACTTCAGTTGCTACCTACGCGGGTATGGGTCCGGATATGGGTATTTTTTTCAAACGCGGATATGGGGACGGGTACTGTAGTACCCTACCCATATCCTACCCATTGCTATCCCTAGCCTGATCTTTGGGGGGAGCCTTTGCTCCTTTCCCGCTCCCACTATGGTCTGGCGTTCATCAACATTAGTATATAATATAAAGTAATACGACTTTTTTTAAGTGATATATAACTATAAACTAAAATTTAATCCTGATCATTCATATATGATTTAATGGTTCAGATTTGTTTCTTACTCTCACTATATATATATATATATATATATATATATATATATATATATATAGCATGCAAAACACCCTCAAGCAACAATCATCTAACCTAGGATATCCACTTAGGGTGTGTTTGGGAAAGCTGAAAAAAAAAAAAAAGATTATCCTGATAATTGATTTATGAATAATCGATTATTGTGATAATCGATTATAATCAGAATCTATTTTTGTTTGTGTCTGTTTGCTGAAAAGCGATTTCAAGATAATCTTTTTCGTTTGGATGGTCAAAAAAAATCGCTTTTTACATAGTAAATTACGAAAAAGGGTATGAAGTTATTTGTATAATTTAATAATATTTATTTGGAAGTTAGTTTTGTAGGGGTAAATAGGGAAGAGAGTTTTGAGAATAAAAAATAATCAAATCATAACAATCTTAAGCTAAAACAAATTAGATGACATAAAACAACTTTTTTCCCCCAAAAAAAGCTTTTTTTATAAATTTAAGCTATTTGCCAAACGTGATAGTTTATGTATGAAACAGCTTTTTAGCCAAAAAACAGCTGAAATGGGAAAAATCTATCTTTCCCAAACATGCTCTTAGTGGTGATACCCCAAAGATACCTATACCTAGGCACTACAAGAAAACCCGCCAATACCGACAGCTATTTATCGAAGGCCTTAATGCCGACAATAGTTTAGTCATTTCCGACGGCTTAACCGTCGGTATCAAGCGAGTAAATAACTGACCATTTTACAGACGGCCTTGACCGTAGGTAACTTTACCAAAGGAAAAGCCGTCGGTAAATCCTTCGCTAATTTAGACGCAAATAGGCGCTAAAATATTTCCGCTGCTTTTCCGATGATGTGACCATTGGTAAGGGTACTTTAAAGGTACCGACGGCCTGACCGTCGGTAAGTGTCTTTTCCCTTTTCCGAGGTTCCGACGGTGAGACCACCAATAAGGGTACTTTAAAGGTACCGACGACCTGGCTGTCAGTAAGTGTCTTTTGTCTTTTTCGAGGTAACGGTCACATTTCAAGTTTCCGACGGCCTCGGTAAATGTCACTAACATGGGCACAGTATCCTTCCCTACATTTCACCCAGAACCTCTCTTCCTCCTTTCTGACCTCTTCGACCTTTCTCCTTTTCTTCTTCCTCTCGTTTTCGGTCGTCCCCCTCACCATCTCTTCTCTCTCAGGCAAGCTCCGTCCAGTCACCATCTCTTCTCCCTCAGGCAAGCTTCGTCCATCCAGGCGAGCCCTCTCTACTCTGTCACGTTAACCAGGCGAGCTTCTTCCTCTCTGCTCTGTCCGTCCAAGCGTTCTTCACTGAGGAGAACAGTACGATACGTCTTCTTCCTTCACCTCCACTCATTGTTTTTTCCCTCTTTAATTTGTTAACTCTTTATAACTACATTGTTTCATTCCCCCTCTCCGTACCACCGCCCTCTGACTGCACCACACCGTACCACCTCCCTTTGACTACTTGGAGAAGGTAACCAGGACCACCAACAGCAGCAACAGCAAGTGCAATTTCGTTTTCTCCACAGGTAAGATACTGATAATTGATTTTTGGTTTCGGTTCAATCGATTAGATCTGAAAATGGGTCTGAAAACGATTTGGTTCAATCAATTGCATTTGAAAATGAGTTATGATGAAAACTATTGGCTGCCTTCTGTTGTCTGTGATGAAAATGTCTTTGATTTTTGTTAAATTGATTGTACAAAAGTTTTCTTGAAATGATATGTGAGTATTTGGCTGCCTTTGCGTGTTTATATTATGTGATGCTTGGATTTGATTGCTACTTAATTCATATTGATTTGGTTCTCTATTGGTTCATATTGATTTGTTCTCTAGTAAAATTTTTGGTTGAAAGCTATTTAATTTGAAATAAGCTATTTCAAGCACATAGTTAGATTTTAGATGCTTTTGATATTAGAACTACAAACTTGATTTCTTGAACTAGTGCATAAGACTTTAATTCAAAAATAATAAGAACTAATTTTAATAATCTGATTAAATAATTATAATTATAATAAATTAATCCATAAGACTTAAATTTTAACAAATTAAAAAAATTAATTATTAAATAAAAAAATGGATAATTAATAAATCATAAATAGTAAAATAACATATTAATGAATAGAATATCAAACTCTCTTAACACTTGTATTTGTTTTAGGCCTCATAAGACTTATAATTTAAAAATAAATTATCGATAGTGTGGTGGTGGCTGGGTTATGACAGATTGCAGATGGCTAGGCAGCGACTCGTGCAATGCGGTAGGACTAATGAATAAAATTTAAAATTTAAATTTAAATGATTAAATAAGTGAAAACAATAAACAATAATTAAATATAAAGGTTAAATATTTAAAATTAAATTACAACAATAATTAAATAATAAAATAGGTTAATAAAATAAATAAGTTCGCAATAAGGAATATACTACCATTTTTTATTAGCACTTAAAATAAGTGTTATGACTCAGAAGACTTAAAACAAAAAACTAAATAATGAATAAAATTTGAAAATATAATAAGGCTTGATTAAAGTATGAAATTGTTTTTTTAGATGAATACTTTTTATAAAATAATTACTTGTTGGTTTGTTTGTCACTTTGTTCTGTCTCTATACATTTTATGTTGCTAAAGTGCGGGGGATTTGAACAATTGTATTTACCCAATGAACTTGACTTTCAAGTACAAAAGGTAAAATTACCTCATAAGGTTAAAATTTTATTTTTGAGACGAGTTAATACTTGAGCAACTTTTACCCCATCCTGGTCAGCTGACCCGTCGCACTGGGGACGAAGATGATGAGGACTCATTCGATGATTTTATTTGGACTCCTCGTTATGATAAGGATTATTAGGTTTTCATGTTAGTTTTTTATTTATATTTCTATGTATTGTAAAAACATATGTTATTTTTCATTTGGATATTATTTTAATTTCTTTAATGTTATCTTTAATTTTATTATGCACTATTTATTTATTTAATTAATATTTGTAAATAATAAGTAACAAATATAATTATTTAATAAATATAAAACATAATTAATTAATAATTAATTAATCAATTAAAAATATAATTTTTTTAAAAAAATAATTTATATTTACCCACGGCCTAACCGTCGGTAAGGTGTAAATGTATGTACTGACGGCCTAGGCGTCAGTAATGTGTGTGGATGATTACCAACGGTCTAGCCGTTAGTACATTTCCGACGGCTTTTTGCCTTGGTTGTCGGTACGTATTACCGAGGAGCTTCTTTCCGATGGTTTTTTGGCTATCGGTTCGCCGTCGGAAAGCGAGGTCGTAGGTAGTGAGCTATTTTCTTGTAGTGTAGGGTTTAGGTTCTTTGTCAATGACTCAAACTCTAGTAGGGTTTAAGGTTCCCGTACGTACACATGATCACATTCTACACTACTCTTGCCTTCCCGATGATTGTGATCCGTTCTCCCCACCTGAAAATGACCGCATGTTCGAACACAAATACCATGAGGACACCAACACCACCACTAACTCGCAGCTGTCTTAGCCCCCAACACTCAGCCGCAGCTCCTCCTTCAACCACCAATAGGGCCGGTCCTGAGATTTTGGGTTCCCTGTACGAATTGAAAAAATGGTGCTCTGATAATCATTTGAATATTGTCCTCTTTGTATTTTTTTTGTTGCACTGTGTCTTTCTTTTTCATAGAGAAGAACAATATCCACTACGGTACTGCCAAGCAATAGCCAATAACAGAAAATAAAGAGATAGCTAGAAAGTGCACCAAGTTTTGAAGAAGAATGAAAGTCTTCTTTCACCTAAACAGAAATAGTAGTTAAAAAGGTCACGAGTGCTAAATCCAGAAGGGTCACGAGCTTTTCTTCTGACCAACCACCTCTATTAGTTTATACCAACAGAAATAGGTAAAAAGAAAGAGGATAAGCTTTTCTTCCATTGACAAATAATTCGTTTTTTTATTCCGAAAGATTGAGAAAGACAGAAAGTCGGAGAGACTGAGATAGAGAGAAAAAGAGAAGGAGAGAATTAGAAAAAGGGAAGAGTCTAAATAGTAAATAAATTAGGAGTGTAACAAACTTTAAAATATATTAAATTAAAAAGATATTCTAATATACACAAATGCACTTGTTATATTATATATTTTCTATCACTCAATTATTAATTTTTTTGGAAATAGTATTTTTTATTGGTAAAAAAAGAATTATATAAAACTCTTATTTAATATTTATATATACTAATTTTTACCTACTATCTGGTGCCCCCTAAAAAATGGGGCCCTGGACGGTCGCCCGCCTCAACCATGCTCAGGGCCACCACTGACCACCAACACAATCACGTCCTCGAATTTTGCCCTAATCACGGGAACTACACATAGGCAATATTGTTAATCCTAGGGCAACTTAGAATCAAGGAAAACTCAAAGACCACGAAGAATATACGAAGAAAACTAAGGTCGACATATCGACGTGTTAGGGGTTCGAACTTACCTTTGACAAATCGAGAAACCAATCGGTCGAAAGTGATGATAACGTTGTCACGATCGTCCTAGCATAGATGATAGACCCGTGCGATGCACAGGTACGTAATGTATAGAAGGTATAATTATGTATTATTTGAAAAGCAATTAAATTCTCAAAATAAAAATAATAAGATAATAAAGATATAAGAAAAAATGTTGAAAATAAATGTGCCCATGTATTGCATGGGATTTTATTAAGAATGATTTAACTAAGTTGTGGTTGTATGTATTGAACATAGAAAACTAGAGTTTTAAATTTTGAGCAAAAAATAATTTGAAAATGTTGTTATGTAAAATGTAAAATGTCTCTCTTTTTTCATATCGAAAATTAATACCCCGAAAATTCTATTTCTTATTCTTCCTAAAAAAAATTATTTTGTTTTATTTCTATTCTTACTACCTATCTTTTTCTATTTAAAATGTATCTCCTTTGTATGTAAAGTTGTCCAAAACAAAGCCCCACCCCCTTTTCCACTTTAATGCTAAACATGTCCCGATGATCTTAGAAGAATGAAAGAACTATCACATTTTTTACTCCACAAATTTTCCGTTGTTTCCATCGAAAGGATTTCAACAAATACCCATAGTACAATATATTCTCCCAGTGTGAATGGCCAAAACTACCATATTTTTTATGTTATTAACATTGACCATACAATTCTTAAAGTGAATCTTATTTGTGCATTCATATTTATATTACTAGATTTTGTACCCGTGCGATGCACGGATGTATTTTTTATTTGTTTTTTGTTTCAATTTTTTAAATGTAGAAACTAACGTATTAAAAGATAAGTGAATAAGTATTTGTGTACTATTTGAAGAGTTTGAGTGGTATCTCCAAGATATGAAAGTAAAACTGTTGGGGAAAAAGACTTTAGTGAACAACTCTAAAGGGGAAGTTATGATTTTGTGTATATGTCCTCTTGGTGGACCATACATCCTCTTTGTTTGAATTAAGTTGACTGGATTGAACATTGTACTAAGTGGTATCGTACCGTTAACAATTGAAGAACATAAACTTGTAAAGTACTATACATAAGCAAAATGTTAAAGCCGCAGATAGGGGAAAATTGTCAATCACTTAGATGCTCATTAAGTTAACCCTAAATATATCAATTTTTTATAAGTTTATGATGACTATATATTCATATGACGTTAGATATATTCTTAGATATATTGTATCACTCCTAACGTCATTTTAGTTTTTATTGCTCACTTAGATGCAACTAAATATATCTAATAATTTTTTCATGCTGACACTCCATAACATACAAGTTCTTCTATCACTCACTGAAGCTGAAACGTTCTTGACATACATGAGTAGTAGTTTTCTATGACATTTTTGCTTCTTTATACAAAGAAAAATCACAGCAAAAATGATAAGAATTAACCTTAGTTCCCTATTTCTAATCATTCAACCATGCATTCAGTGAAAAGAAAAGTACAAAACTTCAAAGGGTATTCCAAAAATGTCCAGTTTGAACCGTTCCTTCTAATACCTGCATTTCCATTGGAGTAAAATCAGAGTCTGTACTTGTAACACCCTAAGCTTCACTGGCAACAACACCAACAGCGGTCTACAACAACAATAGCTGCCACCAATCAAGCCATAGCAGAAAAAATGTAAATGTTTTTGTAAATAAAAATAAAATATAACATAACATTGTTTACGATGTCTATAGGCTTTGTTTTTCTCCATATAACATAAAAATAAACATAGCTCATAGAAATTTTATAGAAATAAAAAAATAAAAAAACTTTAATTGCCATTGCACAAATTAGATCTAACAAATCTTTTACAAAGACAAAAGCTGAAAATTAAAGATAATTGGATCTAATTAGGCGATGATTGTGATAATAGTCTAAAAGATAATCATAAAGCTGGAAGTCTAGCTACATTCCAACATAAGGTACAATAATACAGCCACTAAAGTTAGCAAGAACTGTTGAATTAGCTAGATTTCCAAATGCCCAATAATCTGATATAACAACACTAAAATAGGTAGTGACTATAAGAGAATATAACAGAAACAATTCTTTGAACATTTTGTCCTTCACTGAGTTGCCATTTCAAATAATATATAATATATAGATTAAAAAAGCATAATTAGTTAAAAGACAACGTAAATTTGACGAAAAAATAAAAGGAACTCACATCATTCTTTGAAGAACAGTAGTAGAACAATAGTACGAGTTACCTTTCACAATTATAAGAAAAAAGGATAAAACATTTAACTTTCTTACTTCAAGGACAGGATCTGAGGAAGGCGGAGACCTTGTTAAAGAATGACGACTGCATTCTTGATCCACTCACTGCGACAAATTAAGGACAAACAAACAAAATTATACAGTCAATAACCTTTCTTGTAATATATAAACTTAAATAAAATTATCATTTTTCAATCTTGAGACCATGGAAACCTGAAATAGGGAACACTGAATGATAAAACTAATAAACTGAGAATAACCATACAAAACCAGCATACTTGCAATATAATAACTATAATAGTTTGTTTTATTGATAGCAGAGACATGCCTGAGTCAAAACTCGTTATTTGATTCGGACTCAGATGAAACATCAACCTTTTTCATAGCCATTTCACTCAGCCATTTCAAAAACCCAAATCATATTTTGAAATCCGTGCCAATTTAAACCTGTTTAATCTCACAACCTTTAAACTCGGCCGTTTCAGTCATGCTTCAAAGGTAGTCAAAAATATTATTCCCAAACATAAAAAAACTTGTGCACCGCAAAACAATAAAAGGAATTTACTTAAGCCTCACCGTTAAGCCTCACCAGGTATTCTTCCAAAGCAATAAGTCCCTCCTTCAAATTCTTTCTTGCATGCATAACATAACAAATTTAAGAAATTTACTTAAAAACCAAAGCATAGCAAAGCCAGTTGTGTGAAAATTTGTGCCATGAGAAGCACCTTACTCAATAAGTCTTTGACATTCAGATGGATCCAATTTTCCTTTCATTTTGCTAGCTACAGCATTTCTTTCTCTGCGAACCCTCTCCACTTCCTGCTATCTGTAAGAAAAGAATTAGCTAAGCCATTGAGAACATAAAGGGTCCTTTTTATTTTCATCATTGTTTGTTATATGTAATTGAGCATAGAAAAGATTAGAAATAGCAAACTTTGATCAATAAACATGAAGACATTGTATCAATTACATACCACATAATTCACACTACATCTCAATATATTCAGAATTGATTATGAAAAGAGAGAGAGAGAGAGAGAGAGAGAGAGAGAGAGAGAGAGAGAGAGAATGATTAGAAACATAACCTTATGAAGATTAAACATTTTGTCATAAAGGTGAAGCACAAGTTCCAAATCAGCATCATGAGTTGTGGTTCCTGATGTTGGCAGCAACAACTTCCTTGTTATCGCTTATCCACTTGAAGTCTATTGTGGCTTTCCATTGAGGTTTCCCACCTAACATCACCAATAACAACCATAGTTCCTTTCTATTCAGTTTCATAGCTGAGAAATGAAAATGAACCTGAGAGAGAAAAGGGAAATATCTGTAATTTACACTCTCTTCCTGAGGTCAGTATTTTGTTTAAATCTTCTTTCTTTCTCAAGTTAAAGAACTTCTCCAATCCCAAAAAAAATAGTGACTTTAATAAGGCAAAGAAGTAACCAGAGGTGAACTCATGACCCATCTTTTAGAGGCAAAGGATTTGAGCAGAGATATTAGAACAAAGATTCATGGATGTCATCTTGTAGATCCGTTCCATCACATACCCAATGACCTACATATAACCTGCTCGTTTCCCACACTCACCATAATAGCCTGAAAGCAAAGTGAAAGACATGCCCCATAAGCACGGATAATATATTGGCATAAAAATCTATTCTATCTTACTGTAATAGTAAATGAATTGCTATAACAATTATACTTCAGTTTTCATAAAGTTAATGCAATATTATGCTTCAAGGACATAAAGTTACATGATTAAGATAGAATATAACGAAAAAAAAGTAGAAAAGCAAAAACTAATAACACGCTTGGCAACAACAACTTAACCATCACTAAGCATATTATCACCACCATAAACCACAAATAGAGATAATTAATCTGTAAGAATCAGCGTCTCAGTTATATTCACACAATATGAACTCCTCCTTCCCACAATCAACATCGCACAAAACCTGCTTTGGCATCCAATATTTTTATAATAATTAAAATTTGAAGTTTTGAAAGCAAATACTCACACAAGAATACCCCCAACAAAATACACTGAGTTCGAATGGCAAGAAAGGGGGGCATTAACCCCATCTAAAAAGACATCATTTTTCTTTCAGCTTCAGACTCATTTCTAATTTTTAAGACTTACAGAGCAATGAGCTTGAGAGAGAGGAATCATCCTGCCTTCTAATTCCATAGAATTTCCATTGCGTTTCAAAACTATCAGAGAGAGAGAAGAAACAACGCAGGGGAATATTGCCATCTCAGCATCGAACTCCCCAACTTCCCAATGGATACTATTCACTAAGGTTGCAATATTATTTTTTTCAAAAAAAATTAATTAACACAAGTGATTTTACAAAAATACCCCAGCCACTACATTACTTTTATATATAAAGATTCTTATTTGCCTCTTTACATTCAATACAATAAATTTGTCATATAGCTACGGACACTTTTAATGATAGTCGTTAAAGTTATAGGTATAGATATTAGTGTCAGTCAAACTATAGATAAAGGTAGATTGACCGTCGGTAAAGCCTATTGACAATCATATACAACTATAGGTAAATGTATGTGGATCGTAAGTAAAACCTATAGTGACAGTCATTTCCCGTTGTTATTCGTCGCTTATAATGGACGGTTGAACCGGCTGAAGGTGAATATAAGTTTGACATACACATAATGACAAATTTTATCTATCACTGAAAGGTAAATTTCTTATAGTAATTCTACCTATCATAGCTATTAACATAAGACCCCTTATTGATCAATGAATTTTTCCACCCTATATAATATTAAATATGTTACTTACACCGTCATAAAAAAGTACCTTCGGAATATCAAATTAAGATAAATTATAAATATAAATATACGACAGTTACTTTACAATTAATTTGCAGAAACAAAAAAAAAAAAGGCAAACATATAATACATTTTATTTATTGATTTATTATATGAAAAGTAAAAAAATATTTTCTTAAAATTTATTAGTATCCTATGAAAGTGAATAAAAAAGGGCAAATTTGGAACGACCAAAGGTGACATTGAAGGTCCTCTTATACATTTTTTGTAAAATCGTTATCCACAAAAATAGAAAATCAGGTACCCATGTATTGTTCATAAAGTCAGTGAATTTGTATCTGGAGGTCCAAACAAATCAAACAACTAAAATATGAATGTACCAACACATTTTCAAAATCACAGAAACTTTGTTTCATGAAAAAATAGGAATTGAAAGAAGAATAAGATAAAACGGAAGGACTGAAATTTTGCTACTATAAAAACAATTAAATTCATTATACCATAACATCAAACTACAGCCAAACTTGCAATCCATGTGGAACTGTGGAAGGTCTTCAAGTCAGCAGTAAAACCCCAAAGCTACCACATTTTCGGTTCTGTTAGTGAAAATAAAAAATGATGCAGAAAGAAATACCAGATTCCTCCTTCAAAATCTTTAAAGCAAATAAATTAAGGAGATCCAAACAATGAGTAAAATGCAAAAGTAGCAAAGGGAAACCAGGTAAAAATATTCATACCTAACTCGTGGTCTAAACGGAAATTTCTTCACTCTCTGCATCTGCCAATAGAAGTTACATTAAAAAAAATTTGCAGGGAAAACAGAAAGGAAAAAAAGTTATAATTATAGTGAGAATCCAAAAATCAAACAAAAAAAATCACATACCCTTACCGAACCATTCTTTCACAGGAAAAACATAAAGAAATGAAACATCTCACCTGCAGCACACTTTAGAAGAGCAAAAAACAAATCAAAAAATTTATATTATAAGAAATCAATCCAAATTGAAAGAAGAAATAAATAAAAGAAGCAAATGAAATAGTAAAAAAAAGCTAAGAAAATAAAATCCCATAACGAAAATGCTTTGATGGAAAGAAATTGAAGTGAAAAAGCAAATAGTGAGAGTAGAAGAATGTAAGGGCAAGATAAATATTGTGATGAGAGAGAAAGGGTTGATGCAAGTATTGGGAACATGATCTACGCACTGTTGAGTTATTATTATAAATGATGAATGTTAATTTGTTTTATATTATTGTTCTGTTTATTAGTTTTGGTATCATATTTTTATAACCACTTGAGTGAGTGTTTTTTAAAAAAAAAATTTTAATTTTCGTAACGGATTACCATATGATATCTCAGAAGAGGGTGTCACACTAATGCCAGTTCCTTGATCTTCACCGTATAATTAAAATCACATTCTTCAACAGACTTACCATTCACCTACTCCAATAAAATGCAATTACCAAGATATTACACCCTGGCCACTAACAAAAAAATTAAGAAAAACAGAAAGAACACATTCCACACAGTATTGCGAAGGAATTGAGGCCACTAACACAATTTACTATTTACTATATTAAAAAATTATACATAAATTGTGAAAAGCATATTTACCCAAGCAAAGAAGACCGGAGAACACCAGCGGAAAACCCTTCCATATTTCATTAATAATGGTTGATTAAAAACAGATGAGGCATTTATTATGAACAATAATGGTTGAGTAAAAACATAATACCCCATAATAATTTGATAGAATTACCCTGCGTTTCAGCAGGAAAAAATATCCCTGAATTCCCCCAATAAACCTTACTTTATATATATAAAGATATAAAGATAAAGATACATTAATCACATATGTGTAAAGACATAAGGAATATTAAATCATATATTATCTTGAAATATGTCTTTTATGAGATGCAATATTAAACATGACTTTGTATATGGAATGAATGAATCGTTTAATATATTATTATTCCTTGTACCTTAAACTAATTATTTATGAGACATATTATGTAATAGAAAAGTTCAGGTTCGAACAAACAAAGCTATGAAGTCAAGAGCTTGAAGAGTCAAGACTAAACGGTCAATCATATAATCATCAAGAACAATAGAAGAACATGTCCAGAACTTGAAGAGATAAAATCTCAAGGACATTCCTGGAAAAATTTCAAGAAGAACAAAATTCAAAACCAAGATCAAAGGACTAAAAGATTATTCAAATTAGAAAGGTCTTAGAATATTTGTAAGGAATGAGAAGATAATAATGACTACTTCTTAAAAATGTTTTAATCATTACAAATTGTTTTTGAAACATGTTTTTAAATATTTAAAATGTTTTTTAAGAAATATCTTTGTTTCCCCTTTTGGTTAAAAAGGTTTTATCTTTGAAAATGTTTTTGGGAAAAACAAATCTATTATTTAATCGATTATGGTAAGTCTGTATTTTAACGTGAATATTGTTTTTGGCTGCCAGTAGTATATAATCGATTATGCTTATGAAATAATCGATTATGATCAATCTATGAAATTTGGAGGTTTTACAGAGAAGGCATAACGGATTAGGATAATCGGTTATGCAAATTTTATCAAAATCTCAGTTATGGCAGAAAGCCATAATCAATTATGAGAATATGATAATCGATTATAATACGCTTAAATGGAAATATTATATTTCTTTATTAACTACATTTATGTCTCCAACGACTAGTTTTCAAATTAGTTTGTATTCAGTTTTAGAAAAGGAATTTGTTTTAATTAATTAACTTCTTTTTCTAATGGCTTTATTTTCAAAAGTTTTTAAATAGTCTTTTGAGAGCCTTTGAGAAAAAAGAGAGAACGCTAACACCTTGAATCTATTTTCTTCTTCGCTATTCTCTTCATCTTGAAACTCTTGAGTCATTGTTAATCTTTGAATATCATAAGTTCTTAATTGTATTGTTGCACATTTGAGTGCACCTTATTGTTCATCAATTTGTATATCCGCACTATTGAGAGTGCTTTATCTCAGTAAGAGTCGTGTGACTCAAACCTTTCATTACTTCACCAATTTCTTAAGAGAGGTGATATCTTTTGTGGTGGTTTCTTGAATGTGATTTACAAGTCCACGAGGAAGGTGATATTCCTTGTGGTTGACAAGAGAGGTAATATCTCTTGAGTTATTTGAGACTTTTTCACTGTGGGAGGTGATATCTTGGGTTTGTGGAGAGTGCTATGTTTTGTGAAGGTTACAAATACCTATTAAGCTTGGTTATGTACAAAGGTGATAAGCACCTGTTATAAGCTTGTTTATTTTTAATGGAAGAAAACCTCACATGTGGAGTGGGGACTGGATGTAAGTCACCGGTGGTTGGGGACTGAACCAGGATAAAATCTTCGTGTATTGATTTTCTTTTCTTACCTTTTTTTATTTATTTATCAAAAAAAATTTCCACTGCAAATTCTGTTTTAATATTTGAAAAAGGTCGATTTATTGTAAAAGATTTCATTTTTATTTAAAACTCAATTCAACCCTCTCTTGGGTGATGATTGGCATGACCAACAGAATTATTAGAAGGAGAGCTCTGGAGTAACACATTTGTCATGTTATTTTTTTTTGGCCTTTGAATTGATGTATTTTTACTGTTTTCGGTAAAATAAGTTTTTTCTTTCTAAAGCTAGAAAATTGTGTAATAAAAAAAGAATTGTACAAAAAAGATAAAATAATAAATGCTTATGAAAGGGGTTGCATCACTACTAGTATAAATAGGTGTCTTAGTGATGGTTGTAAGGAAGTCATTTTTGGAGTGAATTACAAGTTTTTTTTAAGAATTCAGGATTGAGTTCTTTCTCTTGACTTGATATATCTTAGGTGGATTCCTAAGGTGTATTATGTTTTGCTTACTCTTGTTCCAATTTTTATTTCCATTTCTTATCCGACATCACATTGGTATCAAAGCTCCGAGTCTTTCAATGCGTGGTCATGGTCGACTACAAGGTGGGAGTACCTCCCATGATCGTGATCTATGTGATATTGTAATGGATGAACTGAAAAGGCAAGTGGAGCAACTACAACAGCTTGAGCATCTTCAAGCTGCACACCATGATGTTCAACGTCATGGTTCGAAAAATGGTGAAGAAGAGGAGGGGACTAACCCTTTTCACAATGATAATGAATCCGATTCATCTAATAAGATGGCTTCTCCTCAACTTAGCCAAAGGAATCACAATTTCCACAAAGATTATGGTGTCAAAGTAGACATTCCCGATTTTGAAGGTCAATTACACCTGAAGGATTTCATTGATTGGTTGGCGAAAGTTGAAAGTGTTTTTGATCACAAGAGCATTCCGAAGAATAAGAAGGTCAAATTAGTAGCCATTAAGTTAAAGAAGCATGCCTCAATTTGATGGGAAAATTTGAAGAGAATAAGAGAGTATGAATGAAAGCAACGTATATTAACGTGGGAGAAAAAGAAGCTTAAGAAAAAGTTTCTTGCAACAAGTTACATGCAAGATTCTTTCTACCAATTCCACATTTTCAATCAAAAGGAGTTGTCTGTGGATCAATATACCGTTGAATTTGAACATCTCATGATAAAGTGTGATGTCATGGAGCCCGAGGAGAACAAATAATTATTCGGTATCTTAGTGGTCTTTGACCAGAGATTGGAGATATTGTCTAATTTCAACCATATTGGACTTTTGGAGTTGAGAAGCAAGTGAAAGAGAAACATTCTCGCAAGATCTAGGATAGAGAAAGAGTCTCTAATCGGGAGAGTGCTTCAACTTCCAGATCTTCATCGTCAAACAAGGGTAGTTCTTCGAAGACAATTCCCAAACATGGAAGTAGGTCTCATAATGCTTCTAGTTCTACCTCTAAACAATGCTTCAAGTGTCTAGGATTTGGTCATATTGTTGTTAAGTATCCCAATAAAAGAGTCATACCTCTTGTTCAAGACGGTGAAGATCAACCAATATTTGATTCTCACTTTGACAATGACAATGAGGGTAATGAAGAAGAAATCATCACTTATGGAGATCAAGGAGAGGCTCTTGTGATTCAACGCGTCTTGAAATCTGCACGTACTGAAGATGATGAATGGCTCCAACACAATATTTTCCATACGCGTTGTACTGCATATGGGAAGGTATGCATAATAATAATTGATAGTGGTGGTTATGAGAACATGGTTTCAAATACCATGGTAAATAAGTTGCAACTCAAGGTGGAGAATCATCCTAAACCTTACAAGCTATCTTGGCTCAAGAAAGGCAATGAGGTGCATGTTAACAAACATTGTCTAGTTCATTTCTCTATTGGCCAACATTACAAAGATGAGATTTTGTGCGACATGGTTCCCGTGGACGCGTGCCATTTACTTCGATCATGGTTGTATAATCAAAGAGTGCTTTATGACGGCTATAAAAATACTTACTCTTTCATCAAAGATGTTTTCAAGATTACATTGGCACCTTGTAGAGTGGATAAGAAACCTGACTCTTCTAATGGACAGGGGAGTTATTTTCTCTCAAAGTCTCATATCTTCAAATTATGGATCACAAAATTTATGCACAATATGTATTTATGTCTTACTTTTCAAATGGGACCAATTTCGTCCTAATCTGAGTCCTATAACTTCGGATATCAAGTTTTGATTACTGACCTATCAGAATTCCAATCCCAAACTGAGATTACAGAAATTTAACTTCTATGACCTATAACCAATGTTATTAAACTCGGACCCTGTCATCGACTCGACTGGGACACCGGGTCAATGGGTTGCTGGTCGAACCAGTGAGTGTATCGACTGGTATATATCAAATTTGTAAATTTGCTTTGTGTGAGCCACCAGGAACCAGTTTCGAATTATACTTAGGCTTTTTGGGTGCTAAATTTTCCAAATTTAGTATGCTTGAGCTGTCAAGCAGGGAGCGATGTAGCATTACACAACATTGGACAACGTGAGCATAGCATTAGACAACATTGGACAATGTGACACCCTCAAACTGATGTCACTGTTTGTAACCCAAGAACACCAATTAAGCGATAAATAAAACTTGCTGGTTTTACTTTCGGAAAACAGTTCATTTAATATATCTTATTAAGTTCTGAAAATCGTGATAAAATTTTTCTTGTTTAATACCCATGAAACTACAATCCAGAATAAACAACAGAATACTCATATATATATATATATATATATATATATATATATATATATATATATATATATATATATATATATATATGTATGCATACATCATCAACTGAAGCTATGGACAACATGTCCATTTACAAAAGAAACTATAAAAGATAAACTTCTAAAAAGCTAGAAACTAGGCAGCGACAGTCTGGAACCATATCTCTAAAACTCATGGCCATCAGTAGCAGTTAACAGACTACCCAAAAATCGCTGCCTCAAAAAAAAAAATCTACACCCTAAGCTAGTCAGACTAATGGAAGCCATTAGACAATCCTCCAGAGGAAGGTCCAATGCTAGAACCAGGAGAAGAACCCTGGGAACCTACATTCCCGTTCTCATGTGGATGAGGCTCGGGAGCATCCAAGGGATGATACTCCGGGTCCTCCTGAGGATCCTCCTCAGGGTCTTCCTCCTCCTCCTCCTCCTCCACATCCTCCATTACATGCTCGCTCGCTATCAAAACAAAAGGAGGGGGAGGTGTCTGTGGTGGCTGCTGCTGCTGGGGTTGTGCAGCGGGGACATGATGCTTGATTAATCCTTACTGCATAAGAGCCTGCAGCATCGTCCAAATGGGAGGTAGAGGTACCTGGACGGTCTCTACAGTGTCGGTACTCTCACGAGGTCCCGTCTCCGTCGTCCCTCTCACGGTGCAAACTGGTCTGGTGTACGCTGCGCTTTCCACCCCAGGGTGAATAACCCGCGCAGCTGGGTCTGTCCTTTGATCAAAAACTAGGGCGCGTATCCCCGAGTGTGCGAGCTGATCTGGCATCGGCTCCATCTGTAAACAGGATATAATATATATACCAAAAGGACAAACCAGTCCAAAAAATATGCAAGGGTGAGAAACCAATATATGAATCCAAGAACGACAACTATATGCCCAATCCAAACAGCAGATTCATATAATGTAACTCACTAAAATCATCATACATAACATAGCACAACATATATAATCATGTACTAACAGCAGTAAAGGCACAAAGGCTTCGTACTCCACAATCAACATTATTCTCCAAACGTATGCATAACACTTCCATATATCGAAACTAATATTCAGTCTATATTTCCGGAAACCCCGTCACCATATACACGAGTTGATCAGACTCAACGTCATTGCCCCGCAAGCAACGATAACAAACGCCAGAATTAAAATTCGGCAAAACGTGAGCACGTAACCTCCCAACAAATAATACACGGACGCGCATGTCAGTGGTACTCACGATGTATAAGTCATACTATATTGTCCTCTTCACTGGGCACAATACGCTCTCCCTGGCACGTATGACATCATTGTCTATCAAGGCACAATGTTACATAATGACATTAAGTCATCTCAGGTTCCCCTTGCCTATCAAGGTCCCCCGTTTCACGGCACGTCTGCCTAACACACAAATGCATGAGAAACTATTTAGTTCCCGATCGTTGATCTTTGTCGCCTCAATATTTCCTCGTTGTAGCATCAATGCTAACAACCACCATAATGTCTTAAACTCTTTAAGCCTCAAAAACATTTTCTCAAAACAAGACATTTAGTCCAAAACAACTCAAATCCAAACATCCCTAACCGATGCACCAGTCTAGAATTTTGGATTCAAGATCATAAAAACATCCTCAAGCTTACAGAACCACAAGGATCGTCCCTAATCCGACAGGATCACAACCAACACGGATCACTACATACACACAATTCATAAAGGCATTAAATCAAAAAGACAAAGATTTCTCCTACTGCACCACCCCTAGGGTTCGGCCCTATTACACAAAAAAAAAATAGCTAGGGAGCTCCAAAAGTTCTCATTTCTTGGATAACACCCTAACTAAGTGTGATAACTCTAGATATCAGCTCAAAACATCAAAAACCAACCAAAAACCCTACTTACACACATAGGGGGGTTCAGCCTGCTCCTAGAATATATAGCTAGGGAGATTTCTTGGCTCTAAGCTCTTGGACCATACAAGTATGTCATGAACCTAGGCCATAGAAATTGGTTTGGTACTGAAACGATTTTCCTACAATTTTTCATGGATTTTTGAAGATTTTAGGGACAAAACCCTAACATCTATGATCATGAAAATTTGAGGAGAGAAAGGAGAGATTGGGAGAGATAGAGATGAGATGCTACCTCTTATGATGATCTACTTTCAATTTGGTGAAGATTGCTTCACAAAATCCAAGCTTAAAGTCTCCAACAATGGAGTTTTTTTATGAAGAGAAAGGAAGAGAAAAGAGAGAAAAGGTGAAGTTGAGTTGATGATGATGAGGGTCGAAATTGTGGGTGAGGATGAGAGTGAAAATGTTAGATATTTTCATTTAAGTAGACTTAATGAGTAAGAAAGGTAAAATGGTAATTAGTAAAAAATAACCAACCAAGGGCAATTTGGTCATTTCACGTTCCGATATTTTGAAATCATCACGACACTGGGTTGAGTCATCAAATAACTTGACACATCTCTGGCACGAAAAACATCTGATCGTGGGTCTCGAAAAACCCTAAGACGGCTTGAAACGTCTCCCCGATTGATTATCGGTCCGAATATAATATATTATTTTTATTTTCAGACGTCAGGATGCATTTTAGCAAAAAGGTAGAGGATCGAATTCTAAGGCTAATGGTCTCATCCATTAGTCAAGATTAGGTCTTGATAGTAGAAAAACACTATCATCCGAAAAACATAGATCGGGCTTCGGTTGAGTTTTCGGCCCAAAACTTAACCGTAGGCTCCTACGATTACATGAAACATGAATATGATTTTAGTTTTCCAAAAATCATTTTCTAAAGCATAGATAAAAATATAAACTCATTAATTGAGTTTATTGTCCTTAGAAAGCACGAAAAATCAGGGTGTTACAGACAACATGAGCGCAACATTGGATGACGTGTGGCAATTCAACCGCAAGTCGACTTAGCGGTTCAAACTAGTTCAACCGCGGTTTGATGACATCAGCACCGATTCACACACCTATACGATCTGATATGTTGACCGGGCCGACCATGGGTCCGATTTCTGGTCGAACCGATCTGGTTCGAGTTTAATAAGATTGCCTATAACTTCCTTCTTTTCAACTCTCACTTACCCAAAATTAAATTAATTGATTTACTTGCATGAGTAACACTTAAAATGCATAAAAACCATAGATTTCCATATTAAGCTCAGATTTCACAACACCCAAATTAGAGAATTCCAACAATAAATATCACAAGTCCAACCAACATTCTAACCCATAAAGTGGAAGGGGCTTACGAAAATGACAAAGGTAATAATGACGAAATGTTTTCCATAAGTAAGGGTTTAATAAGGAAGTAAGAGGAAGTACAAAGCTACATTTTTCATTTTCAAACCCCAAAAATAAGGACGAGGTTGGGACCTCTCCTTGGTTCAAAACCTATATGCAAAAGCTCATATTGTAACACCCCGATTTTTTCGAGCATCCTAAGATCAATAAACTGTATAAATGAATTTGTATTTTATCGAGGTTCTAGAGAGTGAATTTAAATAAACTAAGACCATAGTCACACTCTACGCTATGGTAGGGAGTTACAGATAAATTTTGGGTCGAAAACTAAGACGGAGCCCGATCTGCGTTTTCACTGACAGTAAGATTTTACTATTTAGAATACCTAATTTTGACTCGTGAATGAAATAGTTAGGTTTAGAATCGAATTTCCAACAATTTTGATAAAACTGGATTTTCGCACTAAAAAGAGAAATAATATAAGTTATTCGGGCGAAATCTCAAATCGGGTGAAGAACGGAACTAAATAGAGATTTACCGGCTAACGAATAAACTTGAAGTCACGTCAGGTCAAATCACCTAGAAACGCATGCCAGTGCCATGATGGTTTTAAAAATATCTGGACGCGAAATGATCAAAATACCCTTGACCTTTTATGGAAATTCCACTTATGTCCTAAGGTGAAAAGTCTTTTCTACCCTTAAGTGAGAATTTTTAGACTATCCTACCCTTTCCCCTTCATACCCCACACCCCCACCATCATCGAAATCCTCATTCACTTCATTTTTCTTCAAAATACTTCTTCATCAGTTTCTCTCTTTTCTTAAGAAAATTCTCGAGATTTTGTGGAGCAAAGTTGATCATGTTACTCATCTTCATCCTCTAAGAGGTATAGACTCATTCCTTGATCTCTCAATCTTCATATTCTTCCTTTGAAACTTCATTTTTCAAGCTATGTTCAAGTGTGAACTTCAAATTTCATAAATTCATAGAAAAGTGTAGAAAAATACTTTTAATGTAAAACCAATTTCTATGAGGTAATTTCATCATCCTATTTCATTGTCCAAGAACATGTAACCAAAAGTCTTCCCTAGCCCATATGGGTATAGGAGGGCCGAACCATATATATTGAAAGCTTGAGTTTTTTATTCAAGTTTTGAGTAATGAGATTTGTTGTAGTGTTAGGTATACCTAAGGATCATTCATCCGAGAGATAGGAATTTTTAGACATCCCTAGCCATTTTTTAGCACTATGGCCGAACCCTAGATAGGAAGAAATAGGGGTTTTTGTGTTGTTAAATGTTGATGTTTGATTGGTTTGTGTGAATGTAGTTGGTGTTGAATAATCGGACGATTCGCGGGTTGATCGGGTAACTTTTCACTTCGAGGAATTCTTCAAGAGGTAAGAGGAGATAACCTGGGGAATTCAATTTCTGATGGCTGTGTACTGTCTGTATTGTGTATTGGGTGAAAGTGTGTAGTTGTATTGTATTGTAATTATTTTTGTGGAGTGTTTTATTTATTACTCAATTATGCTTGCCTATGCTTAATTGTGCGTAAGTATGATAACTTTTGTTTGATTGCGCTCAAGTATGTTGATTATGATATGTATGCTTAGCATGATGTATTGAGTTGAAATACTAAGTGGCATCGTGCCGAGGAACCTAACATCGTTTAGGGTTCGAAAATCGATTAAAGTTAAAAGCTTCAAAAAGCTTGGGATGTAAAGTAAGTGAATAAAAGGTTAAGAGTTTTAAAGGAATTTGAAAATAATAAAGTGAAATAGATTTTGATTAATGAGAGTAAAAAGACACAAGAAAAGAAAAGTGAACACAATTATAGTTTAAAGAAAAGTAAGCTTTCAAGGAAAAAAGTGCTTTTAGAAATCATCAATAGTTTTAAAGTGATAAAACGAATCATTTCAAGCAAAAGTATTTTCAAGTGATCCAGTTTTGAAATAAATTGTTTTATTTAAGAAAAATGGATTTTCACGAACCGTATTGCAAAGTTTTATGGTTTACCAAAGTACATCCAAAGAAAAAGTGGTTTTCAATCAAGATTTGTTTTTATGTAAAATCGATCCCGAAGGCTTTGTGTGTAAGCTTCGGAGATATGGGTTTTAGTTTTTAGTTTTCAAAAGAAAAAGGGTTAATTTGGATGTGTACCTAGAAACCGAGACATCAGGATTCTAGTGTTCTGCAGAACACGTGGATCAAGGATCCGCATTAGTGAATTGGTCCTGTAGGCTTGTGGACAATATCCGCGTTAGTGAATTGGTCCTGTAGGCTTGTGGACAATCTTTGTGGTCCTGTGGGCTTGTGGACATTTAGTATGCTATAGAATCCAAAATCCGAGATTGATGCATCGGTTGGGGATTCTTGGGTTTGAGCTGTTGGACTGTGTGTCCTTTTTTTTTGAGTTTTGGACTGTATGCCCCTTTTGATAACAGTTAAAAGACTTTAGAGTTAGAAAGTGGTGGTGGTGGATAGCTTTGAGCTTTAACGAGGAAATAATGATACGACAAAGAAAAACTGACGAAAACAAAGGTTTTTCTCATGCATATGTTTTTGGCATATGTTTTTTAGACTGGAGGTCTTGAAACATAGACCTTTCTCCTGTCATATGTCACGAGCAGCCACTGTCCAGGTACCAGCAGAGGCGTCTGCTTTGTCTTATTAAGGATGTCTGCAACAGAAATTATTTTATCTTTAGGTACCCATATTTTTCTGGGTCCTTTTCTGTTAGTTATAGGAGTCTGTGAAGACTTTCTCTTCTTCTTGTGAAAACACTTAGACATAACATGTCCAGCTTTTCCACAGAAGTTACAGACGGGTCTAAGTCTAACTGGAATGGGTTTAACATAGACAGTTGAAGATTTTGTTGATACTTTATGATCAGCTTGATGATCATATCCAATGCCTTCTTTGTTAAGAGAGTGTCTCTGACATCCTAACAGTTTTGTCAGATTATCTCTGCCATTAACAAATCTAGCAAGATCAGAAGTGAGCTCCTTCACTTTCTGTTGAAGTGTGACCACTTCTTCAGAATGTGATGTTTCACTTGAGATCGAAGCTTCATCAGACTTTTCAGTCCTCAGCTGGCTATTCTCTTTGGCCAGCATCTCATACTCTTGAGATTTTTATTTATGCTCACTGAGGACATAATCTCTCTTGAGGGATTTGAAGGCCTTAGATAAGCCTTTGGATTCCTCTACCAGCTCATCATAAGCATCATGCAATTCCTCAAGTTCAGAATGTATCTCAGTTTCAAGTTCTGAATCTGTATTGGCCATCAGATAGAGATTGGCTTCCTCTTCTGTCTCTTCTCCTTCAGAAGATGAGCATTTAAGATCTTCCCATGTGGCCATCATTCCTTTCTTCTTCTTTCTGAAGAGCTTCTTTTTGGAAGCTTTCTTCAAAAGAGGGCATTCAGGTTTGATGTGATCAGGCTTCTTGCACTCATAGCAGACAACTGGACTCTTGTTTGTTGATGTGGATTCTTTGTGAGATTTTCTGAAAGGCTTCTCCTTTCTGAACTTCTTCTTTCTCCAGAGCTTTTACATCTTTCTGGTCATGAGAGAAGTCTCTTCATCATCATCAGAATCCTCATCATCAGACTCGTCTATGTCACAGTCAGACTCGTCTGCCTTTGAAACTTTCAAGGCTTTAGCTGCCTTTAGATCACCTTTAAGAGCAATGGCTTTGCTATTTTTGATTGACACATCTTCATTGAGCTCTTGCTCATGAACAGTGAATGTGCCAAGAAGTTCATCCATAGTAAGGGAGGTGAGATCCTTAGCTTGAGAAATAGTAGTGACAAGAGGTCTCCACTGCCTTGGAAGACTTCTGAGAATCTTAGCAACTTTCTCAGCATTTGTATATGTTTTACCAAGAGATTTAAAACCATTAGTAATAGTTTGGAATCTACCAATCATTTGAGCAACAGATTCACCTTCATCCATGGTGAGCGGTTCATATTTTCTAACAAGAATAGAAATTTTAGATTCTTTTACCTTTGCAGTACCTTCATGTGTGACAGATAAGGAGTCCCACATTTCTTTAGCAGAATCACAAGCACATACCTTTTCAAACTCTTCTGCACTGAGAGCACAGATTATAGCATATCTGGCTTTATGGTTTAGATCTCATCTTGTCTTTTCTGCAGGTGTCCACTGAGCCTTAGGCTTGTCTGAGCCATCATTATTTTGGGGAGTGTAAGGACCATCAGTAATGACATCCCATACATCAGAATTTGTTGACAAGATGAACCAGTGAAACCTTTCTTTCCAGTAGTTATAATTTGAACCATTGAAAAAGGGAGGTCTGGTCATAAAGCCTCCTTCAGGTTGGGGGTTCCCACTTGAGCTTGCTCCAGAATACATTGTCTATTCTTCAGGATCTTTTCTCTACACTGTTAGGTGCTCAACCCAGAGGCTGAGCTCTGATACCATCTGAAATAGACAGATGCAAACACTAGAAGGGGGTTGAATGGTGTTTGACAAATTTATGCGGAATTTAGAAACTTTTTCGCAAGCACAGACGGGTCATAATAGACGAGTAAACACAGACAGGTCAATTAGACTGATAACTCGTCCGAAGGTTTTCACAGAAAACACAATCATGCAAGATAAGAAAAGTTTTGATAAACACAATTATAAACCCCTTTAGTTAGATGATAGTTAATACAAATAATCAAACTAAAGAGTTAAGGGAAAGAGAGATCACTCAGCAGGTTTTATCCTGGTTCACCCCTTAACAATGAGGCTACGTCCAGCCCTTGGCAGCACCAAGTTTTCTCACTATAACTGATTTAGGTTACAGGACAGACCATCAGGCTCCAGACGAGTATTGTTTTCACACCTAGCCTCTCCCGGCTCCAGACGAGTATTGTTTTCATACCTAGCCTCTCCAGGCTCCAGACGAGTATTGTTTTCACACCTAGCCTCTCCAGGCTCCAGACGAGTATTGTTTTCACACCTAGCCTCTCCAGGCTCCAGACAAGTATTATTTGCACACTTAGCCTCTTTAGGCTCAGACGGGTTTGTTTGAGAGAAGTTGTAAAAAGATTACACTTTGCAAGTCTTTCACAAACACTCAGACGAGTGTATTAAATGTGAAGTTCTAAAAGACTGCGTAATAACTTCAAAATTATTGAATAATAAATAATGAAAGAATGAAGATGTAATTGTATAGAGTAATTGCTCTTGATTGCTTTGATCATTTTCTTGTCTCTCTGCTTGAATCTTCGAAGTCTTCTTCATTAAATAGGCTTCAAGATTTTAAAGCCGTTGGACACAAAGTCTGAAGTCTTGGCTTCTTGCAGATCTTTAATAAATGCAATAGAGTCGTTCTGATCAGCCATTAAAGCATAGGGAACTTCGCTTGTTCTCTCTCATCAGAGTGATACAGACTTCTGATATACCTTTGGTCTCAGCAGGTCTGTATACGTGCTTTTTGTTTGCAGAGGGAAGACTTTCCCTTTTGGTGTAAGATGCAGTTGTGTTCAGGCAAAGCACTTTGTTGAAGTTCCTTATCAGAGTCGAGACAGCTTTCATCCAATATATTCTTTAACGTAAGTCACTAGACGGATGAGTAGATTCATTAGACGGGTTGCCTCTTTAACAAAGAGATGACGTCAGTTGCAAAGTCTTTTAGACGGATGAGTCTTCCTTTGATCAGACGGTTGAAGACTTCATTAGACGAGTGAACTTCTCTTAGTTCAGACGAGTGAACCTTAGCTAGTTCAGACGAGTGAACTTATCTCAGTTCAGACGAGTGAACTTTAGTTAGTTCAGACGTGTGAACTTAAGTTAGTTCAGACGGGAACTTATCTAAGTTCAGTCGAGTGAACAGTTCATATAAACACTTAATGTTATAATCTGCACACTAAGTAGACGAGTTAAATATCACAGACGGGTTCAATTAAATCATTGAATAACTGTTTTAATCTCATCAAAACTAAGATAAATGCACATCAGACATTTGGAGACTCAACAAACCATATATATATGAACTGGTTTTTTGTGCATGTTGTACGTAGTTGTCATATTTTGAGTTCATATATTGGTTTCTCACCCTTGCTGTATCCTTGGCCATGCTCTTTTCTTTGGGCATATATTTATATCTGCATATAGATGGGACAAGAGAGCGAAGGACTAGCACACTCGGGGGTTCGCTCCCTCACTTTTGACCGATGTGAGGACCTTGCCGCACGGGTCATACATCCGGGAGCCACCAGCACGGAATATACAAGGCCCGTCTGCACTCTTCGCAGGAACACTAAGGTGGGACCTCAAGAGAGAGTCCACACTGTAGAGACCGTTCAGATTTCATTGCCACCTATTTGGATGATCTTGCAGTACTTGGTGGATCAGGGATCGTTGCAGCATGAGATCCCAGCCGTTCAGCCCCTATAGCAGCAACCGCCTTTGACTCCTCCCCTCCATTCGTCTTGGTACCAGTAGGGCCGGAGGAGCAGCATGAGGAGGATCCTAAGGAGGCTCCTGAGTACCATCCTCGGGAGAATGGGGATACTCCGGCTGTGGGAGCTGTAAGATACTAAAATTTCAATATGATTATTTTTAATAAAAAGATTAAGCTGTTATGGATTTAGTATAAAAAAATATTAGTATAATAAATAATTTAATTGTGTAGCAATAAAAGAAAAATAATACAAATATAAATCGGATAACTGGATCCACGTAATTATTATCTAATTATACAATTTGGCTTTAGCCAAATCCATGATAAGGTCAGGGGCAGCGTAACAAGAATTCAAGTTTGAATTCTTAAATATGAATAGAGGCCCATGGGATTTTTCCAAATTAAAAACAAAGGGGTTTGCAATTTATAGCTATTGCAGTATCAACAAAAAAGGGAAGCCGCAAGCGGCATCTTCGCGCAGTGAAGAGTGCAGAACGCCAATTTCAGGGACATTAAGCCAAGAGAAGAAGATTGTTGAAGAAACACTAGAATTCGTCTTACGCAATATTGAGAGCTTTTAGATATCTACAAGAGGTGAGTAAAAATACTCTTTCTCACCCTTTCCATGGTACAAATTGTCTTGGGGTATGGGTTATGCTTTCAAAATATGTTTTTTTGGAAAATAATCCTGGTTTGGTGAAATCCTGATTATACAAAATTGAGGGTTTTTCTTTTAAGGTATTTCTGCTGTCAATTAAATATTTATTACTGATATTGGTTATGGGTTATGCTTTCAAAATACGTTTTTTTGGAAAATAAACCTGGTTTGGTCAAATCCTGATTTTACAATATTGGGGGTTTTCTTTTAAGGTGTTTCTGATGTCAATTAAATGTTTATTACGGAGATTGGTTATGGGTTATGCTTCAAAATACGTTTTTTAGGAACATAATCCTGGTTTGGTCAAATCCTGATTTTACAAAATTGGGGGTTTTTCTTTTAAGGTGTTTCTGCAGTCAATTAAATGTTTATTACTGGGATTGGTGACATAATATATATGATACATATGTGATTTGGTTGAATTGACATTGTGATATTGGCATAATTCAATAACTGTTAATATGTTGAATGATGTCTACTGCAATATCGCCTATGATAGGGGCATCGAAAGTAACACTGCTAATGAATTGGGGTGTCGAAATATGAAATACCACCATGGTGGGGTATCGAAAGTAACATCGCCACACGTTGGGATGTCAAAATGAGTAATACCACCAGTGTCCAATGGTTGGTATCAAAATGAGTAATGTCACTGAAGAGAAAGTGACATCGAAATACCTTCATGAGTAAGGTAGGCAATGAGACGCCATTGTTATGTGCAGTTTGAAAGTCGTATGACATATGAGAATATTTGAGATTGTTTGATATATGAGATTTTGTCATATTTGATTTATGATGTATTAATGATGATTGTCACGGTCAATAATAATTTATATTATTATTATTATTATTATTATTATTATTTTACTATACATTATTTTGAAAATAGCGGGTACCATAGACAGTTTTTCCGGTTACCGCACCGGCTGAGAACAATGCTTTTGTAAAAACCCTTTAAACTGTATTTCTGTTCACTGAGATTTTATATTTCATTAGTAGTATTGTTTTCAGAACCTAAGAAAGCCCCTGTTGAGCAGCCAGACGTTTTGAAAACTATCTCTTTAGTTTTAGAGCTTGGTTAGTATTGTATGACATATGTCAGGAAGACCTTTATTATCTTTTAGTTATTTTCTTATGCGAGACGTTATAGACGCCCTGTTTTGAAGTTTTGAACTAATTATGTTATTCGATTTTTGAATTAATGTAAACAATTATTTTGGACTGATATTATATTAAGTATTTATTCAGTGTTTATTTAAGAAAAATTTTATTTTCCTGATTTTATTTAAATTATTAATTTGGGTTACTAATGTAATAAAGGGTGTTACAGGAGTCGGGGAAGCCGGAATGATCAACGGGGATGAAGATTCCCCTTATCTCTTTTCTGACATTGAGGTTGGACCCTCCATTGGGGGACTTTCCAACGGGTTCCACTAGATGTAGACCAGCCTAGGGTGTTAGTTTTGAGGTAGCGATTTTTGGGTTGTCTATTATCGGCTACTGATGGCCATGAGTTTTAGTGACGTGGTTTCCAGACTGTTGCCGCCTAGTTTTTAGAGTTGATAGTATTTTTATTTTCTGTTAGTATCTTTTTGAACGGACATGTTGTCCAAGGTTCTTTATGTATATAACTTACTGATGATGCATATATATATATATATATATATATTGATGTTGATCTTGAGTATTTATTATTTACTGTCGTAAGAAGAAAAAAATTTATCACGATTTTCGAAGTAAGTGAGATTTAAGTAAATAAATTTTGTTTTCCGAAAGTAACCAGCAAACTTGTATTTCGTTATTTATTTTGTTTTTGGGTAATCATGTGATGTCAGATTAGGGTGTCACACATATCTTCATAAAACCCCATTTTAGCCCTAAACTCTTAAAAGAATTGGAAATATTCTCCCCTACACGTGATCACCCCAATTAACAAGAAGAAAAGTTTAGCTTGTGATCAATTATGTTAAAATTACATCATGCAAAGACCCCAACATCACTTACGCATCAAATGTCTATTTCAGTGCAACATCTCCTTTTGTTTTCCACACGGTAGCTTTGAACCGTAAATTTGTGTCAACAATTCGATGCATGACTATATATATCTTATGCAAAAGCAATCATATGAAGCAACTCCAAAAGTGCTACAAAGAATTAAACCATAGGAGTAACACGGAGATAGCTACCTGCTAGTAAAAAAGAATAAAATATCTAGAACTAAAAATCAGTATATAAGCATCAAAATAAAAAGAGTCAAGCTTGTTGCCATTATAAAATAGAGAAATAAAATTTATTATAGTAAAAGGAAGAACTCCGATAATGTTTATAGTAAGACGTAAATATACTATCCTTAAGTATTATTTCACCCCAAAATAAAATAACACGAATATCTCCCTCAGATTAATAGGCTCTTCCGGATTATTATTATTATTTTGAATATTCAGAACAACAAGAATGATATCAATTCTAACACACTTAAATAAAAGAGAAAAGAAAAGTTTTGTTTTTTATCAAAGGTAGTTTCCACTACAGCTTTCCACACCAAAATGGAAAATCCTTTTTCTCCCATACAACCAAAACCAATTAAACAAAGAAAGGGAAAAATGGTCTTTTATTTCTTAGAAAACCCAGCTATGCAAAGATACATGATGTACCGAAGGAAAAAAAAAAAACACCTTTTTAACTTAATAAGACAACTTTTACATGGAAGAAAAATATTTCCCATTCACGATAAAAGCATTGATGAAGAAAGAATATAGAATTTAATAAAATTAAAAACTTATTAAAAACACTTTAATACAAAAACAAAAACATAAAAGCCACAATTATTTCATTTCAAAGACAAAGGACAAATTATTAATTGTAATAAAAGGAAATTAATATATTAAAAGAAATGTTGGAAAAAAATAACTTGTAATAAATGGTGAATTTAAAATATTTCAAATATCAAATTATTTTAAAATAATTTTTCCAACAAAAACTTAAAAAAAACTTATATTTTTCTTTTACATATGTTGTCTGAATTACAATAGGAAGCTGTCATTGATTGACTATTAAAGCATAACATGATATCGAAGTAAAAATAATTCAAGCATAAAACTTGCTGATAATGATCTTAGAGTTACTTCAGAAGTAATTAAGCAAGACAACAACACTTGAGAAATGGCACAAAATTGAAATATAGCCAGGTGTTGTACATAATGCAAACATGTATTTCAAGCAGTCTTCAACATGCATTAGGCATTAATGACCATGTCATTTAAGGGCAAGGTGCAAACAAGGAAAGGCTTATGATGGATACCTAGGCACTCAGAGACGATGGAGGGCGTAATAAGCGACAAAATGCTTCAGGGAGTTGAAAAAGTGTAGATCCGGAGATTCCCAAATAGGTCAACTTTTCAAACTATTGTTGAATCCACAGGCAAGCAAGAGACAACCTGGCGAAATGAAACATCTTAGAAGCCAGAGGAAAAGAAAGCAAAAGTGATTTTCGTAGTAGCGGCGAGCGAAATGGAAGAAACCTAAACCTTGAAAACGAGGTTGAGGGAGAGCTATACAAGTGTCGTGTTGCTAGGTGAAGCGATGGAGTGTTGCACCATAGATGGCAAGAGTCCAATAGCCGAAAGCATCACTAATTTACACTTTGACCCGAATAATATTGGGCACTTGGAATCCCATGCGAATCAACAAGGATCACCAGATTGACATGATAGATTTAGTCTTATATTTCAGATATTGGATTATAAAATTTAAAGTGGAGTGAGAAAGAAGAAAATCACACATGGGCACACTCAGACATTTCATAATAAAGAGACCTTGCAATAGAAAACTATCAACAAAAATGCATCTTCACATACACATAGAAAGAGCATGACTTCTATGGTGCACCAAACATGAGTGGGGTGTATGGAACACCCCACTTTTTTACCTATAATAATAAGTTTTCACATATTTGCAATACAAGTCTTCAGATTATAATATTTGCAAATGAGTCCCCAAAAACAAAAACCACCCACTCGAAGATGAAGCACAAAACCTCCACCTGAAACAGAATGGCAACAACAATGGGAGTAAAGGGCAGAATCTGACCTAAATATTTCATCAAACAAATAGAATAGAATAATAAGAAGCTAAAATAAAAAATCACCCCACCCTACTAGCACCTTGTCGATCTGCACCCACCACCACTACAGTTGTTGATTGGTATTGAAATCTCTGCACACTTCTTCAAGTCCACAAAATCTGTTCTTAGTGAGCAAGAGGTGCATCAGTTCAATATACTAACTTTTGGTCTTGGGGTGGTGTTTGATGTTGATGACTCTATACCACCATCATGCCGCCACCGCCTGGGCCTCCTCCGCGGTGCGGCGGTCACCTCTCGTGCTTCATCTCCTTTCCGCCTCCATCGCGGCCCTCTCCGTCACTGTCACCCGCGAAACTTGGCCTTGTTCCTCCCACTCCTGCGAGACAACTCGCGGAGACGCGGATCTCCTACCCACTGTTGCAGCGGCCGCGGGTCGCTTCTCTGTCGTCCACTGCGCTTTGGGTGGCCGTCCACCATGCGCGACCTCCTCCACAATGCGTCACCGCTAGTGGCTGCAAAGGTAACTCACGTTTCTCTCTTTGTTCTTTCTTCTCCCAGATCTGGAATTTTCTTCCATTTCGAATGGCTTTTTCGGTGGGTTTGGGTGTTTGAGGTCGAGGGTGCAGTGACGCATCACTTGGCCTTTGACCTGAAATGAAAGTGGGGTGGGGTGACGTGGGAAACGGAAGAGAGGCGAAGATGTTAAGAGGAAGAGACCCATTTTGCAAATAACAATATTCCCTGCAAAACATGGTTAACAGGTATCCAATTAATACTTAACTAATTTCATGATAATTGAACGGTCAGGAACACATCACGAATTAGAGAGACCATGGGTGCACCCCATTTTGAAGACGACAACTGAGACAATCCCTTCCTAGGAGGTCTCATTGGTGACCCCACCTATAATTATTAGCGTTATAGCGTAGCGTAGTAGTATAAAATTTGCGAAAATATTAAAACATACAATACAAACTGATACCATAATAAAAGTATACATACATAATAGTACTGGCTCCATCAGTAGAGCCTACAACACTGATGCCAAATATAAAAGACTTCAGAGTATATAGTAGATAAAAACTAAAAATATAGCAACGGAAATAAAGATACATCAGACTTCCTCCCCTGGCGCTCAAAGTCCCCCAACATTGGGATTCGAGGCTGTCCTGCCGGCATCAAGCTCAACAGGTATGTCGACAATCTCCACTGGAAACTCCTCATCAGGGTCTTCTCGTGCAGTCAAAAATAAAGATAAAATATGACATAGCAAAATACAGGGGATAAGAAACAGTAATATGTCATACATAGGAAAAACAGTGATATAAATAATGTATATAGATAGCAACACACCAAATCACAACAGTGACAATCAAACAACTTCCGGATAATTTTTCCCTTAACTACTGTCTCTCATACTCATGCAACTAACAACTATATGGACGCGATCACGACGCGACATCCTCAACAGATCAAGGTGCCTCAGTCATCACTATGCCACCCCATAAGGTAGGGTCCGGTCTAAAGCCCGCAGGTCCAACTCGTCTCATGGATATGACATATTCCCCTGCCCGCAGGCTAGGTCGGAATATTTGCCCGTCAATAACCCAACTTACGGTAACGACATGTTCCCCCGCCCGCAGGCTAGGTTGAAACATTTGCCCGTCCGTTAACAACTCAACTTTTGGTAACGATATATCCTCCTGCCCGCAGGCTAAATCGAGATATCCGCCCGTCCGTCTACAATTCGACTAACGGGTACGACCATCTCCCCGCAGGTAAGATCGGAATCACCCCTACGCCAAACTAATCGGTACGACCGTCTCCCCGCAGGTAAGATCGAAATCGCCTGTATGCGAACACAGTGATGAACAACAACTATACAACATGAATCTCATTGACTCATCTCAGGATCAACACTTAGTGCGTCAACCACGACTTATAAACAACCACAACCAACTTTCATCCGGCATAACCGGGTATCAACTTATATTAGAACATTAACAGATCAACTGTATCTCTATGTTGAGCACTACGACATATATATATCCTCGACTTTCTCACCACACAATCATCTCCCAACTCACCAGAAACCACTGTCTAGTTCTACTCAGACATCAACAGTCACAACAGACATCAACAACAACCAGAAATAATTTTCAATAAACATATCAACTCACAGATAAATAACATTTAATTAATCATGAACATATAGTAGGCGTATCATGCATATCACATATGACATATTATATATCCAGTCATAGCACATATATCCTCAATATGCAATAAATATCAACCTACCAGTCAAACAACCTCTAGTAGGGTTTGGGTCTCCCTACGCATATCAATATAAATTATTTAAAGCTTGCCTCCCCGACAATATTGTGGTTCTTTCCCCCCACCTTAGAAAAGTTGACGTGCAGCTCCGGCTATGACCCCGCAACAGTCAGTCGAGTGCGTTGTCGGATGTTCGAGTCCTGTTCGATTTTACACAACAAAACGCAACCAGAAATTAAAACAGTTAAATCAAAAACTCCCTAATTCCTTAGGATTAGCTACTGCCCCTATTTAATTAATTAGGCTAGGGATGTCTCAAAGTTCCTAACTCCTGGATCTATAATCCTTAGGTATCCCTAAACATAATCAATGAAGGCATTAACTCGAAAAAAACAAAGATTTCTCCTATTGCACTACCCCTAGGGTTCGGCCCTGTTGAATGAAAAATAGCTAGGGAGCTCCAAAAATTCTCATTTCTTGGATAACACCCTAACTAAGTGTGATAACCCTAGATATCAACTCAAAACATCAAAAACCAACTAAAAACTCTATCCTACACTAAAGAGGGTTTCGGCCTCTCCATTAAAAAAATAGTTAGAGAGATTTCTTGGCTCTAATCTCTTGGATCATGCAAGTATGTCATGAACCTAGGCCATCGAAATTGGTTTGGCATAAAAATGATTTTTATACAATTTTTCATGGATTTTTGAAGATTTAGGGACAAAAACCCTAACATTTATGATCATGGAAATTAGAGGAGAAAAATCGAGATTGAGAGAGATAGAGAGAACTAACTACCTCCTATGATACTCTCCTTCAACCTTGGTGAAGATTGCTTCACAAAATCTTCAAGATTCAAGCTCCAAAAGTAAGCTTTAATGGTGAGAAATTGAAGAAATGAGAGGAAGAAGAAGATGGGGTTTGGGGGCTGTGTTTTGCTCGAAGAAATGAGGGTGAGAATGTGAGAGAATAGTCTACTTAAAGATTTAACTTAAAACATTAGGAAAATAGGTAAAAGGTAATAAAAGGTAACTAGTAAAAACTAACCAAGGGCAATTTGGTCAATTCACGTCCCGACATTTTGAAAAAATCCTCACAGCACTAGTAGGAGTCCCCAAATGATTTAACATAGCCTTGGTATGAAAATCATTGGCTCAAGGTTCTCGAAAAACCCTAAGACAACTCAAATCATCTACCCGATCAATTTTCGGCCCGAATATAAAATATTATTTATATTTTTGGACGTCGGGACACATTTTAGCAAAATGGTAGAGGATTAAATTCTAAGACTAATGGTTCTGACCGTTAGTCAAAATGAGGTCTTGATAGTAGAAAAACACTATCATCCGAAAAATATAGATTGAGCTCCATTTGAGTTTTCGGCCCAAAACTTTAACCATAGCCTCCTACGATGGCATAGAGAGTGACTATAGCCCTCGGAATAATTTATTAAATTTGCTGGACCCTGTAATAAAATACAATTACTTAAATACCGATTAATTAAAATAATTAAAATAATAAAAAAATAGAAAAGCTCACAAAACCAATGCACAACTCCAAACGGATGCTGAAGAACAAGAGCACTTACTTTTGTCTATCTTTAGTATCTTTTTATTGTTTAGATAATGTTTTAAACTTTTGTCTATCTTTTTTCTTTTGTCATTTGGGTCGATGTTTGTATTATCTAGCTATTTTGGGTCAAGTGTTTCTAAGGCTAAGAAATTAGGTATGAAGAGGTTGGGTTTGGTAAGTCAAGGTTATGGTTTAGGCCTTTAGGGTGATACAAGTGGGCCAAGTTTTGTTATGGGTCAAGTGTTTTTTAAGTTAGGTTTCATTTTCATTTTGAGGCTAAGGTTGAAAGTAGTCTTTTTTTTATAAAAAGAATAATTTTAAACAATTAGTTAAACCAAAAAAATATATATAAAAAATATAATGTGACAGGATAATTAAATAGAGTTATGTAGGATTAAAAAAAATTAGGTTTGGCAATCATAGCTGTCCATTAAAAATCAGAAATATTAAATGGTGCAAAGACCCACTTAGTAAAACACAATGTTTTAATAATCGGATCGGTCATTGAACCGGTGAAGACATTAGTTTAAAGTTCAATTGTAATTGAATCATGGTCAAATCAGTGATAATTAAATATATATTTTAATATTTTATATTATATTAAGTAATAAATTTAAGACAAATCAAATTTTAAATTAACACAAATCAATCATATTATATATTTCATAAATAAAAAATCAACAAAGAAGGATAAATAACTTTTGACTGAAAGAAGGATAAATAACAAAAATATATGCATATATATTTTTATAACTTGCCATTGGATATTTATTTGACTAAAAAATATATTTTTATAATTTAAGAATAAAAGTTTCAAAAAAATTGAAAAATAAAAAAAATGACCGATTCAAACCGATTCTCATCACTGGTTTTGGATCGATTTGACCGATTTTCACTGGTTCTAAAATCAACCGATATTTTGGGTTGAACAGACCGTACACCTGACCGATTCCCAGTCCAACTGGCTGGTCCGGTCCGACTTTCAAAACTATGGCAAAATATGTATGAATAATTTTCAATTGATGCATTTTTTTTAGCCTTTGCTTGGTTATAAAAAAGGGACTAAAGAAAACAGAAAGAGAGAAAGTTCAACAGAGGAAGAGAGAGGAGAGAAAAAAATATGGTGTGACTCACGTCATTTTCTTTCTCTCATATTATGAGAAGAAATAGAAAAAAGAGAGGAAAATGTTAAATTTATCTTTCATCTACCCGTCGCCTCCCCTCTTTGGCATAATTGCCTATTTAAAAAAAATTCATCTTCTTTATTTGCCTTTTCTCTTGTACTAAACAATAATTAAAATCCATTTTATTATTATTATTGGTTATGGTTTAAGCTTTAGGGTGATACATGTGGGTTAGTTTTGTTATGGGTCAACCTTTTTTTTAAGTTAGGTTTTATTTTCTTCTTTAGGCTACAGACGTATTAAAGTAGACTTTTTTTTTTTAAAAAAAAAAAAAGAATAATTTTAAACAATTAGTTAAACCAAAAAAATAAAAATAAAAAATCTTACTTGACAGGATAATAAAATAGTTTTTTTTTTTTTGTAACCATGACATAGGTACGAAGTATCCACCACCGTTAGCAGTGACTAATCTCCATCGGGGAACCTGTTGGGCACACAAGCTGGGTTCTCCCCTCCCAACCAGGTTTTTTCCATACACAAGAGACAGAATTCGAACCCCTGATCACTTGCTTGAGATGCCCGAATCCTTTACTACTCGGACCAATCACATGTTGGTGGATAATAAAATAGAGTTAGGTAGGATAAAAATAATTAAGTTTGGCATTAAGTCCATTAAAAATCAGAAATATTAAATGATGCAATGACCCACTTACCCTTTATTTCGGTGGAAAACAAGATGAAAGAAGTGGAAAGAGAAGAAAACATGCAGAATATTCCAACCTCTTTCATTTAGATGAGAGGTGAAAACAGGTGAGGGAGAAAAAAATGGCATGTGGGTCTCGCAAAAACTTTTCTTCTCTCCCATGAGAAGAAAACGTAATAGAGGCAACAAATTGATAGTGGGTCCCATTGATTAGGATAAAATTATAATTTTATCCTTTTATTTTGGACTATGCAAATATGTTACTAGAGATAAATATGTCTTTACAAGAAAACTCAACTTTTCTTTCTCTCCTACTTCTCCCATACTTCTTTCAATCCAAACAACATAAAAATCTTAACATTTTCTACTCATTTTCTCTTCTTTTATACTTTTGTCTATCCTACTTCTTTCCTTCTAAATTCTTTTATCATCCAAACAAAGCATTAGTGCCTGTTTGGATTTTCAGCCAAAAGCCCAAACGGACGTTGCACTTGCAGAGAGCGTAAGTTTGTAACACACTTCCTTGTTTGGTTTCACATTCTCTCTGCAAGTTCAACGGGATTTTTGCTTAAACATGCGTTAGAGCCAAAGCAACGATTTCTTGCTTTCCAGTTAGGCGTTTGTCCGTTGGAAGGATTAAAATACAAGTTTGAATCTCAACAAACTCTGTCAGACAAAATTACCCCCGTATTAAACCATCAAACCTTCCACCATCACATTTTCTCAACAACCCACATCTGGGTATTTATGAATGTTGGTAGATTAGTTAATTTCTCCTGATGCGCTGCTTCCCTCTTCACTTCAGATTTGGGTATAGACATTCTCAGTTGGTTTGGAGTTCTCAAAGCTGAGTTTTTCTTGATCCTTCAAAGCTTCTGGTGTGTTTCTCTAAATATAGGAATTTTCCCCTACATTTATTGATATTTTATATGCATGCGCCATTGTTGTTTCCGCTACATCTAAGGTGTGTTTCTCATCTTGTTTCTCAATGTTTGATGTACCTTTTTAACCCATTGAATAATCATTCAAAATAAATAATACCACCAACAACAAGTTTGTAGGCAACGAGCCTGCAATATATGTGTTTTTTTTTCTATGTGCAAATTTTTTTGCAATAAGTTTGTATGATATATTGTAACATGCTTCTTTTTTGTATGTGAATTAATGTTTAAAGAGCCATGTTTGTAGTAATAACATAGGAAAGCCAAAAATGGGGAAATAATGCCATAGTCTCATTACTTTTTGAAATACGTCTAATGTAAGAATAAATTGTGATATTTATTTTTTTAATAGAATCATGAGTAACCCCTTCAATAGATAATGAAGCTTTTAAGCTAAAGGCTACATGAGATTTGAAAACAACTGAGCAATTTATCAAATCATGCTTGGATCAAGTCTATAAAGGGGAGCGCAATGGAACAACCCTTACCAAGAAAGGGTGGAAAGCTGTTATATCCGAATTTAATGAGAAAACCGAAAGATAATATGGCGAGGGCCAATTCAGAAACAAGTGGGATAACCTTAAGAAAGAATGGCCAGTATGGTACAAATTGTTTGCCAAAGAGACAGGTTTAGGATGGGATAGTTCGAAGAATACTGTAGATGCATCAGATGAGTGGTGGGAGAAAAAACAATTGGTACGAAGTTTTTAATATGAAGTTATAAGTTATATATTTCTTTTAGTCTAATATATCATGTTGATTAGTTGTAAACCTTCAGGAAAATCCACTATATGGGAAATTCAGATATAAAGGACTTCCTTTTGCCAATGAATTAACTACTTTGTTCAAGAATGTGATGGCTACAGGAAAATTTGCATGGGCACCCTCTTCTGGGATATTACCTAATGGTGTAGATGAAAATGATGATGTTTATCGTCCATGCTTTGAGACTGAGTGTGTAGACCTAGAGGAAGGATCCGGGGATAGTGAAGAAATTCTATGTGCTAGTACTATACCAAATACTAGAGTTAGTGTTGATTTGAAAAATATCAATTTAAAGACTTCCCAAGGAAATACTACTGAAACGAGCAATGGGAAGAGAAAGAGGGTTGTACCTTGTGATTCCATTGAAAGGAATAAGAAATTGAAAGTTCCTACCTTAGGAAAGATAGTTGATGCAATAAGTAAAATTGCATCCGCATTGGAGTTACGCTCAGCTGCTTTAAACACTCTCGTTGTACTTGGTACATCTATTGGTGAAGTGGTGGGTGAAATTCAACAAATGAAGGCTATTACAAGTGATTTTGATTGGCATTCCCGATGTTGTCAACTCATGATGTTCAAGCCTGCAAGGGAAATGTTTGTATCATTGAAAGGATATGAGGAAAGATTGTTGGAGTGACTTAAGCATGCAGCTTATAACCCATTACCATTCATGAAAACTTAGTTGGATTACTGTATTTAATTGACTTTAGATTGTTGGACTGCCTATCTACGTACAGATAATTTCCATTGGTGCATTTGGTCTATCCTTTGCTTGGTTGGAAATAAAAGGGAGGAAAGAAAATGGAAATGGAGAGTGAAAAAAATGGTGAGACCCACACCGTTTTTTTCTCTCATATTATGGGAAGAAGTGGCAAAGAGAAAGAGGAAAATGTTTAATTTATTTCTCATCTACTCATTGTCTTCTCATCTAAAAGGGGCGTGATTGCTTATTTAAGAAAAAAATAATCTCTTTCTTTCAACTTCTTTTCATTTTCTCTCGTATCAAATAACTCTTAAAATTCTTTCTTTTTTTTTCACCACTTTCTTACTACTTAACATTCTTTCTTTTTATATTCTCTTTTTCCATTTTTTCTGAATTTGTTTTCAATTTTTATTTATTTTATGAACCTTTCATCTTTCTACTAAATAAAAAAAACTCGGATCACCAAAATAAAAATTAACTTTTAAATCTTTATCTTTATATATAAAAGTAACGTAGTGGTTGAAGATAAAAATGTAAAATCACTTTTTTAAAATTTTTCTCATTCATTATGCAATATTTATTGATTTTATTAAGGTAAATTTTTGTTTTGTTTTTATGGTTACTTTAAATTTTATTAAACTATAAATAATGTGAATATAAATCTAAGTAATATTGACTTATATATTTCTTAGGTTTCTTATTTTCTTTTAATTTAATATGGAGTTAGAATTTAAATATCACTTATAAATATGTTATTTAATTTTATCTAGTTACCATAATATATATTTTAAATATTATTTTTAAGTATCTAAACTCCTATATATTTAGGGTATGTTTGGGTAAACAACTTAATTAATCGTTTATTCAATAAGTTTTTTTTCCTTATAAGCTAAAAACAACTTATTTTGATAAGCTTCTCTGACAAGCTTGTGGAAATAAGCTAAAAAGAGATTATAGGAAGATCATAAACTATTTTCATAAATTATTTGCGTAAGTTTATTTCCATAAGTTATTCTCATAAGCTCTCTATAAGATCTTCCAAACGCACCCTTATTGTATTGATAGAATATTATCAATTACATTGTGGAATATTATTTGCTGTCAAGATATACTTGAATAGATGGAAGAAAATAACAATAATTTGTTGTGAAATGCAAATTGTATTAGGAGGGAAAAAAGTATGAATTTTGCTTACAAAAGATTACAGTTATATTACAATTGTTGGTAAAAACTTTTGGACATGATGGTAATTGGAGAGAAAGATTTGAAAATTAGTTTAAGCAATCAAGTTACTAAATATCATTTTTTTTGTTCTTTGGATTGATTTAAGTGTAAGTGATTTTTTTTATAAAAAAAGTACGTTTCACTTAGTGCTTATGTTAAATAATAATGGGAAATTAACTTGCCTATTTGGATATTAATTAATTGATTTGTTTATAGCAGACTATTTACCTATGTGTTTGTATATTTTACTTTTCTTTATAGTTACCTACTTCATCAATATGATCTGTTTGATGCTTTAATACACTTTGTGTCTTTAGCAGTTGAATCAGATGTTTAATTTGACATTTTGGTTTTTGTTGTTGTTTATTTTTTAATGATAGTTGCATACCTTGCTATTGTTAACATGGTTTAGAAAATGGGTCTTGAGTTCCATGTGACAAAGATTGATTCGTTATTTGTCTAAATATTTTTATAGTTTGGAAAGAGATAAGAGGGTAAAAAACAACGCAACAGAAGATGAAAAACCAAACGAAGTGGCTGAGCGTAAAAATATAAAACCACTTGTGTAAAAAATAAATATTTTTTAGGTTAAGAATTTATTAGTAGGACAGAGGAAGTGGTTTAAGTCATTCATACCTATGTATTCAATAATTTTAAAATTAAATATTTATTGTTAATAATTCGGATGGAATAGCACATTTATAAGTAATCAGAAAAGTTAGCAAATGAAATCATTTTAACTGTGAAAAAAATGTTTACAAAGAGAGTCAGTTTTAATAATACGAATAGGAATTAGTTTTAAAAAAAATCTGAAAGACATCATAAAAAAAAATTTAAAGATTAAATAATTATTTTGGTCTCTAAAAATATATATAACCGCAAGTTGTTGCTTCAAATAAGATTTTTTTTTTTTTGTGTAAAAAAATTTAGATTAGGGGAAGGCACGCCTCTATGCAAGGATAGGGAATACCACGAACTCCTATGAGGATTTATAGTGGAATTTACATATTACCTACTAATAGGGAAGATCTGAGAATCGAACCCAAGCCACAGCGAGTGTGGGCGGAAGGCTCGACCAGATGTGCCAACCCTTATTAGCGCTTCAAATAAGATTGATATTTATGTTTTGGGTTTCCCAAGGAATCCTCTGAGAGCAACTGCGGTAATTAATTCCTCGAGGTACTGGATGATATTTAAGGGTTGACCCCTCCCAACCAGGTTTTCTCAGTACGCAAGAGCCAAGAATCGAACCTCGGATCACTTGCTTAAGGGGCCCGAGCTCGTTGTCACTCGGACCAATGACATGTTGGTAAATAAGATTGATATTGATTTAATCTATCAATTATTAAAATGAAAGTAATTTGGTTTATGGACATCACCAGTATATGTGTGTGTCTAATAATAATAATAATAATAATAACAATAATAATAATAATAAATATTAATACAATAACATTTGATTATATGTTCAAATGAATAATCTTCTCAATACCATTTGCATTAAATCAAAATCTGCTGCTATATCTCACAATTTTTATCTTTATTTTTAAATGTTAATTTTTCATATTTTTAAATTCTTGAAGGATAACCGTAATATCAAATTTTAAAAGTTTTAATGATATTAGTGTTTTCACATTTAGAAGTACCCAACAAAAAAATTATGCAATGATTTTTCATTTCAAATAATACATCAAAACTTATTCATCACTCCTTTAATCTGTTATCTTCAACATTTAAAAATATAATATAGTATAAAATAATCACATATAATGAGCTCGTGTATCGCACAATTTGTAATCATATCAATGTTTTCAAATTTAAAACTACCAAACAAAGAAAATAAATGATATTTTTTTGATTTCAAATACAATACAAATATTTATTTGGTGCCTTTTTAAATTGTTATTTTCAACTTTAAAAAATACACAATGCAGTAAAATACTCATACATACCAAGAGTACAAAATCTATATCTATCTATATATATAATAAACAAAATAAATAAATTAGGTGGTAACGAGTGAGAATACGAAATTACCCTTGGCGTTGATGCATTTCCAAATCAAAGCGACAAACGTTCTAGCTCGTTCTGGAATTCCAAAACCACTCTCCTTCGAATCCTTCCCCTGATTTTCATCGCCGTGAACAGACATTGCCTCTGCTCTCTCCTACGATCCTCTTCCGATCCCTCCGGCCATGAGTTCCGGCGAGCTTCTCAGCATTCAACCTCAGGAACTGCAGTTTCCCTGTAATAATAACCCTTCAAATTCCAAACAATTCGTTTCTTTTTTCTGAATTTCAGATATTTTATACTTGTTTTCTGCTTTGGGGTGTTCTTATAACTCGTTTTCTGTTTCTGCGTATTTGAGATAGTTGAATTGAAGAAGCAGATCGCCTGCTCTTTGCAGTTGTCTAACAATACAGATAACTATGTGGCTTTCAAGGTTTGATTTTTACTCTTTATGTCTCTCTCTTTTTTTTTTTTTTAAAAAAAAAATTGGTTTCTATTTCTTTATTTTAAGCTTTTGGGGATTGTGAGTTTGTGGGTTTTGTTTTTTGTTGTGTTATATAGACTTGTGATATTGATTATTGGGATGTGAAATTGATGGTGTTGTAGGTCAAGACAACAAATCCGAAGAAGTATTGTGTTAGGCCTAACACTGGAGTTGTGTTGCCGAGGTCTACATGTGATGTTATAGGTCTCTCTCTCTCTCTGACTTGCTCACATACACACACATGTTCCTCCACATGTAGATGAATTTTTTTTGCTTTATGTTTATGTCCCTATTCCTCAATTGGTACTTAGTTATGCATGGTAATATATTTTTATGGTGAGGGTACTGATTAAGGAATTAAGAAAACAAAGTTTTTATTGCGAATTGATCTATTTATTATTCTAAGAAGTGAAGTGATACGTAGTTTTCTCATAAAATACTTGCATTTTTGGATTCTTTAACCAGTGTCCTTTAGCAATAGCCTATTTTATTTAGTAATTGTTTTTGGTTAATTTTTTACGTCAATGATTAGATGGAGACTTGGAGTGTTGTTCTGTGTGCAATAATATTTTGGAAGGTCCCTTTTGCATGTTGACTTCACTGTTCTTGTGTTACTTATATTTTAGTAACAATGCAAGCACAAAAGGAGGCACCTTCTGACATGCAATGCAAGGATAAGTTTCTCCTCCAAAGTGTGGTTGCAAGTCCTGGAACTACCACTAAAGATATTACTCCGGAAATGGTATCTATTGAACAAATAAGTAAACCGTTTCTTAATAGAACATGTCATAGTTTTTATATACCTTGCTTAACTTAATTGGTTTTCTATGCTCTGCGCATGTAGTTCAATAGAGAGGCAGGCCATAATGTTGAAGAGTGCAAGTTGAGAGTTGTTTATGTTGCTCCTCCTCAACCACCATCCCCAGTTCGAGAAGGATCTGAGGAGGACTCTTCACCTCGGGTTTCTGTATCAGAAAATGGACATTCAGATGCTTCTGAATTTATAGCTGTGAGTAATCAGTGGGTTTGCATGTATTTTCATGTCAAAATGTCCACCTTTTCATGTTCATTAATTGTTGTAACAAACATACACTGTAGGCTTCAAGAGCTTTCAATGAGCCAGTTGAACCACAGGATACTACATCTGAGGTAACATATATGACTTACATTTTTGCTCTTTGATATTTAGTTTCTGTTAGTAAATTGTAAGGAGCACATGTTGAAGCTTTTAACTTGAACTTAAGTATACCTAAATGTTTTTATTGTCTGTTTGTGCATAACTTGTGTACCATAATTGTGTGGTATGATATACTGTTGCTTGCTTGATTATTGCTTGCAAGAGTGCTTATGGTTTAAGCTTCAAACTCTGACAAATGCTATGTGAAACAAAATGCCGGAGGGTGATAAGAGCTAGATCCCACCATTGCCCTCTTGAGTTGACAATTTCGACCCTCTTTGAATTGAAATGTAACTAACCCTTGGGTATTCTTATGTCTGCTACATAAGGAAAAAGCAACTTATGTCTGTCAGAGGAGTGCAACTAGGCATTGAAGGCAGGAGGCAGGACCACAGGATCCTCATCGGAGGCGACTCTCCCGAATCATCTAAGTGCTGAGGAGACTCTGTTGCATCTTGCTTGAGCACTTGTTAATTCCTCTTAGGAGGTTGCATTAATGTTATTTAGGCATCTTTGAAAAATAAACAAAGAGCACAAGAAGGGGGGGTTAAATTGTGCTTTTAAATTTTTTGTTATGAAAATTCCAAATAAGGTTTTATAAAAACTTTGATATGCAGGAAATCAAGGGAAAACGGATACAAGAAGGTTTGTTAAGGTGTAATAAAAGCAGAATATCAAACCCCTTGATAGCACAAGATAAAGTAAATAATATTCAAAGATAGGATAAGGGAAGAGAAAAGAACACAAGCACTTTATACTGGTTTGGTTCACATTGTAGTCTACGTCCAGTCCCTAGCAACAGCTAGGATTTTTCACTACGAACAGTATTCTTTACTGCCGGCCTCTTCAGGCAAACAGCTATAAATACAAGTATTATCTCTGTCTCTTTAGGCTACAACACAACGACAAGTATTCTTTCTGCCTATTCAGGCTATAGTGTATGAACAAGGTATTTGATGGTGAGATTCACTCTACAAATTAACACTCAGAGTGGATTTGCAGTGTAAGAACAAAGAGAGTGATCTTAAATAAGAAATTGTTTTTCTCAGCAAGACACAAATTTAGAACCAGAGTGGCTGCGTGATAGTATATTAATCTCTCTCTCTCTCTCTCTCTATTACCTTCCTCTGTATCAATCTCCTTATACAGAGGATCAAATCAAACTGTTTGGATCTCATCCCATTCTTTTCTGCTGCGGTATCTTCATGCTTTTATAGAAGCCATTCTCTAATAGCATTTAATGCATTTGCACGTTAGAATGGTGGCTGGTTCATCAAACTGAGTGTCAGAAACAGGAAAAAGTAGGTAGTGGTACCTCAGAAAACAGAGACAGATGGTGGCTGTTCTGGGTGGGTCGCATCGGAGAAGGTTGCCAGTTGCTGGAGATGGTCACTCGCCGGAAATTGTTGCTCACTGAAGGTGGAGGTCGACGATGAGTGAGAGTCAAAATATATAGAGTGAGGCTGCTGAGTAAGTCTCTTGGTCAAAGATGAGGGGTTAACCCCAGCCATAAGTACGAAATCACCTAAAAAAAGGTTTCATGGTGCCATTTCTGCCACGGGTTGCCATGATGCCATGGCTGTGGCGGTCGTAATTCATAGAATGCTGGGAAACCACCAGATAACATATAACGAATTGTGGTGAGCCACATTTTCGCAACGCCATAACGCCGTGGTGCCACCATGGCTGCTATTTTGATAACGCTGATTACTGGGCTTTATTTATTGATTGTCCATTCAAGACAATTTCTACATTATTGGCCTTTTATCAATGATCTTGCATAAGCTTGTAACACTTAAGTTTGCTTTGGTTTTTATGCCTGTCATTTGTTAATGAACCGCAGATACTTTTTGAAGTTAATTGATTTATTACATTTTTTTACTTTGGTATTTATATATTGTTGGAAGAAATTTAGTGGCAGTGATTGTCTCTAAATGTGGGAAAAGCTTGTGATTGCTCTTGCTTATGTATGCATTTAGAAAAAATTGGTTCTCATTTTGATTTTATTATTTTAGACAAGGGCTCTCATTTCAAAGGCGACTGAGGAGAGAAATTATGCTATTGATCAAAAGAAAAAGCTTCAGCAAGAACTGGTATGAAATTGATACAAAACTGTGTTTGTAAAGCTTGCTGTCATGCTCGGTCAAAAAATGTGCTTGTTGACATGCCTATAAATTAGTTGTCTAGCCTATAGGAATTCTAGCTGGTTATCCTTTGAACCTAAGTATGTGCTTATTATGGCAATTCTACTTCATTGTTTTGGACAATTGCACTCCATAGTGAAAGGCATGATGATGCATGCTATCAATGTTTCTAGTATGTTATTGTTTATGTGGTTATTATGATAAACTGAATTTAGTAGTCAAATCTTTATTTCTGAATTACTGTCTGGAAAAGATTCGCATAATCTTAGTCATGAAAATCTCCAAACTTTTTCTCATACTAGGTGATAAAAGATCCGAAGGTGGATGCAGGTGAACCAAAGGGTATCTCTAGTGTTTCCAATTTGTGAAATAAGCTTTTGTTCTTCTGATCATAAGAATAGTAAACTGTGTGAACATGCCTTATGATGAGTGCCTAAAAAAATTTAGGACTAGGGTCACCTCACTTCCATTGTCTACTTTGGCTTACCTGTTCAAATTTTGGCATGGTTTGATGTAGTTCCTCCATAAATGTTGTCAACTGATCCAACCAGGTGAGAATTTTTAAAAATTGTATATACACCGGTGTGAGAAAGCCCGATCAGAGGAAATTTGAAATTTATTCACAGGTTTAGAAATCATTTTGTTAGCTTGTTACTGTTGTATATTTGTATGCTTGAAGGGATGGTTTTGTTTTAATGCATTCATGTATAGTTTGTGAGTGCATCTGTTCATGTGTCTGTGAAATGAGGATTGTCACAAAAATAGTATGAAGTTTATTTCAACTAATTTTTTGGCTGCTATACATCCTTTCATTTTGGAAAAGTGCAATCGGAATGTTCACTGAATTTTCAGAAAAGGGTTGCTGTTTTGACCTGGACGTGTTATCAAAGCTTGAAATTATCTTGTCTGTCCTTGGGATTATTTGCTGTTTTCCTGCTTTGCTGATCACTGAAGTACAATAACCATAGGCAGGGTAGTCAAGGTAGTCAAAGGCAGAAGGGCACCCTTAAAGGTGCTAGAGGCTTCTAATGCCTTGAGGCGACCGGTGCAAAAAAGTGCATGCCTCAGTGAAAAAAGGCATGCAAAAGCAATAAAATATTTTTAACTACAAGTTATAAACAGAGTGTTTGTTACTCTGTTTTGTACATGACACAGAACTGAGTGTGTTGCTCTTGCACATAATAGAAAATAGTGTCTATCACTGCACTCTGTACACAAACCAAAAACAGAGCATAAAAAAAGTAGAATAAAGTTAATATAAAAATAGTTAATATGGCACCGAAATTGCCTAAATATGTAAGAAGTAAATAATAGTAATAAAAAAACACAAGTTTAATACTTTCATTTTGTTTGTGAGTGGTGCAACATATGAAGATGATGCTCCTCTAGAGTGTACTAAATTGCACAATATAGAAAAATGAGTTCGGTGCAACATATAATATTTATTTGTTAGTTACTTTTGTAAGGGTGAAATGGAAATAATGTTATTGGTTTCAAAATAATCTAATAGCTTTTTAAATAAGCTTCAAACTTCTAGCTTTTTTAAAAAGTTTTTTTCTCATAAAAATAACTGTTTTGCAATTTAATTAGTTTACCCAAACATATCAACTTCTATCAAAAAACAGCTTTTACCATAAAAAACAGCTGTTTGGGTAAGATTATTTCTTACCCAAACACCCTCTATTATGTGTTAAGTGACTTTAAGTGTCATTTTGAATTGTATCCGTTATTCGTTGCCATATTTATCAAATGTTTGATAGAGTAGTTGGTAATATCAACTTATTGTAATTGTAATTCATTATATGGTTCCCATGAAAAATGATGGATTGGCTTTCAATTTTTGTGCACAGGAGCTCTTGAGGCGTGAGGTCAGTAGAAGCCGTCGTGGAGTACCATTTATGTATGCTATCATTGTTGCCTTCATTGGCTTCATTTTGGGATACTTACTGAAGAGGACATGACCTATGTGATTTCCAGCTTCTCCAAAATGATCAAATATAGAAAGCAGCAAGAAATTGTGAGTGATCAGCAGAGACTGTTTATTTGTATTATTGGCGAGTGATGCTTCTAGAAATTTGGAATGTGTGATAAGAAATAGGTACCTTCAGAAATTATCACTAGACAAGTTCATGAAATCTGTATCATGTGAACCTTACTGTTGTTTGAGGTGCCAAATCGATGAATTTTTTGTTCCCCGCTTTTATTTCCTTACTGGGTTTGTGCTTTTGTGCCTGTCTAGTCTGGTCCAAGCCAATGGCTCAATTCAGAGCCTTTGGAACCTTGACACTGTTTCAATATTCTGAGGTCTAGGGCTACCCCACACGAGTTGTGGAAGTTGTTAGGGTACTATATTTTGCAGGCTATTGGTATTGTTGATGAATTATGAACAACTAGTGTTTTTAATAACTTTTCACCATGGCTTGGGTATCGGTATAATTTTCATTAAATTTGTATACAGCTATTTTAAGAAATAGAGAAATGTTAGCAGCACATTTTTTTCAAAATATTCTCTATTATTGGATGGATTTCATGTGAGATTCATTAACTCTCGAACCCACTCTCTATTTAATAAGTTTCACATAAAATCCATCCAATAATAGAGTGTGCTAAAGAGAGCATTAAAAAATGTGTTGCTAGCATTGCTCCTAAGAAATATATCACAAAGTTGCCCGCAGTTGCAAGTGCAGTTTCTCTTTCCGTAACAGGTTTCTTTTGTTGAATAAAAGTTTGAGACCACGTTCTAGTCTTCAGCAATATAATAATATTTACAAATAAATAAAATCAATGAAAATGTATTACTCTTGATGATTTACTACTATTGATGAAATAGATCATGGATGCTCTCGTCAGGATTGGTGAAGCTCAATATGACAAGGTAGTGATATATGTACGAGACCTGTTAATTGCATATATCAAACTAACAACATATGACACACCATGTAAAAGTATGGTGATCCTGTATTTTATTTTTTGGTTCTTTCTTTTTTCTTATCTTCTATTCGCTTTCTCCATTTCCTTTTCTTCTTCACCTGTGTCGTACCACTCCCACCATCACATATTTGCTCTTTGTCGTTAATGAACAACATAACACAAATCCACTACCAAACAATACAAATTTGCCGTCGCTGCCACCACTGAATGTGATAACTTTGCCAGAGCGGCGAGGGTGGTGGATTGCAGTGGGGTGGTGAGGACCACAACCTCATCACCCACCTTCCTCAACCACCCATGACATACAATGTCCATAGCAAAACAGAGAAGAGGAAGGAGAAGCAGAAGGAGAAGAAGAAGGCCAAAAAGAAAGAGCCTGAGAAAGAAATGGAAGAAGTAAAAAAATTATTGTCTCATTGGTAGGAATATGTAAAAAAAAACTTTTCCTATATATATGTGAGGGATTTCCAAAATATGGAAGTCCTAAAACACACAAGAGGAAAGGTGTCTCTTCATGAGTTTAAAATCCTTCCTAACAGGTGTGTAATATCATGAGCGTATGTGTCTATACATCAAAGGATACATGCATGAAAGGTTGCATTCCTTCTTTCAATTAATGAAAGGTTGTTTCCATTCACCAAGTGGCATGAGTTGGTCTATAAATAGAACCACTCTGTTTGTAGGAAAGGTGGACGAAATTGTCAAGTCTTATCCATTCCAAATCACCTTCTTTTCTCCCTTATGCGCAGAGAGAGTTAAGAAGACTATTGTTCTGTAAATTGCCATTGACGATACGCTTGGTTTAGGGTGTGCAAACCAAATCAAGGTTGCTCCATTGTATTCTGAAGGGGATTCGCTGTTAACACCTGTTGCATCCAATCTAGATAGAGATTGGTGGGGGCGAATCGAACCTAAAGTCTAGTGTCCTCACACGCTTTGGAGATTGCGCATTTATTCTTTGTCTTCTCTTCTTTGTTGCAGATCCACACCCCAATATCTAACAATTCGAACCGGTGTCACCCCCACCATGTGCGAAGATCCAAATGCTTGTTGAAGCATGGTCTTCATGAGTTTATTTAAAGTTTATTTAAAGTGAGTTTGAATGTAAAGTAACTAAGTAAGAGTTATTCGCGCTAGATTAGTTAAACTACATTGAGATATCAACCAACTTTAGCTAATCAATTGTGGATATATACATCCATACTTTCTCACTTTATATTCAAGTTCATTTTAAAGGAGTTTTATCCGTATATATGCTATCACTCGGAAAGGCTTTATAGGTTTTACTTCTTTATAAAAAGTAATAAAATTTATCTCTTTTCACTTTTTTCAATCTCCTATATATATGGGTGCCTTCTATCTTGCACCGGCAGGAAAAGTGGCGCACCATGCACCTAAAAGCATATTTCATGTGGACCAATGGAGTCAGTACAAGTTAGCATTTTTTTTTGTTTGAAGAATTGATCAAGTCAAATATGGTCAAAGCATATACAATGTATTTAGTATTTGTATAATTGGTATATACATGATTGTATTTGTACAACTCTACAAATTAATTTTGTTTTCTAAAAAATAAAATTTACTTAGTGATACTGGTTACTGGACCACTAATTTCGCTTGAACCAAACATGATAACACAAAACCACTGCGTTGCTGTTGTCACTCCACTGTCGTCGTCGCCATCGATCTGACCATCTTAGAGGTGAACACATGTTGAGTGTCGTTCTCTACATTTCCACGAAGCTTGCCTTTCTACTGCGCGCCGACAAGGTCTCCTTCGTCGCTCGCCACGAATGCGCGCAGTTCTGCTCCCCACCGTTTCCCCCTCGCGGGCGATCTTCTCCTGAGCGAGCACACCGCTCAACATGTGCCGCTGTCTCTGTCGCGCGTCTTTTTCTTCCACACCCAACATCGCTGATGGCGGCGGTGGTCGGCATCGATGATGGCATGGTTTGGTGGCGGGTGGCTTGGATGGTGGTGGCGTTGGGTGTGGTGGTGGACGCCCAAGATCGAACTGGTTTGCTATGTCGTGACCGTCCCTTTTCTGTTCTTCTAAAACTCATCGAAGGCAAAAGAAAAATAAGTATAAAAATAGAAAGAAAAACTCCATTGAAGGCAATAATATCTGAGTTTTGAAAATTTTGAAAGAAATGAAGTTTTAAAAGAATTTGAAGTAGGAATAACCCTCGCTGAGTTTTATACAAATCAGAGTTCTACACCTTACGGTGGTCGGAGTAGCATTGGTGATAGGTGGCGAGGTGACTAGTGGCGGATGTGGAGAGGCGCAACAGATACTGTGCGGCCAACATTATACAATGGAATACAGATATAAATCAAAAAAATATGGTGGAATGTGGAATAAAACAAATGGATACATTTGACATGTTGCCTCTACTTTGACTGGTCTTAAAGTTGAAAAACATAGGTGTCAAAATGGGGAGTTCTGACTGGTACATATAGCTGGTGCATGATGCATCACTTTTCCTGATGGTGCAAAATAAAAGGCACCGTATGTATGTATGGGAAAATTTAACTCGTGTCTCTTAAACTTAGCTTCTCTTATTCTGGCAATTATACCAATCTCATCAAGAGAGGTGATTAAAAAAGTTATAATATAAACAAAACATATTTCCCAATTGCTGTATTATTAGAAATTATTTTAATCAAAGTTGAGGTTTTTAATGGGTAGTTAGAATAAAGTTAAGGTCCTTAATTGATAAGTTTTAAAGTCGAGTATTAAACATAAATATAAGTTTTTGTGGCTACTAAGAATTTTATTCCTCGTGCTGATAAATTGAAATCTTATACGCATGTAAATTGGGTTACTTCAAATTCAAATTCGAAATGCATTTTCGTTTTTATGAAATAATTTTTAATTAGTGACATTATGGTGTGGTATTTGAAGTGTCATAACTAATTTTAAAATTGATTTGGATAGTGAATCACCAAAACTTTCAGTTCATGTTTAATTGTTTAATTGTCTAGTTTAATCACACAAAATCATAAAAATAATTCACATTTTATTGGCGTAGCATCCGTAGTTTACAGATGTTGCTAAAAACTGGTTACAGGTGCATGTTGAAAATGGAACCCAAATAAACATGTGGTCCTGCCCTTGCCCTTGGTTACGTGACAATAACAGAGCCTATTTGTAGACTATACCATCCAAAGAAGTCGTTCACTTGAGTTGAGAGTAGTGGTGAGTACAGGATCGGCTCAAGCATAAAGCGGTCCAAGTCCTTACTTTAGGCCTTTCAAAAAAATAATTTTTTCTTTAGAAAAAAAGTCCACTTTATATTTTTTTATATTATCTTTTTGATATGTTTCATATATCAACAAACATAAGTTAGCCCATTTGGTATAAAAGCTTATTATTAACTGCAATGTCCAAGGATCAACTCCTTGTTGTGTACAAAATAATTAATACTTTAATTTTTTAAAAAGGCCTCATCACAGAATTTGCCTTAGGCCTCAATAGGTGTTGGGCCGGCCCTGGGTGAGTAGGGATGTAAATGAACCGAACTATTCGTGAACTATTCGAGTTCGGCTCGTTAAATGTTCGATCAAGCCCATTCGTTTAATTAAATAAACAAACCCAAGCTTGAAGTTTGGCTCGATTATTTAAATGAGCCAAATCCAAGCTTTATAAGCTCAATGTTAACCGCTCGTGAATAGCTCGTATATATATATATATATATATATATATTATATTATATATATATATATATATATATATATATATATAGTTTTTATAATTATCTTAGGGAGTGCAAACTTGTAACTAAAAGAAAAAGCAGTGACAAACCAGTAATTATATTGGGGAAAGTTTGTAACCTACAGAATCTGCTGGTTCTACTTCTCGTTTACCATAAAGATTATCATCCTCAACTATTTGGTCTAAGTTGATAAATTATGTCAAGCAAAAGGAATCTACTCCAACTTCCAAATCTGATATTGAACTCTATCTAGATGAGAGTACAATCATATATGAAATGGATCAGGAGTCTTCTCAACCTGTAAAGCTACTGCATACTTAGTTTTGATTTTAACTTCTATAATTGGTTTTGTAGATCTAATAGGTTCCTTTAATCTTTCTTTTTTTATCTCTTGCATATGAGTTAGAGTATCCTTATACAGTTGTACTCTTATCAATGTACATTTTGCTTATAAAAATATATATAGTATTTTATTAAAAATTGATAAAATTAAGAAATAATTTAAGGAAAATTTTAAAAAATGCAAAAAATAATTAAGTTATAAATGAATTAAGTAGGATGTAAATGAACTGAGCTATTCATGAACTATTCAGACTCGGCTCGTTAGTTAACAAGCCAAGCTCAAACTTTTGGTTAGACTCGTTTAAATAAATGAGCTAAGCTCAAGCTTCCCATTTTTTTTACAAGCCAAACTCAAGCTTCAAGTGCTCGGCTCGACTCGACTCGTTTACACTCCTAGTGGTGAGAAGAGGCTATACTTAGCTAGGCCTTGATAAGTCAGAGTCTGATCTGTATTTCAATCTCAAGACCTGAACCTGACCTATTAACCTAATATAGGCCAATTTTTTTAGCCTGGCTTGTAAGCCTATTTAAAAGTCTACTTTTCAACAAGACTTTAAATATGCTTCCACTTATAAATAGGTCATAAGCCTTCACTTGTATATAGGCTTGTAAGCCTCTACTTAAAGATGTTGGTAAGCCTATACTGATAAATGGATTATTAGGTCTTCACAAATAAATATGCAAGTAGATCTGTACATTTAAATTGGTCAATAGGCCTTTACTTTCAAATGTTATAAATATTATAAATACTATATTATAATATTATATATTAAATTATATTTTATATATATATATATATATGTGTGTGTGTGTGTGTGTATTAAATAGGTCGGCCTAATAGAGTTAATAGGCTTTTTTAAAAGCCTTAACCTGACCTCTTTAATTATTTAGACTTTTTAAAAAGCTTTAACCTGATTTTTTTGTTAAATAGGCTAGGTCTAACTACACTTTAAATAGGTTAGGCCATCGGCTCCCGACAAGCGGCATGACCTATTCCCATCTTTAGTTGAGAGTTTGTGCTCTTATGAGGCCCGGTGAGAATTGTTGGAATTAACAAATGTTGACCATGCTGCTGGAACAGAATGATGTTAACGCAGTGTTAAGTATCCCTCTGATAGCAACTACTTCTCAGGATCAAGTTATATGGGGTATGAGTAAGGATGGGAGTTATACAGTGAGAACAACTTATCATTACTACAATATATATATATATATATATATATATATATATATATATATATATATTTGTTTGAATCAAACAAAATCATATTAAACCTTTTCTGAATGAATGGTTGGTTTCAATTATTTAAACTTTGTCATTCAACTATGTTTTGACTAGTTTTAGCTGGTTTTGATGGATATAAATCATAACTAGTTATTTTTTATTTATGGTTAGATTAGTCAAAACGTCCACCCAAGTTTTGATTAGCATGCATAATTATGAGAACTATCATATACTAGAAGTACCAACTATCTTTTAAAGTCAAAAGATGTTTGAACCCTATCAAATAATAGGGCAAAAGTATTCCGTTCAGAAAGCACAAAAAAAAAGTATTCTGTTAAGAAGTTTATTGAAATCTAAAACCAATTTCATGAAAAATTAAATTTTTAATTCCAACAACCAGACAAATATGCATTGGCTTTTTTTTTTCTTTTGGCAGTGACTAGTAAGAATGCATTGTATGTTCTATTGTATTCTAACCTGACTATTAAAACCAAACACTGCCTTCTCTCTTCAGTTGATCATTTATGAATAAATGTAGAAAATTGCAGACCTCTGACCCCCTAATCACAAACCACATGAATTAAGTTGTTCTTCAATTCGATAATTAACACTGAATTCTTTTTATGTGCTTTGTAAATCACATGGAGTAATTAACACTGGAGAGTTGAGACAAGAGACAGATGTCTGAAAGTATTGTAATTACAGAGCATAAAATTTGCTGAATAAACTTCTTTTCATTGATTCAATAATTGTGTATCTTCCAATAAGAGAAGTACACTATTTATACATACGCAAAAAAACAAGAAAATTAGCAAGCCTATTTCTTGTAACTAACTAACAACATTTCAACTGCTAACAGAAGCAAAGTAACAGATTAACTAACTTTAATACTAACTAACTGTTATGCTAACTAATTACAAGTAGCCTAATAGTGACTGATTTAATATCCCCCTCAAACTGGATAGTGGATACTCAACATGCCCAGTTTGGAAACAAGGCCTTGAAACTGAGTTGAATCCAAGGGTTTAGTAAAAATATCAGCTAGCTGATTTGCACTTGAAATAGGCAAAAGATGATATAGATGAGCTTGCAACTTCTCGCGAACAATTTGGCAATCTAATTCAATATGCTTTGTTCTTTCATGAAAAGATGAATTTGCTGTTATGTGTCGAGCGGATTGACTATCACAATAGAGCAAAGATGGCTTGATGTATTGAATGCGAAAGTCATGGAGTAAATATGTGAGCCATTGAAGCTCACACACAGTTGTAACAAGGGCCCTGTACTCAGCTTCCTAAGATGATTTGGAAACAGTCGCTTGCTTCTTGGATTTCTAGGATATTAAAGAGCCGCCTAGAAATATACAATACCCTGTTATAGACTTCCTTGTGTCGGGACAGGTTGCCCAATTGGAGTCGCTGAATGCCTTTAGTTGGAGTTGTGAATTTGCTGGAAAAAATAACCCTTTTGCAGGACAGTGTTTGATATAGCGGAGGACCTTTATTGCTGCCTCATAGTGGATTACAAGTAGCCTAATAGTGACTGACTAACTGTTATGCTAACTAATTACAAGTAGGCTAATAGTGACTGATTTAATAGAAAGGAAATTCATTAGAGAACACCCTTTTCTCAGCATAACTGATCTATCCCTATAAAATATTCGTCAATTAATGACAATTCTAGGTGCTCTGAAACAACCCTGTATATATATGTGTGCACCAAACAGACAATAACGACTCAACTCAACCAGAATCTTATAAGCTAAAAACAAACATAAGCACATATAACTGCCAGAGTACTATAATCAGTTAGTGAGTGAATCAGCATGAGCTCTAATGTCCTCTACCAAGACAATCGGCCACAAAATTATTATATTGAGTAAATACTCAATTTGGTCCCTGAAATTATAGGGTCGTATCAACTTAGTCCCCCACATTATCAATATTCCAAAATGATCCCTGAAATTGTAGAAAGTTAATCAGATTCGTCCCTCCGTTGATATTTACATGGTTTATAATGACATTAAGTTGGTAATGTCAGGGATGCATTTGAAACTAAGTGAATAATGTCAGGGATGCATTTGCTACATTTTGCAATTTCAAGGATCATTTTGGAATATTGATAATATGGGGGACTAAGTTGATACAATCCTATAATTTCAGGGACCAAATTGAGTATTTACTCTTATTATATTCAACAATGGCAACATGAAACAACTACAAAAAAAAAGGTATGGATAACATCTTGGAGACTACTGTTCCAATGAGTTTGTTCTATATCAATTGAGATACATTCACAAATGTTTCCTTCAATTTCTTGTTACCCACCAATAAAATAAAACTCAGTTCATTTCCTTGATAATAAAAGCGACCAAGTGTCTTACCCGATTCGAGAGATTAGTCTCCGCAGTTGCGCGTAGGAGATACCCAGTTTATACAAAAAAAAACTATGAACTGTGTGAAAGGAATGCTGAAAATGCACAGGGAACAGAAAGAGAATGACTGAGTGATAAGTCCATTCAAGAACTTAATAACGAAACTAACTACATAATATAACCAATAATCCCATTTTTCCTTACTTTCTACAAACTTCCTCACAGGGGTTAACTTGTTTCCTATGATTGCAGCGGAAAACAAATCATAGTCAACCCATCACACTATAATTTCAGAGTAATAAATTACCACCTACCCAAATAATTCTTTCAACAACCTGTGTTACTAGATAATATTAAAAAATCCTTAATCCTTTATTTTATTTACTTAATTTATCTAAAAATTAATAAAAATAGTAATGTATAGTCCACTGATGACGAACTTATATACTACCTCACCTTAGTGGCAAGAAATTGTTTTACAGAAAAAGCTGCTCGAATTAAGAAAGTAACCAAGTATAACCTTTTCAAACGAGAGCATAAACAAAAACCACATTCGGAATCATTTAGCAACAAAAACAAGAAAAGATAATCCATCTGATTAATAAAGCATGCCAACCATGCATGCGTACAAGGTTCTTGGGGGAATTTAAGAGCACTACGCAAAAATAAATCAGGCTTTCCTATGTCTTACACAAAATTCATTTAAAACAACATCATTGAGTCTCTTCAAGGATAACCATCCAAATTTTCATTTGGTGATGAATGCATGCCAAGAAATCGATAGTAATAGCCTCACATTTCATCATCACATAAATCTATCTAGAAAGATCATATAATCAAGATCAAAATATAGATTTTCATCTAGACTTTGTAAATAAGAATCATCATCATCATCATCATCATCATCAACATAGTCTTTTGGAAGCCGTAAATCTATGATCTGATCATGACACCTTTTCCCCAAACTTCCACTCAAATCAAGATGAAAACATTTTCGCAGGTCAAGAGATTCAAGAAGAGGGCATCCGTCAAGAACAGCAAGCAACCCAACGTTAGTGAGAATCCTTCGGCCAATGACTCAAGAGAATCCTTCGACAGGTTGCTAAATGAAATGTCAAGCTCCTCTAACAGTGGAAACTTCGCAACTTCACTCAATCCTTTGTGTGAAATTCCCCGGCATTTTACAAGCCGTATGCATCGTAGGTGACTTCCGCTGTTAAGATTTGAATAAAAATTTATAAAAAGGAAAAAAAATGACATTTCAAAAAGATGCACCAAAAGAATGATTGAGAGAGCTGTCAGAAGCGTAATGCTATTTAGTTAAATAAAATAAAAATGAAACACATTACAAAACATGCCCAATGCAATGACTATAAAAACAAAAATAAAAGATGGCATGCATCAACATAGATTCAATAGGCTGGAGAATCTCTAAGCAACAAGACATCCTAAGACATCATTCTATTGGATATATTTTAGGCAGTTAGCTTATCAGTTAATTTGTTAGTTATCTGTTAGTTATTTCTATCAGTTAGTTAATCAAGAATCAGTTAGTATGTGCATTTCTCAGTTTGTTAGTCTAAGATGCTTAGTTTGTTATGTTCAATCTGTTAGCAGCACATAGTATATAAAGCTCTCATTGTTTCATTCCTAATTCAATTAATGAAAAGCATTATTCAGTTGAATATCTTTCTTGTCATAATATGGTATCAGAGAATATTTGATTCCATAGCTTCCGCATCATTCTTTGTTCTTCATCATCATCATGACTGATGATTCTACTACTTCCGGCCAAGGCAGCAATGGTACTATTTCAGGGCATCAACAACCCCCTCCTCCACTAGCTGATTCTTCTCAAAATCCCAATTCTCCCTACTATCTCCATCCTGGTGAAAACCCAGGATTTGTTCTAGTCTCCCCACCTCTCAATGGAGACAATTGCTACAATTGGAGCAGGGCAATCAAGAGAGCACTTTCATCCAAGAACAAGATTAAATTCATCGATGGCAACCTTCCTCAACCACCAGCCTCCAACCCTTTACATGATTCTTGGGAGCGGTGCAATCACATGGTGGTTTCTTGGATCACTCGCACCCTCTCCCCACAAATTTCACAAAGCACCATTTGTTTTGACAATGCGCGCGACCTCTTGGTGGATCTCCAAGATCGCTTCATTAAAGGGAACCATTTCCGCATGAACGATATCTTGCAAGAAATCCATTCCATGCGTCAGGGTGAAAGGTCTCTTTCTAATTTTTTTACTGACATGAAAATCCTATGGGATGAACTTGAATTTCTTCGCCCAACACCCAATTGTGTCGTATCTTGTTCCCGTCATCTTAGCAATGCTGTTAAATCTTATAAGGATAAAGAACACATTATATGTTTCCTTAAAGTTCTCAATGATTCTTACAATGCTGTGCGCACTCAGATTCTTTTAATGCACCCTTTACCAACTATTAGTCAAGTTTATTCAATGGTGCTTCAGCAAGAAAGACCATCTTCCAATACTCCTACTCTTGCATCCACTGCCTTTGCTGTTCCATCCTCCAATTTTACCTCACAAGGCAGGAGTTCTTTTACTCAAGGCCGGGGCAGAGGACGCTCTAATAGACAATCAATGCTCAGTTCCCATTGCAACCGAACCAACCATACAATTGATACTTGCTATTTCAAACATGGCTTTCCGCCTGGGTATAGGTCAAGACTACAAGGTTCCACTCTACAGATGACATCTGCTGTTCCTGATAGTGGTCCTAAAACTGATGTCACCACCACAACTGCCCCTCCACCTCATTCGGATCAATCATTAGCCCTTTCCAGAGATGACTATCAATACCTTGTTTCACTTTTACATGCAACTAAAAATGATACTAATCCCATTCTACCTCCTGTTAGCAAACAGGTCAACCACTGATTCCAATCACCATGTGGTGTCTAGTATCACCAAATCAGGTACATATTCTCCAGAACATTCTTTGTGGATCTTGGATTCGGGTGCTAGTGATCATGTATGCCCTATATTCAATATTTTTCTAATTACACAAGAATTCCTCCCATAGCAGTGAAATTGCCAAATGGTACCATTCTTTATGCAAATTATTCTGGTACAATTGTTTACAATTCTACATTTTCTCTGCATGATGTATTGCATATACCAGATTTTCAGTTTAACCTAATTTCAATCCACAAACTAACACTTACTCTCAATTGTAGATTGATCTTATCCTCTACTTCTTGTGGCATACAGGACCTAGCTACACAGAGGATGATTGGGACTGCTCACATACATAACAACCTTTACATCTTTCAACAACAACCCCAATCTTTCCTATGTACTCATAGTAATACTGCCAATAATCAGTCTACTGCTCTTTCTAATGTTCATACTGCCAAAACTACAATTAGCACTTTTGATTTGTGGCACTATAGGTTAGGCCATCCATCTTATGCTGTTTTACAACATCTATGTACCAATTTTCCATACATAGTTTCAAATAAAAACACAATTTGTGATTCTTGTCATCTTGATAAACAATGCAAATTACCCTTTCCCCGTAGCACTACAACTTCTGTTAAGCCCTATGATTTGCTACATATGGATATATGGGGACCCCTTAGCATACCATCTTTTCAATGGCATCATTATTTTCTTACTATTGTTGATGACTATAGTAGATTTTCTTGGTTATTTCTCATGCAACATAAGTCAGATGCTAGAACTTGTATTACGAACTTCTTTACTTACATCTCCACTCAATTTTCTGCAACAGTAAAGATTGTTCGGACTGATAATGGACCTGAGTTTCATATGCCATCCTTATATGCTAGCTTAGGTATATTACACCAAACTTCTTGTGTTGAAACTCCACAACAGAACTCTGTTGTTGAACGCAAGCATAGAAACCTTTTAAATGTTACAAGGGCACTCTTATTTCATTCAAATTTACCTAAACATTTTTGGTCTTATGCTCTTTGTCACTCTATGACTCTTATAAATAGACTGCCTACACCTGTCCTAAACAACAAATCACCACATGAATTACTCTATGACTCTCCTCCCACATTCCTCGATTTAAAGGTTTTTGGATGCTTGTCTTATGCAACTACCTTAACACATAATAGAAATAAACTTGACCCTAGGGCTAGGAGATGCATGTTTCTTGGTTTTAAACCTGGCACCAAGGGATACCTTTTATATGATTTGCAAACTAGAGCTACCTTTGTTTCTAGACATGCTATTTTTTATGAACATATTTTTCCTTACTCTCATATTTCTTCTCCTGATAATTCTGCCTGTGACAGTAATTCTCCTAACTTAGATTTCCATTTCTTATTTGATGTACCTCATCTAAATCATCTTCCCACAACTGCACAGGAATCTTCCTCAGCACAACCTTCTTTTCATACTAATAATGCCAATACCCCACACTGTGTTTCAGCTCCATCATCTCCTGAACCACCACCCTTAAGAAAATCTGACAGGATTCGAAAATTGCCTACTTATCTTCAAGATTTTCATTGTAATAATATCATTGCATCTCATGCTAATTCTACAAATACTTTATATCCACTGTCATCTGTTCTCTCTTACTCTAAATTGTCCTCATCTCATCTCAATTATACTATGTCCATCTCCACACATGATGAACCCAGCACCTATAAACAAGCCATAAAGGATGACCACTGGATAAAGGCAATGGACTCTGAACTTGCTGCTCTCCAACAGAATAATACCTGGGTCATTACTGATCTGCCCAAAGGTAAAACCCCAATTGGATGTACATGGGTGTGGAAGATTAAGTACTTAGCTGATGGAAGTATTGAAAGGTATGAGGCTCGTTTAGTGGCAAAAGGGTTTGATCAAGTTGAGGGCATTGACTTCTTTGACATATATTCCCCGGTTGCTAAACTAACCAGCATTCGGCTTCTTCTTGCTATTGCCTCTGCTCAAGACTGGCACCTCCATCAATTGGATGTCCATAATGCTTTTCTACATGGCACATTGGATGAAGAGGTTTACATGCAACTCCCTCCTAGCCTTACCCAGCCAAACAAAGTCTGCAAACTCCTAAAATCGATATATGGACTCAAACAGTCCAGCAGACAATGGTTTGCTAGTCTTTCCTCTTTTCTTATTACATAGGGTTATTCACAATCTAGTTCTGACTCCTCTTTATTCATTAAACATTCTACTCTTTCTACTACTATTTTCTTAGTTTATGTCGATGATCTTATTCTTGCAGGCACTGATTTGAACGAAATTGCTCACATCAAATCTGCTCTTAATAGCAAATTTAAAATAAAATATCTTGGTCATTTGAAATATTTGCTCGGCTTAGAAATAGCTCACTCCAAGGCAGCCATCCATATATGTCAAAGGAAATTTGCATTAGACATTTTATCCGAATGTGGATTACTTGCATCCAAACCTGTTTCCACACCAATGATTAAGGGGACCAAACTAATCTCAGCATGGAGGCACACCACTAGAAAATCCTGCTTCCTACAGAAGACTAATCGGTAAGCTTTTATATTTGACATCTACTCGGCCTGACATTTCTTTCTCTGTTCAACAGTTGAGCCAGTTTATGGCAGCCCCAACAAATCTGCATCATGAAGCAGCTGTTCGTGTGTTACAATACATCAAGCGTTCGCCTGCCCAAGGACTGTTTTATTCCAGCCAATCCTCTCTCCAACTCAAGGCTTTTAGTAATTTGGATTGGGCCACATGTCCAGATACCAGAAAATCTGATATTGGTTTCTGCATATTCATCGGAGAGTCTCTTATATCTCGGAAGTCCAAGAAGCAATCAACGGTTTCTCGGTTACCATTGGAAGCCGAATATCGTGCCTTAGCCTCCACTGTTTGTGAAATACAGTGGCTCAACTATCTTCTTCATGATTTCCAGCCTCCTTTTATTCATCCCGCTTAGTTATATTGTGATAGTCAATCCGCAAGGCATATAGCTTCCAATTCATCGTTTCATGAGAGGACAAAGCACATTGAGTTGGATTGCCACATTGTTCGGGAGAAATTGCAATCCATACTCTTTCATTTACTGCCTATAGCAAGTGCCAATCAACTGGCCGGCATCTTAACCAAAGCCTTAGATCCATTACCCTTTCAAACTTTTTTATCCAAGCTGGGATTGCTGAGTATCCACTCACCAGCTTGCGGGGGGTATTAGATATATTTTAGGCAGTTAGCTTATCAGTTAATTTGTTAGTTATCTGTTAGTTATTTCTATCAGTTAGTTAATCAAGAATCAGTTAGTATATGCAGTTCTTAGTTTGTTAGTCTAAGATGCTTAGTCTGTTATGCTCAGTCTGTTAGCAGCACATACTATATAAAGATCTCATTGTATCATTCCTAATTCAATTAATGAAAAGCATTATTCAGTTCAATATCTTTCTTGTCATAATACATTCAGTATTATAGAGCAACAAGACATCCTGAAAAAAGAATCAGTAATTTCGTTACACTAGGAAGCAAGCAAAAGGAAAATATATTACCAGTCAGCTATGTATTTAAGGAGATCATCAGTGCAATATAACTCAATATCAATGTCTTCCAGATGACCGCAACTTCGTTCAATGGCATAGCGACAAATCTTCACCAAATCGTAGGTTGAAGGGTGGAGGTTGCTCATGTCAATGGTGCGCCACATGAGAGGATCCTCCTTGCAGATATTCCACCATAGACGGCACACTTGACATACACTCGTCACAATTTCAATGGTACCAAGCCTCTGGAGGATGTTTGCTGTTAACTCTCTCGAAAGTTCAAGCCATTTTGGTCCCATTATGCAGGTCTCCCCTTCTGCTTCCTTTGCTTCCCTCGAAGTCGAAGACAACGCCATCAAATGACTGGAATTTGATTCATGTGTCATAACATCTTTAATATAAGTAAACACTCACCGTGACACCTAAACGCTTTGAAAATGAGAAGAATAAAAGTCTCTCAGGATAACGAATGACCCATGCCATGGATGATGGATGTCCTGTCCTCTAATAAAATGAGTAATCACCAATTCGGTCGCGGAATTTGTAAGCTCGTATCAATTTGGTTACTAACATTTTTGAAATTTCAAAAAAATCACTGAAGTTGTCAAATATTAATCAATTAAGTCCTTTCGTCAGGGACCAAGATGATATAACCTTATAATTTCTGGGTCCAAACGGGGGATTTACTCCTAATAAAATGCATAATCCAGTGGTTATAATGTGCTGGAGCTAGTTTATGGAAATACAACCCTAAAGCAATATCAAACTTATCAAACTGTTTTTCAAATGAAAGGTACCCTAATTTTAAAATGTCATTACTACACTCGGCTTTGAATACAAATTAAATTGACCACCTAAACCACAAAATTTTCAGGTTGCTTGGACCCCAAAAAATTCAAAGAAGAAGACCCAGCTCAGCCACAACGCTGCAAGATTCAAATTTGCGCTCCTCTTCCTACTCCTAATTCAGTATTGGGCCTTCCTATAGGAAAAAACATATTCCCCATATATTGCTCTAGTATCATTCAGCTTAATCTACAAAAGAATTTATAAAGTTCATATATAATAAAGGCAAGAAATGGTGTACCATTTTGTATAACTGTTAAGCAGGGGAAATGAAGACATAGTCAAGGAGATGAAGTTATGGAGTAAATACCCAATTTGGTCCCTGAAATTGTGGGGTCGTATCAACTTAGTCCCCCACATTATCAATATTCCAAAATGATCCTTGGAATTTCAAAATGTAGCAAATTCATCCCTGACATTATTCACTTCGTTTCAAATCCATCCCTGACATTACCAACTTAATGTCATTATAGTCCATGTAAATATTAGCAGAGGGACGAATCTGATTAACTTTCTGCAATTCCAGGGATCATTTTGGAATATTGATAATGTGGGGGACTAAGTTGATACGACCCTATAATTTCAGGGATCAAATTGAATATTTAGTCTGAAGTTGTGAGATCATATACTCCAATCCAATCACGTTGAATTCAGATATTGGGTGAGCACTTAACATACACATGACAGAAGAGTTCAAGATTGAAATGAAGTGAAACCTGAGAGAGGGAGTGTAACCGTGAAATAAAGTCAATTTCGAGGGAAAAAGATCTTGCGCATCAATGCAATCACATCGTCACGTGACTTCTAATCAAGATTGGACGGTCTATTTTTCGATTTCGTGTTTTAGATCCAATTTGCAAAGTTCAAATATGAGTCGTCCAGTTCCATTCGATTGAGACCGTGTCATTTGCTATTTCCATCTTTCCATTTGCTTTCCTCAACCCTTCTTTCATTTTTTTTAAATTAAATCTTAAAATATCTTTATCCCTTCCCATCAGCTTTCAAAATTTTTTTGTCTGATTTTCATTAGTTACGAAAATAATGATTTCCATCAAGAATCAAAATTTGAATATCTTACTAAAATTATAATTTTTGAAATATATCAAAATTTAAAGACATTATAATTTTCTTAACGTATTCATTAAAATTAGATCTCCATTATTTCCATAACACTAAAATATAAAATAATTTAGTGTATGTGACGTGGAGAACAAGAAAAAAGAATAGCAAGTGAGTGAGGGCACCAAGTGGCCAAATATCATATCTGCATGGAATGTGTTTTTGGTTCCTTCTGCTTAGGCTGCACCTCCCAGGTTTAGTTCAAAGTATTTCTGCTTCTCAGCTTCATCAGTATGAGCACATGTGAGAAATTCCTCACAGCTCAACTTAGTGACACTAGCAACTTTTGCAGTGCCACGCACAAATTTACTAGATCAGAAGGCGGTGAGAAATTAATAATGGGCCTTCTCATCATTCTCTAACTACAAACTCTCCATGCCCATGAGTGCAGTGTCATAATTCTTGACATGATAAGCATTTCTCCCAGCTGATACTACTCTCTTGGGATCAGAAGATCACATAGTGAACTTCTTTGCCCACTCAAAATTCTTTGTGCTTCTCCGGGGCTAGCCTCAGCGGTACGAGTACGAACATCTGACTTAACACCAACAAATGCATCACGATGACTAGATGCAGCAGCTTGCATTTATAAGGAATACATTACGAAAATTATAGTTCCCGAAATATATCAAAAATTGAATACATTACGGAAATTATAGTTTACGTAAGATATTCAAAATTTAAATATATTATGAAAATTGTAGTTTTCGTAACTAACAAAAACCAGGAAAAAAAAGTTTAAAAGAGAGTGGGAAGGGATAAAGGTATTTATGAGATTTAATTAAAAAAATAGGGCAGGGGAGATGAGAAAAGCAAATGCCTAAAATCGTGTGATGGTGTGAAAGCGCGGTTATCCCAACTACAAAGACACTAGTCCAAAATAGGCAGTAAACTCTAAAGCCTCAAACCTAATAAAATTCATTCAATTAATTAAAAAAACCTTACAACTTAGCCGTCCCAACCTGCTTTCTTAGCGAGTTATGCAGGTGGATTAAAATCAATTGATGGGTGAAAAACTCTGGTCAACCCCGCCAAAAAAGCTAAGTTAAACCGATTGGCCCAGCAAGTCTAACCCTTTTTGTTGGCCTACCTTTATTGGCCTGCTGCCCCATAATACCCAAATTCCTTTATAGAGTGAAAAAAAAATAGGAAAAGAGTGTTATTATTTAGTATGAGATCGATGCGAAAAATGCAAGAATTTGAGTTAACTAATCAAGTCATTCTTTTATCAAAAAACACGATGGGTAAATATTAAGAATATTATTGGATGTCTTCAGCTGTCTATTCGAGATATGTTCATGCACCAAATTTTCGTAATTATCAGATTTTCTCATAGGGAAATTATTGTGAAAATGATAACAAGATACGCTATAAGGAACTAAAATTCATGTAGCATAAACATGTAGAATAAAGGTGTATCATTAATCTATAATGTTCAAATACTAATCAGGGAAACTTATGTCTCTTCGTCAATTCATCAAAAGAGTACAACAAATTTAAGAGCCCTTTACTTTAAAATCGAAATTATGCATTGAAACAGATTTTCGTTGGAGGCAAGAAACACAATTACAAATTTTTTTTCTTAGAACTCAGGAATACTTCAAACGACGTTCTTCACCATGCACTGATAATTTGTATAAACAATATATAGCGCACAATATGCAATCTAAAACAACTTTTAAACTAACATAACCTTGAACTAGACAGTGGTATATAACCTTGAACTAGAAGTTTGATCATGAAACATATTGTTCTTATCTAAAACAGGAAATGGTAAAAGAATTCTCCTAAACACGAGGCTGTAATTTAAAGACTAACCCCGACCAAATTCTAGGGGAACTTTGGGCGCTTTGCAAGTAAAGTCAATATATGTTGTATGCGTAAGTACCTAAAGTAGCACATTAAAGCATGATGCTTCCTACACCTATCAAAAGTGAACAAATTAAAAACCTTGGAATGGATCTATTGATACAATACCTTTTCAAGGAAAACTACATAACCACATAAACGGCTATGCCTATATATAACAACATGCATTAGCAGGGGAACCTCCAAGAGCCTTTTCAAAGGTAGGTGTATCAGCTAGAGAAATCCATTGATAGTTAGGACGAAATCAATTAGCATTTCACCAGAACCAAACACAAGATCTAAATCTTTTTTTTCAGGTGTCCCATTACTTAGAGGACTTTAAAGGAGACTTGACCTTGCAAAAGGCAATTGGACTGATCAGCTCCACAATGTACTATGGGTGTATCAAACTACCTCACATTCTACCACTGGTGAAACACCTTTCCAACTCACTTACAGGATAGAGGTTGTTTTACCAGTAGAAATAGGAGGGTCACCTCTAAGAAACAATGTTGTTCGACATCTCAAACAATGAAACGTTTATAAGAGAGGATCCAGACCTAGTCAAAGAAAAAATAAAAGAGATCGCGGTTATCGGAGAAGCCACCATCAAACAAAGAATTGGTGCCATCAACTAACACATGGCATCATTAGTTTGGGATTAATAATTAGTGCATATTTGGTAACACTTAAATTTCAGAAAATAAGTTAATCCAAAGAGATTTAATTTTACGATTTAATTGAAATGTATTGTTACTGTAAAAAAATATAATTACATTGTCAACCAATCATATATTATCAAATCATAAAAAAAAAATTGACTTTTATATATAATAACAACTTTAAAAGTTATACATAGAGTAATTTGTAATTGATTTAAAACATTTGATATTTATCACGTATAAAAATTAAACTCTCCTTAATTTTAACGAATTCTTGTGGGAAATTTTCTCTCGTTACAAAGAACAATTCTTTTGTTTTTCGTAATTTAGGCATATATGTAATTAATTTATGGAAGCACGTTTAAGTTTAATTAATTTTTTAGTCCAAAAAAAAAAAGTTTAATTAATTTTATATTGTATTTATTTTTGTTTCGCCTTCACACTCAATCATGTAAAGCTTTAAACATACCAGCTTCACATGTGGTGCGCGCATAGACATAGACCCATATAGATTTTTATGTACATATACAGTTAATACAATGAAATATACATGATGATATTGCTTCTATTGTAAACAACTTTCTGGCACCAGTGTTCCACTGCTTGTCCCACCAATGTTCTTACACGTTGACGTTGCACCTTTGTTGTTGTAAGTTAGCTTTATATCCTGCAATTTGATCCCTTCACATGGATGACTGGGGCTGCATTCAAATGTTACTGCCTCTGGTGTTGCTGAACTACCTTGTATGTTCTTATAAGTAACTTTGCTAATCTTGACTCCTGAAGTCTGTTAAATATAAAGCAACACATTAGTTAATCCAACAAAAAAGCAATTGTAGATAAAAGTAATTTTGCATGTTAATAATTTAATGTACATTAGAAAGTACTATATAAAATAAAGTCAAGATAAGATGGATTAATTATGATTACTACCTGGCCCGGACAACCTTGATTGCGGGGGCAATAATTCTGATCAATGATGATGGGATTCTCAACGTTGTTCATTACGATGTTTTGGAAGAGAATGTTCCTAACGAACCCTTTGCTTGGTCTGGCCCATGACTTTATCCTCACCCCATTGTCCGATCCAGTGAAGATAGCATTCGTTAGAGTCACATTTTCAACTCCTCTTTCGTCCATTTGTTTACCCAAACTTCCAATGCTGTGCCAAAAATTCGTTACAGATTGTTATACGCTTTTATGTTTCCAATATAAATTGAACAGTCACTTCAACTCAAGTTTCATCTCAAATAATAATCTTTTAATTATACTGACTAATCAGACTGAAAAACATATTACGTGGGGAATGGATTTTCTGGTGTCATTTCTTTGTCAAATATAGCATGGACAAGGAGATTCTAAGTCTAAAATTGCTACAATTTCTTTTATAGCCTTTACATTTATCTTTTTCCTCTACTGTGAACAAATAAAATGACATAAGATATTTTTATTTATTTAACATGAAGCCCATAAAGACTCTTACATGAGGGAGGGGATAAGGGAAAAAGGAAAAAGGATGAAGCACATTACGGGATATAAACTTGCACACTCATAAATCATATCTCACAACTTAACCAACGAGATAACAGATGAACAATATGACATGAGATATCTATTCCCCTTATTATTCTATTTCACACCTCATTAAAAAAATTGATAATTGCGAAAGAAGGAAGGTGGAAGAAAATGAGACAGATGATTTCAATTCCAATTAAACATGCCGCTACTTTTTTTTATCGGACAACCAAATAAAAATCAGCCAATTTTCTATTAAACCGGGAAAACTGGCTAATTGTGATTTTCTATTTCAATTCTGCTTGGTAAGTTTTATTTTTTTTTTTTCTAGTGGAATGGTGGAAGACTAGTTTGACTTCGGGTTTGTATTTGACACTAGCTGTCGACATTTTTTTTTAACAGGCAAATCATATTAAAAGAGAGCACCAGAAGTACTCAAATTCGGTACAGGATAATTACATAATTCTATCCCACACTACTCCTATCAGCCAACAAAGGTGTAGTACCAAAAAAGTCTAACAAGACCAGAAAGAGATATCATAAAAACAACACAAACTACCCAGCCATCAATTATACGAAAGGTTTAAATTATTCATTTTAAAAAAGACATTTTGAAATTTGTATTTTGCGAATTTTATGTTTATGTCTCTATTTTATACGACATACCATTGGAGTGAAAAGAATTAGTTAGATTCTATCCGGCCATTGTTATATTCAAGATTTTAAATTGCATTTGCAGTTGCGTTGCGTTTACCGTCATTACGGACAATTACAGAAAAACGCGATCGCATTAATTACAAACACAATGCCATTTCAGAGACTATCAAAATCACAATACCGCAATTTATAATTGCGATTTCGGACCTCATTTTAAAACCTCGGTTATATTGCCTTCATTTTCAACTAACCGGTGCTTCAAATGACTATAGTCATAGTAGTGCTAACCTTACGCCATGGCCCGGGCCACATTTGATGTGGGAAATGAAGAGATTATAGGTGGCATCACCAATGGATATGCAGTCATCCCCAGTTTGAAGGGTACTCCCGGTGATGGTAACCCCAGTTGAGCGTTCAACATGAATGCCATCGGTGTTAGGGCTCTGGTCTGGTGCAATAGCCCTTACGTTTTTTATAAGAACATTGTTGCAGGTGTTGATCACAAGGTGACTTAGTTGGCTGTTGATTGAAGTTATGCCACTAACCACCAGGTTATTCACCCAGTGAAATGTCATTGACTGCAATTATAAAACGTTTATTGATTCAATTGTGTGAATATAAAGATTAATTAAACATAAATATATACATGCTAATTTAAATTTTGATTATAAGTGCATTATTGTATCTTAGATGTAAGCATATTCTACCTATTTTAATGGGTTATGCTCTTAAACTCTCCACCATGTAAATTATATATATATATATATATATATATATTGTGTGTGTGTGTGTTTGTGTGTTACTTTTTTTAATGTATTTTTAAAATGAATATAAAAAAAGATAAAAAAGTAATAATGAAAGATAAAAATACATTAATGTATCTAATAAAATAGAATGTTTAAAACTTGATATAACATGAGGCAATAACAATCATTCAAGCATAAACAACATAATGACAAAAGACATGTTTACTTTTCTTATTTTGAGTGATGTATGAACAGGTTGGAATGTATAAAACAATGTTATATATACACCTTAAAGTTTTAATGTAAAGGTTGGATTACTGCTTGTACTTCTTTTAATAATATTTTCTTTGCTTGATAAAAAAAATGTCACAAGGCATGCAAATGCAAAGTTAATATACATACCCTTGCTCCAACAGGACAGCTCTTTCCAGATCTTCTGCAATCCCAGAAACCAGCCCCTTTAGCATCCAAGTTGCCACCAGAAACGGTGAGATTGTCCACATGACTAAACAAAATCCAAAATCCTGAATTTCCAAGTGCCAGGTAATCTTCAGGTGCCACAAGAGTCCCAGCTATGAGGAATGTGACCTTGTTCTTGCATGGGCCTCGAAAATTCGTGTTTTTCAGCAAGTATCTCCCTTTTGGCACATAAATAGTGGCAGGGCGGAGGCTAGTACATGCTGATTGCCAAGCCTTTATGAATGGACCAGTGGAGTCAGTTTTTCCTTCTGGTTTTGCCCCAAAAGCAACTACATTATATTTAGAGGTTGGAGCTGCATGTGAAGAGCATAGCAAGGTTATGCATATATATGAGATAACCCAAAACATAGTTCTAAAGACAGCAGCCATTATTCTAGGTATGTTCCCAAAGCTATCTAATGTTGGAAACAATTGATAAGAATGACTCTTAATTGGTATTGGGTATGTTTAGTATTAGTTGGATTCTTGAAATGAACTGAAATGGTAGTTAAAAACTTTGCAATATTACAAGTATATATAAACAAGTATAAGTGCTTCATTTAGTGTTTGCTTCCATATAATATATTATACAAGTAAGTTATAGCGTACGGTAAATGATTAATTTAGTGTTTGCTTCCATATAATGCAAGTCAACTGTACTTGTATATAAGGTTTCTTAGGCAGCAAAATCTAAAGATGAATGTATCTGCATGTTTTCACATGTGTAATTGCATTGGTGAGTAGAATCGTGGATAAATCATTTTCTTAAAGATAAGTTAATTATATATAGGCCTATAAAAAAAAGTGAATATATATAGACGATGAACATATATACGGCTGATCATGATAAGCCGATTCCTTAGACTAATCAAAAGGGTTTAATTAACTTAAGAAAAATTTCACCTTTACTTAACTCTAGCAAAACTTGAATTTGTGCCAAAACCATGTAGGATAAGAAGGATAGAGTACAAATTGCACAATAGAATTACTTAAATATATTATGTAGTGTAATCGAAGGCCTAGATAACGGAAGTAGGAGTTGACTGCGCGATTAATTAAGGCGTATTACGTTATGTTAATACTCCGTAGTCCATAGTTGAATTTCAGAGAGTGATGTTTTGATTATATTATATTTAACACACGACTTTGTAAAGAGATCCCGCAGGGAAAATTGGCGAGAAAATTGCCTATGTTGTAGCTCTTAAACACGGCCGTACCAGTACGTATGCAGCCATATTGCAAGCACCAATTATTGGTTCTTGCTACCACTTTGCTGTTGCCACACACTTTGAATGTTTGTGGTGGATATGTTATTGTTTGCCGTTTTTAATTATATAAAATGGGCTGAGAATAGCTTATTTTGTATATAAATTAATCCTTTTTATTTATTTATTTATTTATTTATTTTTTGGTTTGTCTTAGATTTGAGCCAAATTCAACTCTAAAAGCTAGCTCAAGAGGTGAGGATTGCCACCCTAAAAGCTAGCTCAAGAGGTGAGGATTGTCCAAGCTTTATAAGCTCTTATGAGGCTTTATCTCTAATCAATGTGAGACTTGGGTTTTTTCCAATACACCCCCTCACGCCCAGCACTATTGGGCTTAGTGCGTGGATAATATGGTGAGCGACACTTTAATGGATCTAGGATAGGCTTTGATACCATCTTAGGTTTGGACTTAACTCAACCCTAAAAGCTAGCTCAAGAGGTGAGGATTGCCCAAACTTTATAAGCTCTTATGAGGCTCTATCTCTAGTCAATGTGAGACTTGGGTTTTTCCCAATAGTTTGAGCATTGGCTTTAGAACTAATGAACAAGGAACCATGAATGTTGTAAAGGTATTTTTCTCTTCCAAAATTTGGTATGGTGTTCTAAATTGGTTGGGTGTGGTTATGCCCATTGGAATATTATGTATTTAATTATATTCCAATGTCATAATGTGGGCAGATATCGTCAATTAATTATATTAGCTATTTATCAATTAGGAGCCTTAATTGATATGTAATCAAATTAAGTGATAAGGCTAATTAAATTTCTGATTTGATAATAAATTAGTTAATTGATATGGGATAAATATGAGTGGATGTCATTGATGACCCATTTCGGAATAATGGGAACCCTAATTGGCCATCACCCAATATAAAGGTTATGGTCCCCAATACACCGGACAATATAGCATACTGTCTCTTCTCCCCTTCTGAAGAGCGACTAAGGCATAAGGAGTCCCGGTTGAGAAAGAATCACAAGCCAACGAGTGTTCATTACCCGTCTCTCTTTTCTCTTCCACTCTCCATGTTTCAGGATTGCCGCCCTTCGTTCGTGAAGGTTGGTGATCAAGTTCATCTTTTGAATAACGCTTAGTTCAGGAATCGCTATGGATCCAGGTATATTCACAAATAACGAATCCTAGTAATCTGGCATGATGTTGATCCTAGGTTGTGTGGTTAATGTGCTCTAGGATGTATGCCTATAGTTTTAACGCTTCTGCATAAAGAATAAAGAATCTAATGAAAATATCTAACAAGTGGTATCAGAGCAGCCATCACTGTTAGATTATTAGGATTTATGGAATTTGGATATATATATATATATATAATATTGCGGCAATGGTTGTATGTATTGTTTTGGATATATAAATGCACCCTAAACAAGGATTGCGGCAATATATGTATTTGAATATGTATTGCGGCAATATTATAAATGTCCCCTTTTGTGCGATTGGATATACAATGGATCGAGAATTGCCTCCAGGCCTGTACCTTTACGTATGATGCAATCAAGAGGATGCCTTTTCTCTATATATATGTTGATGTTCTTTAGTGCTTTCTTATAAAATTTTAATGGGTGAAAATTGTTTCCTATTCTCGGTGATTGACGTGAATAGAAAGTTTGAAAGAATCTTGAATTAGAAAGGTGAATGGGAAAAGCGTTGCTTTTCCATATGGTTTCACGGAGTCACTGTGTTGAGCAACCCGTTTGTTGCTTGTACAGTATACCTACACATTTCTCACACTTATGAGTGGACCCTATACCCGGGTTTGAGTGCAACTTAAGATAGGGAAAAGGTTGAGTAGTGGTAGCCTTCTGGATGTACATCTTGTTTGGTTATCACGAATGCCTAACTTAGAGTGATTACTTTCGAGGGTATTGCCACTTCTAATAGTTTACGTATGGTTGTGGGCAATATTTCGAAATGGGTCCAGACTCTAAGGACCAAAGTTAGAACTATAGAACCACCTATTCGGAAAGTTCACATATTAGAAAAGAATCTTTTTTTTAAAGGTTCTTTTCACACTAAGCATTCAGGTTCCATGTTTTTAGTGTGAAAAAGGCAAATTCGGGACCCCCCATTTTATTGAAATTGTCTGGTAATTTTGGTTGAGTTGGTTGAAACAACATGTTGCCGAAGTAACTTCTGTTGCGTAAATTTGATTCAATTGGATTTACAAAAGATGTAGTATGGAATTATTCATGCAAGTTGTTGTCGGCCTGAAGGAAGTCACAACTTGGCCAGATAATTACATACCTGTGATGGTAAATGTGTGGTGATTATAAAGTATATTCCATGTGGATAATGGGATGCCCGAAGGTGACCATTATTTGACAAGACTTATCACCAATATTTGATAATTGCGTTGAGAGTACTACAAGCATTTAATTCTTACAATCCAAAGATTGGGAATTGATGGTGCGCTTGGTATCTTGTTTGGGTCTTCAATTTGCCAATTTTGATTTCGAGTGAGTGTGGGTCACTTAAAGCATGAAGTCGCCAAGGTGACCTCTCTTATAGAAATCACTCAAAAGAAATACTAAAGGTTATGTGGGTGTACATCCATGCGGATATTAATCGGCCCAAATGAAGGTTAATATTTGACAGGGTTGCATTCACACCTGTGATGGTAAACATATAGTGATTATAAAGATATTTTTTTTCATGTGAATAACAGAATATCCAAAGATAGTTGTTGTTTGACAGAAATTATCACCAGTGTTTGATCATTACAACAAAATACCACTAGCAATTAATGTTATTGTCCAAAGACTTAATATTAACGGTGCATTGGTATTTTGGTGAGTATCTTTACGGTGAAGGAACCTGTTTGAAACACAAGAAGGGGGGTTGAATTGTGTTTTAGAGAATTTTAAATTCTTTTCGTAAGCAGATAATGTTTTTCTCAAGATTGGACGCTAAAACGATTGAAAGCAAAGAGAGCTCTTCCAAACACCACGTTGGACGCTCACTTAGTTTTGACTAAGACGGAAGACAGCGTAATGAAAGGCAATTCAATCCCAGTTAGTTAATTAGATAATAAACTAAAATAAGAGTAAGGGAGAGAAAGGAACACAAAGATGTTATCCTGGTTCACTCTTCACCAAAGAGCTACGTCCAGTCCTCTCTACTTGAGAGCTTTATCCACTATAACAAAAACCTTTTGTTACAAAGTATTCAACACCTCTTCAGGCAGTATTCTCAACCTCTTCAGGTTCTCTAAGTATTCTTTTACAGACAAGCCTCTTCAGGCTCAACCAAACTAAGGTTTTGAAAAAGGTTGTTCTACTAACTCACTAAATGTGAGAATTCGAAACTAAAGCTTAGACTCTTGAAAACAACTCTACACAGAGAGTAATATGAAAGTTAGAATCAGAGTAGCTTTTCTAGCTTTGCAAGCTTTGAGATTTTCTCTTTTATCTCAAGAAGGATTTTGAATTGCTTTGTGTTGCTTCACTTCTTTTTGCTCAAGTTCAGTTTTTTGTTCAGCGTTTGTTCCTCTTGCACTTTCAAAAGATGAAGGTATATATAGCCTCTTTTCTTTGGGCAGTCTTCAGTCTTCAACGGATGGAAAAGGATCCGTTCTGATGAGCATTGAATGCATTTGATCCGTTGAGTCTGATAGCTTCTGAAGTTTCTGATCAGCAGAAAGGACTATCAGGGAGATAGCTAAAAGTGGTGCCGACATATCCTCTGAGTAGAAGAAAGTTGCCTTTTGTTTATCCAAAACAAGAAGGTCAACTTCTTTAGGTGATAGGGACATTCTGGCTTGTGCTTTTCTTTTGTACGAATCTTACAGAGAATGTTTTGTCCCACTAGTATAAGCCTTTTACATGGAATAATAATTTCAAATGCTTTTTCAAAGATATTCGCGCTTGAAATGTAAAAGACATTTATTGGACTAGCTATTACAGAAGGTAACCAAAAGAGTCTTTGGACTCAATGGTTCTATAAACTATCGTCCAGTCGTAAACCAGGAATAGGTGTTGGACGAGATAGAGTCTTTGGACTATGTTGGACGAGATAACGTCTTTGGACAATATTGGACGAGACAAAGTCTTTGGACTATGGATAGTCTTTGGACTCAATTTAGATTTGTCCTGCACACTTAATATAACACGTTAGTCCATAACCAATCTTTGTTCATCTTAAATTAGCTCTTTGTTAACATCAAAACTTAAGAGATTATCTGGACCATGACCACTTTGGTTCCAACAATCTCCCCCTTTTTGATGATGACAAAACATGCTAATTTTGATTTGAACAAAGAGTCCTAGAGAGCAGAAGGGCTCCCCCTAAGACAAACATTCTAATCATTTAAAGCATTTAATCATTTAAAGCATCATTCAACAAATATGAGCACATGTATCATTTAAAGATTCAATCAACAAATTTAAGGATTCAATAAACAAATTTGACTTTAAATAAGCAATTATTGAAAATAATCAATCAATCAAACAATAATCAATCAAAATCCATCTTCTCCCCCTTTTTGTCATCAGACAAAAGAGTGAGAAACACATCATAGTCAGTTGTTTTGAAAAAAAGAAAGCAAAACAAAAAAAATTTTAAGAAGAGGGAGGAGGTTTGGGAATGAAATCTTTGAACATGGCCGCAATCTGCTGAAGGAGCACCGCATTGTTAGCTTCTATAGTCCGTTGGACGAACTCTTGAAACTCAGGAGAGATAACTGAGGCAGAGCTCTCAGCAGTGGCCCGGGTTGCGTCCACACCTCTTTGATCAGGAACTACACTCAGAGCCTGAGAAGGAGATGGAGCATCAGGATGGACCATTGAGAGAGGGACCGGTTGAGACTTGGACTGAGCAGAGTCTTCAACTTGTTCCACTTCGTTACCATGAGTTTCAGAGGAGGGTTCCACATAGATGGTTTCGGTGTCCCCAGTCTCTTCAGGAATGGCCGGCTTAGGAGGAAGAGTAGGAGGAGCAAGAGGAGCAACAAAAGGTTCGGGTGGACGCAGCACCTCAAGTATGATATCAGCATCATCAAACTTGTTTTCACGCCATCTGATAGGAGGCATAGGCAGAACATCTCTAGGATAAAGAGGTATCCCAAAGATATCGTCTACGATCATGAAGGTTGCTTCACGGATTCGATATTGTCTCGGGTAGACTCGAATCTCAGCTTTCTCCTCAACTGATAAACCAGATGATGACGCTTCTTGGGAGCATCTCTAGATGTGATTTTCCCAATATATCCTAGCATCTGGGTCAAATCTGAAGCGAGGATCTTTCTTCCATATACTTTCGAGAGCCCCAGAGTCATCTCGATGTTTTGTCCAAAACAGGGGATCAAAAGCATGTTGGTAAGGCAGCGTCCATGATTCAAGCTTTTTGCGAAGGTCCTTATCCTTGTTGGGATCTAGGATAGGGAGCCTTGGGCAAGCTCGAGGAGGAACAACTCCTACGCGAGTACGAGAAGACTTTGACCAAAATCTCTTAGGAAGGTTGTGATGGATCTTAGCTTCTCGAGGCATATCACACTCCTTCCGCACAGCATAGTAAGGAAGAAAGTCTCGGACATCAGAATACTCCTTCCAAGATGATGGATAGCTTGGAATGAAAGAAAGGTCGGGATCAAGGATGAAGTTACTTAAGCCATACGTCCTTGCCCTTCTTTCATACTCCGTCTTGCAACCTCTCTTGGCTTCATGGCGAAGAACAACATGCCTCTTTATATTGTAATGGCACCATTTGAATGCCTTGTCCTTGATGAGGTTGGGAAAGATTTTCCTTGGAGGAAAAGTCTTCTTCTCAAGGTAGGTAACCAAAGGTCCATGGGCATTGTAAGTTTCAGAGGGCAGAGGTTGAGTTGAAGTGTATGGGATGGGTTGGTAGACAAGTTTAGGGGGTAAGGTGGATGATGTGGAGGGTTGTTCAAAATCATATTCGGGTAATGGAAAGGGGCTTTTGGGGTGAGGTTCAGTAGTGGGGGGTGAGCGTTTAAGGAATAGAACAGGAAATTTGCGTTTAACATCAGCCCAAATTAAGCATTTGTTGTTGTAGTCTACTCCAGGGAGGCGTCTATATTTGCTTAAGGGAAAGATCCGTCTAGGGTAGGGGGCACCATAGGGTTGGAAGGGATGATCTCCCCAGGGTGTGAACCAGTCCTCGGGTTCATTTGGTGAGGCTAGAGTTTGGGTTTGTGGTAGGTTAGTGGGTGAGGGAGGTGGGGAAGGTTCAAAGGTTAAGTCTTCTATCTCGGATGATTGGACGATAGGAGAAATAATAACTGAACTGGAGATAGGTTCAGTATTACCTTTCGTCTTTCTTCGAGATGACCTTGCCCTTGTAGAGAGAGGTGCAGCAGGTGCGGTTTCCAATCTTGGTCCTTTTACTACCCTGGAGATGGGTAGATTGTCCTCTTCATCTTCATCTATGGGAGCTAGAACCAGCTTCCTTTTTCTTGAAGGTTGGACGATGGGCTTTGGACGAGACGAAGAGATTGAAGGTTGGACGATTGGCTTTGGACGAGACGAAGAAGTCTTAGCTATTGGACGAGCTCGTTCAGCAGAGCGTCCAGCAGAGACACATTGTTCAGACGCTTCTTATGATCCTTGCGTCTGAGCTCCTTTTTGCTTTTCCTCAAGTTTGGACTTTTTAAAGCAGTCCAACTGCATCATTACCAAACTTTGCCTGCTAAACTCAGGCTGATGCACCCGTTCAATCCCATGAACTCCATAGTATTTGAACTTTCTTTCTGGAGCCAAGTTCTTGAGGTCGTCGTAGACCATGTGCTTCTCAAATATTTTGGAGAGAAGGGCGCCATAGATGAGTGCAGTGTTCTTCCCAGAGCCTTCAATGGCATATTTGAAGAAGGAAAAGAGGAGGTGGGGAAGGTTTATTTGCCTTTCAAGAATCAGATGAACTAGGCAGAACTGATGAGCCTTTGACACATTATCCTTTGACCCAACTTTATGAAGGATAGCCTTGTTCAAGATTTGGTGAAGAACCCTAGCCTTGTCAGTCATCTTTGAGGCTATGAGCTTGTCACCAGAGTTTTTCAACAAACAATCTCTGATGGTGGAAGCATCACCAATCTCTTCTTCCCAGTTATCTTCAACAGTTATGCCTGATTGAGCGCATCCAGTTGCATTAGAGATTGTTGCTTCAGATACTATGACTTCAGTATCAAGTACCTTGTTGCGAATCTCTCTTGCAGAGACAATGGGGTTTGTCCAGAACTCCCTAACAAGAGCAGGGTAGATTACTGGAGAACCTTCAAAGTAGCTTGACCATCCAGCGGCATGGATGTTGGAGAAGATGTCAATCCCATTATCAGCTAGGAATTGTAGGTTAAACTTGTACTCGACCATAACATCAGCAGTCTGAGCATTGAAGGTTTTTCCTTTACCTTTTGAGCCAGCAGCAGAAGAGGTTGCCATGGTTTCAGAGAGGATGTTGAAAGAGAAGAGTGTTTTCAGAAAGGGTTTTCCTTTTCGAAGAAGCAAGAAGAAAGGTTAAAGCTTTTTGTAAAGGTTGGATTTTTATCAAAGAGCAAAACTTAGGTTTTAAAAGGAAGAAGAAGAGAGAGCGAAAGCCTTTCGTATTTTCAAAGAGAGAGAGAGCGAAACGACGTGCATTAAATGTCTGACACACGTTCAGACTTTGAAACCGTAAAAAGCATTTTTGGCAAATAAAAAAGATAAAGAACTGACTCAGTTAAGGGAATGAAGGATAATATTTCATTCGACAAAGATTGAGTTTCATTAATGCATTAGACGATCATTCAGAAATTACATTGGACGAGCATATATTGGACGTAATGCAAATATTGGACGCATGCATTGGACTCTCAGTTAATCAATGAAATGCATGTTCAGATATTTTCTTATAAATAAAAACCTATCTACGGCTAAAGGTTTAGTGAAGATATCTGCCCATTGATGGTCAGTATCAACAAATTGAATATCTATTGTTCCTTTTTGCACATAGTCCCTAATAAAATGATGTTTTATTTCTATATTCTTTGCTCTAGAATGCAGTATGGGGTTCTTTGATAAATTAATAGCAGCAGTGTTATCACACATTATAGGGATGTTGCTTACAAACACGTTGTAGTCTTCCAACTGATGTTTGATCCAAAGCAGTTGTGAGCAGCAGCTGGCTGCAGCAATGTACTCAGCTTCAGCAGTTGATAGAGCAATTGTGCTTTGCCTTTTGCTTGACCATGAGACGAGATTAGCACCAATGAAGTGACACCCTCCACTTGTGCTTTTCCTTTCTATTCTGTCTCCAGCATAGTCAGCATCACAGAATCCAACTAATCTGTATTCATCAATTTTCTTATACAAAAGACCCAGATTAGTAGAACCTTTTAAGTATCTAAAGATTCTTTTTACTGCTGAGAGATGAGACTCTCTTTGATCAGATTGAAAACGAGCACATAAGCAAACGCTAAACATGATATCAGGTCTGGACGCAGTTAGATATAAGAGGGAACCGATCATACCTTTATATACCTTTTGGTCTACCTTTTTATCTTTATCATCTTTGTTTAGCACGGACGTTGGATGCATTGGTGTATTCATAGGTTTGCAATCGTCCAACTTGAAGCGTTTTAGAAGCTCCTTTGTGTACTTCGTCTGATGAATGTACACTCCGTCTGAAGTTTGCTTTACTTGAAGTCCGAGGAAGAATTTTAGTTCTCCCATCATGCTCATTTCAAACTCCCTTTGCATTAATTCAGAAAACTCTTGGCAAAGAGATTCATCAGTTGCACCAAATATTATATCATCAACGTAAATTTGAGCAACAATAAATTCCTTTTTATTTACTTTTCTAAAAAGAGTTGTGTCCACTTTTCCTCTCGAGAAGCCATTCTCCTTTAGGAAAGAGCTGAGTCTCTCATACCAAGCTCTAGGAGCTTGCTTGAGTCCATATAAAGCTTTCTTAAGCTTATATACATGCTCAGGACGGTTCTGATCTTCAAAACCGGGTGGTTGGAGAACATATACTTCTTCATTAATTACACCATTTAGAAATGCACTTTTTACATCCATTTGGTAAAGCATGATGTTATGATGTGCAGCATATGAAAGTAAGATGCGTATAGCTTCTAATCTAGCTACTGGAGCAAAGGTTTCAGTATAGTCAATACCTTCCTCTTGTGAGTAGCCTTGGGCAACTAGCCTTGCTTTATTCCTTACCACCTTGCCATCCTCGTCCAGCTTGTTGCGATAGACCCACTTGGTTCCAATTACAGACTTATCCTTAGGCAAGGAGACCAGCGTCCAAACGTCACTACGTTGAAACTGGTTGAGCTCTTCTTGCATAGCGAGGATCCAGCACTCGTCCAATAAGGCTTCGTCCACAGACTTTGGTTCCATTTCAGAGATGAATGCTGAGTCAGCTTGCTCTCTGAAAGTTGACCTTGTCCGGACGCTATCATTAGGTTTGCCAATGATTTGATCCTCGGGATGATAAGTTCTGAATTGCCATGAACGAGGGGTATTTACAGCTTGCTGAGACGATGATGCGTCCATCGTAGCGTCTGATGCCTCATCTTTGTTGGTTGTTGGACGAGCATCTGAATCATTCAGATTCATATCTGCAAAAGAATCATCTAGCTCTGACAATCTCTTATCAGGCTGTTTGTCATCAAATTTAACATGAATGGATTCTTCAACAATCAACGTTCTAGAGTTATAGACTCTAAAAGCTTTAGACGTTTCAGAGAATCCTAACAATATTCCATTATCTACTTTGGCATCCAACTTTCCTAGTTGATCCTTAGTATTTAAAATAAAACATTGACATCCAAAGGGGTGGAAATAAGAGATGTTGGGTTTGCGTCCTTTTCACAATTCATAAGGAGTCTTATTCAAGATTGGTCTTATGTATATTCTGTTTTGAATATAGCAGGCAGTATTTACAGCTTCAGCCCAGAAGTGCTTAGGGACAGAATTATCACTGAGCATTGCCCTAGCCATCTCTTGCAGAGATCGGTTCTTCCTCTCAACAACACCGTTTTGTTGAGGAGTTCTAGGAGCAGAGAAATTGTGATGAATACCACTTTCATCACAGAACCTTTGAAAGAGCTCATTTTCAAATTCGCCACCATGATCACTTCTGATCGAGCTGATGAATACGCCTTTTTCATTCTGAACTCGCTTACAGAATATAGAAAAGACCTTGATAGACTCATCCTTGTGAGCAAGGAACTTAACCCATGTCCATCTAGTATAGTCATCTACTATGACAAGTCCATATTTCTTACCACTGACAGAGGCCGTCCTTGTTGGACCAAACAAATCAATATGCAACAATTCCAGTCGTCTAGAAGTACTAACAATGTTTTTGGACTCAAACGAGTTCTTAACTTGTTTTCCTTTTTGACAAGCGTCACAGAGAGCATCTGATCTAAACACAATCTTTGGTAAACCTCTTACAAGGTTATGCTTGTTTAGTTTAGAGATTAATCTCATACTAGCATGACCAAGTCTTTTGTGCCAGATCCATCGCTCATCTTCGACAGACACTAGGCATGATACACTTTGAGTTGAGAGTTCTCCCAAATTAATCTTGTACAGATTATTTTGCCTTTTGGCAGTGAATAAGATGGACCCATCAGGGTTCTTGACCATACATTCACCTTTATTGAAGGAAACAACAGACCCACTGTCACATAATTGACTTATGCTAAGCAAGTTGTGTTTTAATCCTTCAACCAGAAGAACATTATCAATAGAGGGAAGAGGATACTTACCAATCTTACCTATTCCTACTATCTTACCCTTCTGGTTGCCTCCAAAGGTGACCCATCCACTAGACTTCTCATGGATTTCTTGGAACATACACCTTTCTCCCGTCATGTGACGTGAGCAACCACTGTCCAAGTACCAGGACTGGGGTCTTTTTCGTGTTGCTAAGCAGATCTGCAACAGGTATTATCATATTCTTAGGTACCCAGATAGACTTGGGTCCTTTTGGGTTAGTTGGTGGTCTTCGTCCATGCATTTTGTTTTTATTTTTGTAAATGCATTTTGAAGAAGTGTGACCACTCTTTCCACAAATCTTACAGTAAGTTCTGGATGCATGCAATTTATGTTCTTTTTGCTTTCCATAGGAATGAAAAGCCTTGTGATTTTTGTTGGACCCTGATATTTTCTGAGACGCATTTTGTTTCTCAGAGTCATAGCCTAGGCCAGACTTATCATGAGGTGATCTAGTGTACCTCAATATCAGGTCTAGCTTCTCTGATCCTCCAACAAGCTTAGTTACGCTTTTGGTGAGATCAGATACCTCTTGTTTTAGTCTAGTTACCTCATGAGGTTCACTGGACTCAGAGGTGAGTTTGTCAGTTAGACTGACATTCTCAGCTTTAAGCTTGTTATTCTCTTCAACAAGCTGCTTATTTAATTTGTTGGACTCTTCCAACTCCTTATTTACTTTTGACAATTTTTTCTTAAGCACGATGTATTGATGATGCAATATAGAAGAATCATTTAGCAGTTCATCATATGCTTCTTGAAGAGAGTCAGAAACGGATACCTCGTCATCTTCTGATTCAGCGTCCGAAGAGCTTTTGGCCATTAGGCAGAGATTTGAGGTAGACGAGTTCCTTGGTCTGAACAGATGTTCCAGAGCGTCCAGCTTCTCCTTAGCTGTTTGGAGTTGCGAGACCATGTCCAATCTTGGACGATCAAGGGCGTTGACAAGACACCAATTGGCATAGGCATTCTGAGAACATCGTCTGATGTCATCACTCGTCCAGTCTGTTTCATGTTTGGACGATGTTGAACCGTCCTCATGGGTAATCGTTGGACGATAATCTCCGTTTGTGAAGATGTCCCACAGCTCATAATTTTGAGCTTGGACGTATAATTGGAACATTGATTTCCAATAAGTGTAGTCTGTTCCCTTGAAGATGGGTGGAACATTCATATTCCTTCCTCTTCCAGAGGTAGACTCCTGACTTCTTTCTCCGGGAACAACAAATTGTTCATCGTCCGAAGAGTCTTCATCTTGCTTGTTGGACCATAGGCATAGATTAGCCTCTTCATTTGTTTCTTCTTCTTCTTCTTCAGAAGAGTTCAAGTCCTCCCAAGTTGCCATGAAGTTCTTTTTCTTCTTTTTAAAGAACTTCTTCTTGTCCTTTAGCGTAGGACAATCAGCTTTGAAGTGTCCTGGTTTGTTACATTCAAAACAGACCAGTTGACTTTTATCCTTGGGTTCAGCATGGTCCTTGAAGCTTTTCTTTTGGAATGGCCTTCTCTTCATTCCATTTTTCTTTCTCCACATATTCTGAATCTTTCTGGAGATGAAGGATAGCTCGTCATCGTCTGATACATCATCATCAGACTGATCAGCTTCATCACTGGACTCATCAGCTTTTAAGGCTTTTGAGTTATTGGACCTATGAGCTTTCAGGGCAATCCCCTTGTTCTTCTTTCCGGGATTGTCAAGATCAAGCTCCTGCTCATGAACTTGAAGCGTCCCGACAAGATCATCCAGAGTCAAAGTGGAGAGATCTTTGGCCTGGGTGATTGCAGTGACAAGAGGTCTCCATTTCTTAGGCAAACTCCTAAGAATCTTGGTGACATTCTCCTTGGTAGTGTACACCTTTCCAAGGGATTTCAGATTGTTGATGATCGTCTGAAAGCAACCCATCATGTCAAGGATGGACTCTCTTTCAGCCATGGTGAACATTTCATACTGGCCAACCAGCATGATGATTTTAGAGTCCTTCACCTTGGTTGTCCCTTCATGGAGATTAGACAAGGTGTCCCATATTTGTTTAGCTGATTCACATGCGTGAATCTTCTGAAATTCGTCAGGACTGAGAGCACACATTAAAGCATATCTTGCTTTATGATTTTGTTCCATTCTGGCCCGTTCAGCATCTGTCCAATCGTCCTCTGCTTTGTCTGTCCCGTCAGAGTTGAGACAAACGTTAGGACCATTTGTGATTCTAGCCCAGAGAACTGAGTTTGTACTGAGGATGAAACCTTTGAATCTCTCCTTCCAGTACAGGTAGTGAGTACCGTTGAAGAACGGCGGTCTGGTCATGGAAGTGCCTTCCATAACTGGTTGACTCCCGCTTGGCATACCTGGTCCAGACATATCTGCAGTAGGATCTTTTCCTCTACACGGCAAAGTGCTCAGCCCAGAGGCTGAGCTCTGATACCAATTGAAGGAACCTGTTTGAAACACAAGAAGGGGGGTTGAATTGTGTTTTAGAGAATTTTAAATTCTTTTCGTAAGCAGATAATGTTTTTCTCAAGATTGGACGCTAAAACGATTGAAAGCAAAGAGAGCTCTTCCAAACACCACGTTGGACGCTCACTTAGTTTTGACTAAGACGGAAGACAGCGTAATGAAAGGCAATTCAATCCCAGTTAGTTGATTAGATAATAAACTAAAATAAGAGTAAGGGAGAGAAAGGAACACAAAGATGTTATCCTGGTTCACTCTTCACCAAAGAGCTACGTCCAGTCCTCTCTACTTGAGAGCTTTATCCACTATAACAAAAACCTTTTGTTACAAAGTATTCAACACCTCTTCAGGCAGTATTCTCAACCTCTTCAGGTTCTCTAAGTATTCTTTTACAGACAAGCCTCTTCAGGCTCAACCAAACTAAGGTTTTGAAAAAGGTTGTTCTACTAACTCACTAAATGTGAGAATTCGAAACTAAAGCTTAGACTCTTGAAAACAACTCTACACAGAGAGTAATATGAAAGTTAGAATCAGAGTAGCTTTTCTAGCTTTGCAAGCTTTGAGATTTTCTCTTTTATCTCAAGAAGGATTTTGAATTGCTTTGTGTTGCTTCACTTCTTTTTGCTCAAGTTCAGTTTTTTGTTCAGCGTTTGTTCCTCTTGCACTTTCAAAAGATGAAGGTATATATAGCCTCTTTTCTTTGGGCAGTCTTCAGTCTTCAACGGATGGAAAAGGATCCGTTCTGATGAGCATTGAATGCATTTGATCCGTTGAGTCTGATAGCTTCTGAAGTTTCTGATCAGCAGAAAGGACTATCAGGGAGATAGCTAAAAGTGGTGCCGACATATCCTCTGAGTAGAAGAAAGTTGCCTTTTGTTTATCCAAAACAAGAAGGTCAACTTCTTTAGGTGATAGGGACATTCTGGCTTGTGCTTTTCTTTTGTACAAATCTTACAGAGAATGTTTTGTCCCACTAGTATAAGCCTTTTACATGGAATAATAATTTCAAATGCTTTTACAAAGATATTCGCGCTTGAAATGTAAAAGACATTTATTGGACTAGCTATTACAGAAGGTAACCAAAAGAGTCTTTGGACTCAATGGTTCTATAAACTATCGTCCAGTCGTAAACCAGGAATAGGTGTTGGACGAGATAGAGTCTTTGGACTATGTTGGACGAGATAACGTCTTTGGACAATATTGGACGAGACAAAGTCTTTGGACTATGGATAGTCTTTGGACTCAATTTAGATTTGTCCTGCACACTTAATATAACACGTTAGTCCATAACCAATCTTTGTTCATCTTAAATTAGCTCTTTGTTAACATCAAAACTTAAGAGATTATCTGGACCATGACCACTTTGGTTCCAACATACGGTACTTATGTTCTCTTTAAGTTAATATTGCTTATGTATCTGCTGATTTAATTCAATTTCGATTCTCAAAAGTTTTGACTATTTTTTTGGGATTGAAAGGAGAACATTAAGATTGTTCTTGAATCTAGATCTTGCATGAAGATGGAGAAAACCACCTTCTCTCACACAATCTAGTACCTCTAAAGAGAGGATCAAGAATAGGAAGTAGGACCGCTCCAATTGCATGGGTCTTATGATCATAGAGCAGAATATTCTAGAGATCTTTAGGGGTATTACTTTGGATGGTATAATTAATGCCAGAGATTTCCTTGCTGAAATTAAAAGTGCTTTCTGAAAGCAATAAAGACGAAAACAAGCACTCATTGGAGAGCTAGATTTTCATCAAGTATAAAGACAAAGGAAATGTAAGGAGCAGATTGTGGGAATGTCAAATCTTGCTTATAAACTTAAGGCGCCAAAACGTGGGTTGTCTAACGACTTGCCCATGCATTTAGCATTTGGTATTCCTTCATGCACAATTCGGTCTGTTTAAGTCAGCTTATAGCTGCTATAAAGAGAAATGATATCTGAATGGATTCATTTCATAAGGTGTGCATGAAAGGAAACAATGAAGCAAGAGACGATAAATAGTGCTCATTTGACAAATACCTCTAAGAATAAGGGCTAACAAAATAAAACTGAGGATAAAGCTGCTAAGGGTCCGTCATAAAAGAAATAGTTAGGGTCATAATTATTTCTTTTATAAGGATATCGGGTATTTAAAGAAGAAACGTCCCAAATATCATGGTTGGCACGCCTATAAAGGATTGCCTGAACTGATGAAGGCCAAGTGATGCTGAAAGATGCATTTATATTGGATTTGACCAAGTCAGTAAAGGATAAGGCTATTGATATTTTAGATTGTTGTTACTGGCTAATATTTGAAATTATAAGACATTTTGGTTTAGTCATCATTTAGATGAAATTTGGTTTTGGTTTCTTATTGAACAAATCAGGATAATTTTGTTCATTTAGAAACGATGGACTCAATTTGTTTTTTTTAAAATTCAAATATTGTAGGAACCAGTTAAGCTATGGGCTGGACAAACTATAATTGCTTGGTATTGAAACCTCTTGTGGCAAAACATTGAGTGAGGAATCATATGACACTAAGCGTAATGTTGATAGTAAAATTAAGGAGCACTATGACACAAACATTTAGTGCACATCTCTACGAATAGAGTTGAGCAACTTGTATAAGGGAATCCTAGATTCCATTGGCCTTATACATTTTATTGTTTGTACTAAATGCAGTAAAAGTTAAATATATCAGAACATGGCTATCAAGAATGCAGTTAAATCCTAGTAATGACTCTTAAAGGTATGGTAAGGAGTATGATTAGTCATTCTACCTTACCAGAGTCACTACGAAAGTAACAGTAAAGATTACAACTTAAATGCTTGACAGAGTACCAACTAAAGTGATCGATCAATCACTTTCAAGTATGGGAACATCCAACTAAGGCAAGACCTTATGAGTCTTACGAAGGAAATTGGAGTGCCCCAAATAGTGAGCGCAACGGCAACCTTATTGATACTCTGAAAGGTCAAAGGGGTATGCGAATTTGATAATCCCAAATTAAAGAAACCTTGAGACAGGAACTGACTAGTTCTTTGAGGATATTGAGTTTGGGGGGAGATAAGATCAAAGACAATATCTTTGAGGAAGAATTGGTTCTAATCCCTGAGGTGTAGCAAATTTGGATCCTTGTGAGGATATTGTTGTTATTCTTCCTATTCAAGATAAGGAAATTATTCCTGAAGGTCAAACTCAACACCCTCAAGAACTAGAGCATCAAGAGCCGATGCCTTTTGCCATGATCCACTAAAGAAATAGTGAATACTACTTTGGATAATTATATAGTATTTCTCTAGGAACATAAGGAAAATGGTATAATGGAAGATGATTCTATCAACTCCCATCAAACCATATGATGTTTCTATTCAGAAAAGTGGATTGAAGGTATGAGTACAAGTTCAAGCTAGACAATAAGGTTTGCAACTTATCCTGTCACTTGAAGGTGTCAAAGGGTAATATGGAGAGTTATAAAGCTTTGTCTAGTGGCAAAAGGCTATACTCAAAAGAAAGGATTGCTTGTAAAGAGACATTCTCTTCAGTATCATTGAATGACTCTTTTAAGGACAATCATGGCTCGAGTTGCTTATTATAATTTGGAGCTTCACGAGATGGATGTCAAGACGGTGTTTCTCAATGGCAACATTGATGAAACAAATATAATGCAAACCAGGAAACTTTGTGTCGAAAGACACAGAGAAGATGGTTTGGAAATTGACGAAATCTATCTATGGGCTAAAGAAGACGTCTCGTTAGTGATACCACAAGTCTTATCAAGAGATTGTCTCATTTGGTTTTGAGATGAATATCTAGAACAAATGTGGGTATTACAAGTTCAGTGGGAGTAAGTTTATTTTTCTGGTATTATATGTTGATATTTTGCTAGCCAAGAACGATATAGGCTTATAGCGTGAAACCAAGAAATTTCTGACAAAGAATTTTGTGGTGAAAGATCTTGGGGACGCTTCTTTTGTCTTAGGAATTCGATACTTAGAGATCATTCTCGAGGTATCTTTGAGTTATCACAAAAGAGTTATATCGATATAGTTTTGGCTAACTTCGACATGAAAGATAGTAAACCAGGAGAAACCTCGGTCACTAAGGGAGACTTTTTAGTCTCCATTAAATGCCCCTATGAAAATCTGGAAATTCAGGAAATGCAGAAGATTCCCTATGCTTCGGCTGTGGGAAGTCTAATGTATGCTCAGTTTTGTGAGCATCCGGAAATAGCGAACATAGTAGGATTATTAGGCAGATACTTGAGCAATTCAAGGATTATTGGAAAAGCAACCATAAGGAATGTGAGATACTTAAAGAGAACAAAAAGGCATATGCTCACATATCGGAGATCTAATAGTTTAGAGATCATGAGGAATTCTGACTCCGATTTTACAAGATGCCAAGATAGTAGGCATCTGACTACAGGATATGACTGGAGTAATTTTTTGTCACTTGGTTGCATTTAGTAAAAGGTATTACAATACCACTCAAGTCAGGTTGTGACAAATAAGTCAGTCATATCGTACTTCAACAACAACATGGGTTCTACAAAGTCGAAGTTCATTGACATTAAGTATCTTGTAGTTAAGAAAAGAGTTCAGGAAAAATAGTTTTCTATGGAGCACATACGGACAATTTCTATGCTAGCAGATCCACTAACTAAAGGCTTGACACCTAAGGGTCTGTTTGGTTTGCATTTTCATTTCCTGTTTTCATTTCCTATTTCTATTTTCTGAAAATTGTTTTCATTTTCAAATTTTGAAAAATTTGAAAACGTGTTTGTTTTGACTTCCTGTTTTCTGTTTTCGTTTCCTATTTTCAAAAATTTGGGAATGAAAACATTGAAAATAACTATTTTTTATTTTCAGATTTGGGTCCAATTTAGGAAATGTTTTCAGTGAAAACATTTTCACTAAACTCAACCAAATGCATTTTCAAGCTCATTTTCTATTTTCATTGAAAATGAAAACAGGAAATGATCAAACCAAACAGGCCCTAAGGTTTTTCACGAGCATGTTGCTCATATGGGTATTGTCACTGAGGATGCCTTAGTTTAGTGGGAGTCTCTATTTGTGTTATATGTTTGAGATACAAACCTTTTGTTATTTCGGATTTTCTGCAGAAATAAAGTTATGTTTATGAGTTCATTATGAACTTGTTTGTATCTTGTTGTGTGTAAATTTATTTACACATTAAGGACTTTGGTTTGCAAAATTGATCTCATTAAAGACTTAAGTTGGACCAGTTGGAAATAGGCATGATTCAGAGATCACATTGTATGAAATTTCCATGCCACTCATCCATATCGATCTATGTCATGATCAAGTGCATTGATGTGGTGGTCGTCGGGGTTTAGTCACAATAGACATTAGTGACGACAGCCGTAGTGGTCCCATTGTTGATGTATGAGGTGGACCAGATTGTAAAGGGGAAATTTAAAGATAAATAGCATTCGGATGCGTGCCTAAAGAATTTTGATATAATTATTACGATATATTGCCCAAGCGGGAGATTGTTGGAATATTCTGTATTTAATTTTATTCCAATGTCATAATGTGGGCAGATATCGTCAATTAATTATATTAGCTATTTATCAATTAGGAGCCTTAATTGATATGTGATCAAATTAAATGATAAGGCTAATTAAATTTCTGATTTGATAATAAATTAGTTAATTGATATGGGCTAAATATGAGTGGATATCATTGATGGCCCATTTCGGAATAATGAGAACCCTAATTGACCATCACACTATATATAGGCTATGATTCCCAATACACTAGACAATATAGCATACCGCCTCTTCTCCCCATCTGAAGAGCGACTAAGGCATAAGGAGTCTCGGTTGAGGAAGAACCACAAGCCAACGAGTGTTCATTACCCGTCTCTCTTTTCTCCTCCACTCTCCGTGTTTCAGGATTGCCGCCCTCCGTTCGTGAAGATTGTTGATCAAGTTCATCTTTTGAAGAACGCTTAGTTCATGAATCATTATGGATCCAGGTATATTCATAAATAACGAATCCTAGTAATCTGGCATGATGTTGATCATAGGTTGTGTGGTTAATGTGCTCTAGAATATATGCCTATAGTTTTAACGCTTCCGCATAAAGAATAAAGAACCCAATAAAAATATCTAACAATACCTTTTCCACGTGGATTTTGATTTCTACTTCCAGTTGCTCTTTAGTTCATGAGTATATATGGAGAGAAAGGCATGGGCTAAGATTTGGAGTGATGCTATGTAGACGTCTATTTGAGAGCTTGGAAATCATGTCATCTTTTCTAATAGCTCTTTTGATTTCCTATAATGAATCAGATTAACGTTATATCTTGGAGGTGGTTTTTAGAGAAGTCAGACGTAGTCCTTGTTTTTTTTTTTTTTTTTTTTTTTCAGAATGATGAATTAATCCTATAAGGCTTATATTGGTCGAATTGGCCACTGTTTGACTGTTTCCTCCACGTATATGAGTTAGAATACTCATCATACTCTTATTAAGTATCTTTTCTTATATTCTCAATAATTTTGGGATAAAAATTATCATATCCAATTAAAATGCGTCACCTCAATTAAATAAATTGTGTGAGTGGATCAAGTCAAATAGTTCTTACCATCTCAATGGACCACCTAAGTAGGATAAAATTACCCTAGGTATATCATAGAATTCACCATATAATTTACTTTGTTTATAAAAATAATTAGACTTAAGTGATTTAATTTTTAAGCTACTCTCCATGTAAGAATGACAAATGTTATTTTTAACTTTTCTGAATTTCAAATCCTGATTATCTTTTTAATCAACTATCATATTACATTTAAAATAGTAATAACTTTAAATATTTTTCTCCTTTAATTTATTTTTAATTATATCTAAATTAATTAATTAATTAATTATGCGTAGCTTTTTCATAATTTTAAATATTATTCAAATTTAATTTATATGTATTTAGAATATTTATAAAGTCAATTAAAAAAACTTCATCCAATACACAAAATACTTACTATAGTCTTCAAAAAATTTTATATTGATACAACCCTTAAATTAAGTTTTCAATTTAGGGAGTAGAAGGTACAAAATTCATGCGACAATAAGAAACTATATTAGGCCACAATCGAAGAGAATGTTAAATCCATAGGAAAGACCAATCTATGAAAAAGAAAAATGACAAGTAACGCTAAAATAAATATGAAATATATTTCGTGAAGGAAAACTGAAATATGTAAATGACACATAAATTTTAAGGTTGGTCAAATTTCACTTTATTTGCAAATTATATTTATTACCACTCAAGAGTCCTTTCTTTTTTGTTTTTACTTTTTACTTTTTTTTTGTTAAATCATGTGGCTTACTTCTTAATATGGTCTCAATATTTCCCTTATGACCCTCCAAGTCAATACTCAATGTTTGATGACTTTTATCTTTCATCAAAATGAACTTGAGAATTCTTTCTTGTGAGTTTTTCGCGTTACAAAGCTATAAACAGTGTACTTATAACTCTTGTAAGTTGTAACATTTCCATTGGTGGTATCCAATTATTCATCTTGCTGTATGGGAAAGTCTCACAAACTTCATTTTAAATTTCTGAAATTGTGCACACCAAACCACCAATGGACCACACGAGAGGTCCAGACACCTCCTCCCCACTTTCTTTTCTATCTGCCTTAGCCTCTCCATTACTGATTTTTCTTCTCTACACAGTAACCTTCCTCTACATCCGGCGATTAAAAGTGGTAGATGAATGATGTATATGAATCCATGCCATGTCATTTTTAGGGTGCTGTCTAACATGAAGCACTTCATTAAGTGCTACACCGATGAAGCACAATTTTAAGCCATAGGATTTAATAATAAATTAATCAACGGTAGTTATTTGTTGGTCCAAAAAAATAAGAAGAACCTGAAACCGATTAAAGAGATAAGTTTGAATAATTCCTGCTGCAAATGAATGAGCGGACATTTTATTCTTTTTTGTTTTAATTATTACTAAAATATCATTAAAGTAAAAAGAGAATGTGTCATCTTTGTTCTCTGTTCAGTGTCATCGTCCTCTGCTCATCGTCTCGTTGGCTTGCAGATTACTTCATTGGGGTTCCAATTGAACTCTCTTGCTGAAGCAAGGTTATTGTGGACGTTCTCGTGTGGAATAATTAAACACTACATAAATCATTATAAGTTGTTTTTAATTGTTTTTTTTTCTTGAGATAGAAATTGAAGTAAATATATAATTATATATTATGCGAAATGAACCCATTGTGAACACCCAATTTTGTCCGGGTCAATTTTCTTTTTTCTTTTAATACTAAAAAAACCGCAAAAAAAAAAAATTTAATTAGATCTTAGCTCAATTCTTAGAAATTAGGCTCATCATGTTTTAATAAATAAAAAATATATAAAAAAAAATAAAAAATAAAATAAAATAGTAAAAAATAAAAATAAAATAAAAATGTCACTACTAGAAAATATGTTTTTAGCGACCGAAATAGCGGAGCCGCATTTAAGAACTTGAACCAGCCCAGTCATGTCAACAGTAGCCAAGTACATGAAACTAGAACAAAATGAAGAAAGCCAACCAATTGGAGTCTCCCCCTAGTCATGATCCTGAACATCTAACCCTCAGGTAGCCAAGAAGCCAGAGTCTATCCTCTTCATAAAACACCTGTGCCATATAATACCAAAACTAAAGTTGACCAAAAAACCTTTATCCAACCTATCCTTCGTCTCCTTTTAACCCTGTCCAAGACCCTTCTTTCTGATCCAAGCCCGTGTTCGTCGCATTGGACTAACTGGCTACACTTTCCGTAGCTAATGGCGACCGTATTAGCTACCATATTTTAGTTTTCTAAAAACTAATAAATATTGACATTTAGCTACAGGATTAGCTACCGAAATTTGGGGTCGCAAATATTCTGTCGCTAATACGGTCGCCAAAGCTGAGATTTTTAAGGTCAAATTTGTTGACTTTTTAGCTACCGAATCTGAGACCGAATCCTATTTCACGGTCATATTTTTACATTAGCGACCAAAAATGTATCGGTAGCTAAATATTTAATAATTTAGAGACGCATTTAGCGACCGAAATTGCGGTCGCTAAACTAAATCCCTAAATGTTCACCTTCCCCTCATTTTCTTCTTTCTCTCGCACGCTGCCTCCCACGCTCACTCTCTCTGCACTCTGCCTCTCACTCTCACGTTGGGTCTCAGCAAAAACCCTAGTCCCCAATATATATCACTTCGCACGCCTCATCTTTCTTCCCTCCGAACCTAACTCCATTTCGATTCAGCACAATAATGCCGCCGAAGCTCGACCCCTCGCAAGTCATCGACGTCTACGTCCGAGTCACCGGCGGAGAGGTCGGCGCGGCGAGTTCCCTCGCCCCGAAGATCGGTCCACTCGGTCTTTCCCCTAAGAAAATCGAAGAAGACATCGCGAAAGAAACCGCCAAGCTCACTCTCTCTCGCACTCTGCCTCTCACTCTCACTCTCTGCGCCGCTGCCTCCGATCTGCTCTCTCTCTCTCTTTCTCCATCACCGCCTCACCTCCGATTGACTCTCTCTCTCTCTCCATCGCTGCCCCTCGCCTCGGTTCCGTGCACGCACAGGTATGCTCATCCCTCCCTCTCCCTTTTTCATTCATTATGTGAATGTGCCACAAACACAGTTGCTTCTAAGCCCCACCGTCCACTTTATGAAATGGTGAAGGAAGGTATCAACATCAAGGATATCCAATGGGCACAGCACTGATTATCTTCGCAAGGAAAGTTAATGACGCAATTGGATATGTCGCGTGATGTATGGGACACGGATAACCTCCCTTGGAGATAGTCAAACATATGTGGTGCTCAACCATATGAATAATCATTTGGTCATCCAGGTTTCTGGTAGCCTTTCAGAATCGTTTTGAGAATCACAATAGGTAATTTAGGATGAAACATGCTCATTAATAGTTGTGTATAATAAAACCTTTATGGTATTGCATGCATTTTCTTCGCAAGTACCCTAAATTAGATTATGATGACAGAACAAGCACTGATACTCATAACCTGTTATCAAGTTTTGATTTTGTTTTGTACCTTGTTGAATCTTTAATACGTATGGCCAATTACATATGGTGAATTGTTGGTTTTATTTATATGCCTTTGGCTTGTAGATTACTAAACTGGATGATGATAACAGAATAAAGGGAAAATGTTCATAAACCATTGTCAATTTTCAAATTTGCTGGTTGTTTTGTGTGTTATTAAGTATAGATGTGGCAACTTTTCTTTACAGATCATAATTTATTTACATATCTTAAGTGAATAGAGTCAGTTTTAAATCATACTTTATATTATAGTACACTCAAATGTCAAATACGTGAATAACTTAAGTAGTCAGCTGAAAAATTGCTCCTTGCAGCTTCTAATAAGTAGCTTCTATATGCTATTGATACTTGTTTCTTGAGTGTAAATTTTTTCTCTGCTCAATCGTTATTTGTATACAAAATGAATGAGCAAATTATAAATAAATGCTTAGTTGTTTGCTCACTACAGGAAAAACCAATGTCATTTGTTTATATGGTCTCTGATTTATAAGAGCGCAGCAATTTTAATGAACTTACGAGTTTTGTTGCATTGCATATGACTTGTTTGTTGTATAGTTAAATATTCATGTATGGAGCTATGGCATCTGATTGCTGTTTTTCTCTTTTGTATGTACTACAAGTCACATATTAAAATATCTGAGTGGTTGCTTGTTAATTTTGATGATTAATCTGAGTGCATCGGTCTATGAATTGTTTTGTTGCTTGGTTTGACTGGTAAAATGCAAATTGTTCCTTGTAATGAGAGATTTTGTTTGATATAACTTGGTTATGGTTGATAGCTCACTTTGCAGATAAGGGAATTGAACTTGTATATTGAACTAGCAAATATAAGGTCTGAAGTCACATGTTCATGGCTAGGTTCTAGAAATTGCATAAATTGTTTCTAGGCTTGACATGTGTTTGAAAATGTTTGATCAGGGATCAAGGTTGTACACATTGGATTATGGGAAGTGTACAGCAACCCTTTTGGTTTCACTATTTGCCTATTTGGTCATCTTGATTGCTATTCCCTGGGGGGACTATTTTATTTCTTATGTTAGTATACTTGGTTTTCAGTTTAATTATATATATATGATTATAATGTCCCGGTGTGATTCTCAAGGTTTCGTTGCCTTCATTATTCTGATTTAAGTTAAATTTGTCATGTCTTTTGAGGATCTTTAATTTTTTCCCGCATGCTGTCTTGGTTTTTGCATCAAGTCATGGTTTTTGGCAGCTGCTGTGTTTCATTCATATATTGAGCTAGACACATCAGATTTAGGTGCCCTTTTCAGAAACTTGAGACACAAGGCTTTTATTTTACCTCAAATCTGATATTTAAAACTTTCATCAGTCAAAGTCAGTTTTGGTTTAAATCAAGGTCTGTTCTGCGCATTCTCAGTTTGACCTCATCGACGTCACATACTCAATCCGATCCTGGCCCTACCCCCGACGTACGAGAGGTTATCGCCAATCTCAATGCTGAGCTGGCAGCGAAGGACAACAGGATAAACCACTTGGAGAGGACGATGGATCAGACACAGAGAGAGATGTACGCATTGTTCCAGCACTTAGGATACAGGCCCGGCTCCTCTAGTGCCGTTCCACAAGATGATTCGCATGCTGATCTAGGTGCCGATGATGAGGACGATGCCGAGGACGATCATGGCTGGATCCCCCCACCCCCCAGCACATTGATATTATATTTGTTACATTTAGTTACTACCACTATTGTACTACATGTGTTGTTTCTATTTGGATATTGGATATTGTATTAGATGTTTATATATATGGTGGATTTATATTGATGTTTGAGTTGAGTATAATTTTATGTAATTTATATCTGTTTTGTATGATTAAGCAACATGGTAATTTTGATAAAAGTTTGGTATTATTGCAAAAAAAAAAAAAAAATGATATTTAGCTACCGAATCGGATTCGGTAGCTAAATATAATTTGCAAATTTAAAATTTAGCTACCGAATAGGATTCGGTAGCTAAACCAAAATATATATTTAGCGACCGAATAGGATTCGGTCGCTAAACCAAAAATATATATTTAGCTACCGAATTTTATTCGTCGCCGATTCGGTCGCTAAACTGGTAACAGATATGGTATACATGACCATTTTAGCGACCACAATATTTATATTTAGCTACCGACATATTCCGTAGCTATTGGCGACCGGAGTGAGATTCGGTAGCTAAATCGATTAGCTACCAGCACTTTAGTTACCAACTCCATTCGGTCGCTAATTCGGTAGCTAAACAATTTAGCTACCGAATTTTGGATATTAGCTACCGAAAAATTCGGTAGCTAAACAGCATTTTTCTTGTAGTTGGTGAAGATTAGGTTGTTTTAATAGATAGGGACAGATAGTGATAGTTATCACATATTCATCATTTCAAACTCTCAAAACAGATTTTGCTTCATATAATTATCATAATCTATTTGAGATAGATGATGATTCTTTTTGATAGCTCATGGAGAGTTTGTTACTTTTTTCCCCTATATATTGGACTCTATTCCATCGTCAAAGGGACCGGAAAAAAAATCTTCACTGATCGCTCTCCCTTGCTCCTACCTTCATCATTGCTCTTCTGTTACCACCACCTTCATCCTTCTCTTTCCACCATTTTTTTCCTTTAACACCAAATCACTCCCTTCTCCACATCATTTGTTCAATCAAACTCCATCACTGCAATACACAAATTCTTTCACTGCAATAGATCGGCCACCATAGCTTCATCATTCACGTCGGACCGTCGTTGCTTCCTGGCAGAACCACCGCCATACCAGGAACGCAGCCACCACGTTTACGGGTGTAACTGCGAACCTTACCAATCCAGAGGTGCTTCGCTCATCATCATCCTCGTTTGCATTTGGACCATTGGTTGCCTTTTCTCTCCTCTCGCTATTCAGCTCGTTTTCTAAAGGTCCCTGAGACCATTCTTTTACATTGTTTTATTTGTGTTTCTTTTCTTATTTTTTTTTTTTTTTGTTCCATTTTTAGTTTAATTTTGTTTGGGTTGAGTCTAATTAGTGGTCTAGGATTTTTTTAGTCTTGGGTCATTGTTTTAGTTTAATTCTATCTGGACAACAGGTAAAAAAAAAAAAGTATAAAATTATTCTTCCAGTGACGTCTCTGGCAAGACGCTGAGCTTCACTAGTAATCAATTTAGCCGAGACGGCTTGTTGATCCATTTTATTTTGAATTCATTTTAGTCGATACGGCTTAATGAATTAAAATACACCAAATAAAATCAAAAACAATTTTTAAAAATCTTAAAAGGAATCAATTTAGCCGAGACGGTTTATTGATCCCGATTTTCTTTTTTCAATCATTTTGGCCGAGATGACTTGATGATTTGAAATGCTTCAAACAAAATCCATTTTTCTAAAAAATAATTAAATGTTTTCATAAAAATTAAAAATCACCAACCAATCAACAAAACATTTTCTACAAGAACTACGTAGCTTTGAGTTTCCCATCGCATCAGGGAATACGTAGGAGCGAAATTAATCATTTCGTCAAGCTAAAATTAAATTTTCCTATTTTTTGTTTGTTTATCATCTCTTTATTCTTTTTGGGTAAAATAAATATTTTCAAAGTTAATAAAATTTGCACAATTAACTTGAGGTACCGTTCTTAGAACGGGCGATGTAGGGTGCTAACACCTTCCCTACTCGTAACAGACTCCCGAGCTCGATCTCAATCTTTTAAAAAGACCAGTATCCTTTACTTTATGGGATTTCCAATTTTTCCCAACAAAATTGGTGGCGACTCCTCTTTATTTTCTTCGCGGCTCCCGGACGGGACGGTCGCGACAGCTGGCGACTCCACTGGGGACCTTTGAGAGTCAGGCCTATCATAGTTATTTGTGCTTTTGCTAATAACTTTTATTTATTTTACCCTTTTTTTTATTTATTTATTTTGTAAATATTGTACAATTATAATTTTGATTTAACTATAGGATGGACGACTTTTTCGTATTAGCATGATCTCCTTTGCAGATAAATGTGGGTAGTCTTAGGATTTCAAGTTTGCATGCTCCCTCCACACACCTCACCTACACATTGTGCACAGACTTATGAGTGAGACTCTATACCCGGGTCCTGGTAAACCCTAAGATTAAGAAAGAGGTTGTATAATGATAGCCACTTTGGATGTACGTCCTGTTTGAGTATCATGAAAACCTCATCTAGAGTGTGACCCTTTTATGATGTCCCACACCTAGTAGATCTCCTACTGTTGTGGCCAACATCATGAATTGGGATCTTAGCTCTAGAGGCCTAAAGAATTATTGGATTTGTAGAGCCACCCTAATGGGAGGTCACGAATTAACATTCCATAGACCATTAGGATAAAATCTAATAAGGTAACTCGATTTAGGGCACAGAGGTGGGCGTACTTTCTCCTTATCTTTTATTTTCTTTTTATCATGCATGTAATTATTTTCTTTTTTATCATGCATGTAATTTAATAATGCTTCTTGTTATAGGAAACCAAGGGTGAACATTTTTGAAATGGGAGATAATATTTTTTTTAATACCTTTGAACGAGACGTTCTGGGAATGGTTAATAAAAAAATATGTACCATTGAATTATTTCCGTTGAATGAGACGTTCTGGAAATAATTAATATATTCACCAGTAAATTGTTTTATATGAATGAGGCATTCCATAAATAATTAATACTCGCTAATTAATCAAAGATACTCACCATTAATTTTTCCTTTAAATGAGACGTTTTGGGAATAATTAATATACACCATTGTTTGAAATATTCGCCAATAACTTCATTCCGCAAATTATTTTCTTTGAACGAGACGTTCTGGAGATAATTGATATTCACCATTAAGTGATATTCGCCATTATACCTTTGAACGAGACGTTCTGGGTATAATATTCACCATTAAAACTAATACCTTTGAGCGACTAGGAATAGTTAATAAAATATCCGCATGAGTCTACAATACATCCTCAAGTAATTAATAGTTGTCATGCGTGATATCAGGAATATTAATCAATATAGCCGGGAAACGAGTACCATTACACCCTTATCGGACCCGATCACAAGCCAGAATCATGGCTGACCTAGAAACAACTCAAGAGATTAGGGATGAAGTGAGTCAACTCAAAGAGCAGATGGCCAAGATGATGGAAATGTTGCAAACAATGCAAAAAGACAAGAATACAGATGAGAATCCTTCAGCCTCAAGCGAAGAACAACCGGCTAATCCTCTTCAGGGCTTCAATCAGCAAGGAATCCTGGTGCCTCTCACCATGTATCCCAATAATCAAGCTCACTCTGCATTTGACCCGAACAATCCCCCATATGGGCTTCCCCGAGGGTTTGTGCCACCAGTAGCCACTGTTTTGCAAGACAATAACTCAAATCATAACCCTCACATCAATGTTGGCGAAGAACCTCAAGCACAAACCACTAACTTTCCTCATGCTACCACTCCAATAGTGGTACCTGTCGCTAAACAGCACACTCCACCACCATGTACTGTCCACGTAAGTACTCAGGGAACCCAGGCGGTACATAACTTTGTTTCTCCCGATGGGCTGCAATCTGTTCCTCAAAGAATATACGGGGAGATTCCTGTTGAGAATGCTCAGTCCAAAGAAAAGTTAGAAATTCTGGAAGAAAGGCTGCGAGTTATTGAGGGGGCGAACAGTTATGGTCTTCCGGATGCCTCAGAACTTTGTCTTGTGCCAAACGTTGTGATCCCACCGAAATTCAAAGTGCCTGATTTTGACAAATACAAGGGAACCACCTGTCCAAAGAACCATTTAACCATGTATGTTCGAAAGATGGCGTCGCAAGCTCATGATGAAAAGTTATTAATACACTTCTTCCAGGACAGTTTGACTGGGGCAGCTTCAAGCTGGTACACGCATCTAGAAAGGACTCGTATCCGATCTTTCAAGGATCTAGCAACTGCGTTCTTGAAGCAGTATAAGTACAACATTAACATGGCTCCCGATAGAATGCAGTTGCAAAATATGTCAAAGAAAGACATAGAGACTTTCAAGGAATATGCGCAGAGATGGAGAGAATTGGCTGCTCAAGTAGAGCCCCCACTGTCTGAAAAGGAAATTGTTGCAATGTTCATTGACACGCTCCAATCACCCTTCTATGACAGAATGATTGGAAGTGTGTCATCGAACTTGTCAGATATAGTCGTCATTGGAGAAAGGATTGAGAGCGGGATGAGAAGTGGTAAGATTATTGAAAATTCAATAGGGGCGACTGACACAAAGAAATCTCCATTTGTGAAAAGGAAGGAAGGAGAGACATATGTTGTGGCATCTGGGCAAAAGAAGTCTGATCAATGGGTATCAAACCAAACGCTGGTTAACCCTCAACCATCTTTCCAAGCTACCTACATACCATATAACCCATCACTTCCATATCACCAACCCAACCATCCATACATCGTTGCCACCTCACAATTCCCAAATTTCCAACCCTATCAGCCATCATACTCTACCCAACACCAAGCCTTTTCCACTATGCCACCTCAAACAACTCAACCTTGGAATCAGAACCCAAATGTGAATCAAAGGAGACCGCCTTATGACCTAGAAAGGAAGCCCATGCAGTTTGACCCGATACCCATGACTTACACTGAATTACTATCCAACCTTATAAAGAACTCCATGCTAGCACCTATCTCGACAAAACCAGTGGAACCCCCATACCCCAAGTGGTTTGATCCCAATGCAAAATGTGATTATCATGTGGGAGCAATAGGTCATTCTACTGAGAATTGTAAGGCCTTGAAGGCTAAGGTGCAAGATTTGATCAATGCGAAGTGGTTGAGCTTTCAAGGAAGCGCTCCTAACATAGGTCAGAATCCTTTGCCAAATCATGATGGTTCTGGAGTCAATGCCATAGAAGGCACTGTGGAGCATGCTCTCCTAAGTCAGGGTGATCTTCAGAGAGATGCACAAATATGAGCTGGTACAAATCCCGAAAAGGGAGAATGAGATTTTGAGGAAGGGATAAGATGTGACTTCCATGGGAAGGATGGACATTCAATTGAAGCATGTGGCGAGTTCAAGCAAATGCTGCAACAGTTAATGGATATGCAACTCATGCAAGTGAGCTATCAAGGCGATACTGGTAGAAAATGGTCAAGAAGTTCATGATTTCTCAAGCACCATCTGGAACAATCGGGAGATTGGCAACTTTCCCAGACCTTTGAATCTTGTTTAAAGTAATTAATGCTAATCCTTTAGCTCTGCCCAAGGCTTCAAAAATCCTTTTTGTGTTGGGCTTACTTGTTTCCATTTCAGTATGAATTATCAATAAATGAATTCATTGAGTTTTTTCCTTTCCATCTTCTCCTTGTGTCTTCTCCTCGATAATTACCGCAACGTAGATCTGAAAGTGATTCTCTAAATAAAATAAAAAATAAAAAAAGTGCTAGCACCTCATCATATGGTTTGATCATCTTATTAATCATGTTGGATTTGATAACAGTTGAAAGCTCCCCATGGATATATAAGATCAACTAAGCCAAAAGCATTAAATGAGCACTCTTTTCACAATTGAAGGTGAATGGGGTAATCAAAAGTAGCCAATAAGAAGTACTTAGTGAAGGAGAATTCCTTTCCTTTAAGGGTGCTACTAAAGGAGAATCTTGAAGCCCTCATATTCAAGCTGGATACCACAAAAAAAAAAAAAAAAAAAAATTGAAAGGGAGCAAATAAGTAATTATTTTGATGAGCACTACCATTTTGTCTTTAATTTAAACTTCTTGGAAATAAACAATCATGATTTGAAATGACGATTGACCATCTTTCTTTATCCTTCACATATTTCCATTATCCTTTGTTACCCCTTTTGAGCTTGAAACTTTTTCAAAGAACCTTGAGCAAGGATCACCCCTACACTTGGGGCTAATATGAGAAATGAGAAATGTAAAAAAAAAAAAAATTCTTACATGAAAAAAAAAGATGATCAAATAAGCTCACGACAAAGGTGAATGAAAAAGCAAGAAAAGCGGAGAAACCAAAGAAAAAGCACCATTGATGCGAGGTAAAAACAAAGATCCTTGGCCCATTCAACCCTCAAACACGCATTTGGGCCTTATACCTTTTCTTTCATACCCCTTAACCCCGACCACGTTACAAGCCTAAAAAAGTTCATTCTGATCAATGAAAGATTGTTATCATTTTCATCAATTTTAATTTTGAGACAAGAAGTATGTGCTCTTTAAAAAAACATTGCTCCCCCCCCCCAAAAAAAAAAAGAGAAAAAAAAATGCCTCGCAGGGCTGAAAATCTGATAGAGCGGTCCAAGCAAGAATTAGAGTGATATGGTCGGAAGATTGACTTACGCAAAAGTTAGGGTAAAAAAAAAAACTCATATCAAAGCAACAAACTGGGGCAGTTTGAATTTGAAAGGTAGATCATGAAATGCTCTCAATGCATGACGACTAGAGCAAGTCATATCCTTGAAAGTTGATTAAAGCGGCGCTCGAGACCATATGCACGAGAGACTAGCACTGATTATCTTAAAGAGCATCACTTGAAGAAATGCGAAATTCATCCCATCATTGTTTCCTTTTAAGGACATCTCAAATTCATATATCATTGTTTTGCCCATCTATTGTTATTGCCTTTTCATTCTCCATCATTTATCTGGTACCCTTCTTGTTGCCACCTACAGAGACTCAAAATACATTTTTTTCATGATAAGCATATTCTGAAATGTGAAACATGTGTCAGTAATAAAAGCATTTAGAGTCTTCCTCAAGACTTCAAAGGTCATATAAAGTACAATGATCTCCTGACAAGGGGCAATGTTTGAAAAGAAAGAGCGATTGGGCACTCTCTACCATTGGGTTAGTCATTATGAAACAAGCATATCCTTGGCAAGAAGCAAGGCATCAGTTGAACAAGCAAATGACAAATCAAATCAACGAGCTTTGTTCTAGTTCATCCAAAATCTGGCTGTGATCAAAACTTTAAGGGGCCGATGATAAAAAAAATGGTTTGCGAAAAAGGATAGGATCACAATTTTCATCAATCACTGAAAGCACATCTTGCATCATACATTAGCAAATAAAAGAAAATAAAAAGAAAATAATAATGTTAGAGTAAAAAGCATTGCATACATCATGCATTAAAAAAAAAAAAAAAATCACACTCTTTATCAAGCATCTCTTGCATCATGCATTTAAAAAATATCACACTCGTCATCATGCACCATCTCATCATTTCATGCATCGACAAGGTCAATACCATAGGCTTCATTCTGTTCTTTCAAGCTCCGGTAAATAGTGTCACTGTGAGTTTCTCATCATTTCATTCATTGACAAGGTCAATACCATTACTTTTGATGGCTTTAGCAAGCATAAGGCCTTATAAGCTTCTTTTCTTTTTAAGCTCCGGCAGATAGTGTCTCTGGAAGCTTCTTTCCCTTTAAGCTCCGGCAGATAGTGTCACCGGAAGCTTCCTCTCTTTTCAAGCTCCGGCAGATAGTATCTCCGATAGCTTCTTTCCTTTTAAGCTCCGGCAGATAGTGTCTCCGGAAGCTTCCTCTCTTTTCAAGCTCCGGTAGATAGTGTCTCCGTGAGTTTCTTTCCTTTTAAGCTTCGACAGATAGTGTCTCCGAAAGCTTCTTTTCTTTTTAAGCTCCGACAGATAGTGTCTCCGGAAGCTTCTTTCCTTTTAAGCTCCGGCAGATAGTGTCTCCGAAAGCTCTTTCCTTTTAAGCTCCGACAGATAGTGTCTCCGGAAGCTTCTTTTCTTTTCAAGTTACGACAGATAGTGTCTTCGTGAGCTTCTTTCTTTTGCTAAAGAAGATAGTGTCTCCATGAGTTTCTTTTATCTTTCCTTTTAAGCCTCGGCAAAATAGTGTCTCCGATAGCTTCTTTTCCTTTCAAGCTCCGGCAGATAGTGTCTCCGGAAGCTTCTTTTCCTTTCAAGGTCCGACAGATAGTGTCTCCGAAAGTTTTTTTTTTTTTTTGCTTTCAAGCTCCGGCAGACAGTGTCTCTGGAAGTTTCTTTTCTTCTCAAGCTCCGATAGATAGTGTCTTCGGAAGCTTCTTTTCATTAAGATCCGGTAGATAGTGTCTCCAGCAGTTTCTTTTCTCTTTTGTTCAAACTTCTAATGGGCAATCCAACCTGTAGGAACCTCACATTCCCGGACAAAATGGAAGTTCATGTCTTTACTCGAATCTTATAACAATAAAAGGTTAACTACGGTTACACCTCTTATCTAACAAGAAACAAGTAAAGAGGGGCAGCTGTGAACACCCAATTTTGTCCGGGTCAATTTTCTTTTTTTTTTAATACTAAAAAAACCGCAAAAAAAAAAATTTAATTAGATCTTAGCTCAATTCTTAGAAATTAGGCTCATCATGTTTTAATAAATAAAAAATATATAAAAAAAAAATAAAAAATAAAATAAAATAGTAAAAAATAAAAATAAAATAAAAATGTGGTGAAGATTAGGTTGTTTTAATAGATAGGGACAGATAGTGATAGATGATGATTCTTTTTGATAGCTCATGGAGAGTTTGTTACTTTTTTCCCCTATATATTGGACTCTATTCCATCGTCAAAGGGACCGGAAAAAAAATCTTCACTGATCGCTCTCCCTTGCTCCTACCTTCATCATTGCTCTTCTGTTACCACCACCTTCATCCTTCTCTTTCCACCATTTTTTTCCTTTAACACCAAATCACTCCCTTCTCCACATCATTTGTTCAATCAAACTCCATCACTGCAATACACAAATTCTTTCACTGCAATAGATCGGCCACCATAGCTTCATCATTCACGTCGGACCGTCGTTGCTTCCTGGCAGAACCACCGCCATACCAGGAACGCAGCCACCACGTTTACGGGTGTAACTGCGAACCTTACCAATCCAGAGGTGCTTCGCTCATCATCATCCTCGTTTGCATTTGGACCATTGGTTGCCTTTTCTCTCCTCTCGCTATTCAGCTCGTTTTCTAAAGGTCCCTGAGACCATTCTTTTACATTGTTTTATTTGTGTTTCTTTTCTTATTTTTTTTTTTTGTTCCATTTTTAGTTTAATTTTGTTTGGGTTGAGTCTAATTAGTGGTCTAGGATTTTTTTAGTCTTGGGTCATTGTTTTAGTTTAATTCTATCTGGACAACAGGTAAAAAAAAAGAGTATAAAATTATTCTTCCAGTGACGTCTCTGGCAAGACGCTGAGCTTCACTAGTAATCAATTTAGCCGAGACGGCTTGTTGATCCATTTTATTTTGAATTCATTTTAGTCGATACGGCTTAATGAATTAAAATACACCAAATAAAATCAAAAACAATTTTTAAAAATCTTAAAAGGAATCAATTTAGCCGAGACGGTTTATTGATCCCGATTTTCTTTTTTCAATCATTTTGGCCGAGATGACTTGATGATTTGAAATGCTTCAAACAAAATCCATTTTTCTAAAAAATAATTAAATGTTTTCATAAAAATTAAAAATCACCAACCAATCAACAAAACATTTTCTACAAGAACTACGTAGCTTTGAGTTTCCCATCGCATCAGGGAATACGTAGGAGCGAAATTAATCATTTCGTCAAGCTAAAATTAAATTTTCCTATTTTTTGTTTGTTTATCATCTCTTTATTCTTTTTGGGTAAAATAAATATTTTCAAAGTTAATAAAATTTGCACAATTAACTTGAGGTACCGTTCTTAGAACGGGCGATGTAGGGTGCTAACACCTTCCCTACTCGTAACAGACTCCCGAGCTCGATCTCAATCTTTTAAAAAGACCAGTATCCTTTACTTTATGGGATTTCCAATTTTTCCCAACAAAATTGGTGGCGACTCCTCTTTATTTTCTTCGCGGCTCCCGGACGGGACGGTCGTGACACCCATCTCTCGCAACCACAATGAGCTTAACATCACCGCCAAAGGGTGCTTCTTCTAGAAGCTTCGATAATCGGGGTTGCATTTTGCCATTGGAGCCACGGTTGTGGTCGTGGGACATCATCTGGAAGAGGGTTTTGGGTGAGAAAGCCGACGTGGTGTAGAAGAGAGGGTGGAGAAGGTTCTAGAAGGTGAGAAAGAGAGGGTTGGGTTTGATATGACTTTATAATTTTTGATACCTCTCTGGTAGCCATTGAATTTGAATTCGAAGCCCTCCAAGAAGGCGCAGAGCGTCAAGTGCCAATGCAAGAACCTAAATTTGATTTCCCCCACATTCACTCACTCAACGCAGTAACTGATTATTTATTAGTACCTTTTTCCACATCCAAATTAGAGAGAAAGAGATTGAGATTGTAACTGAGATGAAAGGGTAAGAGAATCCTAGACTAGACAAGGTGGTTTGATTTGATGATAATAATAAGGGAAACCAAACAGAAACAATTGTTTCTTTGTTAGAGAGAAAGGGGGATTATTGCTGCCATGTGTAGCACACACTTGCCTTCCCCCTTGGATCAACACAATTTTAGCGCCCTAGCTTCATCCTTCGCACACCGCCGGATTAAAACCATAGTGACGCCATGCAAGCCGCCGTTAGTACTCCCATCGACTTCTCGCCGTTAGTGGAGCTCCGACAGCAGTGCTCCCATCGGCTTCCCGACCTCCGATTCTGCCGACGAGGAGGATACAAAACTTCGCATTACTGTAGATGTGATGTGGTAATCATAAAGAAGTAAAGCATAGCACCAACAACAGGTAACGTCTACGATGAAGCACCTGAGAATATGGTACATCGATGAGGCATTTAAAACAGCCGTTAGATTTATTAGTATAATATTGAATGGTTAAGATTGTTTTGTTTAAAAAAAAAAAAATTAACCGGAGACCTGCTGTGGTGCTTTGTTAGGAAATTATAATATAGTCCCTGTGTTTTGCCCTGTTTTTGCAGATAGGGACTTATCTCCTCCTTCATCCCATCGTGTTTTGCTTCGGGGTGAAAGTTGGAAGAAGATGGCATGATCACTGTAATTGAAGGCTCCGCCAACCGCCGCCGCCTCAAACGGTGAGTTCTGTTACCGATCTCCATCCTCCACCGAGCAATGAGGAGAAAATGTCGTCGTTAACCGGAAGATGTCACCAGAAATATACATAATCGATTCACTGAAAATAAAAATAACCGATTCATATTCAGTTGCAACACAAATAACTGAATCGCGGTAAATTCATGTGCAAAACAAATAACAGCCCTAATCGATTCACTCACAAGAGGAGTAACCGATTCACTAGGTAATCGATTACAAATTTTGATAAGTAATCGATTACACATTGAAATTGGTAATCGATTACCAATTTCAATAGGTAATCGATTACAAATTGTGCCCAAATTTTTTCGGATGTCCCTCCTCATAAGACCTGTCTGCAATTACTTAAATTTTACTTACCTACAAATACCGCATAAACCGGCTACACACGGTCAAAAAACTCCCTCACCGGTGTGCCACATGTTGAGATACTTCATGCTAGCATCCACCGCACCAACAAGCAGGGCAAACCTGTAGAGGAAATTGTGACCGAGGAAACCGGCTATTATGGGTCACTTTTGTGACTCATCGATGTAGCACTTTCTAAAGTGCTTCATGCTAGCCAGCACCCATTTTTAGTGTCTGTTTTGCATGCATTTCATTTTCTTTTAGGCATAATTGTTTGATTAATTTTCTGTTTTGCATTTAGTTCGGATAACTACGGTGTGTTATGTGTCATGGTGCATAAATGAAGCAAATTGAGGCTTGGAAGAGTTGGAATGGAGCCATGTTGGAGCTGATATGAAGTTAGGAGCTGAATGTTGTTGGGCTCTAGGATTGATTCACAGCGTATATAAATTAAATGATATTGTAATGTGACAATGAACACCAAAGTAGATCTAATAGAGCTAGATCTACAATATCATGCAGCGCAACGATACTAGATGTATGCAAAGCGTAAGAAAAAGAACACCAAAATTTAATGTGGAAAACCCTTCAATGTAAAGGGAAAAACCATGAGACAAACTCCGAAAAAAATTCCACTATATTTAAGGATAATTACAATTCCCTCTCCACACTCTCTCACACACAAGAGACACAAATATAGTGATATCAGTGAGACCCACTCCTATTCAAATACTGCAATTGCAGTACCATTGAGCAATAGAGATGACACCCAAAAATTTCGCCGGTGTATTTTCCCCACAAACCACACTCTTCAGGATTTACTCACTCTCTATTTTTCCTCTCACTCCCAGAAGCTCTTTTTCTCACTTCTTGCTTGCTTCAGCTCTTGCACTGAATGAATGAGAAACTGCTCTATTGATAGAGCCTCCAACAGTGTGAACACACTGCAGAAATTCGGCTCTGCTCTACCGGCCTATGAAGTAGCTTGTCATATTTTTTTCTTCACAGCGGAGTTATGCAAATCTGCTTGCAGATTTTACATTCAATGTTGTTACTGATGCTTTGACTTTTCAAAGCATGTTTTATTCTTTCTATTTAATGGTTGGACCCCACAAATGCATAAAAAAGGGCCAAAACAGAGTCAACCACAACCAGGGGGTGGTTTCAACCACAATCGTGGTTCGAGGAATTCAGAAAAGAGGAAGCAAAACAAACAGACCCAACCACGGCCTGTCACACTCTTTAGTTACAAATTTCAGGCTTTTTAATAAGAATTCTAGTGGGTTTTGGACTCTTCTTAACATTGGTTTAAATTGGTTTTGGACTCTTATCATTGTTTTACTCTTCTTAACGCTCTTTTTAATCTATATATCTAGAGTAACAGGAGTCAAAATTTAGGGTTCTTTACATTGGTTTTGGAGGTTTGGCTTGTAGATTAGGATTGCTCTCTCTCATCCCTCTTCTCTTCTTTTCTCTCTTGGATCCATGGTGTTTTCTACCACTTTGACTCTTTTAATTTCCTTTATGGGTGTGTAGTTCTCTTAGTTTGTAAGATTGGGTTGTGCCCTTTGACATGATTATGATTATGATATGATCTTTTCCCTTTTGTTAATGTTAAAATCTTTGATTTTGTTCCTATTGTGCTTAATCCTTGTGAATTTGGTGGTCACATGCTTGATTGTTATAGATATATAGGGATGTACCGAGGGATGAACCTAGATATTGGATCTATAGAAATTTAACTTAGGACTTAAGTCATGACAGTTAGATTTAGTTCTTCGAAGATTCCATTGAATTGTCATAAATCTTAATGAGTTCAAACTAAATACAATTACTACGAGAGTAGAAATTGATTTAATTGGGTACGGTTCTTGACTCTCGAGAGGCAACATTAATAACTAGGTCAGGATAATTCACCTTCAAATGAGTTTGATATTAATAAAAAGGGTAGTCAATTAGGATTCATAATTGGTCATTGTGGTAACCCCAACCTTGGAAACCTCTTTGAAAATTTGAAAATTTGAAAACCCCTTTCTTAAATTCTTGTTATTTAATTTTTTCTTTTAATTGCTCTTTAAAATTGTTACCATATTTCTTTGACCAAAATATTCACTCTTAGTTAATCAATTTTCTAATTAATTGGTAGTCATAATTACGGTCCTTGTGGATTCGATCTTTTTATTACTTGACAACGAAATCGTACACTTGCGGATTTCACACATCAATGAACAGTCACGATTGGACGCGTCACGACTGCAAGTGGCAGATGACGTTAATGGGGAACATTTCTCGTCTTTATAAGATGACCCGATAGGGTCACCGGGAACTGTAAGGTTATCGATTTCTTTGAAAAATCATCCGACTCAAATGTGTTGCATCGATCGACTTCCTTGTCCGAGCTAACAAGCTGTTCGGACCGGCCATATATTTGATTTTCAGTCCAACCGGTTGGTCCGAGCCAAGTTTTATTACACTGATTGCAGCATCATAATGTTAGTATTTTCTTTGATTGATCTTCTATTTATTGATTTTTGTGTTTTATTCATATAGGTTGATTGGATAGTATGGTATTATCCCTACATGCCCATATGATTATGTGATCCATTATAACCTTGAGAATCATCATGTTCTAAGGCTTATTATTGTTGGGTTTGAGCGTGAGCCCAATTGTGAGCGTGTTATACTATGATGAATTATTATAGTAAAGTCTGGTGAGCCTAATATCAATGATGGATGGGAATTAAGTTAGTGACACTTTATTAAAAGGGCATAATCACCACTTGACACCAACTCCCTCTGACTGTGCACATGGTCCATCAAGGTGATGGTTGTTATTACGAAGGAATTCAAGTATAAGACTATATGTTCTCGATGTATACTCTTAGACGCGGAGGTAATAGGGTGGGCCAATGATATCATGGTCACTTCCAAGTTTTTTATTTGTTTAATTTTATTATATTGAAATAATTTATGGAACCCCTCTCTCATCACTCTTTTATATTTATTAATTGTACATTTATTGAAAGGTAGAAATTTTTTTTTGCTGCTACTCACTTCTCTCATGTCCATTTACATTTTTATATTTATTATTTCTCTATATAAAAAGTACAAAAAAAAAAAACATTGCCTCTGTCGTCATTGAATAAAATCTAAAAATAACAAAATAATCTCAAACTAAAAACCTTAACTATAAAATTAAAACCCACACATATAACAATTAAGAAATAGCCTAATCTATATCATAATCCAAAAGGACAGAATTCAGCTGACGAAAGTTATCCTCTATGATCCATGTAGTATTAGAAGTAGAGTGCATCTTCCACTTTACGAGGTATCGGCAAAACAATGCATCAGAACATGCGAAGTACCCATCATTCAAGACACACTCAATCAGATGCATCTTCTACTTCATAAGATACTGACTAAATGGAGCAATGAAAGATCCGTCATACTCATCATCCAAGATAACTTCGATCTCGATCAACAGATGGCAGAGGAGCAATATGTGCTATCAAAACCTAGAGAGACATGGAACCTGCAAAAATAGCTGGAGACAAAGGGGACTGAAATGTGCCTCCTCCATATTAAAAAACTTGACTAATACACATATCACCACAATGATCAAGTAAATAAGCATTAAACCCATATGTATCTAAGATAAGAAAAGCTGAAAAGGCTTCACAGTTCTAGCAAGTAATCTTTTATAGGAATGGTTTGTGAAACATTCAAGACAAATGAGTACCAAAACATAGTCACCTATATTAAATTTTGAGCTTGATGATGCTCATTGGCAATAAGTTTTTAATTATCACTACTGAAAGCAAGTTTATGTCTAATATCGGCATGCATATCATGATTATATATAGGCAGCAAAAGACTTTGTAAGTTTAAGGGTCGAAAAGAAACAGGTAGAGGCACAAGATCAATAGGCTAGCAAGGAGGTAAATCACGGAGAATCCTAAGTGGGCTCACATCAATTGTCCTATTAATAGAACTATTGGAAGTAAACTCATTAGTATGCACTACTAAATCCCAACTTCCCAGCTTACACCCAACAAGATACCTACTCAAATCACCCAAATTATGAATAACAACCTCAACCTTTCGCGCATCCCCTGGCCTAAGTCAGATCTGATTGTACCTACTACTCAAATCTAACATATCCTCAAACCTAGAAATGAGGAACTTATACTCGATGGTAATAATGTTAATGGCCCTGTGATCTACACACGTAGGTAAGAAGAATCCTTTTTCGGGTCAACAGGGGACGAATATTACCGAAATTCATTTTACCCTTAAGAATGACAGCTAATACCACATATTACTCCAAGCTTTCTCTCTCTCTCTTTCTCTCTCTCAAACTCCTTTGGTGAAAGTCCTTCATTGAGCCATTATACTGCCACTGCCTTCTTTGAGTTAGTTGACTACTTGGAGCTTTAAGTTGGGTTGCACGTAAAACAATATTTTTCCAAATGATGAAAAGATTAGGTGTCATCTTTAACTTGGTTAAGGACATCATGATCATACAACCAAGGGCGTCCTAACAGAATATGGGCAACGTCCATGGGCAACACATCACAATAGATATCCTTATTGTAACCACCTATCATATTGCTCCTTAACATTCAATCACATCTTATCGACCCAATCGACCTTAAAAAGGTGAATATGACGTTTAGGTTTCAAGCCCAACTTAGACACACTTATTATAGAAATGATATTCATGGTACTACCTCCATCAATAATCAGCTTGCAGGGGATGCCACCAACTTGGACATATATGCAGAAATTAGTAGTGTTTTTCCAAGCATTGGGAGGTGCGAGGGTGAACAAGATACATTACATAGTAAAAAAAGGAAAAACATTTATCCAGACAACAACTCCTATATAATCCCTATCAGAGGAATACTCTAATGGCTCCGTTACCTCATCTTCAAGATCCTCAGACTCAAGGGGCACAAACAAGTTTGCACTAATGTCAAAAATCCTATGCAGGCACTGATTCTACCTATTCCTTCTACATAGGCCTTCTACCATGACAAAGAAAAGACTCTATGTTACACAAGGTAGACTAAGTGGAAGCAATGAGAGGTGTCTTACCACAATAAGTCGTTATAGGATCATAGGCCTAGGGATTAATAGTTTGTGATTGAGACACTCTACTGGTTTGAGGGGCAGAGAAAGAAGGGTCAGAAGATGAACCTAGAGTGAGGTCATACCGCTAAACAGGCACCCTAGAAAATTGTTCAACCTCCCTATATTTTCGAAAGGTCTCATGGAAGGGTTTACGGAGATAGAAGGCGCACTTATCTCTTGATGGAATCTCATAACCCACCGGCAAGCTTATTAACAGTTACTTAAGCCTCTTCCTGAATAACAACTTAAGCATTAGCTTATCAAAACTAGCCATATAGTCATATATGGTGTTAGAAGATTGCCTAAGGTTTAACTACTGGTCCATGATATGGTTCCTATGGTAGGTAAGGAAGTATTTATCCTACAATTTCTTTATCATCACAACCCAACTGTCTATATGAGGCTATCCCTCTATGGCTCTGCTCTCTATCATCAATTCTCAAAATCATAGAATCGGTAAATGATAACCCGTTGGTTTATCTAGTTTTTACTATGATTGACTAGTGAATTTAATTTGATTTGTTGAGTTTATTCTCAATTTTACCCGTATTTGTCTTTATTTAGTCTTAAGTTGTGTTTTGAGTCCCTTTATTATTTTTAGTAATTTTTGTATGTTTTTGCGTCAGGTATGTGTAATTGGGTGCTCGTGCTTTCAGGTACTCAATTAGGGTCAAAAGTGAGGCTTTGGAAGTGATGGTGTTGAGCAGAGCACAGAGCTGAAGTATACTGGATTGAGCTTCTCGCCTCGCGACAGGCCTTTCGCCTCGCGAGACCGCGTTGATAGATTAGGATTTCAGTCATTAAATTTCGCCTCGCGAGAAGCTTCTCGCCTCGCGAGTGTGCGTATTCAGGGTGTATAAATTCAGTTTTTAAACACAATTAGGTCATCTACTTTTACACCATAGGTTGCGATTAGTTGAGGGAATTAGGATTTTGGGAGATTATTCAACTTCTTTTATGGATTTTGGATTTTATTCAATGAATTTGATATTTGTTTCAATTATGAGTAGCTAAATTACCTTTTCTAGGGTGATGACGTAGCCACTTATGAAGGTTTGGTAATGCTATGGTTAAATCCGAGTTTATTATCATTGCTTTTATGTTTTTCTCATGATCTTAATGCTTTCAATTGTTAGCTCGAGAAATAATTGAAGGATAGGCCAATCATAATGAGACCGAAGGAAGATTTATGTGTCTAAAGCATTTGTGAAAAACCGTAGGGTAATTTGAGACCGAGAGGAGATAAGAATCATGTGCAACTTCTATAGAGAGTCATAGAGCTTAATAAACTGCTTGGTTAATAACCATCATAGAAATATAGTTGGTTAGGAATCAAGAGGTAAATTATAATGTACTCTAACTCATGCATTAGAATAAGTTAGGAATCTCGGTTGATATTAATTAATGTTAGAAATTAGGATGAATTGCCATAACTGTACCAAACTGGAGTCCGTATATGGATTTAGAATTTTGTCTTTGAAATTCTAGCAACATAGATTGGTAAAATCAGAGCCCTAGAGCTTTTCAGACTTGAAGTACACTTTAAACTTATTTTTGCACTTCCCAATTTGTGTCTTAAATTGATTCTTTAATATTTCCTTTTTAAAATTCATTCTCTTATTTAAATTTAATTTGTGCACTCGTTTGACGTTTGAATAGTTATCAAAATTAAGAAGTGGTAATTGGTCAAATCAATCCTCGTGTTCGATTTCGGAACTTCCAAGTTCTATACTACTTGATCGATTTAGTGCACTTGCTAAATTATACATCAAGTTTTTGGCGCCGTTGTCGGGAATTGACACGGACCAATATCATAAGTATTGGTGGCGATAACTACTTTGAACAGTTGTTTTCCTTTTATTTTGATTTAGTTGAACTTCTAACCTTGTGTGGAGTTCTTTGTGTTGGTGGTTTGTTTTGTGCATGCGAGGTATAGTAGATCCTGAGGACTTGCTATTTATTTCTGAAGTAGAGAGAACCTGTCGAGCTTTGAGGAAACAAACAAAAGTAAGAAGAAGGGGTTTACTTGCGGAGATGGCAGATCCACCACCATACCGACCTTTCGGAGATTATTCTCTTCCACATGTGGACGACTGCAGTTCCTGTAACGCCCTTTGTTACATTAGTAACCCAAATTAATAATTTAAATAAAATCAGGAAAAATAAATTCTTTTTTCTTAAATAAACACTGAATAAATACTTAATATAATATTAGTCCAAAATAATTATTTACATTAATTCAAAAACCGAATAACATAATCAGTTTCAAAACTTCAAAACAGGGCGTCTATAACATCTCGCATAAGAAAATAACTAAAAAATAATAAAGGTCCTCCTGGCATATACCATACAATACTAACCAAGCTCTAAAGCTAAAGAGATAGTCTTCAAAACGTCTGGCTGCTCAACAGGGACATCATCAGGCTCTGAAAACAATACTACTAATGAGATATAAAATCCCAGTGAACAGAAATACAGTTTAAAGGGTTTTCACAAAAGCATTGTTCTCAGCCAGTGCGGTAACCGAAAAAACTATCCATGGTACCCGCTATTTTCAAAATAATGTATAGTAAAATAATAATAATAATATAAATTATTATTGACAGTAACAATCATCATTAATACATCATAAATCAAATATGACAAAATCTCATATATCAAACAATCTCAAATATTCTCATATGTCATATGACTTTCAAACTGCACATAACAATGGCGTCCCATTGCCTACCTTACTCATGAAGGTATTTCGATGTCACCTTCTCTTCAGTGACATTACTCATTTCGATACCAACCATTGTACACTGGTGGTATTACTCATTTCGACATCCCAACATGTGGCGATGTTACTTTCGATACCCCATCATGGCGGTATTTTATATTTCGACACCCCAAATCATTGGCAGTGTTACTTTCGATACCCCTATCATAGGCGGTATTGCAGCAAACAACATCCAACATATTAACAGTTATTGAATCATGCCAATATCACAAATATCATCAAATAGTGCATATATAACATATCAATTCAACCAAATCACGTATGTATCATATATATCATAGCATCAATTTCAATAATAACCATTTAATTAACAGCAGGAACACCTTAGAAGGAAAACCCCCAAATTTGTAAAATCAGGATTTGACCAAACGCATGATTATTTTCCAAAAACGCATTTTGAAAACATAACCCAAACCCCAAATCAATTTGCACCATGAAAAGGGTGAGAAAGAGTATTTCTACTCACCTCTTGAAGACCTCCAAGAATCTCCAAGCGTACCCTATGGCGAATCTTAGATGTCGCCTTCTTCAGTCTTGAATCCCCTTCTCCTTCTCCTTCTCCTTCTTCTTCATCTTCATCTTCCTCTTGTTGTTAGTGTTGTTGTTGTTGTTATTGTTCTCCTTCCAAACTCATTGCTTGTTGCAACCCCATCTCCCAAGCATGAAGATGCTCTACAACCGTTACTAAAGTGTTTTAGGATGCAAAAAGGGTTCCTAGCCGCACTATGGTGTTATATGAAGGTATATATATAGTGTTGCACTGATTCCCTATTTTTAAACCTATTTTTAACGCATCCTGACATAGAGACTGATTTTTGAATTAAGTTTTAGATAGAGTCTTTGAATAAGTTTTAGATAGAGTGTAGTTAGAGTTTGTTATTAAATAAGTTTTAGATAAAGTCTAGATAGAGTTCTATTATTGTTGCAGATTTTAATTATCTTTTATCCTTTCTAATTAATTCAAAGGCCCAAAACATGCAGTCTAAGCCTCCCAAAAATTATCTAATTTCTCTAACGTTATTATCTCCAATTATTTTTAATTTTAGGATGTTACATTTTCTCCCCTCCTTTAAGAATTTCGTCCCCGAAATTAACTCCACTCTCACGTATGAAGCAAATAAAGAGTTTGGGCATTGGCGAGCCAAGTCTTCTTCTACGTCTCAAGTAGCCTCTTCTAGAGTTAAATTCTTCCCAACCACCTTCACCAAGGGGATTGTCTTGTTCTGCAGAGTCTTAGTGCTCTTATCGATGATCTGACTAGGCCTGACTTAAATATTAAGTTATCCCTCAATTGTATTAACTCAGGAGCTATTACATGAGACATATCTGACACAATTTTCGAAGTTGAGAAATAAGAAATACATCATGATGGTATGACAACCATGTTGGAAGAGCCAATTGGTAAGCAACAGGCCCGACTCTCTTGAGGATGTGGAAAGGACCCATAAAAACAAGGAATTAGTTTTCTGACTGACATTGACCCTCACATCCCAATCTTAGGAATGACTATCAAGAATATATGTTCCTGATAATCCTGTGGTTTATCGATTTTTCTTGTACCTTTTGATGAGGATTTAGCCATCTATGTCCAACTTATAACATTGTTTTGCCTCAATTAACTTGGATTTGATGGTTGTAGCATGCTTTGTTTCAATTGACATAATTTCCTTGTGTTTGATTACATTTCTAAGTTTTTTTTTAGTTTTTGACAAGAAATATATGTTTGTTAAGATTAAACATGTCATTAATCTATACGGATAATAAGTCCAAGGGGTATATTAATTGCAAATAGTGTTTGGTCCCTTGAGAAACAATCTGAAATATTCAAGCAAGATGATTTTCTAGGAAAAATTATATAACAAAATTACAACATAAATTAAAATTTGAGCATATATATACACCTTCTTTAATATAACATCCATTATTTTTATTTTCATCTACTATTACATCTTGCTTATTCCTAGATGTATGGTTAACTTCCCTTCATGTATCTATTTTAGCATTTTTTTTTTCTAGGGCTCCCCTCCTTAGGAACAACGATCCCATTTTTAAACAACACTAGACTATTATCAAACAACACATTATTCTCTTGATCTAAAAGAGATTGCAATTCCTGGTCTAAAAACTACACTCGCATAATCTATTTTCTAAGGTCACTTCAAATTTCAACTTATTCAATTTCAAGCTTAAAGCATTTAAGGTTACATTGAAATTCAGGTCCATAAACTCTTCTAAGATATTCATCTCAAGCACTAATATGTAAGGATTTTCTATTTAGATCCTCCACCACTATATTGACTTTTCCTAAACTGTACTTCAACTCAAATTCATGGTCCTTAAGAAATTTCATTCACCTTCCTTGCCTTATTTTTAATTCTATATATTTTTCTAATAAGGCTCTTATGATTATTAAAAACTTCAATTTTATTCCATAGAAAATATTTTCCTTTCCTAGTTAACTCGGTCAGAAGTAAGGCTAGTCTAGGGAACCCATTTATAACTTCATATAATACTCTTCCAATTCTAGGAAACTTCTCATGCCGATCATTGTCTTATGTTGCGCTCATCCTATCACTGTATCTACTTTAATAGAATCAACCGTCCCTCTATGCAACTGATCTAAGGTTATCTATCCTAGGCAAAAGATATTTATCATTAATGGCTAATTTGTTCAATTGTCTATTGTCGAGACATAACCTCATATTCTCATCATTTCTTTTCACTCAAAACACTCAAAACTTATCACATAATCAAACATATTTCTTAACAATAATTAAAGTAGGATTTGATGCAAACTATAATCAAATAATAATGAATTAAATTTCAAATAATAACAAACAGCAACTCTAAATAGATGATGAAACAATGAATCAAGGTAAGAAAGTTTTAATTCACAATCAATTTGGTTTGACTAAAAAAAAACATTGATGCACAAATATATTTCCACATATGAATTGAAAACTCATTGAAACAAAAGAAAGTTAAAAACGTGAATTCAAAATAAGCGAGACTCTCTGGCAATTTTACTATCAAGGGAGAATATCACAAACGATAAATGAATAAAACTATTTATTTTACTTCATTAAAATACAAAGAATATACATCTATCAAACAAATTCATCAAACGACATAAAAATATATTTTAAGAATATAATGTTAAGAATTAACAATCTTGAATTTCCAACTCTTTTTTTTTAATTAATAATAAACAAATCCCCGTATAAATACTCATTTTCTAGCAATTCCTCTAACTGTTTCTTAGGCTCATTTAACTCTAAGGATGTCAGTCTATAAGGTGCTACTGACTCTGATCCACTTCTAGGCACTAGTCCTATGTTAAACTCAACCTCTATATTTGATGTAAGGTAGAGACCTCTTTATGGAACACATCTAGAAACTAACAGACAACAGGTAGCGCCGCTACATCACTTTCAGTCTCTTTCATAACAGAAACAACAATATGGATCATTAAACTATCTCAACTAAGAACTTATGACCTGGAAACGAATACAACAAGGTTTAACATAAAAGATACATAAAAGATTCATCAAACATAGGTTGTGAAGTATATACGTATTTCTATTTGGACAACATTATTAGACGATAGCGAAACCATACTAAGAGTGACATCCAACACAACATTTGAAAACATATCAAATCATAAGATAAATTTTGGTGTATCGAAGAACTTTTCAAATAGGTAAAAGATGTAACCAATTTATCTTTGACAGGGGTAGAAACACACAAGTGGAAAGATAATTTAGAAATAGGCAACTCTGGATTTTTGACACAACTAAGAGTTATGGAAGAATGGATTGCTCCTGAATCAAACAATATGATAACCTCTTGTTATAAGCACAATTTCTCTTCGGCTCCTCTAACTGCTGCAGCATCTAAGCTGTCCCGGAAAGGTGGCAGATCGTTCTCTGAAAAATGGTAACCCCACATACTGAGGTTTTTGGGGTGCTACCACCCCATATCCCCTCATATGACGGAGAGTCTCCGTCTGCTCTTGCACATCTATGGTCACACAGTCCATAGCTGTCACAAGCGCATCATTCGTCCCTCGCCTATTAGTCGTCATAAATCTGCTCACTACCAATGAAACATTGAGTTGGCCAGGCTCAATATCCAAAGCATAGTATGCAGCATCTACAACTCTAACAAGCATCCTATGCGCCCAAGTTTTGATTTTTGAAAAACTCAATAACCACAGTCCAATTTAGGATTGAACTGCTCTGATACCAAAAATGTAACGCCCTTTGTTACATTAGTAACCCAAATTAATAATTTAAATAAAATCAGGAAAAATAAATTCTTTTTTCTTAAATAAACACTGAATAAATACTTAATATAATATTAGTCCAAAATAATTATTTACATTAATTCAAAAACCGAATAACATAATCAGTTTCAAAACTTCAAAACAGGGCGTCTATAACATCTCGCATAAGAAAATAACTAAAAAATAATAAAGGTCCTCCTGGCATATACCATACAATACTAACCAAGCTCTAAAGCTAAAGAGATAGTCTTCAAAACGTCTGGCTGCTCAACAGGGACATCATCAGGCTCTGAAAACAATACTACTAATGAGATATAAAATCCCAGTGAACAGAAATACAGTTTAAAGGGTTTTCACAAAAGCATTGTTCTCAGCCAGTGCGGTAACCGAAAAAACTATCCATGGTACCCGCTATTTTCAAAATAATGTATAGTAAAATAATAATAATAATATAAATTATTATTGACAGTAACAATCATCATTAATACATCATAAATCAAATATGACAAAATCTCATATATCAAACAATCTCAAATATTCTCATATGTCATATGACTTTCAAACTGCACATAACAATGGCGTCCCATTGCCTACCTTACTCATGAAGGTATTTCGATGTCACCTTCTCTTCAGTGACATTACTCATTTCGATACCAACCATTGTACACTGGTGGTATTACTCATTTCGACATCCCAACATGTGGCGATGTTACTTTCGATACCCCATCATGGCGGTATTTTATATTTCGACACCCCAAATCATTGGCAGTGTTACTTTCGATACCCCTATCATAGGCGGTATTGCAGCAAACAACATCCAACATATTAACAGTTATTGAATCATGCCAATATCACAAATATCATCAAATAGTGCATATATAACATATCAATTCAACCAAATCACGTATGTATCATATATATCATAGCATCAATTTCAATAATAACCATTTAATTAACAGCAGGAACACCTTAGAAGGAAAACCCCCAAATTTGTAAAATCAGGATTTGACCAAACGCATGATTATTTTCCAAAAACGCATTTTGAAAACATAACCCAAACCCCAAATCAATTTGCACCATGAAAAGGGTGAGAAAGAGTATTTCTACTCACCTCTTGAAGACCTCCAAGAATCTCCAAGCGTACCCTATGGCGAATCTTAGATGTCGCCTTCTTCAGTCTTGAATCCCCTTCTCCTTCTCCTTCTCCTTCTTCTTCATCTTCATCTTCCTCTTGTTGTTAGTGTTGTTGTTGTTGTTATTGTTCTCCTTCCAAACTCATTGCTTGTTGCAACCCCATCTCCCAAGCATGAAGATGCTCTACAACCGTTACTAAAGTGTTTTAGGATGCAAAAAGGGTTCCTAGCCGCACTATGGTGTTATATGAAGGTATATATATAGTGTTGCACTGATTCCCTATTTTTAAACCTATTTTTAACGCATCCTGACATAGAGACTGATTTTTGAATTAAGTTTTAGATAGAGTCTTTGAATAAGTTTTAGATAGAGTGTAGTTAGAGTTTGTTATTAAATAAGTTTTAGATAAAGTCTAGATAGAGTTCTATTATTGTTGCAGATTTTAATTATCTTTTATCCTTTCTAATTAATTCAAAGGCCCAAAACATGCAGTCTAAGCCTCCCAAAAATTATCTAATTTCTCTAACGTTATTATCTCCAATTATTTTTAATTTTAGGATGTTACAGTTCCACAATTGTGAGACCGCCTATTGATGCTAATAATTTTGAAATCAAGCCCACCGTTATCAACTTGATTCTGCAAAATCAGTTAGAGGGGCGTGATATTGAAGATCCTCATTGGCACATCATAAGATTTTTGGAGATTCTGGATATCTCCAAGCGGCAGTGTGTATCTAATGATGCATACCGGTTGCGAGTCTTTCCTTTTTCTTTACGGGATAGAGCTCGTGATTGGTACGATTATACGAACCCAGGAAGCATCACCACATGGGATGATATAGCTCAGAAATTTCTGATGAGATTCTTTTCTCCTCAGAAGGCGGCATCTTTACAAAATGCCATTCAGTCCTTCAGGCAGCAAGAACGAGAATCTTTAAATGAAGCCTGGAAACGCTATCATATTCTGTTGATACGGTGCCCAAGCTCATTCTTTGACATGTGGAGGAAAGTGAACTATTTTTATACTGACCTTTTACCAGAGATCAAGCAACATTGTGATGCTACAGCTGGTGGTTCTGTGAATCCAAAGTCAGCAGAAGATGCTTGGGTTTTACTTGAAAAAATGGCTCACAATGATTATCAGAGCAGAGGTGGTGAAAGGAACGTGTACCCGCAGAGAGGGAGTGGCAATGAAGTCGATGCAAAGACTTATGAAGCAATCTTAGCTCAGAATAAGCTTCTCCAGCAAAATCTTGTTGTTTCTAAGCGTTCTGTCAATGCTACCAATGAATGCCACGTAACTTGTGTTTTCTGTAATGGAAATCATGATAGTGCATTGTGTTCAGGGGATCAATTCTCTCATGAGCAAGTCGATTCGTGTCAGAATTTCTATGATGCAAACCAAAAAGGGAGGAATGACTATCCGAGGCAGCAGAATAACTCTTATTCCAACAATTATAATTTTGGTATGAGGAATCAACCAAATTTCACTTGGTGTAATTATGGGAATCAGGGACAGCAGAAACGACCTTATGGTATTCAAGCTCTGCCACGATTCACGACACAAGGACAAGAAAGGAAGCCTGATTGGGAAATTGCATTAGAAAAGACAAATGCTTCCATTGCTGCACTTAATGCTTCAACAAATGCATCCATTTATAAGTTGGCAAGTCATACTCAGGCATCAATTCAGGGTCTGCAGGTACAAATTTCTCAGCTTTCTAAACAGTTTGAAGAAAGATTGTCAGGTACTTTTTCGGGAAACACGAAGAATAATCCTAAGGGACAATTCAATGCCATTACAACTCGAAGTGGCAAAGTATTGGAACCTAAGGAAAATCCTCCAACAAAAGAAACAGATACTATTATTCAGAAGGGTGATGAAATGCCTCAAAAAAACAACAGAGTTGCTTATGAGAAGTTTGAGGGAGGCAAAAAGGTTTATATGGATACATCATATGCTAATAAGAGATATGTGGAAGCAAGTGACATTCCTACTTATGTTAATGTTCCTTATCCTCATAAATTGAAGAAGCCGATGTAAGATAAATAGTTCTCAAAGTTCTTAGATGTTTTTCACAAACTTCAAATCAATATTCCTTTTGCGGAAGCTCTGGAACAAATGCCATCTTATGCAAAGTTTATGAAGGAGTTGCTCTCTAAAAAGCGAAGGTTTAATGATGAAGAAACAGTTGCTCTGACTGAGGAGTGTAGTGCCATTTTGCAGAGGAAACTACCTCCAAAGTTGAAGGATCCGGGGTCTTTTAGTATACCTTGCACTATTGAAGAATTGACTTTTGGCAAAGCTTTATGTGACTTGGGAGCCAGCATCAATTTGATGCCACTTGCTATGTTGAGAAGACTTGGCATTAAAGAGGTGAAAAATACAATGATGTCACTACAACTTGCAGATCGTTCTATTAAGCATCCTTATGGGGTAGTTGAAGATCTACTAGTGAAAGTGGACAAATTTATTTTCCCACCTGATTTTGTTGTTCTAGATATGGATGAAGATGCTCAAATTCCACTAATTCTAGGAAGACCATTCTTAGCGACAGGAAGAGCATTGATTGATGTTCAGCAAGGTGAATTGACTTTGAGGGTGCAAGATGAGAATGTGGTTTTTAATGTCTTTGAAGCAATGAAGCACCCAGTTGAGAAAGAAAGTTGTTTTAGTGTGGATGTGATTGATCCTCTTGTTCAGTCAGTTGCTACTCACGGATACCATGGTTCACCACTTGAAAAAGTGTTGGTAAAATCCCATGATCTTGCAGAGTGGGTGGAGATGGATAATGATATTATTAAAGAATGCGAAGAACAAAAGGAAGCATTACCATCTCTAATCAAACCAGAGTCACAAGTTGAAGAGCTTCCAAGTAAAGCCAAGGATGAAGAAGTACACAAACCGGAACTTAAACAACTCCCTACTCACTTAAGGTATGCTTTTTTAGGTGAGAAGGGACACTATCCGGTCATCAATAACTCCTTGAAGCAGTCTGAAGAGGAGAAACTTTTGAGGGTGCTCAGAGAACATCGCACTGCTATTGGTTGGAAGATTTCAGATTTGAAGGGCATTAGTCCCTCCTTTTGCACACACAAAATTCTCATGGAAGAAAACTATAAACCGGTTGTGCAACCACTCCAGTTATGAAAGATGTTGTGCAGAAGGAAGTGATGAAGCTATTAGATGCAAGGATTATCTATCCAATCTCAGATAGCACATGGATGAGCCCAGTTCATGTTGTTCCTAAAAAGGGGGCACTACTGTGATGGTCAATGAAAAAAATGAAATGATACCAACAAGGGCCATCACAGGGTGGCGAGTATGTATTGATTATAGGAAGCTGAATGATGCAACTCGAAAGGATCACTTTCCTCTTCCTTTCATTTATCAGATGCTGGAGAGATTAGCCGGTCACGCCTATTATCGTTTGCTTAATGGGTATTCCGGATATAATCAAATTTTGGTGGATCCTGAAGACCAAGAGAAGACTGCTTTTACATGTCCCTTTGGAGTGTTTGCTTGTAGAAGAATGCCTTTTGGATTGTGTAATGCTCCAGCAACGTTTCAAAAATGCATGCTTGCTATATTCTCTGACATGGTTGAGAATTCATTAACATTTTCATGGATGACTTCTCCGTGTTTGGGTCTTCCTATGATAATTGTTTGGAGAATTTGGCATGTGTTCTTCAACGATGCCAAGACACCAACCTTGTTCTTAATTGGGAGAAATGCCAGTTCATGGTGAAGGAAGGTGTAGTGCTAGGACATAAAATCTTTTCCAAAGGGATTGAAGTTGACAAGGCTAAAGTGGAGGTGATTGAGAAATTGCCACCTCCAAAGGATGTGAAAGGAATCCGGAGTTTCCTTGGTCATGCCAGGTTTTATAGGAGATTCATTCGTGATTTCTCCAAGATTGCAAAACCAATGTGTGACCTCTTGATATCCTTTGAGTTTACTGGTTCTCGTTTGCATGCATTTAATACACTTAAGAATAAACTTGTTACAGCTCCTATAATCTCTGCTCCAAATTGGGAATATCCTTATGAAATTATGTGTGATGCTAGTGACTATGCAATAGGAGCTGTGTTGGGTCAAAGAATTGATAAACTAGTTCATGTGATATATTATGCTAGCAAAGTCCTTAATGATGCACAAGTTAATTATTCTACCACTGAAAAAGAAATATTAGCAGTTGTGTATGCTTTGGATAAGTTTAGACAATATATCATAGGTTCTAGTGTCATTATTTTCACTGATCATGCTGCAATAAGGCACCTGATGGCCAAACAGGATGCTAAGCCTAGACTAATCCGTTGGGTTTTGTTGCTTCAGGAATTTGATTTAGAAATAAAAGACAAGAAGGGCACAGAAAACGGGGTTACGGATCATCTATCCCAGTTGATGAACTTGAATGAAGATGAGCAACAAATGCTCATTCGGGAGGAATTTCCAGATGAAAGATTGTATGCTATTGCAGAAGTGACGCTTCCTTGGTTTGCCGACATGGCCAATTTCAAGGCAAGCAAGCTCTTACCTAAAGGCCTTACTTGGCAGTAGCGGAAGAAGTTTTTTAGTGACGCCAAATATTATGTTTGGGAGGATCCGCATTTATTCAAGATATGTGCGGATGAGCTCCTAAGAAGATGTGTTCCACAATCTCAAATGGAGGACATTTATGGCATTGTCAAGGATCTGACTATGGGGGCCACTTTGGAGGGGAAAGAACAGTTCAAAAGGTCCTCTAGAATGGATTCTACTGGCCTACCATCTTCAAGGATGCCCGGAATTACATTGAAAGGTGTGACCGTTGTCAAAGAATTGGAAACATCTCCAAAAGAAACGAGTTGCTCTTAACTGGCATCATGGTGGTAGACATCTTCGATGTGTGGGGAATTGATTTCATGGGACCATTCGTACCATCCTTCTCCTTCAAGTACATTTTAGTGGGAGCGGACTATGTGTCCAAATGGGTAGAAGCAATTGTAACTTCAACTGTATTCCAAGGTTGTAACTGATTTTGTGCGAAAGAACATTTTTGCACGATTCGGCGTACCAAGAATTATAATTAGCGATGGAGGATTGCATTACTGCAACAAGAAAATGGATTCCGTACTTGCAAAGTATAGGGTCAATCACCGAGTTGCTACACCCTATCAACCACAAACAAGTGGCCAAGTAGAAGTATCTAACCGTGAGTTGAAGAGGATTCTTGAGAAAACTGTCAACTCCCCACTGAAGGATTGGTCTAAGAGGTTGGATGATGCGCTTTGGGCATATAGGACGGCTTTCAAGACTCCGATTGGTTGTTCACCATACCAATTAGTTTATGGGCAGGCTTGTCATCTACTAGTTGAGTTGGAACACTGGTCACATTGGGCTATTAAAGCCTTGAATTTCGACTATAAAGAAGCCGGTGAGAAAAGATTGCTAGAGGTTAATGAACTGGATGAGTTCAGACTTCACGCATATGAGAATGCGCTAATTTACAAGCAGAGGACGAAAGCATTGCATATAAGCACATTGTGCCGAGAAACTTTGAACCAGGCCAGAGTGTACTTCTTTACAACTCTAGGCTTAGGTTATTTCCGGGTAAGTTAAAATCCCGATGGTCTGGACCTTTTACTATCAAATCTATGTTTCCACATGGAGCAGTGGAGTTGGAAGGTAAAGGCTTTGAAAGCAGTTTTAAGGTGAATGGCCACAGGCTCAAGCACTACTTGGGAGGCCAGCTTGATGATAGCGAAACAGCATTGAAGCTATTTTAGCTCTTCTGGGGGCGTGTGCGTCAGGCTCGCGACGTTAAACAAGCGCTTATTAGGAGGCAACCCAAATGGTATCCTTTTAACGCATTTCAGTAGGATAGTTGCATTTAGGAAGCATAAGAATTTAGAAGTAGATGCAGAGAGTTAAGCATTTTCTTTTGCTTAAAGTGGCTACTGTCTTATCTTCGCCTGGCGAGAATAATATCGCCACGCGAGGCTGAGACTTTCAAGAATTCTGAGTTTTTATTTTCTCCTGGCACGCTGATCCTCGCCTAGCGCATAAGAATCTGCAAATCACATGGGTCTGTATAGCCTCGCCAACCTATATTCACCAAGCGATACATAAAGCAAAATATGTTAGTCTCTGTAACGCTGCGCGAGGGAACCATCGCGGGGCGAAGCAGAGGGCTTATATATTAAGGTGAGATATTCGCCTCGCGGAGAATTAATCGCCTCGCGAAGTCAACTTCAGTAAAATGCAGTTCTCTGTATCGCATCGCGAGATCAATCTCACCTCGCAATTCTGGGAAATTCAAGATTTCTGGTTTTCCAGACTCGCCTCACGATAGTCTCATCGCCTCACGATAGTGTAATTAGGGTTCTGAAATTGGGGCTGAATTTAAGTCTCGCCTCTCGAGAGACATATCGCCTCGCGATAGATTGTGAGTATATAGTGATTCTTTGCGAGAGAGAATGTTCATTCGTTCCAAAATTTCAAACTCTCTTGCGCGGGATCTCTATTTAGGGGCATCTACTGAGCATTACACTCATCTACTCCATCTTCTCTACTAGTTTCTTCCATTCCTAACCATCAAAGGTCAGTCCTAAGCATTTTTAACCATTTGAAATTCTGAATTTGGTTAAAGATTCTTTAAAATGAGTTTCTTGCATGAGTTTCGTCCTTGAATGTTTGAAATTCAATTCCTCTGTGTTTGTGGAGTGTTGCAATGTTAAGCTTACCTTTATATGGATAATGTGCATCTGCAATCGACATTTGTTTTGCGGTTTGGTGGTTGTTTTTGGATGAACTTGGGGACTGGGTACTATGCATATTGATTTGTTTTCTTGCTGATATTATATACCTTTGCACTGGAATTTTTGCAGATTTTCAGGTATGGCTCCTCCAAGAGTACCAAGAGAAAAATTGGGTGCTAAGTGCAGCAAGCGTACTGCAGAGCCCATAGGCACATCTTCTGGCCATGGTCATGGGGTAGTTGTGGAAAACATCTGGTATTGCGCTGCTGATCGAGCTAAACGGTACAGGAATATGCAGGGGCGACCAGTTGTTGCTGAGCGGAACTTGGTTTTGCAGTGGACTGAATTTCTTGAGATCCAACAGGTGTTGCATGATAGAGGGTGGCAGGCATTGGCCACTTTCCCTAAGCGGGCTGATATACAGATATTTCGAGAGTTCTATGCTAATGCATGGAACCCGAACCCAGAAGATCAAAAGTTTTATGCTGAATTAAGAGGGAAAGGCATTGTTTTTAATGCGGAGACCATCAATGCTTTCCTTCAGATCCATAACACTTGGGGGGATCGCTGTGAATACTCAACTCTCCAGAATGTGCAGGACATTGCTGACTCCGTTTTGACTACTTGCTGTAAACCAGGGAGTGATTGGGACAGAGGCATGTCCGGTAATATTCTAAGGCTGTCCAGGAAGAACTTAACTCCAAGGGCTCGAGTTTGGTCCGCATTCATGCACGCCAACTTGACTGCTTGTTCCCATGAGTCCACCTTGCCTGTTGTGCGGGCAAAACTGTTGTATGCCATCATGAGTGGCAAGAGCCTAGATGTGGGGGCTATAATCGTCCTAGATATTCAGTCAGCTGCGAACTCCAGATCTAGGGGAGCATTGGGACATCCTTACCTTATCACTGAGCTTTGTGCTAAAGCTGGCTTAGAGGTAAAGGATGAAATTGATGTCAAGCAAAGGAACCCGATTGACCGAGCCTATATCGAGAGCCATTGCTTCACCAAGGAAGCAATGGCACCCAGGGCAGTAGATCAGACTCAGCGGCAGCAGCGGGCTCGACCCCATCATCAGATGACATTGGATGTGGCTGCATCTCGCGAGTTAACTCGTGAGCAACATCTTGCTTAGCTGGAGCAGAGAGCCTTAATCTACCCTTCTGAGGCTGAGCAACAGTCTATACATGGTTGGCGTGACTGGTCTCGAGACGAGACACACGACACAGCAGGGTGTGGGTCGTCTAGCCAAGCAGATCAGCGGGCAGCTCGTTTTGCAGAGTTAGAGAGAGAGTTTGATGGAGATGGCCCGGATGATGTTGACTTAGCTCATGATTGTAGCAGTCTCTTCGTTATTACTTGATGTCTGTAATATTTAATGAGTTTGTGATCATTTTGTGACATTGAATCAATTGATTTAGTTGATCGGTTGATATATTTGAAACTCATTGTTTATTGCTGATAACATACTATGTGGTGTTTTGTTGGGTGATTAATTGTATTGCTGTTGCCTTTGTTAACTTGCTGAATTATGATGATTAAATTGATGCTATTGCAAGATTTAACAAGCTTTTGGTGACACAGATGCCTCCAAGGCGTGTTCCTCGCAGGGGTCATCCTCACAGGCAAGGTGAAGCAGTGCCTAACATCCGAATCCAGAGAGATCCGGAATCAAATCTTCAGAATGAAATCTTGGAGATAGCGAGGAGAGGACGTGTTCCTTTTCCTAATCTGGAGCAGAGGATAGAGGAGGATGAGGGGACGGATATTGAGTATCTAGCATTCCTCCATGGGCTGAACAACCTAGCCCGTGAGGAAATTGAAGAATAGTTTGGAGCGGTTGAAGATCCAGACATTTCTCCACCTCGAACAGAGGAGGTCATTCTGGATGAGACTGAGCCACTGAGAAGGAGAGTAATGCCCTTGCAGGAGGCACCTCATAGAGAAGATGTGATGTTGAGAGAGAGTGAAAGGATGCAGGGGGCTGAGGAGAGAAGACCAGGAGAGGATTCTTCGCGGAACCCCTGAGAATAAAATTCTTGAACCTTATTTTAGTAGTCTCTTTTGTTTTGTTTGTTGAGTCGTTTAATTTAGGTCATAGCAAGTTTTCATGGTTATCTAAATTTGTAAACTCAATGCATGTCGTAAAAGAGAGTAATTTTACATATTCCCTTCAGTTTGTTGTTATGACGTGTGAAACACCTTTGAGAGATATACCATGTTTAAAAAATGTGCAACACTTGATTCTTGATAAGTTTGGGGTTGGGGTGCTTGACATAATTATCTTAGAGACGGGTCTCTAGTGTGTCCGGGTGAGGAATAATTTGAGCCTAAAAGTATAAATTGTTGCTGAGTGAGTAGCTCTTAAGTAATATAATCTTAGGTTTGCTTGATTCTTTGCTTGATTGCATGAATATATGGTGCATGACATGACAGAGGCATTTTGTTCTGACGAGCTAGTGGCCAGAAAGCCTACCTGATTTATATGATTTATCCATTGCTAGCTGTGATTGAGCCTGAGCTTGTCTTTGATAACCTTATCATTGAGCTAACTTCTGAAAAACCATGTTACCCAACCTTCTGGATGAGGGGAGCATTGGTAGGTGTCAATAGGTATCAAGTACTAAGTTTGGGGTGGCAAGGAAAACTTCAAATTTTGAATCATTCAAAAAAAAAAAAAAACACACACCAAATAGCAAGGTGAAAAATGCTTGAATGATTCAATAACTAGGAAAGTGAAGAAAAGAATAAGCAAAGGGTTGAGCTTAGTACTTAAAAGAAAAAAAAAATTGTGCATTGTACCTTTGCTCCTTTGATTCTAAGGTTATAGCATATACATTCTTTTCTTATCCTACCTTTTTAACCTTGACTACGTTACAACCTTGAAAAGACCTCTTGATTATACATTCATGTATTTGATGGGATCTCTGTGTAGATGATAAGCAAACCTATGGATAATGTGCTTAAGTTGTGAGAATTAACTGCAAACACAAGCCTAAACACTTGAGAGTTAGAGAGAGAAATAAATTACCCTTGTGAAGAAGAGGCCTAAGTTATTCTTTGATTTTTGTGTTGGGTGCACTCAAACTCTTACCTGATGGATAATAGTGTTGCGGAAGTCAGAAATTGATTTAGAGCCATCTCTTGAATGTTTTAACTTGTCATAACTTTGATCTTAAGTGAATTTGTTTAAACTTGTCATAAAATTGAGCATTGTGTGGGTTTGCATAAAGAGGGGATCCATGGGAACTTGCTAAGTTGAGTCTTTTGAATTTAGTTTGCTTGAGGACAAACAAAGTTCAAGTTTGGGGTATTTTGATAACCCGCTGGTTTATCTAGTTTTTACTATAATTAACTAGTGAATTTAATTTGATTTGTTGAGTTTATTCTCAATTTTACCCGTATTTGTCTTTGTTTAGTCTTAAGTTGTGTTTTGAGTCCCTTTATTATTTTTAGTAATTTTTGTATGTTTTTGAGTCAGGTATGTGTAATTGGGTGCTCGTGCTTTCAGGTACTCAATTAGGGTCAAAAGTGAAGCTGTAGAAGTGATGGTGTTGAGCAGAGCACAGTGCTGAAGCATACTGGATTGAGCTTCTCGCCTCGCGACAGGCCTTTCGCCTTGCGAGACCGCGCTGATAGATTAGGATTTCAGTCATTAAATTTCGCCTCGCGAGTGTGCGTATTCAGGATGTATAAATTCAGTTTTTAAACACAATTAGGTCATCTACTTTTGCACCATAGGCTGCTATTAGTTGAGGGAATTAGGATTTTGGAAGATTATTCAACTTCTGTTATGGATTTTGGATTTTATTCAATGAATTTGATATTAGTTTCAATTATGAGGAGCTAAATTACCTTTTCTAGGGTGATGATGTAGCCACTAATGAAGGTTTGGTAATGTTATGGCTAAATCCTAGTTTATTATCGTTGCTTTTATGTTTTTCTCATGATCTTAATGCTTTCAATTGTTAGCTCGAGAAATAATTGAATGATAGGCCAATCATAATGAGATCGAAAGGGGATTTATGTGTTTAGAGCATTTGTGAAAAACCATAGGGTAATTTGAGACCGAGAGGAGATAAGAGTCTTGTGCAACTTTTATAGAGAGCCATAGAGCTTAATAAACTGCTTGGTTAATAACCATCATAGAAATATAGTTGGTTAGGAATCAAGAGGTAAATTTTAATGTACTCTAACCCAGGCATTAGAATAAATTAGGAATCTCGGTTGATATTAGTTAATGTTAGAAATTAGGATGAATTGCCATAACTGCACCAAACTGGAGTTCGTATATGGATTTAGAATTTTGTCTATGAAATTCTAGCTACATAGATTGGTGAAATCAGAGCCCTAGAGCTTTTCAGACTTGAAGTACACTTTAAACTTATTTTTTCACTTCCCAATTTGTGTCTTAAATTGATTCTTTAATATTTCCTTTTTAAAATTCATTCTCTTATTTAAATTTAATTTGTGCACTTATTTGACGTTTGAATAGTTATCAAAATTAAGAAGTGGTAATTGGTCAAATCAATCCTCGTGTTCGATTTCGGAACTTCCAAGTTCTATACAGTAAACCTAGTAATGACTAGTTCAACCTTATATGGATCCAAACAGGGAAATATGGAAAAGTAGTCATCGAGATGTGGATGTTTTCTTAGAAAAGCATCGTTCTTTCGTGAGAAAGATGTTTTGACTTCCTTTAGGAGATTGGGTTGTGTTTTCTCGGGAAAACATAATAAGGATTCATATATGGTAATGTTAAAGAGATATTCAATATGATGTTATGGACATGTACTACATTTGCACGTTTGTTTATGATAATCTTGATGATGTTATTAGTAATGTGGGCATGGGAGAACTAAACTCTAAGTAGTTTATTTTTGCCTATGGCTCTTACGGATGGTTTTGTTATATGTATTGATAATGTTTTGTGCTGATAATATTTAGGCTATTTTTCTGGCTACAGTTATTCAACCTGAGAGTCATTTTCAAAAGTTTAATTTAAATGAATTAAACCCAATTAATCTTGCCCAAATGCGAGAATGTTAAAATTTTCTTTGTTTGGGCTTTAATTGATTGGTGTATTTTGTTTTATTAAAATAGGTTGAATGGATAGCTTAATATTTTTCTTGTAGGCTCATTTGATTATGTGATCCATTATAAACTTGGGAGTCACCGTTTATATTGTTTATTATTGTTAGGCTTGAGCATCAGCCCAAATGGTGAATGTGTTGGACTACAATGGGCATAATATTCATTGATGAACATTCGATTAGTGACACTTTATTAAGAGGGCATGATCCCCACTTGACTCCAATCCCCTTAGACTATGCATTGCTCCATATAGATGACATTCGTTATTAAGAAAGAGTTCAAATGAAAGACTCTGTTTCCGACATATAATGCTTTGTGTATTCGTTTTCGCTTTAAGAATCGATGAGATCACCTTTGTTAATATATCTTTAAGAGGTACATGATTTACATTAATATTCTTGATGTTCTAAATTCTAATATAGATCTTATAAATCTTGGTCATAAGACTACAATTATTTCATTAAATTTCTTGATGCTTACTCCATATTCACCCGGACATACCTTCTATGAAGCAAGTCCTAAGCATTCCATTCCTTTCTCAAATTCAAATGCGTGGTAGAACTCTAATTAGGTGTCAAACTTCATGCTATCCAAAATTGATAGAGAGGAGGGATTCTTTCCATTCACCAAATATCTTCAAGACAATGGAATTCTTAATAGACTTTCCCCTCACATTCGTGAACAAAATGGATATATATGTGAGGAAAAGAGGTAAGCATATTTGTAAAACAAGCTTAACTTGAAAAATATTCTCTCCATTTATGATTCTAGAGAGATGTCTTTTTCACTAACATTAATTAAAAGACTTCTTACACCTATCCTCTACAACAAACCAATTACAAGTTCTTAAAGACCTTTAGGTATGCTTGCTTTCGACATCTCGAACCATATAACATAAATTTTAATTTTAATAAGCAAGATTGTGTTTTTGGGCTACAACCCAAGTCACAAATTACACGTAGTGGTAGAATCTAAACTGAAATATAGTTTACCCCTTCAACTTTACCATATGTGTATTTTGACTCGACCCTTTGAAGATTAAGAAGGTTGCAATTTTTGTTTTATTTATAAATTAAGAATGTTGCAATTTACCCCACACAATTTATGGATAAATCTTAAAACCCTTCCCTAAGAACGTTAAAATAATTAAAAATGATTTAGAAACAACCATAACAATAACATTTTAGTAAGGCGAAAATATACTTTTGGTCCACTAACTTATTTTTTATTTCAAGTTGCTCCTCTAACTAATAAATGTTCTTATTGGGTCCTCTAACTTGTAAGCATTAGTCCACGTTAGCCATTTCTATCAATTCTGTTATAATGGTGTTACATTTCATCCTCAGTTCATCGGAATCACGTTGGAACCCTCCATCATCTTCTCTCTTCGGCCCACCACCATTTTTCTCCTCACTACATCCCTTTTTAAGTTCTTTCACTAAGTCCCCACACTGTAGAAATAGAGAACCAGATAGACATCCTGCGATGTGCCATACACACTCACGAAGAGAGAGGATTAGAGGAAGGTGCGGTGGTCAAAGGCGATGCAGAGTGGATGTTCAGACAGCGTATAGCCGGTGTGGTGCGGGTGAAGGCGGTCACGCCTTTGGCCGTGCGGTGATGGTGGTAGGTCTATTACACGTCGTGACGGCATGAGACTGAACGTGGTGAGATGCATTATTGCTGCTCCTGTGCTTGAATGATGTTATGTGAATGAGATTTTTGTGTTCTGTGAGCGAGATGGAGTTGGTGATGGTAGAATGGTTCAATTTTGGTGTCTTGGTGGGTGTCAATAGAGGTTTATGCTTTTTGTTTGATTGGTGTTGTTTTGGGGTGCAAAGGTATATGTAGTGGCTTGAGGATGGATCAATGGAGATTTGTGGGTGTGCGTCTAAGCATGGTGGTGATTACATGTGGTGGTGATGGACAAGTCTTGAGGTGTTGGTGGTTTTTGTTGAAGATGGTTGAGGATGATGTGCTCTTTGGATCTTTTACTTTATTAAAATTTTTTTGTTATTTGGAAATGAAAACAAAGACAGAAGGTCAATGTCTTGGAGGAAGAGTATGGGTGGAGGTTGGTTAATGGTGAAAATGGTGGAGGAATGGTGGGGGCTAGAGTTGGAAGGATGGTGTGGTTGTGTGGTGGTGGTGGTAGGGTGAAGAGAGAGAAGAGGAAGATGAGGAGGGAAATTTCCGATAAGTTTTTGACGAAATTGCGGAGAAACTCGAGTGAACTAAGGGTGAAATGTAATACTATTATAATAGAGTTGACGATAAAGATTAACGTGAACTAACGTTTACAAGTTAGAGAACACAAATAGAATGTTTATCAATTAAAGGATTAAAAACAAAAAGAAAATAAAAGGATCTAAAATATATTTTCACCTTTTAGTAAAGAATAAACATAATATCCTTATCTTTCAACTTAGAATTATAGGTATCAATTTTTTTTTTTTTTTTAATGTTACTCTTTCTTAAATCGGAAAACAAATGGTAAAGACACAGAAAATGTTTTATTTGTTGTTTTGGTGCATAGATGAGGCAACAAATGACTGGAAAATAAAAAAATTTATTAAAAATGACTGGAAATAAACAAAATGTAAAATTATTAATACTGCAAATTTTTTATTTATATTTTATGAAGGGTTTAATTTTAGAGTTTAATTGCTATGCATGATTAGTGTAAAGTTTTTTATACTGTCAACTAATCAGAAATTATGGGGTGGATGAATTTATCAGAAATTATGGTATGAATGGATTTTATGGTAGTGAGGATAAGAGTGACAGTATAAAAAATCTTTACGCTGACAGTACATATAAATTAAATCATTAATTTTAATAAATTTTTTACACTCAATCACAAATTATTTTATATATACTTTTAATGTTGTTTATATACGAGTCAAAAGTTTTTTAATGATATGATTGTGCATAATAATTAAATTCATATATTAATCAATTATAACTTTTTTTTGAAACATAACCAATTATAAATTTTTTATTTTTATTTTGTAAAAAGATAAAGTTTCTCTAAAGCGAGTTTGAGTGTAAAGTGAGAAAGTAAACATTTAATTACCTTTGATTAACTAAAGTGGGTTGAGATTTCAATATACTTTAACTAATCAAGGTTGTTACACCCTTACTTGTTTAGTTTACACTCAAACTCATTTTAGAGAAACCTTTTCTTTCATAAAATTATTAGCGTGAAGGTCCAGATTGGTCACTGAAAAATTTAAGGACCCACTTTTATTCCATAAAAAAATAAATTAACTATTTAATCCCTCAAATTTACAAATGCGAGACACATTAGTCCATAAATTTAGTTCTGATTTTCATTTATTTGGCTACGTGTCTCATTAACCATTCTACTTGGCCAGTTAGTGGTTCCGTATGACCCATTACGAATTTTCTCTATGAAAAATTAATGAAAATTGAAAAAAAATATATAATTTTCAGGTATTTGGTTTTTGAAATTCTATACGTTTTTCACTTTTTATTCTTTTTTCACGTAAGAAATTAGTCATAGGTCATGCAAGATCGTTAACGAGTCAAGTAAAATGATTAATGAGATAAGTAAATAGACATTAGAACTGAACTAATGAGCTAAAATATTCCACATTTACAAATGTAAGAAACTAAATAATTAATTTATTTTTTCTAGAACTAAAAATGAATGCAAGATGAATTAGGAACTTTACGTAAAGGGGAGTGTTAGTAACATTTTTTCTAACACTCTCTTTTCAATGCACATCCTTTTATTAATATGGATCCTATTAATTCATATATATCCTACTTAAATTTTATAAGACCCAAATGAATTTTCAATTAATAAAAAAATATATGTTAAGAAAAAAATGTTAGAGAGTATCTATGTAACATTTCACTTCTTACTCAAATTATTATTAACCGAAAGAGAGGGTATACCTGAGACAGACGGTGAGCTCGAATTATTTAACAATATATTCTCAAACATCGGACCCAACACCACCGACGCACAAACCTATCAAAGCCATACCCCCGAAGTCCTTCGAACCACCGTCGAAGCTCATCGGAAAACACGAACCGGGTCTTCATATTTGTGTAAGATAGAAAGCTTCCCATGTTAAAAATGGATTCTTGACAGCTAGATTCTCCAAACCAGAGAGACCCTAGGTTTGTTGAATAGCTCCTTCCCTGAATTGCAATTTTTTCTTGAAATTTTGTTTCTTTGGTATCTTAGAAAATGTGAAAAACTCTGGGGGATACTTTTTCTGAGTCTGATTTTTTTTGGGAACTGTAATCACTTGTGACTATGAGCCGAGAGGTTTTAGCTATTCATAAAAATTTAGAAGACAATTGATTCTAAAAATCACTCATTAAAGTATAAAATTTGTATGTTGATGTTTGTATATTCTCAATATGTTTTTTGATATTTGACTGCTACTCTCTCTTAAGTATGAACCTTTTATTTTATATTATTTGGTTTAATGGGTTTTTTTTTTTTTTTACTATTAATGCTTAACAAGGTTGATGGTTGGCAATTTTACTTTGGTTTGAATGAACTGGAGTTTCTTGGAAGTGATTCCAAGCTGTTGTTATCTTTGTGATTGTTTATTTTGCTTATGGTTTCCTACAGTTGAATTTTTCCTTTTTTCCTATGTGCTGATAGTTTGCAGAGCCATGACCTTCCAGTTCTTTTTTAGATAAGACAACGTGCTTGGTAGTTTGAATATATTCTGTTTGATGAAAGTATAGAAGCCAATCTGTTTCTAGCATGTTGTGAGGATATAGTGGATCTGTAGGTCGTTGTTGATGACTGAGATTTTTTGTTGTTGTTAAATTACTCCTTTGGTCTTTATAGTTTCATTAAATTTTTAAATAGGTCTCTATAGTTTAACAAGTTTTTGAGTAGGTCCCTATACTTTTTTAAGTAGGTCCTTACTAGCACAAGTTTTAGGGACTTAATTACAACAATTTTATAATTAGTGCGGATTTAATTAAAAACTCATTTAAATATAGGGACTTATTTAAAAAATTTTAAAGTATAAAGACTTATTTAAAAGCTTCTAAACTATAGGGACTTATTTAAAAATCGAGTAAAACTATAAGGACCAAAAGATTAATTTAATCTTTTTTTATGGTCACAAATTGCCAGTGTTTATAAAAATACTGTGCTGTAATCTTCTTCAAGTGCTTAATCAAACTTGGATTTGCCTCATTCTAAAGGATTAAGGTTTATATTCATTTTTGATTTTCAATGGGTGGATTTTTGGGTTTGATGGGCGGGTTGCCTTGCCATTTGTTTAGGAAATGCTTGTGACCTGTACATTAGTGCATGATGCCAGTACAGCTTTTAGAATATGATATGGTACTGTTTTGTTTTGCATATGAGCTAGAGGCCCTGGTTTTATGCGTTGTCTAATACTTTTGATTGTTGGATCTGTGGAAAACAAAGGGTAAAATCAGCATCAGTTATGGTGAGAGCTGCTTTGTTTCTTAAGGGGAAAATTTGTTGGCAATATCAATTATCAGCCAACAGCTAGATTCATTGCAAATTACAATGGCTAGATACATAGGGAATAAAATAAAATGGGAGAGAAGTCTTTTTTGCTTCTTAAAATTGAGCTATACAATTGCACAAACACATACAGAAAGACTACTGTTGAGGATTTTGGTCATGCTTTGATTATTTGTTTGTGAGATATGAGGTATCCTAAATATTATTTCCTGTGATATCAGTTTCATATCCAGATCTTGTCTTGTCATGCTGTGTAGGCCAAAAAATGGAGGCACTGAAAGCATGTTTTGGCGATGGATCTTCTGATTCAGATTCCAAATCTGTCCCTTCAAGTACAACCATAGCTCACTCCAAAGGATTAACTCCCTTGCCACCAGCCCCTATCTCGCTCCTTGATCCTCCAAATTTTCTTGGTATGCATGGTTTCTATGATTCTCAGATACTATACGAGTATCGGATACGATACGTATCCGACACGGCGGTACGGCATTCCTTAAAAAATATAGGATATGGTACGTTTAGGATACGTATATAAAAAATAAAAAGAAAATACAAAATATTAGTAACTATAAAATAGAAATAGAAATATATTAGGTGCTGCCATTGTAAAAACACAAAATACTTGTAAATATATGGTACTGTCATTGTAAAAATATATTGTTTTTTTTTTTTTTTTACAGGGGTAAAAATATACTGTTGTTGCTTTTGAAGAAAAAAATAAACAACTAAATATCTTATAAATTATTTAATTAATTTTTGGAGAAAATATATGATGTGCGATGCAACCAGATAGACAAGTGGGCCACTTGTCGAAGTGGGTATTTGTTTTGAGGAATTGTATGGGGATGTCCCACAAATCTCGTGGAGAGCAGATTAAAGAAAAAAAGCTATCAGATAAAACAAAACACATCACGTGGCGAGGTTGAGGTTGGGTTGACTTCTATGGGAAAAGATTTTCTCCCATTGAGTTTGGGACTTTGGGTCCCACCGGCAGAAAACTGAGAAAACAGAGGAACTTAAAAAAAAAGAGTGCAACTACGATGGAATCGTTGGCGGTGATGCAAAGTCACGGTTGAGCGAGCGTATCGATGCGTCCTCACGGCGTCCTCACAACGTATATGTGCTATTTTATTTGTTGTTTATAAAAAAAAACATTTCGATACTTTGTTGATACGTACTTGCTGAGTATCGAAGCGTATCCGTGTCTGATACGTACTCGACATGGACACGGCTTGAAAGATAGCGTATTGGTGCATCATAGCATGGTTTTAAGTTAATTTTATTTCCTCATTAGAAAAAGGATAAAAGAGAATGAAAATATGTTCTTGGATAGTTTGAGGATGATCCATGAGACAATAATAAGAATCACAAATTGCAGCAACCTCAAAATCTAAGTTGGAGTAATTTTTTCTTATATTGGAAGTTTCATAGCAGTCGACCTAATTTTCAGTTTTTGTTTGTAGGCTCGTGTTACGTACCTTTTGATGACAAATATTCATTGTTTTGATGAAGGGTCTCAAGATCTGCAGATAGGTCAGACTTCTAGAGTTAGGAACTTCCCTCATGTTGACGGTAACTATGCCTTACATGTATACATACCAAGTAAGTTGATTATGATCTGCAAAGAAAGTTATCTTAGTGTGAACATACAATTTGATGTTTTTATCAAGTAATTATGCTTTAGTAGAGATTTTATTGAATTTAACATGTATGCATTTGTCTGAGCACATGATATTGCCATGCATTTAGATTTACCTGGCAGATATGTATACCTGCATATATATGCCTTAGGATAAACCGATTTGTCAATAGATTGTTAGTCTAATCCAGAAAAAAAGATTTAAGCTTACTAGGTTTTAAAGGTTTTGCCCCGGACAAATTTTAGGTCAAGTTCTGCCACTGCTTGCAAGGCCATTTATCATTTTAATAGACTTCACAGTACTATTAATTTTTTTTTTTTTTTAATTTCATTCTATATTATTGTATAAGGTGCAGTGACTTTGGACTCAGACTACAGTTGTTTCTATACAGTTAATATTTCGTCTCCATCAAAGAAAGAGCTAGCCACATTCTTGAAGAAAGTCTCGTGTCAGGAGCCAAGTCTTCATGTTGTTAATATTGATGTCCCTCTTAACATTCTCTGCAAAAATGATGAGAAGCTTGAAAAAGTTGCCTTAGGAAGGGAATTTCACATAACTTTGGGAAGAACTGTTCCAATACGAGTGCATCAGATTGACTCAATGGTCTCAATGCTTCGACAGAAGCTTCAAACTCAACACCAGTCAGTTTTTGTTCTTGTGTTGTTAAATTATGAAAAAAATAGAACAGCGTGTTTGTGTCCACTTGTTTACCTCATTGTTTCCTTTAACTTCTCTTATTTAGCAGTTATTGGATCGACTTTAACAAGTGGGAGGTTTTTGTTAATGATGATCGCACGCGCACCTTTCTTTCATTAGAAGTTGTTCAACGAGGGTTGGTAGAGGTGTGATTCGTGCTCCTTTCTTTTCCTTTTTTTATGCCCCTGCATTTCATGTGTTCTTTTATGCCCAAGGCATGTGCTAGTTCGAATTTTACATTGCATTGGTGGCTTAATATGTGTCATAGTGGCTCAGTATTTGTATTCCATTTTTTGTCTATAAAGCTGCTGATGTAGAATATTGTCGATGGTAAATTTTGGGCTGGGGCAAGAGAAATGAGGTCATAGAACTATGAGCAGTTTGGAAAAGTTACGATTGGAAGATGAAGGTTGATGTTTGTACATAAAATGTTTATTTTAGTTGTCATTTATCATTAGGGTGACATGACAATTCTAAAGTAAATCAAGGTTGAAAACTTGAAATGTAAATTTGCAAGAGCCTCATACATAAAATCTTATAGTAAATCTGCTGTTTAGGCATTGAGGGCATCCTCTTCTATTTTTTTTTTTTTTTTTTTTTGGGGGGGGTGTCTTTGATGGAAACTGATACAGAATAGGGAAGGACTAGAGATTTGATGAGATTCTCTGGAAAATAGAGTTAATATCATGTTCTTTGTGTTAGTTTTTCACTGGTTATATCTTTCTATGCACTGGTTGTACTAATTTCTCCTTGTATGATGTAGCAAAATCATTCTCTCTATTTGGGTTCCATATATGAAACTTGTTTTACTTTTCTATGAATTTCAGATAACAAAGCAAATTGAAGCAGTCAATGCAATTTATAAGCTGCATAATCTTCCTGAATTTTACAAGGTCAGTTTTATTGAGTAAGACTGGGGTCACAACAACCTTGGCATCACAAGAAAACACAACTACACTTAGCAGACCACTGGTTGACTGACTGTTTTCCAAATGAAAAGTCTGCAGAGTGTAGGGGAGGTTTTCACGACCAAAAATGTTGTGTCAAAAAGGTTATTTTTAGAGAAAAGCTCCCAGCACATTATTGTTGGATGAATTTCATGAGACCTACTAAAGCATATAGATTCACTCTCTATTTAATGCTCCCACATGAAATCCACTCAATAATAAAGGGTGTGTTAAATAAAATGTTGAAAAGAGTGTGTTGCGAGCATTGCCTGCTGTTGTATCAAGTACTTGAATTTGAAATACTCTATACACAGGATCCGCGTCCTCACATATCCTTAGCAAGGGCAGTCGGCGACATTAGCCATTCCCTGAAGAAAGTAGTCGGCAAGGAAATGAAGAAGTCTGTTGCTGGGAAATCTTTAAAGAAATGTATTTTTAGCTGTAAATTCAAAGGTATCGAGTGTAGGATTGGGAAGAAAATATATACAGTATGTAAAATTGCAGACGGACATTAATATATATAGTTTGAAGAGTAAGGGGTTTCCTGAAATATCTATCAGGCTGCATAGAATTCTATTTTGTAAAATGGTGGGTTTCTTGGCTGGGTAGCGAACTGATGATAAGTAGATTACTAGTGAGATGTGAAGAGCAACTTGCTTCTTTCATAGTTTTCGACCGTGCTTTATATGCATTCATCATGATCTGTGGCGTGTCCAAATTGATCTGATTAAAGCTGCTGTTAGAATGTCATGGAAAACTCAATTTTGATTGTAAATTTATTTTGAATATATTTGGATTAGTTGTAAAAAAATAAATTATTTCAATAATCAATTATGATATGTATAACAGATAATTGTTATGATCAATTATATTATAATCAATTTTATGTTTAAATATGATTGATGATAAACAATATTAAGAAAATCTATCTCGATTGAGTTGTTGAAAAAAGTATTTTTCTATATTACATTACAAAATGTGGTATAAAATTATCTATTTTGAATAATAATATTTGTTTTTGGCGGTCGGTTTTACAAGAGTTTAATAGAAAAATGTAATTGATTTTAAAATAAAATTTTTTTTAAGATGTCTTCTCTTGTACCTCTAATAATTTTGGGGTAAAAATTATCCCGTTCAATTAGAATGTGTCACCTCCATTAAATATGATTGAATGATGGTGTATTCTATGATACACATAGGGTAACTTTATCCTGTCTATGTGACTCAATCAGATGATGAGAATTATTTGACTTGATCAACTGATATGATTTATTTAATTGAGGTGATGTATTTTAATTGGACAGGATAACTTTTACCCCAAAATTATTGGGGGTATCGAAAAAGGCACCTTAAATGTATTATGTTAGTGAGTCAAGTCATATGATTCTCACTATCTAATTGAGCTATCTAGGATAAGTAAAGTTACTTTTGGGGTACAGGAGAATTCATCTTTTTTTGAAAACTTAAACTTTAGCTTTTTATGAAAAATCATTTTTTTTATAAAAGAAAGTTTTTTTTGGTTAATTTACACTTTTCGTCTTTGAATTTTTTTAATTGTACGATTTTTGTCACTTAAAAATTTTAATTATATATTTAATTCTCTAATTTATTAAATTATCCAAAATTAGTCCTTCTCCCTATAACGAGTCAAATTACTAACGTATTTATCCTACTTGGTAATCCTTCTTGGCAGTACACATGGCATTTTCCTGATTAAAAATTTATTATTTGAATAATTAATTTTTTTTTTAAAAAAACTCATTAGTGGTCACGTGAGCCCTCTTTGCCCCCAAATCCCAATAGGAAGGGTCTTCTTCCTCCATTCCCAATTCCACCATTTTTTAGGGTTCCTTTCTTCCTCTACTACTTCGTCCCTCTCACAATCTCCTTCGCCTGTGAACTCTTCATCTACAATGGGAGGCGCCTCCGAGATTTCCTCTGCAAGTACGTCCATGGAGATGAAAAAACAAAGGTCTGCGTTGGACTGCGATTGTGGGGTTCTTTCTCCATTGAAAAGTCCTAGACCAATAAGAACCTTGGGCGTCCATTGAAAACGTCCTGCATATCTTCAACATCTCTTGATTATGTGCGAAAATCTAGTATTGTGGGGCTCTTCCATTGTAATTTGTAACTAGCTTTTGCCTATGTGCCGCTACTTTACAGTTGCAGGGAAAGAACATAAAAGTGTTTATAATAAGTACTTTTTTATCCAAACAAAATATAAAAAAATGTTTTTGCATTTCCTTTTCAGTAATTTTACACAATTAAAAGTGTTTTTACATAATCGCATCCAAATGCCCAATATGATTTAAAAGTGTTTCTCGATCACGACATCCAAATATAAAATAGCTTCACTTCTACTTCTACATCATAGAAGTCCTTTTTGGAAATTTTTTAAAATCAAAATACATTAAAATTATGCACTTTTTTCACTTTTCATTCATTTTCCATGGTTGAAATTCGTCATAGGTCATGTAGGACCATTAATGGACCAAATAGGATGGTTAATGTGACATATAGGCAAGTAAATGAATGTTGGAACTAAACCAAAGGATTAATGTGTTCCGCATTTGCAAATTTGAGGGACTAAATGATTAATTTTTTTTAGGGACTAAAAATGGATTCTCGAAAATTTTGAGGGACTAATATGTTCTTCACTCTAAATTTAAATTTTTGATTTGTTAATATTTAATTTTTAAAAAAGTTATTTGAGAAATTTTTTAAATAAGTACCATGTGACATGTATCTCTTCTCTTTCACATTTTCATTCAATTTTCTTTCTATTCCTTCTCTAACATTTTTCTTTCTATTCCTTCTTTCGGTTCAGGTGAGGATGAGGCTCCTCTAAAATGAGATCCTCTCTACAGTGAACAAGTAAAATGGTTTTCACCATTAGATCATTTAGTGGGTTTAAATCTTTATGTACTTTATCAAATCAAGGGTGGAAACTCCTTTACTTATTCACATTAGAGAAGATCTCACATTAGAGGAGCATTTTCCTTTAAGTGAATAATATGTTTGGATTAGTGTGGGATGCGACCCACGTTTGCAGTGGCAAAGGCGTAATTTTTTCTGGGCAAATGCGAAAGCTTTTTATCCAAGCATTTTCTATCGGCATCATATTTGAAGCCTTTTTTGTTGAGATTATTCTCATCGCAAACGTAAAAATAATACGTCCTGAAACAATTATTTTGGAAGCTATGTGAGAGGAGCTTTCCCCAACATGATTTTGCCTTTGCAAAATCTAAAACGAATGGGACATTGTTTGGTTACTATCAAACAAAATTGATTTTGCTTTTAAACGTGATTCTAGTAGAAGCTATAGAAAGTAGCTTTTGTGTTGGGTTGAGAAATTTACACTCAGTTTTATTTGAAACCTTACTTTCAAAATAAAAACATCCAAACATAAATAACTTGACTTCAAACTCAATTGTAACCAAATCAGTTAGATTCAAAATCACATTTATCAAAAAAATCAAAACACACACATTTGACACTAAGGTAAGTCGTTGATTGAATCCTGTTACGATATAATTTTCTCATTTTAAAAGTACAAGATAAATAATTAGTTTTGGAGTTATGGTATTTTCTTCTTTTCTTTTAAATATGAATATAATTAGATGGATGACAGAGTAAATTAGATTTCTATGAGCATCTTCATCGGTAGTTTCTTAACTGTATCTTATTTTTAAGGAACGTTGCTTAAGTGAGTTCACAGTTGGAGCAAGCCACGCTGGTATTGCTTATACAAGGACACTTGCTCAAAGTTGCTTGTATAAGCAACGTTGCTTAGCAATAAAATAATCATTTCACAACCAATAAAATTATCATTTCACAATAAACATCACAGTTCCAGCAACCAAAATCATCCCATCAACCAAAAATCCTCCCATCACATGAAAACATGCCTTCCAGTTGTTACCAGCAACTAGAGACATGCACCACAAATCCTCAAACTAATCGGCGAGGCGACGGGAGATCTATTTTGAAAAAAGGAGCGGCGAGGCGGCCATAGATCTGGTCTCAAATAAGGACTGAGCGCTGAACGGCGAGACGGCGATGCATGGCCTAGTTATCGCCATTGAAGACCCGAAGTGATGACCCATTGCCATGAGGACTCTCTTCCCCAAATGACCCACTGTGATGCTGCTGTTCCGAGCCTTGGCGCCGTCATGAATCGCTGCCGTTAAGACCAAGAGAAAGTTGAAGAATAGGAAGGAAGACGATGGGCAAGAAGGCTCCTGTAATTGACCGGCAATGAGATTGGAAATGGGCAAGAAGATAGGAAAGAAGATTGGAATAGAATCTGGAAGAAGAAATGGGAATAGAAAGGAGAAAATAAATGGGAGCCGTGCATTTCTAGAGTGTTCCTCTTATTATTTTTTTCTTTTATTTAATCTTTCCAAATGAATTAATATTGTACATTGATATAAAAATAAATGAATATAAAAAATATAAAGATGTGGAGTCAATTGTGAGACCCATTTCATGTTCTTAAGGGTTGCACCATTTGAGTAGTGAGTTGCTTAAATGTGGGTGAGTTGCTTAAATTTGATGTGACATAATGGGGTCTACATAAGAAACCAAAGTGAGAAGCACGAATGGAGATGTTCTAATAGCAATGGCGCAAATGTATGAAAATTTACATCGAACATGAAAAAAGGTTTTTACTTCCATTGGTGAAAGTGTCTTTGTAACGAAAAGCAAACACATTTTTTACTAAAATCACGTTTGACAAAAGACAAATATAATTTCGACACTCTCCTCTGTGAAACCAAACACGCACTATATATGTTTGGGCCAGTTGGGGTTACAATTTGCAAAGGGCAAACAGATAAAACTTCTCTAAAGTGAGAAAAAATATAAATGAAAAAGTAAGTGTATACATTCTTGATTAGTAAAAGTGGATTGAGATCTCAATGCACTTTAACTAATCAAGGGTGGATGCATCCTTACTTTTTCACTTTACACTTTACACTTTTGTCCACTTCAGAGAAGCCTCATTCGAGGTAAAAATACATTTGCCTCCGAAACAACAATTATTTGCTTCCTCCACAAACGTGGTTTTAGGTTAAACGTACATTTACACCATTAAGCATTCAATCATTTTTGGAATAAAAAAAATTATTTTAATACCAAACGATACTCCAAATTTTACTAGCAAAAATTAAAATTCTTAGTTGCTCTAATGATAAGGCACCTTTTTTACATCAATAGATAAAACTCTCCCCAAAATGACAAGTGCATGATTCAAACATCTGACATTACAAGTGAAGTTCACCAGGGATCACAACTCACCTATATTGCAATCAATCACTATTGAATTACTTTATCATATTTTAAGATAATGGGCCATCATCTTACATTTTTCTTATATTTTAACAAAAATATGTGTTTTACTTATTTTTTCACTAAAAAAGAAAAAGTGATATAAGAATAATTAATACAATTGAGTTACAAATATGATTATTGTAATTAATACAAGCAAGTAAACACTAAAATTTAAGATTTGAAACGGCAACTATCCCAACCACATAAAGTGAACAAACAAAACACTCTCAGTATCATGTGATGTCTATCTACCCATGCTTCCATTTTCAGTCAACTCCTTCCTCTATCTTTGCTGGGAACCCACCTTTCATTTGTGAGGCTAAGTGCGAAATGAACTCTAGCTCCACCCCTTCCGCCACCATAGGCACCACCCCAAACCGCCTCAGAACGCTGCCAACTATTCTCTTCATCTGCAAAAAAAAGCCATTTCCTTCCCCAAACAAATCCTAGGACCCGCTTGAAACACCTGATAGGTAAACGTATCCCTCCCGACGAAACTCCACTTCCCCGATTCATCAACCCTCTCCAACAAACTCTTACGCCTAAACTCCGCCCAATCACATCCCCAAACAATATCCATCCTCCCCATCGCGTAAACATGATAGGTTACCATCATACCCTCCTTCACAACCGTACAATCAGGTAAAACGTCGTAGTTTATAGCCTCATTACTATCCATCGGAACCTGAGGGTAAAGTCTCATGCTCTCGCACAAAGCAGCGTGTGTGTAAACCATATTCTTCACTTCATCGTACACGTCAACACCTTCAATTTTTCCACTAACCTCTTTAACAATCTTGTTTTCCATGTTCAGGTTTTTCGACAGCAACCAGAAAAACCATGTCAGTGTCACCGAGGTAGTTTCCTTTACCGCCAAAATGAATCTTATGACTATGTCCTCCATGAAATTCTCGTCGGAGTGACCTGAATTCAAGAACCGTGAAAGCATGTCCACTGATTCAAGCGATGCTTTCTCTTCAAGTTCTGTTTTCTTTTCTCTCACTATTTTCTTAGCGAACTTGTGAACTTCAGAAACCGCTTTTCGCAAACGCTTTTCAGATCCCATGTTGAGTTTCCTCTTGATTTTCCAGATTATGGGTAACGGTTCGCGGAAGCGTTTGGTGCTGATCGCGTTTGCAACTTCGAAAGCTTGCGAGAACTTGCTCTGTTTTAGGGATGATGTTAAGTATTCAAGGTCAAACCCACACACGATTTTGCAGATGTTGTCAAATGCGAAACGTTGGAGAATGTCTTGGAAATCGAGGGATTGGTTTTGGGTTTGAGAAGCTGAACCGAGAATTGGGATGAGATGGTCGTTGAGTTCGTCGTCCACCACATGCTCGACGAATTTCCGAAGAGACTTAGTATTGAATTCGTGGATGGCGACTTGCCGTTGAAACTTCCAGTTATTTTCGTTGGTGTTGAAGATTCCGATGCCTAAGGAATCAGAGAGGATTTGAACAAAGGTTTCGCCTGTTTGGTAATTAGAGAAATGGTCTTAAGGATGTGTTGAACGGTGGCATGGTTGGCGGTGATTACTGATCTTTGGCCTGAGAGGTGGTGGAGGGTGAAGCTTGCAGATGGTGAAGTAAGGACAATATCAGATAGCCATTGGATGCGGCGGTTGATGTTTGCTTTGATGGCTAAGTAGGAACCAATGAGTGGATATGTTTTTGGGAGTGTAGTGGTTGAAGAAGGTGCTTCCTCTTTCTTCTTAAGTCTGAGATAGAAGAGGAGCACTAGAAGGAGGAAGAGGAAGAAAGGTGTCACCGGTTGCAGAAGAATCACAATCATTATTATAAAGTTAAGAGAGTAAAACACATTTAATAGTTGGTATTTGGTATCAATGTGATAGATGGAGAGATGTTTTGTTGTTATTTATATATACCATTCCGGTCTAGAATGATAATCAATCTAGATATATAATGTAAACCGATCAGACTCCTTCAAAATAAACTAGTGTAAAAGTGTAAAGTGAAAAAAATAATAGTCTATTGAGATTTGATTAGTTAAACTGGATTTGTAATATACTTTTTTTTTTTTTTTGTAACATACACCCTCTTATTGGTATGGGTTTCATTAATTTATGTGTGTCCTACTTGAATTTTATAAAATTTATTTAAATTTTAATTAATTAAAGAATATGTAATAGAAAGAGAGTGTTACACGATTTCTCTTACTCAAATTATTATTAACCAAAAGAGAGGGTGTATACCTGAGACTGACGGTGAGCTCCAATTTTTAAACAATATATTCTCAAACATCGGACTCAACGGAGTCCCTACGAACCACCGTCGAAGATCATCGGAAAACACGAACTGGGTCTTCATATTTGTGTGAGATAGAAAGCTTCCCATGTTAAAAATGGATTCTTGACAGCTAGATTTTCCAAACCAGAGAGACCCTAGGTTTGTTGAATAGCTCCTTCCCTGAATTGCAATTTTTTCTTGAAATTTTGTTTCTTCGGTATCTTAGAAAATGTGAAAAATTCTGGGGGATACTTTTTCTGAGTCTGATTTTTTTGGGAACTGTAATCACTTGTGACTATGAGCCGAGAGGTTTTAGCTATTCATAAAAATTTAGAAGACAATTGATTCTAAAAATCACTCATTAAAGTGTAAAATTTGTATGTTGATGTTTGTATATTCTCAGGATGTTTTTGATATTTGACTGCTACTCTCTCTTCGGTATGAACCTTTTATTTTATTTTATTTGGTTTAATGGGTTTATTTTTTTTTCTATTAATGCTTAACAAGGTTGATGGTTGGTAATTTTACTTTGGTTTGAATGAACTGGAGTTTCTTGGAAGGGATTCCAAGCTGTTGTTATCTTTGTGATCGTTGATTTTGCTTATGGTTTCCTACAGTTGGATGTTTCCTTTTTTTCCTATGTGCTGATAGTTTGCATAGCCATGACTTTCAAGTTCCTTTTTAGATAAGACAGGGTGCTTGGTAGTTTGAATATATTCTGTTTGATGAAAGTATAGAAGCCAATCTGTTTCTAGCATGTTGTGAGAATATAGTGGATCTTTAGATCGTTGTTGATGACTGAGATTTTTTGTTGTTGTTAAATTACTCCTTTGGTCTTTATAGTTTCATAAAATTTTTAAATAGGTCTCTATAGTTTAACAAGTTTTCAAGTAGGTCCCTATACTTTTTTAAATGGGTCCTTACTAGCACATGTTTTTGGGACTTAATTACAGCAATTTTATAATGAGTGCGGATTTGATTAAAAACTCATTTAAATATAGGGACTTATTTAAAAAATTTTAAAGTATAAAGACTTACTTAAAAGCTTCTAAACTATAGGGACTTATTTAAAAATCGCGTAAAACTATAAGGACCAAAAGATAATTTAATCTTTTTTTATGGTCACAAATTGCCAGTGTTTATAAAAATACAGTGCTGTAATCTTCTTCAAGTGCTTAATCAAACTTGGATTTGCCTCATTCTAAAGGGTTAAGGTTTATATTCATTTTTGCTTTTAATGTGTGAATGGGTGGATTTTTGGGTTTGATGGGCGGGTTGCCGTGCCATTTGTTTAGGAAATGCTTGTGACCTGTACATCAGTACATGATGCCAGTACAGCTTTTAGAATATGATATGGTACTGTTTTGTTTTGCATATGAGCTAGAGGCCATGGTTTTATGCTTTGTCTAATACTTTTGATAGTTGGGTCTTTGGAAAACAAAGGGTAAAATCAGCATCAGTTATGGTGAGAGCTACTTTGTTTCTGAATGTTCAGTTCCATTTAAAATATAGTGCCTTGCTTAGTGGTTTCGCTTGAGTGTTAGCAGTAGAAAGAAATGAAGTCCTATGCCAACTCCTGAGTCCTCAATGTATGATCTTTTAAATGTTTAATCTGATGATCCAAAAGTGAAGAGATTAAAGAGATTTAGGGAAAAATTTGTTGGCAATATCAATTATCAGCCAACAGCCAGATTCATTGCAAATTACAATGACTAGATACATAGGGAATAAAATAAAATGGGAGAGAAGTCTTTTTTGCTTCTGAAAGTTGAGCTATACAATTGGACAAACACATACAGAAAGACTATTGAGGATTTTGGTCATGCTTTGATTATTTATGTGTGAGATATGAGGTATCCTAAATATGATTTCCTGTGATATAAGTTTCATATCCAGATCTTGTCTTGTCATGTCATGCAGTGTAGACTAAAAAATGGAGGCACTGAAAGCATGTTATGGTGATGGATCTTCTGATTCAGATTCCGAATCTGTCCCTTCAAGTACAGCCTTAGCTCACTCAAAAGGATTAACTCCGTTGCCACCACCCCCTATCTCGCTCCTTGATCCTCCAAATTTTCTTGGTATGCATGGTTTTAAGTTAATTTTATTTACTCATTAGAAAAAGGATAAAAGAGAATGAAAATATGTTCTTGGATAGTTTGAGGATGATCCATGAGAAAATAATAAGGATCACAAATTGCAGCAACCTCAAAATCTAAGTTGATGGAGTAATTTTTTCTTATATTGTAAGTTTCATTGCAGTCGACCTAATGTTCAGTTGTTGTTTGTATGCACGTGGTACGTACCTTTTGATGACAAATATTCATTGTTTTGATGAAGGGTCTGAAGATCTGCAGATAGGTCAGACAACTAGAGTTAGGAACTTCCCTCATGTTGACGGTAACTATGCCTTACATGTATACATACCAAGTAAGTTGATTATGATCTGCAAAGAAATTATCTTAGTGTGAACATACTATTTGATGTTTTTATCAAGTAATTATGCTTTAGTAGAGATTTTATTGAATTTAACATGTATGCATTTGTCTGAGCACATGATCTTGCCATGCATTTAGATTTACCTGGCAGATATGTATACCTGCACATATATGAGTTAGGATAAACCGACCATAATAGTCTTTAATAATATGCATAATATACGTTGTCATGCTTTACACTGTACAGGTTTTTTTTCCCAGTTTCACCATGTTATCATCCCTTTTTTCTTGAGGGGGATGAATGCATCTCACTATCCCTTATTTCTTTCTTGTCTAAGGATATTTTCTGCCCCAAAAACCTGCCCAGAGAATAATCCTACTTCTGATATACTCATACACCCGTGGGATACTTGTTGAAAGATGATTTACAAGCAGTGGTGGAAGACAAGAGGGGCAGGGAGGGGCAGCTGCCCTCCCAAATTACTTTTGTTATTTGCATAGGGTTCTTGGTAGGTTTAGAAGGCCCTATGCCCCATCAAAGAACTGGTTGATATGTCTGCAGCATAGGCAGAGCAAGACGTGTGTGGCCTTGCATTTCATAGCACATCGGTCATGATGCATTTTTGTTTACTGACGCAGTAGATCTGAGACTAAAGCTGTATTTGCTCATAGTCATAGCTAGGGACAAACACCTACTCACCATCTATTACCTATAATAAAGTGCCTCCCTAGGTCAAGGACAAACTGGTCTAGTGTCTACTGCTCGTTGGTGGAGCCAAATACATATGTATGGACTTTCCTCCATTGAACACTTGCAAAGAAGATAATAATATAATTTAATGAAAGAAATCAGGTGGATGGACTGGATCACCTACAGGATCTAGAAATATGGAAAATGATATTCTTAGAATTGAAACGGACATCATTTTAAAATTCACTCGCGATGGATTTGTCAAGTTCTACCACTGCTTGCAAGGCCATTTATCATTTTAATTGACTTCACAATACTATTAATTTTTTTATTTTTTTATTTTCATTCTATATTATTGTATAAGGTGCAGTGACTTTGGACTCAGATTATAGTTGTTTCTATACAGTTAATATCTCGTCTCCATCAAAGAAAGAACTAGCCACATTCTTGAAGAAAGTCTCGTGTCAGGAGCCAAGTCTTCATGTTGTTGATGTTGATGTCCCTCTTAACATTCTCTGCAAAAATGATGGGAAGCTTGAACAAGTTGCCTTAGGAAGGGAATTTCACATAAGTTTGGGAAGAACTGTTCCAATACGAGTGCATCAGATTGACTCAATGGTCTCAATGCTTCGACAGAAGCTTCAAACTCAACACCAGTCAGTTTTTGTTCTTGTATTGTTAAATTATGAAAAAAATAGAACAGCGTGTTTGTGTCCACTTGTTTACCTCATTGTTTCCTTTAACTTCTCTTATTTAGCAGTTATTGGATCGACTTTAACAAGTGGGAGGTTTTCGTTAATGATGATCGCACACGCACCTTTCTTTCATTAGAAGTTGTTCAAGGAGGGTTGGCAGAGGTGTGATTCGTGCTCCTTTCTTTTCCTTTTTTTATGCCCGGATGCCCCTACCTTTCATGTGTTCTTTTATGCCCAAGGCATGTGCTAGTTCGAATTTTAGGTTGCATTGGTGGCTTAATGTGTCATAGTGGATCAGTATTTGTATTCCAGTTTTTGTCTATAAAGCTGCTGATGTAGAATATTGTTGATGGTACATTCTGGGCTGGGGCAAGAGAAATGAGGTCATTGAACTATGAGCAGTTTGGAAAAGTTACGATTGGAAGATGAAGGTTGATGTTTGTACATAAAATGTTTATTTTAGTTGTCATTTATCATTAGGGTGTCATGACAATTCTAAAGTAAATCAAGGTTGAAGTGTAAATTTTCAAAAGCCTCGTATATAAAATCTTTTAGTAAATCTGCTGCTTAGGCATTGAGGGCATCCTCTTTTCTTTATTGGGCTTTGATGGAAACTGGTACAGAATAGGGAAGGACTAGAGATTAGATGTGAATCTCTGGAAAATAGAGTTAATATCATGTTCTGTGTTAGTTTTTCACTTGTTATATCTTTCTATGCACTGGTTGTACTAATTTCTCCTTGTATGATGTTGCAAAATCATTCTCTCTATCTGGGTTCCATATATGAAACCTGTTTGACTTTTCAATGAATTTCAGATAACAAAGCAGATTGAAGCAGTCAATGCAATTTATAAGCTACATAATCTTCCTGAATTTTACAAGGTCAGTTTTATTGAGTAAGACTGGGGTCACAACAACCTTGACTGACTGTTATCCAAATGAAAAGTCTGCAGTGTAGGTGATGTTTTCACAACCAAAAATGTTGTCAAAAACATTATTTTTAGAGAAATGCTCGCAATACACTATTATCAGATGAATTTCATATGGGACCAACTAAATCATATAGATTCACTTCTATTTAATGGTCCCACATGAAATCCACTTAATAATAAAAGGATGTGTTAAATATAATGTTGAAAAGAGTGTGCTGCGAACATTGCCTGCTGTTGTATCTTTGTTTTTCTTAAAGTACTTGAATTTGAAATATTCTGTACAGGATCCGCGTCCTCACATATCCTTAGCATGGGCAGTCGGTGACATTAGCCATTCCCTGAAGAACGTTGTCCGTGAGGAAATGAAGAAGTGTGTTGCTGGGAAATCTTTAAAGAAATGTATTTTTAGCTGTAAATTCAAAGGTATCGAGTGTAAGATTGGGAAGAAAACATATACAGTATGTAAAATTTCAGATGGACAATAATATATAATTTGATCTGTAAGGGGTTTCCTGAAATATCTATCAGGCTGCATAGAACTCTATTTTGTAAAATGGTGGGTTTCTTGGCTGGGTAGCAAACTGATGATAAGTAGATTACTAGTGAGATGTGAAGAGCAACTTGCTTCTTTCATCCTTCGAGTTTTCGACCCGTGCTTTATATGCCTTCATCATGATCTGTGGCGTGTACATATTGATCTGATTAAAGTTGCTGTATAATGTCATGGAAAACTCAATTTTGATTGTAAATTTATTTTGAATATATTTGGATTAGTTGTAAAAAAATAAATTTTTTCAATAATCAATTATGATATGTATAATCGATCATTGTTATAATCAATTTTATGTTTTGATATGATTATTGAAAAGTAATATTAAGATAATCTGTTTCGTTTGGTTGTCTAAAAAAATATTTTTCTATATTAAATGACAAAAGGTGGTATAAAATTATTTATTTATATTAATAATGTTTGTTTGGTAGTAGATTTTACAAGAGTGAAATAAAAAAAATGAATTGGTTTCAAAATAATTAAATTATTTTTTTATGACAACTTTTCTAATACTTCAACTTTAGCTTTTTCTGAAAATTTAATTTTTTTTTTATAAAGGAAAGCTTTTGGGATTAATTATATTTTTTCGTCTCTGGATTTTTTTAATTGTCAAAAATTTTAATTATATATTTAATTTTTTAATTTGTTAAATTATACAAAATTAGCCCTTCCATCCATAACAAGTCAATTACTAACATAGTGATCCTTTTTGGCAGTACACATGACATTTTCCTGATTAAAGAATTATTATTTTAATAATTAATTTTTTTTTTTAAAACAAAACTCATTACTGGTCACGCGAATTTGTAAAACGTTGTAGTACACATGGCATTTTCCCCAAATCCCAATAAGAAGGGCCTTCTTCCTCCGTTCCCGATTCGAGTAAACATTCAATTTGGTCCATGAAATTGTAAGGTCGTACCAACCTGGTCCTTGACATTAACAAAATTCCAAATTAGTCCCTGAAGTTGTAAAACGTTAATCAAGTTAGTCCCTCTATCAACTCCAGTCAGTTAACGTCGTTAGTGCGGTTGAGGTGGCACGTTAAGTGCCCTGCTGGATGCCAGATAATTGTTCTAGGCTTTTTGACCAAACTGGCTCACTTTTAGAAACTATTTACCAATATAACCTTTTTTTGAAACTATTTACCAAATTAATCCACTTTTAGCCATATGACATATTCTATTAATTTTTATGTGACACTGAAAAATGCTACTTTCCCTAGCGTTTTTTAAAAACGCTACTACCAGTAGCGTTTTTACCAGATTATGTCATGGTTCACAGTAAAAAAAAATTTAAAAATGCCACCTTTAGCGTCGGCCAATAGGCAAAAAAGGCCGGCGCTATAAACCTGTTATAAAGATTTCAATTTTAACTGCTAGCATTGACCATTGGCCGACGCTAGATACCTATTATCAATATTTTCAATTTTAACAGCTAGCGTCCACCATGGCCGACGCTAAATTCAATAAATCAAAATTTAATATATACTTATAATTAATAACTAAATATAACGAATTTTAGAAATCATAACACATATTTTAACGTAGTTAATGATAAAAAATCACTGAGAGAATAGTTAATGATAACTTTAATAAGAAGAGAGAAAATAAAATTTATACTATAAAAATTATTATATTCAAAATTTAGAATTTTTTGTTAAAAGTAAAAAAATAAACAACTAATCTGCACAATAGTTAATAATAACTTTAGATTATTGGTTGTAATTTCGAGAATTTAGCATCGGCCGGACCAACGGTATCCGTTAAATATGTGTTATAATTTATAAAAATTGTTGTATTTAGTTTAAATATGAGTTAAAGTTTGCATCGGCTTTGGCCCATGCTGCATTTCTAAAATTTGTTATATTCCTACTTATACATATTTATATTGACTTAAGTTAAATTATTAATTAAATTAAAATATATACGTCGGTAATTAATGGTAAAAAAGCACAAAGAGAATAGTTAATGATAACTTTAATAAGAAGAGAGAAAATAAAATTTATTATACTATAAAAATTATTATTTTAATCAAAATTCAGAATTTTTTGTTAAAAGTAAAAAAATAAATAACTAATCTACACAATAGTTAATAATAACTTTAGATTATTTATTTTAGATTCCATGAATTTAGCGTGGGCCATCCTATGTTTTAATATGTGTTATGATTTTTAAAATTCGTTGTATTTAGTTATTAGTTATAAGTATGTATTAAATTTTGATTTATTGAATTTAGCGTCGGCCATAGCGGACGCTAGCTGTTAAAATTGAAAATATTGATAATGGATATTTAGCGTCGGCCTTTTGGCCTTTAGTGTCGGCCAATGGCCAACACTAACTATTAAAATTGAAATCTTTATAATATGTGTATAGTGTCGGCCTTTTTGGCCTTTAGTGGCCGATGCTAAACGTGACATTTTTAAATTTTTTTACAGCGTGGCACAATCTGGTAAAAACGCTACTGACAGTAGACAGTAGCGTTTTTAAAAAATGCTAGTCAAACTAATGTTTTTCAGTGTCAGATAAAAATTAATAAAATATGCCAGGTGGCTAAAAGTGGGTTAGTTTGGTAAACAGTTTCAAAACAAAGTTATATTGGTAAATAGTTTCTAAAAGTGAGCCAGTTTGGTTAAAAAGCCCATTGTTTTACGTCAGAAATGTCAGGGACTCCCTCTTCCTCCGTCTCTCCCTCTTCCTCCTCATCACTCTTGCTTTTGTGCTTCCAACAAGATGTTTCACGTTTGAAGAAAATGAAAGGATGTTATGAATATACAACAAAAATAGAAAAATAATGACAGAAAGAAGAGATGATGCCATGCGTTGGACTTGGCTTACATGTGGACAACAGAAGTAAGAATCTAATAAATAAATTTTATGGACCACTGTGTGTAGTGGATCTCGGCCGCGACGAAAAAGGAATACTCCGACAAAGATGGTGACTGAGATGAGGGACATGGAGAGGCTGTAGAGTGTGGGGAGGAGGAAGAGGGAGAGATGGGGGAAGAGAGAGAGAGAGAGGAGGAAGAGGGAGAGAATAGTCTCAATTTAGTCCCTGCTCAATTCAATTTAGTCTCTGACATTTCTGACGTGAACAGTGACATGACGTCCAGCAGGGCACTTAACATGCCACCTCAGCCCCACTAACGGCATTAACTGACTGAGGTTGACGGAGGGACTAACTTGATTAACATTTCACAACGTCAGGGACTAATTTGGAATTTCGCTAATGCCAGAGATCAGGTTGATACGACCTTACAATTTCAAGGACCAAATTGGGTTTTTACTCTTTCCAATTCCACCATTTTCTAGGGTTCCTTTCTTCCTCTATTACTTCGTCCCTCTCATAATCTCCTTCGCCTGTGAACTCTTCATCTACAATGGGAGGTGCCTCCGAGATTTCCTCTACAAACACATCAATGGAGATGAAAAAACGAACGCCTGCATTGGTCTGCGCTTGTGGGGTTCCTTCTCCATTGAAAATGTCTTGGACCAACAAGAATCTTGGGCGTCGGTTTTCTGGGTGTGGATTTTATCAAGTAGCTGCATATCTTAACCACTCTTGACTATGTGTGAAAATCTAGTATTGTTGGACTCTTCCATTGTAACCATCTCTTGACCATGTGCTGCTACTTTGCAGGGAAATAAAAAAGGATGTTACTTCTTTGAATGGCATGATATGGAGATCAATGAAAGGGAGTTGCTCAAGAGGAATGATGAGCTGAAGACTAGGAAGAAGTTTCTACTAGGGGATTTACTGGTGTCTTGGTTTTTTTTTATTGTAGTGGTTTTTATTGTGATAATTGTAAGGAGTTGAGGAAAGGAATGTCTGATAGGGTTTGTGCTGCCTAAGTATAGTTTATTGGAGTTGTGTTAGGGTGTGTTTAATTCAAATGTGGAGGAGGGGAGGGGAGAGATTTTAATTAATTATTATGTTTGATTGAGAGGAGAAGAGGGGAGAGATTTTAATGGAGGGGAGGGGAGGGAAAGTAACATTATTTGTGTTTGGTTCACAAGGGGAGGAGAGAGATTTTAAAACTAATTTACTTTTATACCCTTATAATTTTATATTTTAAAATACATAAGTAGGGTTATTTAAGTCATTCCATTTAAAATGTTTTAAAACTCCTCCCTCCTCTCCCCTCCAAATCCCCCCACTTTTAGAGGGGAGCCAAAATTGTGTGAGGACGGATTTTGCTCCCTTCCCCTCCTAAAAAATGAACCAAATAATAAATGTTTAAAAAAAATCCCCCCTCCCCTTCATTTCTCTCCAATCAAACACTATGTTAGTCTTTGTGTTGCACTGTAAAGTAATGTTGAATTAAGTATCAATGAAAGCCTTTATGTTGAATGGCGGCTTCTAGGGTGGGAGATCCTACCATGTCTCCCACCATGAGAGACCATAAAGAAGGACATCTAAGCAAGTTTTAAATTATTTTTAAACC